>JAAKGJ010000014.1:0-612378 GCA_020827535.1 Ustilago esculenta | reverse complement strand
TAACCCTAACCGAACCTACCTAACCCTAACCCTAACCCTAACCCTAACCCTAACCCTAACCCTAACCCTAACCCTAACCCTAACCCTAACCCTAACCCTAACCCTAACCCTAACCCTAACCCTAACCCTAACCCTAACCCTAACCCTAACCCTAACCCTTTTCCCAAAAATGGGTTCTCAATGTCTACAACCGCCATGGAAGAGATCAGCCACTAAGCTATTTGGATCCTTGTTGTCCGCAAAGGAAATTCTAACTCACATGAGTACACTGCTTCCAACTGGCATGCAAAAAAATGAACATTCGCCAACAAACTATCTACATGGTGAGCTCAATTGCCACCGCAAACATGGCATATGCAAGCAATACTTTCTCACCCTTGTACACAACCATTGATCCCAATGCTGCCTCCACTGCACTGATGTTTGTGAACTCCATCTTGAGCTGTCGGTAAACCTGTGCACAGTGTTCCTTGCTACGGAGCACTGCAGCCACAACTGGAAGCACAATATCTGAGTACCTCCGTGAGCACTGCATCATACTGGCTGAGCTGTTGTCAGTGCACACTTTGATTGGGACCAAACATGTGAAACATGCAATGTTCTTGGCCTTGACCATGCGGTGCTTGATCCTACCAATGTAGGTGGCATTGATGCGTGGCTCCACAGACAGTGGTAGGATGGCTTCAATCTCGGCCCAGCAGTTGCAGTTGCTGAAGCGGTGTGCTTGACCACATGAATGCTGGTCACGGAAGAGGTAGCACAGTGAGCAACTGTTGGTTAAGCTCTGCAGCAGCAGCTTGGTGATGTGTGGCTGCTGGTGCGGTGGCTGCTGGTGCGGTGGCTGCTGGTGCGGTGGCTGCTGGTGCGGTGGCTGCTGGTGCGGTGGCTGCTGGTGCGGTGGCTGCTGGTGTGGTGGCTGTTGGTGCGGTGGCTGTTGGTGCGGTGGCTGCTGGTGCGGTGGCTGCTGGTGCGGTGGCTGTTGGTGCGGTGGCTGCTGGTGCGGTGGCTGCTGGTGCGGTGGCTGCTGAGGCGGTGGCTGCTGGTGCGGTGGCTGCTGGTGCGGTGGCTGCTGGTGCGGTGGCTGCTGGTGTGGTGGCTGTTGGTGCGGTGGCTGCTGGTGTGGTGGCTGCTGAGGCGGTGGCTGCTGGTGTGGTGGCTGCTGAGGCGGTGGCTGCTGGTGCGGTGGCTGCTGGTGCGGTGGCTGCTGGTGCGGTGGCTGCTGGTGTGGTGGCTGTTGGTGCGGTGGCTGCTGGTGCGGTGGCTGCTGGTGCGGTGGCTGCTGGTGTGGTGGCTGTTGGTGCGGTGGCTGTTGGTGCGGTGGCTGCTGGTGCGGTGGCTGCTGGTGCGGTGGCTGTTGGTGCGGTGGCTGCTGGTGCGGTGGCTGCTGGTGCGGTGGCTGCTGAGGCGGTGGCTGCTGGTGCGGTGGCTGCTGGTGCGGTGGCTGCTGGTGCGGTGGCTGCTGGTGTGGTGGCTGTTGGTGCGGTGGCTGCTGGTGTGGTGGCTGCTGAGGCGGTGGCTGCTGGTGTGGTGGCTGCTGAGGCGGTGGCTGCTGGTGCGGTGGCTGCTGGTGACAATGTTGCGGCAATGGATCCTCTGACAGAGTGCTGTATATATCCTGGTGCTGCAATGGTTGATAATGTGGACTGTGATCAATTGTCGGAGACTCTGACAGAGTACTGAGGATGTGCTGGTGCTGCGGTGACATAGTGGCCATCTTCTGGTGATGCAGGTCAAGAGCAGTGATGAATGATTGGTGCTGGCGGCATTGAGTATGTGTTGGAGACTCGCTCGGAATGGCAGCACCAGAGGCAGATTGGTTGTGCTGTGTGTTGGAATTGGCTCTTTCACCAGGACAATGAGGATTCCTGGCTGACTTTGGCGGTGACTCCAATGCAACAACCTGTCTGGAAGGTGTTACAGGCCCATCACCGTGTGGACAACAAAGATCACAAAGTGCAAAGTCAGGCTGACTGAGGCAGGTCACTGGCATCCCATCCATGTAGCTGGAGATGGCCAAGCGCCGACACGTCTGCTCTTCCATGTACTTCCTGATATATTCATCTTGTGATGGGCCTGGAGCTGCCAATAGAACTGCAGATGCTTGACCACCACTGCGCCCAGCTCGGCCTGATTCCTGAACATAGCTGACCATGTCCCAAGCATCATTGCAGTGCACCACCAAATTGACATGTGCTGGATTGATCCCAGTGCCAATTGCAGATGTGCCAACCAGAACACGCTTGCTGTTGTCGGTCTCTGCAGCTGAGCACTCCAACCAAGCCAAGAGTGTGTCCTGCTTCTCCCTTTCATCCATGCAGGAATAGATGCACCGGCAGTCAAGATCCTCTGCCATGTTCTGTGCTGCAGCCATAGACTTACAGAATACCATCACTGCTCCAGAGGAATGTGACTTGAGGAGACGTTGCAGATGAAGCAGCATATCAGCTGTAGATGCCACTCTGCAGACCTGGTATGAGATGTTCTTTCGGTTGGTTGCAGCCCTGATAAGACCAGTCCCATCTTGTGGAAGGTGCAGCACCATCTTGAAGGAAGGTAGCAGAGCTGGTGGCAGTGTTGCTGTTAGGAAGTACTGCTGGACACGGACAGCAGCAAAGAGTGCCTTGAGCTTGTCCATTGCAGGCCGGAAGGTATTCTGCGTCACACAGACATGGCACTCATCAAAAAAGATTCCAGCCAGCCGCCTTTGCTGGTCCAGCTCCTGTGCCCAGCTTGCAAAAGCCTGGTTGTAGCAGTTCTCTGCTGCAACAAAGACCAGCTGGCTCCCTTCCACCTTGTCCGCACTCTGGTACCCTGCCCATTTACTGGCTGAGATGCCAACACGGTGGCACTGCTGCAGTAGATCCTCTGTAAGTGCAATGTATGGCACCACCACAATGACCACAGAGGCAGGCGGCAGCCAGAGCAGCGGTGCCATGAACAAGGCAGACTTACCAGACCCTGTCGCCATAACAACTACCAGTGGAGACTCCTTGGCATAGATGGCATTCAGTGCATATGCCTGCTCCAGAGTCTTGGTGTAGCGGCTGCCAGTAATCTTGAACAATGCACTGCGCACCGCTGGAGGAAGGGCTGCTGACCGTTGCAGACCAGTGGAAGCTGCCAAGCTGGTTGAAGCTGAAGGAGCCGTGACTGGAGAAGAATCAACCATCTTGCGCTTGATGCTCCGTACATCCTCCTCCATGGATTCCAGCTTGCGCTTGACTGTCTCCAGCACTCTTGATGGCTCTGTGCCTGATGCTGCACCAGTGAGAGTCCCAAATGGCTTGATCTCCTCCTGGAACCGTGAGCGCAAGCCCCAGAAAATGTGCCACCGCTCTGACACTGCCAGCATTGCATCCATGCTCTCTTGTGTGAGCTGATGCAGCATACCAGCATCCAGACCGTAATGCTGGTCTGCAGTGTTGGTGGAGTGGCCAGCTTGCAGGTCATGAGCATTATCCTCCACATTCTCTGCCGTCAGAACCCTGGGCTGGATCAGCCTGCGGTCAATGCTGACAGCAAGCTGCCGCCATGTCCGCATTGTCAGACCATTGGACACTGAGCTAATGTACTGCTGGCAAAGTGCCTGCAGTGTCTTGCTGACTGTGTTGGTGTCCCACGGCCTACCAGCATGATCCACCAAGAGCATCGTACTAGCCTCACGTGGCTGCACCACTGCATTGTAGAGAAGGTGGACAAATGGAACCACCTGTGAGACGTATAGCACCACAAGACAGCCAACTCCATATGGCAGGAAGCGTGGAATGATCTTCTGGCGCCCAGTGCCCTTGTTGCTGGGCAGAGCAGTGAAGATGCTGCCATCATGGACAAAGATGTTCCGTGGACCCATGAGTGTGTTGGTGTGTTGGAGCTGCATGAGCTCTGTGCCCCTTGCCGGAAGACCACTCCCAAGCTCAATGAGCACCGCAAGTAGCTTGGTGAACTCATTGTGTATTGCAAAGTAGCTTTGCGCAGCTTCTGGATCAAACTCCAGCTCATCAGAGTATGGATCCATCAGTGGCTGTGCAGGAGGAGCACCACCTGCAACTGCACGGCACAAGATGCTGGGGATGGTTGGCGGCTCCAAGAAGGCAGGAGCAAAGTTGAACCCAGGGCATGTGTTGCGGTGGTTGTCCCTGATGCGCCCAATGTTGATCATGTTGATGTCCTTTTCTTCTGCAAGCAGCCGGAGCTGAGTGAGCAGCCTCTCTGCCTGCTGCTGTGCACCCTGCATCAGCTCTTGCAGCCGGTCCACCACAATCACCTCTGTCCCAAAGGTGACTGTCCGCAGGTCCTTGCTCCACTGGAATGCATAAAGGCTGCCATCATCTTGCGCAAGCACCATTCCATACCGGAGGAGAGACTGAAGGTGTGCACTTGCAGAGTTGCTGTTGTGGTGCACATACCGCTTCAGAATCTTGTCCATTGCTGCTTGAATCCTTGATGGTGGCATGTCACAGAGGGTGCCGCTCTCTGGGTGGAGCAGCCGCTGGTGCAGCACACTGCGCAACCCAAACTCCAAGCTTGCAATGATAGAGGTGGCTGCACTGACAGGCTTGGGTGTGCCGTCCTTGCTGACACAGAGATGCAAAAACAGGTGGACCAATGTCAGCTGCTCTGTCTGTCCGTACTTGACTGGCTCTTGCATGACCAGGAGCACAGATGCTTGCAGGAGCACAGATGTTGCCTTCTCCACCACTGCGGGATCCTTGTACATGTCCACATCTTCATTAACCACTGTGTTGTACTGGTCCCGTAGTTCCAGCATGACCTCTTCCAGCCTTTCCTCCATGCAAAGATGTTCCTCCAGACTCTTGCTGCCAAAGTACTCCAGATGGTCTCCGTCAAACAAGATGTGTGCAAGAAGGGCAAGGAGGAAAGCCCAAATGTCAGCACGCTTCCGGACTGTTGCTGCAGTGAGACTGTAGGGTGTGCTTGCTTCAGTGCTGTAAGCATGGAAGCTCTGTTGCACTTGATGGCCAGCACTGAGCAAGCAAGACATCCACCCATGGGCTGCTTGCTTGGCCATTGCAAGAATCCAGTGCACAATGTCATGGTGTGCACCAGGCCAGTCTTGAGGGTCTGATCCGAGTGAGCCAATTTTTATAATAGGCTTCCCGGCCCAGTACTTGTTCCAGCCAAGCTGCTTGGCCCACGGACTGATGTTGCCAGTCAGGACAGTGGCAGGCTGGATGCAAGGAGCACCAAAACCTGCTTCTTGCAGCCGCTCTTGATCCTTCTTGATGAAAGCATTGACCTTGGCCTGCACTGCTGCATCCAGCTTGTCTGCATCCATGGTTGTGGTCAGGATTGCTGGCGGAGGGGTGGGCTGCAGTGCTGGATTACAGACATACAGGTAGCGCCTGTTCTTGCCATTTTCAAAGATTATCTGGACTGGCACCGGGTGGAGGTACCTGGGCTTTCCATCCTCATGCACATGCTCCCATGCATGTTGACACATGGAGGACCTGGCTGCAATGCTGTAAGGGCACTGCATGCAGTGGAAGCCCTGGTACTTTACCTCCAGCTCTGGAATGATTGGGACTGGGAGGAGATCCTTGTTGATGGCCACCGTGGCTGGATGCTCCATGTCCAACTCATCAAGCACATCTTGAAGTGCCTTCTTGGAAGAATCCACCAGTGGGTGTTGGTGGTAGCGCTTGAGGTGTGCCACAACTTCCTTGAAGAACGGGTAGATGGGAAGACCATAGGGGCAGTTGACATGTGTGCAGACCAGGATGCGTGGATGGTTGACCAGGCGCAGATTGAAGTGGGCAAGCTGTTGCACCTGCTTGGGCTGGATGTTGGTAGTAGCTGCCTCCTGGTTGGGTGCCGGCAGGCCACAGCTTGAACACGGTAAATGCAAAAGCAGAACAGTGACGTGTCAGAAATCAGCAAAAAAAAAAAAAAAAAAAAAAAAAAAAAAAAAAAAACTGAAAAGGTGAGGCTGTGTGGTGATGCAGTGAAATTCTGTACGTACCTGTTGGTGTCAACAGAGGGTCCAGCCTCTGGGACGTGAGAGTTGCTAGCAGCAGCAATGTTGGCTTGGGAAGTGATGGGAGACATGGTTTAGAGTGTGGTTGTTGCAGCGTAAAGAGCAGTAGTGTTGTAGAAAGGCTGGAGTGGTGAGATGCTTTTCAATGTCATCCATCACGGCCACACAGCCTGTATATATGTGCAAGATCTCAGCATGCACACACAGCACACAGCATACTGACAGATGGCCCAACTGACTAGCATTGAGTGGTGGGATGGCTCAGACAGCACACACGGTACACAAAAAGCCGGTGTGGACCAGCATAGAGATGCAGACACTGACGTCAAAAAACAATGGGACAACTGGGACTGAAAGTGAGGCACTACAGACAACCTGTGTGCACCGTAAGGGCAAGAACCACACACTGTACAGACAAAAAAGCTCTTCCACAGTGAGCAGTGCACTGGACACCATCTGTGGTGATCCCTGCTGTGGACTGTGGATGACGTACCTTGTGCCAGTCAGAGGTGGAAAATTCCGGCCATTGTCACGCAGTGCTCATGTTCACAGCCAAATTCCAAATTCTGTTGGTGGCCACACGTCAAATGTCAAGAAGTGCAAAGGGCAGAAAATGACGGGCTTTGATTGCTGTACATGCATACCTGACAAACCAGTGTCCATCGTCCAGCCAAATTTCAAAGTCTGTTGGCTGCCTGTGCGTCAGGAAAAGATGGGCTGCCATCACCCTGCATTCATGATCAAGAGACCAGTGACTGTTGCTCGGCCAAATTCAATAATCTGTTGCTGCCCACTTGTTAATGGGCAGAAAATGCCAGGCTGCCATCACCCTGTATTCATGATCAAGATACCAGTGACCGTTGCTCGGCCAAATTCAATAATCTGTTGCTGCCCACTTGTTAATGGGCAGAAAATGCCGGGCTGCCATCACCCTGTATTCATGATCAAGATACCAGTGACCATTGCTCGGCCAAATTCAATAATCTGTTGCTGCCCACTTGTTAATGGGCAGAAAATGCCAGGCTGTCACCACGCAACACTCAAGATCAAAGGACCAGTGTCTGTTGCCCAGACATCAAAGTGCAGGGAATGCAAAGGGCCAAAAAAAAAAATGCCGGGCTGTTGCAGTACGGTGATACATTTTTGATGTGCCAAACTCAGATCAAAGTGTGTGAATGAAAGAGGGATGACGTGTGTGGCCATTGCTGTCTGGCTGTTGCTGCGCCAATTTGGAATCTGTCTGCTGTGCACATGCATCAAAGGGGATGTGTGTCTGTTGCCCTTGGAAATTGGATGTGTGTGGCCGTTGCTGCGCCAATTTGGAATCTGTCTGCTGTGCACACGCGTCAAAGGGGTTGTGTGTCCTTTGCTTTGTGTCTGTTGCCCTTGGAAATTGGATGTGTGTGGCCGTTGCTGCGCCAATTTGGAATCTGTCTGCTGTGCACACGCGTCAAAGGGGATGTGTGTCCTTTGCTTTGTGTCTGTTGTCCTTGGAAATTGGACGTGTGTGGTCCCTGCTGCTGTGACGTTGCTACCCAAAATCCAAAATTCATTAAGCAGCAATCAAAGGGGAGGGCATGCGTGTGACCATTGCCAGGAGCCAGGAGCCAGCACCAACTTAGGACAGCACACGTCTGGGGTGGGTGACGTGGAATTTCTGACAATTTTGGACACACCAACACACTCCTTTTTGGATCCTCCATTTCCAATGGATTTGTTTGACGTACAGTGTGCAATTTCCAGGGATGAGTGTACGTCTGTGCAAAGTGTGCACACACTGCTCCGCCAGCATGGAGACTGCTGGTCAAATGAAATTATTGCACACCAAAGACACGCACACATTGGTCAACACTCTCAAACTGCAGCTGTGCATGGTGGTAGCCAACATGTGGCAGCCACGGCAGCTGTCTGTTGGTGCTCAGTGGTTTGAGATTGCATGGACTGCTATGTGACAGCTGCGCTGACATCTGATGTGAATCAAGTATGCACCTGTCAAGGGCTGTCAAAAATGTGAGATTGGACTGTTGTGCGGCAGGCCAATGCAGTGCAACACAACTGTTGCACTGCCAATTGCTGCCACCAAAGAGTTGGATTGGGCCGTTGTACAGTAGACCAGTGTGATGTGATGTGACTGTGGCCCAGCCAAACTCTGTGGAGTGCTGATGTGTCCGGTAGGTGGCTGACCAGAAGTTGGATTGGACCGTTGGGAATTTCCAAGAATTTTGATGTGTCCGTCACACACCTGGCCGTTGCCTGTTGCCTGCTATTGGCATCTGCCACTCACCTGGCTGTTGCCTGCCAAAAAGTTGGATTGGACCATTGGGAATTTCCAAGAATTTTGACGTGTCCGTCACACACCTGGCCGTTGCCTGCCAAAAAGTTGGATTGGACCGTTGGGAATTTCCAAGAATTTTCACACGTCCGTCACGCACCTGGCCGTTGCCCGTTGCCTGCTATTGGCATCTGCCACTCACCTGGCCGTTGCCTGCCAAAAAGTTGGATTGGACCGTTGGGAATTTCCAAGAATTTTCACGCGTCCGTCACGCACCTGGCCGTTGCCTGTTGCCTGCTATTGGCATCTGCCACTCACCTGGCCGTTGCCCGCCAAAAAGTTGGATTGGACCGTTGGGAATTTCCAAGAATTTTCACGCGTCCGTCACGCACCTGGCCGTTGCCCGTTGCCTGCTATTGGCATCTGCCACTCACCTGGCCGTTGCCTGCCAAAAAGTTGGATTGGTCCGTTGGGAATTTCCAAGAATTTTCATGTGTCCATCACCCACCTGGCCGTTGCCCAGCCAAAAAAAATTTGGATGCGTTGCGGCACTAGACCAGTCTACTTGGCCTTGTCTGTTGGGGTTGACGGACAGGGCTGGACGCGTTGATTTGGCAGGACGGACATGGCCGTTGTGGGCAAGTGACAATCATTGTGCTAGGGCTAGGATCCCTGAACTGGCAATGGTAACACATTACCTGTTCACTCCTTCCAATAAGTGTAGCCTGTAGCCAGATGTGGGGGTCCAAAATTGGACTTTTCTTGACACAATGTGGTTTAACAGTGTCAAAATAATTTTGGGGAATATTTGATGCATCCTAGTTGCCTGTGTTGGACCTCCACACTCTAACAGATCGTTCAGAAGTCGAAACCGCGAGTGACTGTATATTCCAACATGTGTATGCCCTGTAACAGCAGACTCGTTGATGTATATATCAGATCACATCGAGTTGTTGCAATGAATTCACTCAGTTGCGTGTAAAACTTTAACAAATACCCTGTCAACTGGTGACTCCTGTGTTCCCTTTCCTCCTCCTGTGTGAGCTTGTGTGCCGACTCAGCCCCAACTTTCTTTGCTAAGCAGGAACAAATTCGAAAAATGTCTCCAAAAGTTCGTCACAGAATTCTAGTTTGTGCGTCGATGTCTTGTGGAAAGAGGTCTACACTTGCTGCTGCCATTTGGCAGTAATGATGGGTTGCAGACTTTTTCGGTAAGCACAGTGAAGTGATGCTATATCCATACTGCTGACGAACATTGGAATTGCAGTATTGAAGCGTGCCTGTGCAGTTTTGGGCTGTAGCATGCATCAGTAGGACAAAGCCGTCACGTTGCAGCGTATCGTGTTGCAAGGCTCCGACGACGAAGTTGGTCACCGTGAAGTATATGAGGTCATGCGCTTTAGTTGTTAAGCTTTTTGAAATGGAAGTAAGTGGGGAATCCGATGACCAGCTGCGTAAAAGTCCACTTGACGGCGGTAACCAGGTCAGCACCCCGGTAGAGTGCATAGAAGAACATGGCGGAAGCCTCGGCGGCGTGGATCTTAGCAATGAAGTAGGCCCACTTATCGAGGTTTGCGGTGCTGCCAAGCGCGTTGGCGAGATTGGCGTTCTGACGGCCAAAGTACCAGGCGGCGATAGCAACGACACTCACCACAGTGGGTTGCTGAGGGAGAGAGTATCGGATCTGAAAGACGGGTAGAACAGATTCAACGCAAAGTTTAGCCTCACTACAAACGGTTAGACAAACTGTGAGCACAACGACAAGGGCCGAGTGGTCTGATCTCAATCACCTACAGGGATAGACATGTTAAGGGGTTGGGTATGACTGAAAGAGCTGGTGGCAGAAACGGAAACACAACACGTTGATCGAAGAGTTATGTGTGTGTGGTTGGTTGGCCCGAATGCGGCTCCCGCATACTTACCGTGCCGGATAGCCGAGCAAAATCGCTTGACCGCGGAAGTCATAGGGTCCAGACGGACTTGAGAATGCTGACTGGGCTGCATCCCGATGGCTTGTTCAAGATTTCAAGTCGCAGTCGATACGGCATGCAATTGTCTCCTTCTCAACACAGCAACAAGATCGACCAATGTAGAGTTACCCAACTCTTAGTGGCAAATACAGCGTTGAGTCAGGATAATTTCATTCTTTGAATATCACGGAGTCTGGGAGCCGAAAAAGCAGGAAGGCTTGGTGCGATAGAATCGACGAAACAGAGAGATTGCTTTGCTTGGTAAAGTCCGTGCGCATGGGAAGGCGTTCTCGAGCGAACATGCTTGGGATCGACACTTAGGCGCTCTCCTTGCCCTTCCCAGTGCTGGACTTGCCGCCAGCATCGGAGCTGGCAACACCGCTAGCGCCGGAGCCAGCGCTGTTGGTGGATCCACTGTTGTAAGCGGCAGCACATCGAGCGAGGTCGTCATTGAATTTTTTGGCAAGAACCTTTCCGGCACTCTTCTTGCTAGCGGGGGCGAACTTGAGGATCTCGGCGCTGAAAGCCTTCACCTCGTCCTTAAACTCGTTGACAGATTCCGTGGCGACGCGGAGGACACCAAGCTTTTCGAACTGAGGCTTGAACTTGACCATCTGTGCGGTGACACGCTTGACCTTGGTCTCGGTGCCGGAGAGCAGTTCGAGGATCTCCTTTGCTTCCTCTTCACTAGGAGCACCCTTCAGCGCCTTGACGCTTTCGCTTCCGGCCTTGAGCTTTGAGGTAAGTTCCTGGGAAGCTTGGCGGATGGCAAGACCGTTAAAGTAGTTGAGGGTGTCAACGTGAGTGTGTTTGTCGAGGCTTTCAACGCTCGCATCGATTGCCTGAATGTCCTGCTTCACCTGAGCAATTGAGGAAGCAGAGACCATCGAAACGATGGCGAGGAGGAAAACAGTGATAGCGATGGAAAACTTCATCTTCGATACATATCAGAGAGCAAGAAGTACTGATGTTAGTGTTGGCTTGGAAGAGCTGGAGTAGAAGGAGGGCTGTGAAGTTCGGGTTGCTATTCTTTGAAAAAGGCAGATTGGAGTGATGGATAAAGGAGATCTCGTCGCAGAAAGGGTGTCCTCTTTATACCTTTGATGCCGCTCTAGTCGGTAGGCGATACGATTGGCCAGACTCGCAGCTTTCGTGAGGTGCCGCTAAGAACAGCAATTCAGGGAAAGGACCGTAAAGGAGTTGCTGTGTAGCAGCGCTGTCAAAGGCTGGGGGGGGGGGGGGGGGGGGGGGGGCGTGCATACAGTCTACAAGCCATTATGCTGAGCACGCGATCCGTACAGGGCCCTGAATTGCAGGCATGCTGAGCAGTACTCTTGGTGCGGAAGAGGCTTCATTTGGGACGGTGAGATGTCTTAGCTCGTGTTCGCGCCGCCTTCGTCGTTGAGCATGCGTATCGTCCCAAAGGTTGATGAGGAGTTGGAGACCGGTGCTCGCCTCACTCCCTGGGCTCGCAGGACGAATCGAAAGAGAGCGCGAAGCAATGGTCTTGACGCAGCAGTGCTACTCGCCAGGACTCGATCGGCCAAATGAAGGGCGCTACGGCAGAGGAGTCTGTTCTGAATCCACATAGTATCGTGTCGATTCGAAGTATGCCATGGCTTGCCCGGTTGGGCTAGGTGAAAATTGTCTAGTTGCAGGATCAGAGTCGGACGAAGAAATCTGAGTTTGATGAAAGCTGGCAGAGGCTTTGGCACTGCCTTGCCGTGTCATCAGTGGGGCACAGACCTGCGCATTCCGGGTTTGAAGGGTTGGATCGCATAGTCGTTGATGATATGATGAGATGATTGGGTCCGGCTTATCCTGATGGACTTTGAAGTACTCTGTGCTAACTGAGGCTGGGAACAATGTGACCTCACACCGACTAGGTGATGATGGAGAGTGTGAGGAGCCAAAGTAACAACACGAAAGGAGGTCACGCGGTGTAAACTTGATGAAGACTTAGCTTCCATGCGAGTGCACGGATTGTGCTGCGGCCACTGACTTTAGCTCACAGACACGCTGTCATACAATGCTCGCAGGGTTTCCAAGGGTTCAGAAATAGAAGCGCAACTAAAGCACCGCTTGAGCCGATACGTCAGAGTGCCGTTCCTGGTGTCGAGACGCAATGTTAGCATCTCTTTCCTCTGTCCACAAGCACCTGCGCACTTGCCAATTCTGTTCGTGGTCAGTCAGCACGGGCCCATCTCTCGGTTCGCTTTCCATTCGCATCGGGTTAGTAAGAAAGCAGTTGCAGGAAACGGTCCAATACAATTGGTGTAGCGTCCGTCTGAGATGCAAGAAGGGTTTGAGCTTCTATCAGGTGAGGATAGTGAGATGAATAAATGGGACGTGAAGATAATGTCAATGCACACCGATCTTGTTAGATACTCTGGATGGCACGGATCCTTCGGTGAACAATTACGTTGCCCGTGGCAGTGTTGTTTCCGACGAGCTCCCATGCATGGGGCAGGCCTTTGTACACGTTCAAGTCGACCTGTACACCAGCCCTGTACAGTCTTCGCACGAAAGCGAGGCTCTCCTCGAGGAGGATGTCGAGTTGGCCCACATCCACATAGGTTTCTTATCTGACAGACCCGACAGGTTCTGCACTCTAGCTGGTACAGTACACATGACCAACTCGTCCACTTTGTCGATGCCCGCAACGCCCCGACCCAGTAGGACAGACCAGCTTGTCAGGTTGGATTCTTTGTTCCCCAAAGCTTTGGGAACCAGGCACTCGTCAGGTGTCAGAATGCGGTAATCGGGCATCGGGTGCACTAGGATCGGCTTCCGGAGTGGTGTTCTTCGTCATCACACACCAATATACACAATCATTATCGTACACACCATTCAAGTACGTGGTAGGAGTCTCTAATACCTGCAACGTAGTAGACCTAGCACCAGTGCCCTATCGTACGAGTCAGCACCGTCTAGGTGACGCTGTACATCCATCAGGTGCTACCAATTGAGCAAGCTCTGTCAGCTGCATGCGATTCCAGCACTCAAACTTCAACCAGAGAAGGGGAATATTTCTTCGTAATACATTGTGTATTTTGGATGCTTCATAGTGAAAGGTAGTACCATGCAGCATCGCTCCAATACATACATGCTGATGAGGTTTATACATTCTGAATGTCGCATGTCTTTCGTTTCCTGCCAGGCGACGCCATTTGCAATGTGTCAAGGAACGCCAAAAGCGATGCAATCAGTATTTCCTTTTCGGGAAATAAGATGCTCCACGCTTCATACCCAACTTCAGAGAGCTGAATCGGACACGGAACATGGTGTACTCGAGTTCTGAACAGCTAACAACAACGTCCCGTGCTTCAGACCACGCTTGCAGCAAAGGCCAACGAGCTTTTGTAAAGCCATAACCTCAGTAACGTTGACTCTCTTGACGAGATCAAGCAGGAACATCATCATGTCAAGCGTGTACAGAGTGGTTATCGTCGGTGCAGGCGAGATCAATTTCGGTATGTGATGGACCTACAGAGGTAGACCAGGGCTCTCTGCCAGGCAGCTGATTGCTTTCCACTCCATTCATTTATCACAATGTAACAGGCTCTCCAGAAGGTCCGTGGAATCACTCGGCCAGGTTGGAGCAGATCTTCAAGAACAGCAATGTGGAGCTGCGCTTTGTTGCACTGGTTGATCCAAATGTCTCCCGTGCCACTGAACGCATCAAGAAGAAATGCACATCCAACCAAGAACACGTGCAGTCTGCCTGGCAGTCAACCAAGATCTTTCCCTCCATAGCAAAAGCTGCATTGCACCTCGAAGCTAATGGTGGGACAGAAGTTGATTTGGTGATCCTTGGTTGCCCACCCTATTTCCGAGGAACCCTACAGCCAGGGAAGAGGGTGGATGTTGAAATGCTTGAGGAATTCTCAAAAGCAAAGTCTTTTTTGGTGGAGAAGCCTGTTGCTGCTGTCAACCCTTTCCTGAACGGTGACTGCGATGAGGTTGCATCTCGCTTCGCAGCAGCTAGCGCATTAACGAGTGTTGGCTACATGCTGCGGTACAGCAAGGCTATACTCAAGATCCGTGCAATTTTGCAGCAGCATGGCCTCACGCCCACTTGTGTCAACGCAAGATATTTCATGGCCTACGAGTACGCCAGAAAGCTTGACTGGTGGAACAAGTCGCGATCGTGCGGACCAGTAGTGGAGCAAGCCACCCACTTCATTGACCTGATCCGGTTCCTCGCCGGTGAGAGTAATGATGCATTGCTAGACAGTGTCAGAGCTACCACTGTGTTGCACATCGAGCCTGTTGGCGTTCTCTCCAAACTTGGCTTCGACAAATCTGCAATTCCTGCTGAAGAGAGGGTGCCGAGGGTCACAAGCGCTTTCTGGAAGCATGAAAAGGTGAGTACTGAACATTCGGATTCTTCTCACAGGATGATCAGAGTGTGTTGACATGCGCTCCATCTCTCTGGTGCGATGCGTCCCTTGTCTTCTCTTTGTTTCGCTGACAGGGTACAATCGGAACGCTTTCGCACGGTATCACTCTACACGGTATGTTTACTGCTTCACAGTTCACGGACGGCCACATTGAAGCAGTTGAGACGAAGTGTCTGACAACGCCTCTGTCCATGACTCATGCATCCTTCTACTCAGGCACCACCTACGATACGGAAATTGAAGTGCTTGCCGACGGCTGGATTCTTCGGGTACGCAATGCATATGACGCAGTCACCACGCTCTCCATCCGAAGCCCTGGTCAGGCAAAGGAGCAGATCTTCAAGCTGGAAGACGATCCTTTCCTAACCGAGTTGCAGTGCCTTGTCCGATGTACCCGACCAGCGGTTGACAGCATTGCGGCAACGAATGCTGTGCTATCCAAGCCACTCAGCCCTTTTGAAGACGCACTAAAGACGTACAAGCTGTCTTGGAAAATCCGTCTTGCTGCAGAGGAGACCGCTGCCCAGTAGCTGTGTTACGTCATGTCCTCGTTGCTAGACTCAGATATAAGAGCTTATTGTGCTTGCAAGAAAGAGCTCAAAATGCAGCGCTGGCCGCATTGTGCTTGTATCAGCTTCCCGATCGCTTTTCAACCCTCTCGTGCTTTCTTTTCTTTCAGGTATTCCAGACAGTATGCGGCGATAATTGGAAGAGCAACAGTAGCACGACACGGTATTTCAGGGAAGAGTGTAGCCGCCGTCAATGAGAGTGTCACTGCCGGTCTGGTAAGAGGAAGCGTCGCTGGCAAGGTAGAGAAAGAGACCCTTGATCTCCTTGACATGACCTTGCCTTCCGAGCACGGACATGCGGTAGGCTTCGTTAATGCAGCGAGGACTGGCTCCAAGCTTAGTGTCAAAGAAGCCTGGGCTGACAATGTTGACTCGTGCGAAGTGCCTCCATTCCCTCGCGAGGGATTTACCCATGTGGGTGACGGCAGCCTTTGTAGAGTTGTAAACGGGTTGGTCGACGGGCACGTTGACAATGTGCGCGGACATGCTTGAGGTAATAATGAGGTTTCCCTTGCCTTGAAGCTTGAAAACTTCGCCGACATACTTGGCGCAGTAGAAGACACCGTCTACGTTGACCTCCATCTGTCGCTTGTACTCCTCTACGGTCTGTTCAAGGATTGGCTTAGAGATGGCCATTCCGGCATTGGCAACGAAGACGTCGATACGGCCAAAGTCCGCAACAACCTTGTCGATAGACGCACGGACCTGGTCGACCTGTGAAACTTCGCACTGGTAGGCCTTGGCTCGGATCGAGTGCGTTTTGGCTAGGTGCTCGGCGTTCTGTATGGCGACATCGTTCGAGTTATACCACAGTGCGACATCGGCGCCAGCCTCAGCAACAGCTTCGATGGCAGCGTACCCAAGGCCTTCGCTGGCACCTGTTACGACAACAACTTTGCCTTTCATGCTCAGCTGCTCGAGGACATTGGTGGGAGTGTTGGGCACTGGAAGTGGCTGTCGAACAGCAGAGCAGTCTTCAATGGTCATCGACATTTTTGGCTAGTGCTCACGGTTTTGATGATGGCACGATAGGAGATAGGATGCGAAGGCTCAGAGATTGGCGTTGACAAAGATGTTGTCAAGATGAAAGAAAGGAAGAAAAAGCGACGGTAAAGTTCTATGCACTCTCGGCCATAGTGACGCAGGCAGGATGGTCAAGGCTGCCGGAGCCACTCACGACTCTGGCGGTACGCTCTACCAAGCAAGCGGTAAAGTGAGCTGCAGAAGATGACACGGCTTCGAGCGAGGCCAATATTTCCTTTTTAGGCAGGTCGGCGAATTCTTCCTCCTGTTGCCGAACGACGACTAGGAAACCCTTTGTCAGCTCATGATTGGTACGGCCACTAGGTTCAACGATGCTAGCTCGGAATGCTTCACCTTCTCAGGGTTCAGAAAGATGGCTCCGTTGAAAGAGTATGGCCACCACCCCCGCTGGATGGATGCACAAGTGAGGATAGTGGAGAACATGACAGGAGCTGAACGAATCAGGAGCGGTGTGCGGTGTGCGGTGTTGAAACACAGCGTTCATCAGAATCATGAACAGATCCGAAGCTGCACAGGCTTGTTACACCTTCATTCTTAGCAAAATGGATCCTCATGTTCCTCTAGCAATCGCACATGCTACTGCACATAATGACGACAGGCGTTTTTGGAATGATTTTACCGTCCCAATTTTCCATATGATTGCCAAAATCGATCGCACATCTATCACACATCTATCGCACAAAAGAAGAATGGACGCCTTGGTTCTGGATCCTGCTTGCTATCACCATTCATTGCAGTTTCGCAGCGCTCCCGAACCACGACCTGAGGGCACGGGCCCGATTTGCGGGAGCAGCAACACCATACGTGCACAACGAATGTGTATGATTGATAAGAGCCGTGTGCGACGTCATCCAATTTTTCGCTTCAAGACGAGCGGTACGCATGACTGGCAGAGGGGCTCTGTGAGGGCCTCGACATCTCGCACTTCAAGAACGGCGTCTCCGCAGAGCGATAACTACCAAGCAGTAACAGCAACATGTCTGATCCCGACAGTAGCTACATTCCGTCTCCCAAGAAGCGCAGATCGGTCCGAAAGACATGCGAGCCGTGCAAGATCCGATCAACACAGTGCTCGGCGTCGTTGCCTTGTCAGCAATGCATATACATTGGCCAGTCCACGTCTTGCCATTATCGTGGCGGACTTCGACTCAATATGCTGCAGCGCTCGAACCAACCATCGAAGTCAGGTGCTATCCGGCCTTTGAAGGCGACTGGATTGAATGTCACGTCAAAGCCAGCCAACTCGCCTCAGTCAAGATCAAATAGCGTCGGTGGATCAACCCGCCCGAGTACTCGGCAGCCGTCGCCACGGAGGCTGAGCACCAACCCTGCTCGACAAGCAGATCGAACAAGGGATACTCGCGAAATTCCACTGCACAAAGAGTTAAGGAAGCGCACTTTCGAACCCGATTCCAGTGTGTCAACTCCATGTCCACTAGATGCGCTTACCTTGCTTGCACACCAGGCAGCTTCACATGAAGCTTGTGCTACTGAAACACCATTGAACGAATGGTCAACAAGACCATCACGCTCTGCTTCCAAGGAAGCATCGAATCGATGCCCTCAAGTTGGACTATCCTCTGAAGCGGAGACCTCAAGACAGACGGGGCAAGCCATGTCTTCTGTGCAAAGCACTGGTGGAAGATGCGAGACTAATCAGCACGACAGCCAGCCATTGCGAATCGTCTTGCCGTTTTTCCGGTACTTTGGCAACACAGCCATCGCTCCGGGTATCCGGTGCGTAGAGGTCGAGGTTCAGGATGAGCAGACGACACTTCTGCACAGCCATCAAGTGTCAGGAAATGCTGCGAACTCTGCCAGCTCGCATGGGTCCCCACTGGGTGCGAGTGGGCCGCATGCAGCTCATCCACAGAGCACCACGGCAGCTGACTCAGAATCGCTTGGCACCCTGTCGAACCAGTCGGATGAACAGCCGGGCATATCTTGGAAATCGACACGTATGGACCCATATGAATCTACGGACAGGAAGCTCTTCGATGCTGAGAATACGTCTTTGCCAGCTAGAGAGGTTCTGGAACACCTTTTGCCGCTCTTCTTTGGAGGCCTGGCCTGCTATTTTCCTTTCCTGTCGGAAGAGAGGATCATGCACGACTTCAAACATGGATTGCTTGAGCCCCTCGAGGCCAATTGCCTGGCAGCACTTGCATGCCGCTTTTCAACGCAGACTACAACAACCTTAACTTGCACAACCGCAGCAATTAGCACCAGCGAAGCCAAGATGCACGGCGATGGAGGTGCAGAAAGTGAGGATGCGTACACGCGCGCCGAACCATTCGCAGACAAGGCCAAGGAGTTGATCTATCCACTCTTTTCACTGCCTTCGCTCAAGGTGTGCCAGGCGCTGGTGATGATGACATGGATCGAGTGGGGAAGCGATCGAGACTCAGGTGCGTGGCTATGGAGCGGGCTCAGTATCCGAATGTGTCAAGACATCGGACTCTCATACTGGGACTCGCTAGAAGCGGTGACGGATGGGGAAGAAAAGCGGATACACCGGCTGACGTTCTGGGCTGTCTACTTTTTGGATCGGGTCATCTCATACGGAGCGGGAAGAAGGGTGACGATTGCGCAGTCGGATATCGAGATCGAGTTTCCGACGAGTCAAGAATGCCACGCATCTCGGTGCAAACCTGCTGATTCGAGTGTGAGCCATCCGTGGCCTTACTTGATGCAGCTTTTGGGACACCGCGGAAACATCAGCGATTGGCTCAACAACCGATCAAAGACAGACTTGACACAAGAGATGGAACGCGGCAAGGAGATCTTGTCAGACTTTTTCTGCTCGCTACCGGTGGATATGCGGTTCAACGTGTCGAACCTGCGCAACCAATCTCACAATGAGGCAGCGCCAGTGCTTGTGATGATGCACTGCATGTTGCATTCGCTCGTGTGTCTACTGCACCGTCCGAGCCTGGTGCACTCACGCATGAACAGCGGCGCGTCGTGGTCGCCGCTGACGACCAGATTCAACAGTGGGTTCTCTAACGAGATGAGTATGGGGATCAAGGCAGTGCTTCAGGAAACAGGCGCGGCTGGAGACTTTGTGTTTCCAGCAGAGTGTGCGTCATCGGCAAGATCGATCAGCGATATGCTTTCGTTTTCGAGGCTGATGGACGAGCGAACGATCGTGTGCAACCCATATATGGATCATGCGGTGTTCATCGGAGGTGTAGCACTGCTGGAAGAGCTGGAGTATGTGATGCATCACGGGCAGAAGCAAGATAGGCAAGCAGGGACGGGCACACATGGAGGGGAGCAAGCACTTGATAGTATTGAATGTCTAGTGGGAGATGCAGAGAGAAGGATGGAGGTGGAGATGCTGACAGACAAGCTCGAGGTGACCCGAAAAGCATTGGTGAGGCTGTCACGCTATTGGGGAGGGATCCGATGGGTGTGCAAGTGGCTGGAGGACGAGAGCAGACACACTAAACGGTTGAAGCGAGTGGAGAAGGAGGGCGGTGGATTGTACAAGGCAGCACCTGCCAAAGTCAAGGCAGACATGATGCGGTCGCTAGCACGACTGGGAGCGGCGAATCCACTGTGCGTGGGCAAAGCAGATGCGGGTATCAAGACAGCTGCAAGCACAAATGCGGATCAAGCGTGTGGACGAGCAAGGACAGGTACACCAGCCGCAACAATGAACGGGGCATTTTCGACAAAAATAAGCGGTGGCGAAGATGTGCCGGAGGGTAGTGTCGATGCAGACGGACTCTGGGGCAATTGGGAAGAGCTGGAAGCACTGCTGAGCGATAGAGGTTTGGTGCTGGATGGGATGTTTGACTTTGATCTGCCTTGGATGTCAGATGAAACGAGTATGCGACAGGGGCCAGCACTTTCTGAAGCGACCAATTGAACGAAACAACAAGTGAAACAAGTGCACAAGGGATGGTGGAGCCGACAGAATTCAAAGGTGGAGGAGCAAGGCAGGCGAGGGCATGGCGAATGAACGGAGGTGGAGGGAACGAAATCACACATTGTTGATGGCAGGGAACAGATTTGGCGTGGGTTGCTAGTGGTGAGTGAGAGGAGCTAGGTATATTGCCGAGAGACCGATTCAGCTCAGGAGAGGCATAAATTTTGAGTATCTGGCAAAGTGGCGATAAGAAGCAGCGCTTTTTGGTGTGTCAAAGGACAGTGGGGACAGGGTGAGGCTATGCGAGTGTAATTTTGGGGCCACGAGCTCCGAAAAACGACTGATGTCATGAAAACAAGTGAATAAAGGGGTAGATGAGATTGTGGTGGCATTTCCGGTGTCATGGCCAATAAGACCTCCGAGATTGTTGTACATTGTGGCCATCATGCTTGCGCATGTAGATGACTCGAAAAGCAACAGAAAGCTCCGCGGAAGCTCCCAACAGAGTGTGGAACGAGTCACTGTCCACTCGACTCGACTCGACTCGACTCGACTCGGCTCGGGCGCAAGGGGCGTGAGAGCCCAACCCGAATTCCGATATGACAGAGTCACATCTGAAGCGCGCGCACCAGCAGTCGACGGTGAATGTGGTATTTTGGCAGTGGAATGAAAGACGCACAATTCGGCGTGCATCACCGACGGATATTCGCCGATGGCCGAGCCGAGCCGAGCCGGCTGACAGCTGCTGCGCTTCTCTCATACTGTGCTGTGCTGCACAGTACTGTACAGTACATGCACCTTTTTTTCGAAGTTGGCAGAGCCTCGCGCTGCGTATGCCATGCAAAACCTGCTTGTTTGCATGTTTGCGTACCTTTGCTTTGCCGGCGTCCGTCTGCAAAACCGTGACGCACTATTCTCGGCCAACAGAAAGACTCCTCTCTCCTTTTTTCTCTTCCAGCCGCTGGAGTTAGACACCTCGACGCTTGAGTGTATCAATTCATCTGCCGGCATTCAACTTGGCGTGGACTTTATAATTTGGCTCCAGTCTTCCTTTCAACTACCACATCCGTGTCGTCTTCCCCCGCCCCCGTCCGGGTCCCGATCCGTTCATATTCTTGCTACCTCTCTCCTTCAGCATCCTCAGGACAAATCGTCCGCTCCGGCGATGGTATCTATCTCGCAGCAAGAGCCTATACTTCCTCTGGTCGACACGCGAGAGGCCCACGCTTCCAACCATGCTTCACTCGCTCGTGTCACGAGCAACGGAACATGGGGTGAGCCAGAACGCGGCGATCAAGTAAATGTCGACCAGGCCAAACAAGACTTTCAGCTTGCACGACAGTCGTCCCGTCATTCTGTCACCGCAGCCGGTGCATGCCCATCTTCATCAGCTCTTCGCCCAGCCTCGGTCATCCGCCGTGCTCTCAGCACCGGAGACCGCGACACACACCCAAACATCAACGAGAACGATGCCGATCTCGAGGATCCATTTTCCCGTGATTCCTATGACCATGACTTTGATCTCGGCAAGTGGATGCTCACTCGCAGTGCACAGGCAAAGGAGAACGGCATCGACGATGGAAAGCCAGTAGGCATGCTGTGGAGAGACATCACCATCTCTGCTCCAGGTTCTGGCGGCGGTGGCGTCTTCGTTAAAACTCTTCCCATCGCTATCACCAACACTGCATGCAGAGATCCAATCAGCGTCCTCACCACCCTCATCCCCCCTCTCTCTAAGCTCTTCACTCCTCCCAACATGCCCACCACCATCCTCCTCCACAGCTCCAGCGGTATCCTCAAGCCAGGCGAGATGCTCCTCGTTCTAGGCCGTCCAGGATCTGGTTGTTCCACCCTCCTCCGTGCCATCACCTCCAAGAATCACTCCAATGTCTCTCCATCTGGCAACATTCTCTACGGTGGCTTATCACCCGACCAAATCAATCGCAAGTACCGAGGTGAAGTCGTCTTTGTTGACGAAGAGGACACCCACTTTCCCACTCTCACTGTCGGCCAGACTTTGGAATTTGCCCTCAAGAACAAGGTACCTCACCGATCTCGCCGTTTGCAAGGTGAATCTCGCAAGCAGTTCATCGAAACGACCATCGATATGATGCTCAAGATGTTTGGCATGACCCACGTTCGCGACACCATCGTCGGTGACCAGGCCGTACGCGGTGTCTCCGGAGGCGAGAGGAAGAGGACCACAATCTCCGAGGCACTCGCAACTCGCGCCAGTGTCATCGCTTGGGACAACTCCACCCGCGGTCTCGATGCTTCCACCGCCCTTGACTACGCTCGATCTCTTCGCATCATCACAGACCTCGCTCAACGCTCCACCATCGCTACCCTCTACCAGGTCTCCGAAAGCATCTTTGATCTCTTTGACCGCGTTGCCGTCATCGACCAGGGCAGGTGCATCTATTACGGCCCACGCAACCTTGCCCGCTCTTACTTTTACGATCTCGGTTACCATACGCCCGACCGCCAAACCACAGCCGACTTTGTCACAGCACTCACCGACGTAAACCAGGTCGCCTTCCGACCAGGGATGAAATCCCAAGCCCCAAAGACTGCACAGGGCCGTGAACGCGCTTGGAGGCAAAGCGGCCTCTACCGCCAGCTCGATGCAGAGATGGATTCCTACGAGCAGCACCTCACCAACGCCCAGCAGTCTGACCAACTCAAGAAGACCGTGCGTTCTGAAAAGCGCAAGGGCGTCAACAAAGGATCCAGCTATACTGTCAACTACTGGGATCAGATCGTCAGCTGCATCTGGCGACAGCTCCTCGTCAAGTGGGGTGCAAGAGGCGATCTTTACGTCAAGCTCTTCACCATCATCTCGGTTTCGTTCATGATCTCATCGCTCTTCTACAATCAGCCTTTCAACTCGGAGGGTGTTTTCACCCGTGGCGGTATCCTCCTCTTTGCATGCCTCTTTAACGGTTGGCTCCAGCTATCCGAGTCCTTCGAGGCAGTTGCCGGTCGTCCTATGCTTGCCAGACATCGACAGTTTGCTTTCTACCGCCCATCCGCAGTGGTGTTGGCGCGTGCCCTTGTTGATATTCCTTTCCTCCTCGTACAATGCTTCCTTTCCTCCATCATCATCTACTTCCTTGCCAACTTGAGGAGGGATGCTGGCACCTTCTGGATCTTCTACGTCTATTGCTTCCTTTCCTCTTACAGCTTGACAGCGCTCTACCGCATGTGTGCCGCCTTCTCGCCCGGTTTCAATGAGGCCATCCGCTTCTCGGTGCTTGCCCTCAACGTGCTCATCATCTGGGTCGGTTACGTACTTCGCAGGCCGCAGATGAATTGGTTGATCTGGCTCAGCTACGCACAACCCATCAGCTACGCATTTGAAGGTTTTCTCGCCAACGAGCTCAATTACCCCATCGACTGCGCCCCATCTCAGATCGTTCCTTTTGGACAAGCCAGAGATCCGACTTACCAGACCTGCTCTCTCACCGGCAGTGTTCCTGGATCCATCGTTGTTTCTAGCGCCGACTACCTTTCGGTCACATTCGGCTACTCCCGCTCACACATTGGCCGCAACGTGGGTGTAATAATTGCCTTTACTATCCTCTATCTTATCCCTACGGTTATTGGTGCTGAGATCATGAACTTTGGTGGTGCAGGCGGTGGTGTCACCGTCTTTGCCCGCACCAAGGCTGCCAAGGCTCAACTTGCTGCTTCAAACCCCGCCAAGAACGACGACATCGAGGAGAAGGCCGCCGTCGTTGCCAACCACCCTTCCTCCGGCAGCGACACCAACGGAAGCGTTACCCGAGCCAACTCACCTGCCGCATCCGCTGGCATGAAGAGCAGCGGAAGCAACAACAAGAAAAGTGATTACAACGTCGTTGCAAAGTCGGATCAGGAACTTGACAAGAAGGCCATCTTCACATGGAGAGACCTCTCACTCACATTGCCTACTGGACGGAAGCTTTTGGACAATATCACTGGCTACGTCAAGCCAGGCACCATCACTGCATTGATGGGTGCCTCCGGTGCTGGCAAGACAACTCTACTCACAGCTCTGTCTCAACGTGACGTTGCAGGTGCCCTCTCTGGTGACATTCTTGTGGATGGAAAGCCTCTCGGTCCGGGATTCCAGCGGGATACTGGCTTTGTTCTGCAGGGCGACATTCATCTTGCGTCACAGACCGTCCGCGAGGCTATTGAATTTTCTGCGCTGCTCCGCCAACCCGCCGAAGTGCCTCGCCCCGAGAAGCTCGCCGATGCCCAGCGAGCCATCGAGCTGCTGGAGCTCGAGGATCTCCAAGATGCACTCATCGGTGTCCCTGGTGCTGGCCTCGGCGTTGAGCGAAGAAAGCGTGTAACTATCGCCGTAGAACTTGCTGCCAAGCCTGACCTGCTTCTCTTCCTCGACGAGCCTACATCTGGTCTCGACTCGGCAGGTGCAGCCTCGATCGTCCGTCTCATCCGTCGCCTCGCTAGCGAAGGTCAAGCCATTTTGTGCACGATTCATCAGCCCAGCGCTCTACTCTTCGAAGCCTTTGACAATCTCTTGCTTCTTCAGCCGGGAGGAAGGACGGCATACTTTGGCCATATCGGCAAGGAGCGAGCCAACGGGTCCGATAAGGTTCGTGAGTACTTTGAACACAACGGCGCACCAGCTTGCCCTCCGACTACCAATGTAGCAGAGTACATGCTCGAAGTCGTTGCTCAGAAGTCCGAGAAGCCCTGGTCGGAGCGATGGGTGGCCTCGTCCGAAGCTCGGTCTCTTCGGGAAGAGGTGGATTCCATGAACGCCGAACGCGCCGGTCGACCCGCTATTGAGGATTCACGATCAAAGCAGGAGTACTCTGCTACTCTCAAAACGCAGATCGTCGAGTGTACCAAACGACAGTTCCGTGATCTCTGGAGAGACGCCCCATTTGCCTACGGTGTTCTCTTCTCCAACATTGTCACAGGTTTCGCAGCTGGAGGTGGTTTCGCCCACCTCGGCAATTCGGTCACCGATCTGCAGTACCGCGTATTCGTCGTTTTCCTTGTCGTTCTCAACTTCCCCGCCACGGTCAACTCTATCATCTCCAAGTTTTGGGAGATGCGCATTACGTTCACCGTACGTGAAGGCCCATCTAAGACCTACTCGTGGATCGCTTTCATGACTGCATTCGTTGCAGTGTCGATTCCGATCGCGCTCGTAGCTTCGGTGTTGTTCTTCCTGCCTTCATTCTTCCTTCCCTTCTACTCAGAGCCATCAACGGTGGCGGGCATGTGGTACCTGATGATCTTCTTCGTGACGTGCTACGAGATGTTCTTCTCGCTGGCGCTGGCCGCAGCTTGTCCGACTCCTGTGACTGCGGCTAACCTGCTGCCCTTCCTACTGCCGTTTGTCGCGATTGTCAATGGTGTCATTAAGCCCAAGTCGACGCTGCCAGCACCATGGTCAGGATTGATTTACGCTAACCCGCTCTACTGGTATATCCGCTCGATGGTGGCCAACGTTCTTCATGACTTTCCTGTGCAATGTAGCAGGCAAGATTTGGCTATCTTCAACCCACCTCCCGGCCAGACCTGTGGACAGTATGCAATGCAATGGGTAGAGTCGATTGGTGGTCAGCTGTTGAACCCGGGAGCCAACGCGAACTGCGAATTCTGTCAGTACCAGGTTGGCGACCAGTTTGCGGCTACTCTCGGTGCTACGTGGGGCTTCCGATGGAGAGGTGTTGGAATTGTCGCAGGCTATACTTTCGGACAGCTCTTCCTTGCCTACTTCGCCTACTGGTACTTTACTGAGAAGGGTTACGGTATTGGTGGCAGCCTTATTTCCGCGGCTGTGGGCAAGCTGAAGAGCCGTAGCAAGGGACGACAGTAGAAATAGAATCCACACCTGCAATCCTCCCTATCATTTGGAACTGTTGTCCTCACACAAGCTTTCTCTAATACAAATCTTTGCACAAGTCTTTCCATCAAGCCAGTCTCGTATAACGTATTTCCCGTAGTACCGACGCGCCTGTAGTACCGACGCAATTTTAAATTTTTCTGAGAAGCACGTGTCTGATGTGAGTGACTTGCATGATCATGAGCACAGTTGTTTCTTCGTTCCTGAAACCCACCAACCCCGCATCAGTTCCCACCATGAACATTGTCTACACCATTGTATCCACAAATCTTTGCAATTTAAGCTCATATCCCAGCAATTTGGACCCCGTAATGGTTCACCGTTCCTGTTCCAAGTGCTCAGTACTGTCTCGAGCAACATCCACTGTCAAAGGCACTGGAAAAGAAGCTCAACTCCAACAAGCTGCTGCAGATGTTGGAAACGGAACCTACTCCAGCATTTGCCAAGCAGCGGCAGCAAACAACATTCCTGAAGTGACCCTGCGCCACCGACTTAATGGTCGGAAGTCAAAAGACCAGGCACAGTCCAACCAACAAGTGTTGGAACCTGCTGCAGAGAGCACTCTTCAGGAACACATTCGGCATTGTGCCTGCAGTGGGTTCCCATTGACACCAGCTCATATCTGGGAATACACCAACACCATCACACATGGCGCCCCGGACCGGTTCTGAGCGGTTGAAGTTGGGTGCAATTGGCTGTCTGGGTTCCTGATGCACCATCACTCCATACAAGCATGCTGGTCTTGCTGTCTGGACAACGCTTGCATGAGAGGCACAGACGAGGATGGTGTTCAAGCATGGTACAGTCGTTTGGTCGATATCATCAATGACTACAAGATAGCATCAAGCAACATCTTCAATATGGATGAAACTGGGTTCATGTTTGGTCAAGGTGGTAGTGAGCATGTTGTTGTGCCTGATCACGACAAAGCTGCTTGCTTCCGTGCACAACCGGGTTCCAGAGAAAAGGTCTTCAACACCAACACAACACCATCGTTGCCATCAGAATGGCGTTTGCTCATCATCGACGGTCATCGTTCACACACAAGCTCGGTGTTCCTGGACGCCCTTTGGTCACGCCAGATCATTCCTTATTGTTTGCCAGCACACTCAATGCACATAATGCAACCGTTGGATGTGTCAATTTTCGGCCCATTGACAGCTGCCTACTGCCGGCTTGTCAACAATGTAGTGCCACATGTTATCGGCGACATTGATAAGGCACAGTTTGGAACATTCTACGCCCAGGCACGAGAGACTATTTTGACGCCTTCCGCTGCATGGAAGGCCTTTTCCAACTCCAGAATCACTCTCACACTGGACCCAGAGAAGGTACTGGCATGATTAGCCAGCCATTCGGCAGCTCAACAGCCTTCGATGCAGGTACAGCTGCTGCAAGGAATGGCTGTACCTGACACAGTTACCAGCGTAAGTGCTCTGCTTGACAGCTTTCAAGCAACACAACCGGATTCTCAGGGTGCACGTTCACTCAAGCAGACCCTGTTGCAGATGTTCAGTGAACAACAGTCTTGTATTTCATCATTGAAAGCAGAAAACATGTTACTACAGAAGCAGGAGGAGAGGAATAGGATGATGGTGAAAAAGGTGGCGACAAGAGTTAAGGTTGGTGATCAGATGGTGCTTTCCAAGGAGAGGATGATCAGCAGGGAGCATGCTGAGAAAGAGTTGGTGGTGAAGAAACCAGTGATCGTTGCACACCAGGCTCAAAAACAGTGATGGGAGGAGAAGCAGAGGGCACTACCATCAACAATCAGAGGAAATGATGGTGACAAAGCACCTAATGATGGCAATGAGAGCATTTCAACACCATTCATTGACACCCTTCCAGCTTCAGTGTGTCAATGGATGGACAAACTTGATGATGACAACCCTCTCAGCACCATTGAAGATGATGATGAACTTCCAAGCATCTTCTACTCCGAGGTTCCTTTAGCGAGCTCATCACGCACACAACTCTAGTTCTGATTTCATATGAATGTAACATATCTCATTGCGATCATGTCAATCTAAGTTCATGCTTCCTCACCATCAAAAAAAGCTGTGCTCATGATCTGGACAAAGTACTACCATCACAGTTAAATTTCAAAAAAAAATGCGTCGGTACTACGGGAAATACGTTATTTTTTATGTGTGATAACAAAAAATGAGCGAAGAGGAAGAACACGCATCGAGCCGGAGTAAGTCGGACAACAGTGAGGAGGAAACAAACAAACACAAAAACAAGTGAGACTTTGAGGAACTCTATGCTGGAACCGGGGGACCGGTGGCTGCACGCAACGATTTGAGAAACGTGCCATTTGTTACGAGAGTTACACTTGCTTGATCTGGTCGATCAAGCGCTTGAGAGCGGCTTTGTGATCGACGGGAGTCTGCTCCGAGATGACAGTGATGCCGCGCTGGCTCTCCTCCTTGATGCCAGTGTCGTCGAGGAGAGCAATGTGACCAGAGACCATACCCTGGTTCATTTCGACGAACAAGGCAGCGAGGTCATCAGGCAAACCAGCCTTCTTGAAAGTGGGAAGCCACTCCTCTTCTTGAATAGGGACGGGATTTACCTTGACACCAGCAATGTCAGAGACCACCTGGGTGACCTCGGGAATAGTCTTGGGCTCTGTGAAGAGCTGGACAGCTGTCAAATGGCCCTTGCTTGCCGCGTTAGGCGAGGAGGGAGCTGAAGCGACGAGGTACTTGAGTGCCTTGGAAGCGATGGCGGTTGCATCGATGAACGGGTACGCCTTTTCGAAGGGAACAAGAGTGGAAGGCAGGATGTGAGGAGGGTTGATTGCGAGAGGAAGGACAGAGCTAAAGTTGGAGAGGAAGTAAGGGGGACGAAGGACGATGGTCTCAATGCCGTCGCGAATGTTGGCCAGGATACCATTTTCGCTAATGTGCACGTTACGGATGGGACCAGTGCCGCTTGTCTTTTCCGCTCCAACGGAAGAGAGGAAGACAATTTTCTTAAGGGTAGAGCTTGCGTTGGCGGCTTCGATAACTCTATCGATGAATGTTTGGGACAGTTGAAAAGGATTGCTCTCGCCGTAGAAGGGGGGGCTCATGATATAGGCGGCATCACTTCCATCGAGAGCATCCTTGAAGGAAGCGACACTAGCAATATCCAGCGGGGTTTGAGCGATGCTGACATTGTCGCTGCCGGCTTGAAGCTTGGCAGGGGAGCGGGCAGCAAGGCGGACACTGATATGAGGGTGTTGCTGGCGCAATAGCTCTGCGAGGCTCGTGGCGGTTGCTGACGAGGCGGGGAAGATGCTGATCTGCGATGGGGCCGACATTTTCTTGGGAAGTGTTGCGTGAGGAGCTGGTAGAATGTGTTCGAATCGTTGAGTACTTGGCTGGTTGAGGCTTGAGTTGCTACTGTTCGAGTTGTGAGTGTTCGAATATGAGTTGGATGATGATGAGGATGGGGATGAATGGTTGGGAGACTGGGTATATGTAGAAGGGAGGAAGACTTGGACCGTGCTGCACAGACATTCAACAAAGGATGCATGGAGATTGTGGCCTCGTCATGAATGGTATTGGGTAAGGAGCCCGAGCCCACGTCCGGTGGCCCATGATCTGGGGTGTTTGAAGCACGGCTCCGCGGATACGGAGAACTTGAAATTGGAACATTGTTGGATTGTCTTGAATCACAAGTCCGGAGGCACGCCATTGCCACGGACATTGAGCAAAGACCCTGCATGTAACGCTTGGTCGTCGGTGGTTGGCAGACGTCCGTGGAGAAGAGATCGGATCCCGATTTCTGCTTAGTCGCCGTGAATCTCGATTTCGGTCTGATTTTCGTCTTTCGCTAACCCCGATGTGGCGCCATCTCGCAATCCTTGCTATCTGCGTTAAGCCCCGGGCCGATGGAAATCCCACTTGGACAACGACAAGGCCTTGTTCTAGAACCATCCTCGTGGCTCGCACCTCGTCGCCTCCGCATCCTTGATCCCACAATCAGATTGCCAAGCACATACAAGTGAGAAAACGCTCCATGTCTGCATGGATGCATAGTTTAGGTTGTCTTCAGGTTGTGTTTCAGCCACATGGCCTGTGCACACTAACACTCTCCACGCGGACTTAGACCCTCACGTCACGTTCTGCCATGTCTGCTGGAGTTGCCCTCCTCTCACCTCGGTCGTTCTAGAAATTCGTGCTGCTGTTCAACATGCCCGTGATCCACGTAGTTTCATTCAAGTACAAGGACTCTGTCTCTGCCGAACAGAGGCAAGACTTGTACAACGAGTTCAACACTTTCCGCTCACAGTGTCTCTACACCGATGGCAAGCCCTACATCCTCGATTTCCACAGCTCCACCAAAAACATTTCGCCCGAGAACGCTGGCAAGGGCTTCCATCACATGTTTATCTCCACCTTCCCGTCGCTGCATCACGTCACTTACTATCTTGAAAAGGATCCCGTGCACCTTGCCTTTGTCGTAAGTAGCCCCTTGTCAAGCAAGCTCGACGACACGATTGCTGACAGATGCTGGCTTTCTCGCCTGGATTTTCACTCGCTTTCACACTTGGTCTTGATTTTCTCCGTCGTTCCACATCGGCTCACTGCAGGACAAGGCCAAGCCAGCGCTCGCGGACGCTTTCATCTACGACTTTGACGTATAGTCTCCGTCACCACCACGCAGCTCTAACCCTGAATGAGAAGAGAAGCTCAACGAAAGCTTTCGAACAAAGTAACAACGTCTGGTGACCCACTTTTCATACAAGCCCGAACACAGTACAGTACAGTGCAGTGCAGTGCAGTAGAGGTGGACGACAACTCGTCCTCTGTATTGCTAGGCCCGCGTTCGATTGGATCCGGAAGACACTTTCCGAGGCTGAGTCTTGCTCGACGCTGGAGTCTGGGCCAAACTTAGGCGTGTGTTGGTAGCATTCGAAAGTGGACGCTGAGCTTGCGCTGCTTCATATCTACGAAGCGAAGCAGCAGTTGGTCGGGTCACTGAGGAAGAGCTTGATACAACCCTTCGCGAGCTGAGAGCGGGTGTCTTTGACGGAGCAGCAGCGGACGTAGAGACGGTGCGTCGCTTTTGTCTCTGCTCCATCTCTTGCTTTTCGCGAGTCGAGAGTCTTCGATGCGACTGAGCACCATCTAATGCAGTTGTGCGTACATTTCGAGTGGACTTAACTGCTGCATCTGGCTCTGAAGCTGTAATTTCCGCGGCGGAACTCTGCTGTTCCGCTCGGGCGCGTTTTCCGGTGCGGGGAGACGATCGAGCCTCCTCCATGGTCTGATTGGAAGCACCATCGGATATACGACGGCTCGATCTCCTCTGGCCAGGATCACTGAGACCACCTTGCTTCTCCTCAGATGCTTGAACTTCTTCTTGTTCCGCCTTTCGCTTGCGAGTTTCCTTTTGCAGTTGCAGATTCGGCTCTTCCACATCTGCAGAGACTGGCTCAGCCACTGTACCTCCTCCAGACAGCCTTGAGGACCGACGCGGTGCAGCCTCTGACCTACGCTCCAACTTCGTGCTCGAAGACTTTCCGATGCCGAAAATGGCGTCCAGCTCGGGATTATTTCCCAAACTTTCGCCAAAGCTTACCGCGCCCGCATCTGCGCCTTCCTTGTTGGACCTGCTCTTGCGTGCAGAGCGACGTGATGTGGATACATCCATGGTCTCGGGCAAGTCGTCGCTGAGTGTATCAACCGTCTCGTCTGTGCTGATCAGAGACGGTATTTCGACATCTTCGGCTACCACAGAGAGGCTGCCAAGGTCACTGCGACGCTTTTCATCTCGCGCGTGAATCTCGGCCACTTCGCTCTCGTCGAGCCGTTTGAGCGACGTCATTCTTGTAGCGAAGCTCTCAGATTCTGCCTGATTACGCGCGCGTGAGGCCAGAATGCTGTCCCGCTCGTTGCGGAGATCGCGTGCTTCAGCTTCTAGCGTCTTACACCGCTCGGCAATGTGTGCTCGCTTCTCCTCGGCCGTCTGCAATGCCTCCTTCAATGATTCCAGCTGCTGCTGCGCCTCCGATGATTGTGTTGCATCGGCCTCCCTTTCTGGGGTCGCCGATAATGAGGCCTGGTCGAGCTGCATGCGTGCACGATGCTCAGCCTCGGCGAGCTTCCTGACCTCTCTTTCCCTCCTAGCCGCAGCCTCTTCAGCCACTGCGATCTGCTTGACGAGTTGAGCGAGCTTCTTCTCCAGTTCGACTTTTTCTCTATGCCAATCAACACGATGTGATGCGCCGCCACCTGACGACCCACTTGAGGCTGCAATCGCGGCAGACGCCAATGATCCGACGTGTGTGGGACCGTTGCTCTTGTTGAGCGAGAGCCGGGCATCGTTCCGAAGGTCTTCGTGGATTTCTTGCTCCAGCTTTGCTGTCCATGCTATCTCGCGGAGTTCAGCAGATAGGCGCTGGCTTAGTGCATCCTCGTTGACTGTGCGTTCCGTCCGCAAGTCGAGAAGAGACTGTACATGTGAGCTGATGGCGGTAGTCGTGAGCTCCAGCGCGCGCAGCGCCGGATGTTGTGTCTTTGTGGATGATCCTGAGACCAGTACACCTGATGGCGTGGATCGCAAGGTGTCGTTCGCAGGGAAGAGGTCTCGTTGGAAGAGTGGGCGGTGTCCGTCGAGCCATGCCTCCGAAGGTGAAGAGCGTTTCAACGCTCCCAGGCCGCTAGAGCTGCTGGAAGAGACCGATCGCGAGCCGCCATTGTCACCATTCGACTTGACCACAGAATGAGAATGCTTCTTCTTGCTTTCTTCTTCTTCCGCCTCGACCATGTCGACCAACTCCTGATCAGCGCGTCGAGCTGCATTGATAGCCTCAGTGGCGAAGCGTTTTAGGGCCTGGTTGTACTCAACCAGATGGGCTCGCTTCTGTTCGAGCTCCTGTATTTGTTGGGCGTACAGTCCTGCGGCACCGGCTTTGGATGATGACGCGGTCGGTGGATCGTCAAACGCAGAAGCGACAATCTGGAAGTCGGGAACTGCGGATCGAATGGCTGAGCTGGTGACTTCTCCGATACGAGCTCTCACTCTAGCTACAGATCGATCGTTTGCCGCCTTGTACTGCAATGCTGACGCTTTGACCGCTTGAAGATCGCTACGCATTCGTCTTAGTGCCTCCTTGGTGGCCTTGTGCGCGTTGCGCTCCGTCTCGAGCTGAGCGGTGAGGTGAACGAGCTTGGCCTTGGACGCCTCAGCCTTGCGCTCAAAGTCAGCTGAGCGTTCCAACTCTTCTTTTTGAAATCGTTTAGTTCGCTCCAGAGATGCGGTGAGAATGCGATTCTTGGCAGTCAGGGCGGTGCGCACTTCGATGTCTTCTTCTCGCTGTGCGATCATAGCATGGAATGCATCAGAGAGCGCGGCAATTGAGTCCTGGCGCATGCCTGCGATATTTAGCGGCGATCGTAGGTAGCCTCTTGAGATGAGCGTGGCATTCAGCTGGTCGAAAGTGGGTCTTGCAGCATTGTCGGCTTCCATGGATATGTCGGCGGACAAGTCGGGGAGATGGTCATAGTTGCCGGGTTGAGGCTTGTGAGTGGCCGACTCCTCTCGAGTACCGGCTACTGCCGAAGTTGCATCGGACTGAGCCATCTCAGTCTAGTCTGACTGTGTGCAGGTTCCTGCGTTCTGATATGGTGATGGTGGTGAGGTCGGTTCGAGATGATGGTTTCCAACAGAGCGACATGCACGTTGATTTGAGCGTGCGAGTGACTTTCAGAGAACAACACTCGCGACGCGTCTCGCCCTTGTCAATCAAGGCCAAAAATACAGTTAATTTGTTGTGGGGTGCCTCGCACGTGATCTTTCCACCTGCTTGCCGAATCGGGAGATCTCGACGCGACCCTAACCCACAAACTTCACTGACATCATCTCGTGTCTTTTCGCTCATCATCACCACAACAGCATCATCTTCCAGTCCAGCAGACTCATAATCTTTGAGTTGAAGTCCACCCTAGATCCTGTACCTGGCGACAGAAGAGCTCTCCTAACCGACAAGATGGCATCGCGCGGCAGGGCCAGTCTCGCCGATGTGACATATCCTGAGTCAACAACTTACGCAGAAACCTACGATGAAGGCTCGTATGCTAGCTCCTCCGAGGGTGGTGGATCCGCCATGCTCTCTCGTCGGGCTCCATCCATTCAGTCAAATTTCTCAAGGAGAAGATTCGAAGATTACTCGGTAACCGAGCCAAGTCTCAGTAAGTGTCTTGCATTTCGCCTGCTGTGCTCCAAGTTCCATCGAAACGATGCACTAACTATCTTCCTAAATTTCCTGTTTGTATGATCTTTTACAGGTCATGTTGGCCGAAAAAAGCGCTTCAAACCAGGCACTGTTGCACTACGAGAAATTCGCAAGTACCAGAGATCTACCGAACTGCTACTGCGCAAGCTCCCATTCGCGCGACTCGTGAGGGAAATCGCCAACGACTTTGTCACCTCGTACGAACACGGAGAATACGGCTCGGGTCTGCGATGGCAGAGCTCAGCCATCCTGGCGCTGCAAGAGGCGACCGAGGCGTTTCTCGTGCATCTCTTTGAAGACGCGTAAGTGCAGTCATCATCTCCTCCCTTTGCAGCTTCCGGGAACAGACGCTCTGACCTTACGTTTACCATCTCTTTGCCTTGGACGAACAGAAACCTTTGCGCGATTCATGGCAAACGTGTGACCCTAATGAAGAAAGATTTCCAGCTCGCAAGACGTCTCCGTGGCAGATGGGATGGCCTTGGAGGATACTGAGCTCAGCTGCCTCGTCACACCTCATCATCTGTTCACTCACTTTCTGCTCTAGACCACTGCCAAGTCGTCCTGAGAACCGACGCTTCTGCCTTTGCAGTTGCTCAACATGTCCATTCGTCATCCATCTCTGTAAAATTGCTGTACACTAGTCTTAGTTTCGTTGAAATGCTGCTGATATCTTTAAATCTCATCAAGCTCGCAAAGACGGATCCGTGGTGATGAAACGGAATATGCCTGAGGAAAAGCCGGAAAGCCGCCTGTGGTATACCAACAGATGTAAGGTCAAAGAAGAGTGACTACCAGCCAAAGATGCCGTCAGTGATGCGTCCAAGTACGCTTGTGCTGCCGGCAGTAATGGGCTTCTTGTCCGCCGAATTGGAGCCAGTCGAAGGAGTCGCAGGCTTGTTGTTCGCAGCGCCAGAACCAAAGAGGGACGAAGCCGCCTTGAAAGGCGAACCTGCCAAGCTGCTCAAGTTGCTGGTGGAAGCCGAGGGCTTGAACGCGACAGAAGGGTCGTTGATCACTGATAGAGGTCGGCCGAAAGCTGGGTACAACGAATTGATGGCTCCAGACGCTGCGCCACCACCAGACGAAGCTGTGTTGTCGTTGCGGCCGGCATGAGCGCTGGCACCTTGACCAAATGCGATCGAGTGGCGGTTGTTCTGTGCGCCATTGATGTTGCCACTGGCAAAGCTGGTCGAGTTGGCAGTGTTGGAGCGTGCTGACAGCGCAGACGCACCGGTAGCTGCATCGATGGAGGGGACGGCGATCGACTTGGAGGACGCCTTGAACGTGTCAGCGGTGCGGCTGGATGGGAAGACATCCATACGGAAGACGGAATCGATTCCGTTGGTGAGGGCGACCTGGTGGAAGTTGTCGTCCTCCCATCGAACGCCGACCATGCACGCGCCAGCAACGACCTCGCCGTTGCGACGGAGTGCGTGCAGAGCCTGGAACGATTCAACGTATCGGATGCGGGTACAACACGACAGTTGTGGCGATGAGGGCTGTGCCACGGCCTGTTCCTGAGCGGAACCGCTGCCAGTGAGGTCGATGGCTTCGATGAGCTCGACGCCACCGATGCTGGCGAAGAGCTCGAGAACAGCCTTCTCCATCCATGTCGGATAGCCATAGACCAAGATTGTGCGTTGTGCAGAGCCGAGAGCGGAGTTCTTTTCGGCAGATATGTCTCCACGAGCGGAGGAAGAGGATGTGTCAATCGTGTTGCTAGAGGAAGCGCCGAGCGAAGGCGATGCCCTTTGAAGAGTGCTCGTCGACTGCGTCGAGAGTGCCGAGCGACCTGGAATCAGCTTTTGGGCGTTTGTAGCCTCGGTACTTATAGGGGAAAGGAAGTTGTTTGGGTAGACGTTGGTGCTTCCAGATGACGTGCCTAGGAAAGAAGATCGGGTGGCTGCAAAAGCCTCGTCTTCCAGTCGCTCGAGTGGAGGAGCGTCGTCGTCGTCCTCTTCGTCCATTTCAGGGTGTGCCACGGTGAAGGAAGTGGATGCTGCAGGAGGTGTTGAACTGGATCGGATGGAGCGAGCAGGCGAATCCATTGACGTCTTGCGAGCTGGAGTAGAGGGAGCACCAGCAGCTGAGGATGTTGGAGCGGGAGTTGCCGACTGCCGACCTCCACGAAGACCACCAGCACCGAAGATGCTTTCCTTGGCTCCGCGCCACGGCGTTCCAGGTCCCACCGAGCCAGCTCGAGTGAAAGATGCATCATCGCGCCTCTCGTTGAAGAAGCTCGAGCTGAATCGGCCAACTGGAGATGGTTGACCTTTGGAGGATGGTGTGCTTTCCTCCTTGCCAGACTTGGAAGCAGGGGTTCCAAAAGCGATGCTTGAGTCGGCATCCTGGACTGCTTCAGGAGAATGGGGCTCGGCTTGACGCGCAGGTAGCTTGTAAGGCTTGACTACCTTTGTGCGGCTGAGATAGCCAGGAATGTAGCTCATGTTCTGGCTCTGCTGCTCCAAATTGAATCTCTGTTGATCGATGGCTTGCTGCTGTTGCTGTTGCAGCTGTTGCTGTTGTTGCTGTTGTTGCTGCTGGAAGAGTTGATTCTGCGATGATTGAGGTGTTCCGTAATGTATCACATTGTGCTGTGCGTTCTGTGCATGGAAGGGACTGCCGAACGCCTGGTTCTGCTGCTGGTTCGTGAATGGTACGGGAGAGGACGAGTTGAAGCCAAAAGCACCTTGACCAAACGAGTTGGGCTGTGATGACTGTGGCAGTGTCATTTGCTGTTGTTGTTGCTGTTGCGGGAAACCAGACAAAGCAGAGGCACCGAACTGGGTGTTGCTTTGTGGTATGCCAAACAGATTCGTCTGAGGCTGAGCCGATTGGCCGGGTGTGCTCGTGACATTGTTTTGGAAGAGCGAGGGTGTGTTTTGTTGCGGCTGGGGCTGCTGTGAGCCGAACATGGGCTTCTGGCCAAACAGCCCTGTCGACTGCAGAGTGCTTTGCTGCTGCGGCTGTGAGTTATTCGAAGCAGCGTTGCTGAACGAGAAACCGCCAGGGGTGGAGGAGTTATTGAATCCCCCTGTGTTGCTTCCAAACGGAGTTGACGACTGCGGCTGTTGTTGTTGTTGTTGTTGTTGTTGCTGCTGCTGTTGCTGCTGTTGCTGTTGTTGCTGTTGTTGGACAGCAGGCTGCGGCGTCCCTGCTGGATTCGAAAACGAGAACATGACGGAGTATCGGCCAGTCTAGGTCCGTCTTGGTTCCGGAATGGCGAGGTGCCTCCTTCCGACGTTACGAGCGAGGGGATGGAATGAGAAGGATGTGTCCGAGATTGCAGTAGAGTCGTGGCCTTGACGTCGTCGCTTGATCGCAGTGACGACGATGTGATGGGCCGTTCGATGGATGTTGTTGTTCTTCTGTGTGCTTTCCCAAAACGCGCTCATTTTTTCAGAGTGAGCACAACAGTGTGCGTATCGGCCGTAAGAAGCGTGCCGCAAAATATCGCCATTTCGGCGATATTTTGCCTCCACTCAGCAAGGGTCCAAACACGTACAGATGCATGGTGCGCCTCGAATGAGCTCAGGTTTCGCCACTCTCGAATCTAGAGAATCGCTTTTCACCACTCGCCCTGTACGTTGCCCTCCATCCACTTCATACCATTCGATCAGCCTCGGCAGGAACTAGAACGCAGAATGACGGCAGCAACCAAACCGCCTCGCTCCATCGTCGTCATCGGCGGTGGCATCGTCGGCTCGAGCATCGCCTATTACCTTTCGCGTGCTACAGCTACGACGACTGCAGCGTCTCGAGCTGCACCCAAAATCACCCTCATCGAAGCGTCTGCTGCTCCAGCGCCAGGAGCGTCGGGAAAAGCGGGAGGCTTTCTTGCACTTGACTGGCATGGCGCGGCGACCGCGAGTCTGGCTGAGCTGAGCTACAAATTACATCGAGAACTCGCAGACCAGGAAGGGGGTCACGAAAAGTGGGGTTACCGAGAGGTAGAGACATGGCAGGTCAGCATTAATTCGGGGCTCAAAGACAAGCCAAGCAAGAAGTCAAGATCTACCATCAGCTGGCTTGATAACGACATCGTCCGCTCCACCTCCAACATGGGCGGGGGAGGCTCGACCGCTCAAGTGCATCCAGGCCAATTGACGCAGCACCTCGTTGATGAATCGCGCAAGGGAGGTGTTGAGGTGTTTTTCAATTCCCTGGCCACGGGGCTGCATTTCAAGGACGATCGCAAAGTGGATAGCGTCGATATCAAAGATATCAAATCGGGAGAGACACGCAAGCTCGATGTGGATGATCTAGTAATTGCTGCAGGGCCCTGGACAGGATCGCTCATCACGCAGCTATTCCCACCTAATTTGGTACCCGCACACCTCAAGTCAGCATCTTGCATCGGTGGCTCACGTGCACATAGCGTAGTTATCCAGTCGCCGCCCGGTAAAGCGTTGTCTGCTGATTGCTTGTTCACAGACATGACGTATGGAGAGGGTGGGCGCAAAGCGGGCGCTCCTGAACTGTATTGCCGCCCGGATGGCACTGCATATGTTTGCGGAGGCTCTGATGACGTGCCTCTGCCTGATACTGCGGATGAGGTCAGCTTTGACGAGGAAAAAGTGGCAGCTCTGATAGAGCAGAGCAAAGTGCTGTCGCCTTCGTCGCTCGACCTGGAGGCCGGAGCGACACTGCGTGCCAAGCAGGCTTGCTACCTGCCGATCAGCAACAGGACAGGTAACCCGATCATCGGTGGTAAGGACGGAATTTACGTTGCTGCGGGCCACTCTTGCTGGGGCATCACCAACTCACTCGGCACTGGCAAAGTTCTGTGCGAGCTTATCCTGGATGGCAAAGTGAAGAGTGCGAATATCCGCGGACTAATGCCCTGAAATAGACCATGGCTGTGGTATCTACCTTGTTTTTCAGCCGGATGGAAAAGAGACTTTTTGATGCAAAGCATGATGCCATGGTGCAAGTATGTCGTGCGTGCGAGCGATCTGAGACGCTGATCCACGTGCCAAGTAAGCCCAAAATGATCAAGCTTATCACGATGGAATGATGAAGCCAATGTGAGCTTACTGGTCTTTGGAATACTGGCCTGTGGACGGAAACAGCTGCACGATGCCGACGAACGGCGCAGGAGTGATGGTGGAAAACATTGTGAGACCAAGACGCAAGGTACGCGAGGCCATTCGGTTCTGGGTGTGGTGGTCACACGCTGGCTCACAGATGACCACATATTGGCAGACTGACGCATCATGAGGATGGCGCTGCACATCACTTTTCGAGTGGGCAAGAAAGAGTGGAAGGGATGTGAACAAAAGCGCTTGGGACGAGAGGGTAGAGCGAGCCGAACCCTGAGCTCTCGGAAAGACAAGATCAAGAACGTGCACAGTTTTCTTACCAGTGGAGTGGCAAACGACGCCTTGTACAGTACAGTATCGCAACTCTTGTGTGGCGAGTGAGAACGAGGCTCTGCTTGGACTTGGTTGCAAGGTTCAGGCGACACTGACGCGATTTCGGCAGCAACGTGATGGCCGGAGATTCAGGGAAGCGGTTGAAATTCGAGCAAACGGATAGGATATTGGCGCGTTCAGCATAGAATGGAACCGGCCTGGACGTTCCGGAAAGCTCATGGCAATAGAAGGATGATGCGGACTAGCATGCAGCATCGCGGCAGGCGGAGAAAAGCTGGCACTGGGCTCCACAATAGACTCATACCACATATGGATGTTTGGCTGGCGGTCACCGGCAGCCGCAGGTTGAGGTGCAGCGGCAACGTCAAGGACATGGTTTGCATTTGAGGCAGGACAGCGGTGTCGGGCGCTGCTGGTGGGTGCCGGCTTTTCGGTACTTGCAACTCCGTCGAATTGAGCTTGGGATGGGTACCACAAGAGGAGCAGAGAAGCGGTCGGGGGACGAAACACTGCCGAAGAGTGCGTGGGTGGCATAAGCGACCAAGTCCACGCCAGGTAGGGGCGATGATGTTGAAGGCGCTGAACTGTACAACGAGTCAAGTTGAATTGACATTGTTCGGACGTATGACGACAAGGCGGAAGGTGGTGGCAAACGACTGTCGAGATGGGCTTTAGGCGCTGATTGGCCCAAATGTTTATGCGTGTAAATGCACGCGAGGGAACGTGGACAGCTCGGCTAAATGCAAATGCACCTTAAGCCAAAAAATCGCCACCCCCGGAAGCGCGCCTTGTGCGTGTGTGTTGTGCTGCGTGCGGAGAGAGACGTTTTGCTTGTGCAAGCTCTATCGTCATCATTCGACACGAATGCGGGCGAGCGATCCGAAAAGCGCACGGCTAGTCGTTGCTCCTCAAGCCAAGAATGACGCTGGGCCGAGTGTAGGAGACACGCCGCAGGAGATCGTGAGCTGGTCAAAGCCAGTTTCGTGGTTGGATGTGGATCCAGGAAGCACAAACAAGATTTGCCACCGCATAGAAATGAGGAAGTGGGAAACCGATCCCCACGATGGGCGCAAAGCTAGGTTCCGTCTTCCAGCCCGATCCCTTTGCTTACCCGATTCGCGTTGGGTGGCTTTGGTAGTGCAACTGGTCACACGACTTGCGCGGGAGTGGCGAGAACGAAGCGCGGTGCAGTTGTGACCCAAACTCGTGACTGGTACTGGGCCGCGGAGAATTCTGCGTTTTGAAACCAACCCGGTTCGAATAGGATGTTGGATTACGGCTCGCCAGGTTGCTTGAAAGAAAAGGTGGCTCGCTTGAACTTGAAATCCCAACTTGAGTTCGAATTCCACCGCTCATCCGGGTGCGCACCCAAGCCAGATTCATACACAGGCTAGCATGGTCAACCCGCTCCACTCAATTCCGCATCGGCATAGCCCATACTTACGCGGCCAGCAAGCACGTTGATACGAGAGCAGGGCAAGCGGCGCACAGCGAATTGACGGATGGTGCGTGTCAACCAATACAGCCGATGTCGTACAGTACTGTACAGTACTCGACATGTTCCCGGATACCGACCGAGCCGTCTGCGGTGTTGATGAAGCTCGCTGCATCTTGCTGAGCACGCTGCATATGAAAGCGGTACAGGAGGTGCGCGGTTCGTCGTTGGGTGCGCCTCGCTCTCGTGGGCGTGCTCCCTCTCTCGTACTGTAGTGGCAATCTCGTCTTGAATGCGACACCGACAACAGCGTGGTGATGCATTCAACTTCGGCAAGCGCGTGCGGAACGGAGCATAGGAACGCAGACACGTTCTTGCTCGACTCTAATGACGGCTCAATCATGGTTCCTCCACCGACCGATTCCTAAATGACGCCTCTGGGCTATGTTCCTAGGCTGAATGTTTCTCTCACCGAGCCAGAGGCGAGATTGCAGACTCGCGACTTTTGGATCACTCGGCTAAACCACCGTGTACAGTACATACTGTACGATTCATGATTGTGTGGGTAGAGTGCGACTGCGACAGGACCCTCTCTGGCGCTCTCGATGTTGTTTTTTTTTTTTTTTTTTTTTTTTTTTCCTTTTTTTTTTTTTGGCGTGCCAAACCACCCGGAAAATTTAGATGGAGTTACTCGCTGAAGCACCAGATTTCGGGAGTGTGCTGCTCCCGTTTGTGCTGCTCATTCTCTGCTATGATCTGCTGTTTTGAGTCTCAGACGTTGGACCGTTGGCTGTTTCGCTTGTGACCCTGCGGAACGACAAGAAGGAAGAAGAAGAAGAAAAAATCCGCTTCGCCGGCACGTTTGACCGTGCTCTTTGTTCGTGTCTCTGGCGAACAGCCGTCTTGTCTGATTCGTCGGGTACTCTACCCTCCAAAGCCTGTCGATCCCTCGCTCTTGCCATAAATATCCACCTGCCATGGCTTCTCTTCCTGCCAAATCACCTGTTGCACATTCGTACCCAGCCCTTCCCTTCCTACGTCGACGTTCGCCCTACATCAGCAAATTCGAAGGTAGTCGCTGCCTTCCATTGCTGTCCTCCAACGTCGACTTCGTTGCCGCTCCTCCATCATGTCCCAACCTCACCCTGAAAACGCTTCGGCTTCGTTGTCGTCGAACAGCAACGCCGACGCCTCCCAGTCGTCTGATTCCGCTCCCCATGACCACCAATCCGGCCTCGACCCTGCTCAGGCCAGCGTTCTCGACGAGACTCTCTTCCCCGCCGATTCCTACACCAACGACACAAAGACCTACTGGGCCGACCTCCCCTTCCGGCAAAAGACAAGATGGATCAACGCCCAGTCCAACGCCGAAGCCCGTCGCGAGCTCGCCGAGATCGGTAGCATGTTCAAGCGCGATCCTCTCTCCCCCATCCGCGCTTACTTTGGCAACTATGTCATCACTGGTCTCGGTCTCTTTGTCGAAGGTTACACTCTCTTTTCCATCGGTAACCTTAAGCCCCTCTTCTCGGCTGTCTGGCCTCATTGCTGGAAGAAGCACCAGATCTGCGACAAGCACTGGCTCGACGCTATCGATTACCTCGAGATCGTTGGTATCATTGTCGGTCAGATCCTCGTCGGTATCGAGGGTGACTGGATCGGCCGCCGCTTTGGTATGGTTCAGGATGCTCTCATCATGACCCTCGGCTCTGTCATGCTCACTGCCATGTGGGGTTCTTCGCTCAACGGCTGGGTCATCTGCTACGCTTGGTCCGTCTTTGTCTATGGCATCGGTGTCGGTGGTGAATACCCCATGACTTCGACCCGTGCCATGGAGGGCTCTGGATCCGGCCGTGCTGCCACCACCGGTGACCGAATGCACCGTGGTAGGAAGGTCGCCCTCTCCTTCCTCATGCAGGGCTGGGGTCAGCTTGCCAACCAGGTCGTTCTCATCGTTGGTCTCCTCATCTTCCATGGCTCTCTCAACGCACCTTACAGTGAGACCTCCACTCAGTGGACCTTCCGCATCCAATTCGCCATCATCGCTCTTCTCACCCTCTACCTCGGCTACTACCGATACTACCGCATGAAGTACCAGGACGCCGCCCTCGAGCACGCCAAGAAGCGTCTCAACACCTCGGGCTACGACGTCAAGTCGCTCAAGCTCTCGCTCAACCACTACTGGCACCGTCTTGTGGGAACTGCCGGTGGCTGGTTCGCCAACGACTTTTTCTTCTACGGCAACAAGATCTTTTCCGGTATTTTCATCAACATCATCACCGGCAACAAGAACAGTCTCGAGACCACGTGGAAGTACAACCTATACAACATTGTTATCTCGCTTGTCGGTTACTACTTAGCTGCGCTCCTCATGGACCACAAGCAGTACGGCCGAAAGTGGATGCAGGCCAACGGCTTTGTCGCCGACTTTATCCTATTCATCATTGGTGCTGCGCTCTTCAAAACGCTCACCAAGCCGGGTTCGGGCATCAAGGCTTTCCAGGCCATCTACTTCCTCTCGTCGTTCTTCAACCAGTTTGGCCCCAACTCGACGACGTTCTTGCTCGCTGCTGAGGTGTTCCCTGCCTCGATCCGTGCCACTTCGCATGGTGTTTCGGCTGCGGTTGGCAAGCTTGGTGCTCTTGCGCCCGCGATTCTGTACAACTACATTGACAACCACACCAAGTTCTGGGTGGTTTCGTGGTTCGGTTTGCTTGGCTGGATCCTCACCATGGTGTTCATTCCCGACACTACCGGACTCGATCTTCGCGAGCAGGAGCGTTACTGGGAGTGTGTCGTTCAGGGTCGCGAGAACGAGTACCATGGTGTTGCCATCCACCCTCGCCATCTGTCGCTCTACGAACGTGTCGTGCTCAAACGTCACCGTCACTACGATCCCGAGCTTGACCGTCAGCAGAAGCTGGCAGAGTTGGAGGCACTTTTCCACTCGACCAAGTCCGAGAAACACGTCGATGGCGATCTTCCCGATGGTGAATTGCTCGAGGCTGATCTGCAACTCTACTTCAAATCGCTTGCCGACGGTCAGGGGGCGAATAAGAAGTTGCAGCCCACCCAGGACCCCGGCAACAAACATCCTTCCAAGCTTGCCGAAATTGAGAAGAGATTGTGATCGCCTCGGTGCAGAGCTGAACGGATGCCTCTTGGTTATCGTGCTGGCTCGACTGGAAGAAGCTTTGTTCCATTAGGATTTCATCGCATTTGCAATATGTTTAATTGTGCATTGATGATCTGCATGTCGAATTGTCGACCGGAGTGTTGAAGTGTGCGAGTTGGTCTTGTCTGAATACTTGTGCGGAGAATTGTCGGTTGTTGGTGTGTCGGAAAGACCAGCATCACAGCATCGATTCTATCCGTATCACAGCGAACTTCTTGAAAACAACACTACGCTGACCGACTTGGTTAAAGGCCTCCTAACTCCAACTTGTCAGGTGAATCGGTGCATACCCACTGTTAGCGTGGGTTCAACTCGGAATGACAGTCTGTCGTTCAACACCGCTCTTCACTAAGAGTATCACTTCCGGAAACGCAGGGGGATTGGCTTGATCGACGCAACTAGGCTTCTGCCAGGGTGGAGTCGGTGGGAGCTGGGGGGGGAAGACGTAGGATTGAGTATTTTTTGCATTCTTTTTTGGGGTAACTTTTTTCAGTTGGTTAGTGTTAAAGTCTTTTGCGCAACTGGGTAGATTCATTGCGACCATCGATGCGATCTGGTTTATATACATGAGTGAACCAGCCGATCTAGTGTGGTGAGGTCAGTCAACTACTAAGGCGTATGTGCCAGTGAATACGATAGTGCGCTAAATGCTGGGAAACTAGAATGGGAGCGCTAACCGTTTTAGTATGTTTTATGCATTTCTCTCGTACCTGATCAAAAACTAACAGTTAGAATAAATATGAATGTTTTTGCCTCCTACACCAGAGCAACAGGTGGAGTCGCTATTCACAACTGTCCACTCTTACGCTCGAAAGCGGTCTACCGCAATCTCACTCGGAACAACCACAATCGCAGACACAGTCACAGACACACATACACCTTGTCAAATCGAAGCAAGAAAATGTAAAACCGCATTGACGTGACATGCTACTACATCGACGCGATAGCAGCAGTACCAGCCACGGCATGGTCGTGAGCGGCGGAATCGTACGACGGCGACGCAGCTGCGCCCGCCGCCTCGCCAGCATGTGCAAATCGCGAATCCGAACTCGCCAGCGCAGAAAGTACATTATTCGACGGCGATTTAGCCAGCATCGCATCGCGCGTCCCGCCATGGCTACCTGACCCCGCACCACCGGCGCTGGAGGAAGACGACGAAAGCTTGCCAATGTACCAGCTCGGCACCCATCCGCGCGCATGTCCATCCCGCTCCTGAACGCAGTATGACCAGTGATTGTAGCGCTTAAACACCCTCAGCCGCTCATCCTTGCGCAAATCCAGATCGCCCTCCGCACTCTGGTAGTCCATGAGCATGATTCCAGGCGTGCTCGTGCTCGTTATTAACGCAGGCGGTATCGAAGCCCTCTTGGCATCCATCCTGGATCCACTAACCGCGGTGATGGTCGAAACAGTCGGCGTGCTCGGATTCGAGATGGTGTTCGGTCCAGACCGTCCATGCGCCATTCCGACTTCCGCGTCCACAATGCTCCCCAGCGGCCGACTCGTCTCGAGCAAACAGCCCGCAGGAACCCACCCAGACGCATGCTCTGCGCGGTAGTTCGAGTACGTAATCCCGTCATCTTCGCCCGAGCTGGTTTCACTCGCTGGTACGCTGTACACCACATCTCCTGCTCCGCTGCCTCTAGCGTCGCGCTGCACGATCCACCAGCCCTTTGCCTTGTTGATGACGACAAACGTGTCCCCAACATTGACGTCAAACTCGTCGTCGCGCTCGGGCATGTACGGGTAGATGGCAACCGCGTACGTCTTGGCCACCTTGTTGCGTTCGGGCAAGTCGGCCGCCGGTCCAACTTCGACCGGATTCGTAGCATTCGTCACCAGTGCGCCGAGCGGGGGCACACCCGCAATGATGCGACGCCGATCCGGCCTGGGTGCCGAGCGCTTCTTGGCGGACGCGTTTGCTTCACTTTCTCGCTCCTGCAGCTTGGATGCCGCCTTGGCCTCGGCGATGGCAATGGGCGACTTGACGTCGCGGATGTGTCGAAGCATAAACACGGGACTCTGCTCGTTCTCCTTGAGCTTCTGAAACAGGAGCAGCGGCTTTTCGTCGTAGCTGAGACATCGCTCGGTCTTGCCATAGCAGATAAACAGCGCGTACTTGCGCCAGTCGTCGTTGATCTTGTACTTTTTGAGCGCTGCTGGCAACACCTTGTAGCAAGGATCGTCGAGCGTGACACGGAACGACTTGTACGGATTGCTGTCGGACGAGCTGCCATTCGCGGGTGCAGATGCGGATGCAGATGAAGATGAGCCTGTCACTAGAGCAGATTTGGCATTGTGGTCCAAAGAAGCGGCTGCCGAGGCGTCCTTGCGATCGTCACGTTCTGCGGCTAAGCCGGCTGCTGTGCTGGTGGTAGTTGTACTGCCATCTTTGATGGTGGGGGCTGTGCTGGTGGCGAAGGGTGAGTTGGTGTTTGCCGAGAGAGTAGTGAGAGCACCGAATGATCCTGCGCGCGATCGAGAAGGACCGGCTGTATCTGGTTGCGAGATTGAATTCTGGTGAGCGAGTCGTCGCGTTGGACTAACCATGGAGGCAGAGCCTGCACCGGACGACTGCTGCTGCTGCTGCTGCTGCTGCTGCTGCTGTGGGAATTGTTGTGGGAAGCCAGGTTGAGAGCCGAGCGAGGTGGGGGTGGCCGAGGGTGTCGACTGGGTCGGCGAGAGATCGGTGGGGCCGGCTGTATTGGCGGAGGCGGCAGGATAAGAGTGTGCAGCAGTGGTGGGGGTGATGGGCAAGTTGGTGCCGATGCTGTCTGATCTGGCAGATGCGAGGGTTGCTGGCTTGAAACCACTCATGGGGTGGGCTGCTGGGTAGGTGAAACCAGAGCGAGTTGGAGAGACGAGACCAGCAAAGTTGCGCGATGTGGGAGATTCGAGCGGAAGCGCTGGATTGGTGGCGGGGGCGAGGTCGGAGTTGGATGGGTAGCCAGACATGGAGGCGGCGCCGCTGTCGGAGAAATTGTAGGATTGGGGCGAGTTGGATACGAGGGTGATGGGGGTGTCGATCGAGTGAGCCTTTAGGCCTACGTGTCTCGCCACGGAAGCCATGTCCTGTTGGAAGCGGGCGAGATAGTCTGCGAGACGGAGGATCTGGGACTCCAAGAGACGGATACGATCGTCTCGTTGGCGCAGGGCACTGGCCATGTGGACGGTTGTGAGGGCGTTGGTTGCGTGCTCCTGTGCCTCGACGGCTTTTGGGACCCAATCACCTTCTTGGACGGGAATGTCGAACTGCTGTTTGAGACGGTATATGGCAGAGAGTAGGGCGAGACGCTGTCCGATGGTGAGGATGCCAATGTCCCTGAGCGCCTCGTCGTCGAGCAATACGAGGACATCGCCAGTGATGCCGTTGGTCTTGAAGTCTCTAGCATGCTTGGAGAGGCCGATGGTGGAGAGCCAGTCGACGACCTGCTGCTCGGACCACTTGTTGACGTGCACGGTCGGCGATGAATTGGGGCTGTGCGACGTCATGATTCTGTCAAGGTGAATGGTAGAGCTTGGCTCGCGAGGAAAGCTCGTGGTGGGGCGGCAGATATAGGATGGTACAGAAACAGTGGAGAGACTGCGGGCGGATCAAGATGAGGGGCGAATTGCGAGCCCCATCTTGTTGCGAATGGGAGAGCGAGCGGAACGAGAGCGGGTGAACTGTGGTGAGCGACGAAGGCGAGATGTAGTTGGTGGAGTGACAAGAGAAGGGGGGCAAGGCTGTTGAGAGCGTGAATGACATGTGGAATTGGGCGCGCGACCGAGACGAGTAGGCACGCACAAAGTGAGCCGACGAGCAGCGAGCGATCCGACGCTGCACCCTTGATTGATGCAGCCACCTGTCTCGCCCTGCTGCCACACTGCCTGTCTGCCACACTGCCTGTCTGTCACACTGCCTGTCTGCAATCACGAATGTGGCTTGCGCTCATCCCACGCTCATAAATCAATTTGCTCAAATTCAATTCCCAATTTCCCACTTTTTGAGTGTTTGATTCTGCATGTCTTGTGTTCCTTATCAATATATATACGTATATATACTGTACATACACTACACATGGTGTTCGACGTTCGGTGTTAGTGTTGGGCTGGATGATCTGCTGCCAGTAGCTCGAACTTCCACTCCTTGACGTGGCCGGCAGTGGATTGCGAAAGTGGACCGCACACCATTGCGCCGATCCACCACTCCTCCTTCGTGTCTTTGCCCAAACCCACTGCGAATCCCTTCTTCTCCCGCAGCAAGAACCGCTCTTGTTCGCCGCTCGACGCCGCATACGAATAGTAAACATGCACATCAACACCCACCTTTTCGATCTCGATGTGTACTGAGCCCGAACAAACTGAAGGGAGCGGCGAAACGTTCCAGTCTGAAAACGGATTCGTCGCCACGACGCTAAAAGCAGTGTACACAAGTTGAGCCAAACCAAAACAAGTCAGTACGCGTTGGACTAGGAGATGCCAATGCAAGTGAGAGTACGCACCCGACGTATTTCCTTCCACCTTCGTTTTCAATGCCGCTCTTCAGCCACACTTGGCCCTCGCCGTCTGATCCTTGGTGCGTGTTGACACGCTGGATGAACAGCGTGGTTTGCTGAAACCGTTCCTCACCTTCCTGTGTCACAATGCCCGATAACCTCCAGTCTTGCTCTTGACCCAGTCGAAGACTCTGGTACACCACAGGTCCGGACGAGCGATGCGCAGATGACTCGGGCTGCGATCCCGGTGCAGTCGTCCACCAATCCGTCTTTGGTCCCGAACCGATCGAAATCGAAACTCTCCCCGATCCAGAGGACGACGGCGAAACACTGTGCGAAGAGGTGGACGTAGGATCGTAGAACAACCACTTGACTTCCGAGACGTTGTCTGACATTTTGCGACTGTGATGGTGAGATCAAGAATCCAACCATCTTCCGCGTCCAAGGCGCGCTACCTTGATTTTGTGTAGAAGCAGTTCGCACGCACCCTCCACCGGTAAGCATTCGAGTTTCTTTCCCGAATCTTAACCCCGTCTTGCCGCACTCGTTGGGCAAGTATCCCCGGCGCTGTGATTCATGCAGCTCAGTCGACACGTCACTCACAAGACACAAACATGGCCGGGTAGCTCAGATCGGAACACAAATCCAAACGGTCTGGGGACCCACAGCAACTTGTGTGTACAGTACCGGTGTTGGCACGTCGCTTTGTATTTTGCTTGGCAAATCCAGCACGCAACACGATTCATGATTATACATTCGAATCCAAGCTGTATGTACATAAAAACCCTTCGATCATCTAGATTCAAGCCGCCGTGGAACGATGTGCTTGCCGACCGCGACTTCTCGACCGTCCATACGGCGAACCCGCCGACGGACTTGTCGATACGAGCCACTTTCTTGCTCTGAACAGCGACCTTTCTGCGCCGATCTTGCCCCCGTATCGACTCCTGCTCCTGCTCGTCGCTACATCATTCCCACCAAACGTGTTGGCGGCTGCTGGCCTCGCATCGTAGTTGTACTTTCTCGCAGGAGCAACATACTTTGGAGGCTCTCCCTTCTCGTCGCACATCTCTGCAAGACATGGCGAGAAGAAGATCTCTCCTTTTACCGCCTTGCGCAGCGTCATGCTCGCTACAAATATCCAAAGCACTAAAACAAGCAATGAAAGCACCGTGCCCACCACCCTGAATCCACCAGAGTCGAGGACTGAACCCAGCTTGATCGCTGCCAGCGCCATCGTCCCAGCAGGGAATGTGAAGCTGAAGAAACCCAGATTGAAGCTCAGCTTTGACACGAGCCAAAGATCCACCAGACTAGAAATCGCAAGCACAAGCCAGACCAGTCCGAGTCCCCAGATCGCCAGTGCAACCGGAGTGCTCACCGCGTAGATGGCGGTGGCCATAATGCGTGCGGTTTCTGGATCGGTAGCATTCGGACTCGCCAACGCCGTCCGATCGTTGAGAGAGAGCTTGTAAAGGACTGAAGCGAGTTGGAGAAGAGCGAAAGCGCCTTGGCCGCAGGGACCTACGGGGTTGAAGGAGCTGACGATAAGCTGTGCAGGAGGAATCTTGTAAATCGCCTGGCGAGCGTAGTAAAGCGGCATCAAGATCAAAGCCATACCGAATCCGGTACCCCAGAGTACCCAACACACCGTCAACGTGAGTCGGGCATGTGCCGGTGGAAGCACGTCGGCTACAACACCGCCTGTGGCCGCGCAAACGATGGTTGTCACAACCGGAAGGAACCAGACACCCGTGATCTTGTCGAGCGACTGAATGTGGCGCGTGAACTGTGTGAATGGCAGTCCGATGCAGATGGCGAGTGACAAAACGGCATCAATCCACCAAAGAGTCCAAGTAAAGTTGACAAAGCTTTGAGATCCCCACGCGGGTGCTGCCGAGATGGCACACATTGAGATGATCGTCGCAAGTGCCATGGGAAAGGTACCGACAAACAGAGATTGGGTGGGATGGAATAGCATGATCTGGAAGAGCTGAGGCCAAATCACGTATCTGGCTATGCTGATGCCGAGAAAGAGCAGAAAGAGCAAAACGTTGAAGCCAAAGATGATGTTCGAGATGATGCCTAAGCCGCGAAATTGGTAGGGCAGCTGATGCAGCAGCACCGAGGTGATACCGGTGCCCATGTTGACGCTGAACCAGCTTGGCGTAAAGTGCATGGTGATGCGTCGCAGCTCTGAGCGGAAACGCTGTGCGCGAGTCGGCGTCAAGGGTGAGTCAGCTTCGGTACTAGAAGCACGATTGGAAGCGTCCGACTTGGTGTGGTTGAGTTGATGATGTGAAGCAGCCTCATCCGAGCTGCGTTCCTTGCTGCGAACCGGTGGGTGGGTCGCTAAAGACGGGTCCATGTTTGGTTGGTGTGTGGCATCGAACGCGTCAAAAGCCTGGCGAGGGCTGGAAGGCCCTGCTGCCACCGACGCTTTCTCGATATCGGTCATGATTCTAGGTGCTGTATTCCTGGTGGTAGAGAATGCGAGAGGGGTGGGCGAAACCAAACGCCATTTATAACTATAGCATGAGTTGCTCTGTGACGGCGTGAGGTGCGGAGGTGCGGAGGTGCAGATGGGGGTGGTGGGGAAGGGGGCTGAGTTGAGCAACGGGGGAGGTTGACTCGAAGTTGACCGGGTATGGTGTGACTCGCTGGATGCGGCCATTTCCGCCAAGCTGTGGCCACTCTTGGGAAATTTTACCAAATTCAAGGCGGAGTTGATGTCGTACAGTGCGGTGCAATACAGTACAGTACTGTACTGCAACAAACTTCGGACCGGCTACCAAAAGCGGGCGTGCCCTCGAGCGGGACTAACCAAATTTCTGGCTTCAACACGCTCAGCGTCCATGAATGCTGCGATGGCCATCCAGTCTGGTCTCGCACTGCCACCGCCGCCGGCTACGGTTTGTTTCCCGATGGGGTAGGTTTCAGCGCATTCAAGCACGATTTGATCGTGTGTCCATGCAATGTATCGTAGAATCACCAACATCACGCCGTACCACAAAGTGTGCACGTGGAAGCAAGTACAGTAGAGTTTCTTTTCCGCAACAATTCTAGTCGAGACGGTCGGTGCCTTCGGTGGTCTGGTTGACGCTTTCACGCTTGATGAAGCGCTTGACGAAATAGTCCTTGTTGGTAGCTCCCCAGAGCAGTACCTGCACCACCAGCATACCCACCAGCATGGGCGCCAAAATCTTGATTCCCTGCGGCGCCTTTTGCGACGCAATTCCCACAAGCAGCGGCAACATGGCCATTCCTGCTGCCGCGAACGTCGAGATGAAGCTGATGGCAGCAGTGAGATGTGCCCTCGGCCGAATGGTTCGCGCAGCCACCTGAATCATGGCAGGAAACGCCGGACCGAGAAATACACCCAACAAGGCCAAAGCGACGGCATTTGCAATGATGTTTGGAACAAACCAGACCAGTAGTTGCAAGCCGATGGCACAGAACAGATACACAACGATGGCCAGCTCATCTCCAAGCCAAGCAGTCACGGGGATGAGCAGGATGCGCCCGAACGCGATGCCCGCCCAGAATCCTGAAACAAGAGCATTGGCATTGCTCTCCTGGTTACGGACCTCGATGAGATACGTCGAGCTCCATCCCCCGACAGTTACCTCGCTGCCCACATACGTAAATGTAAACAACGCGAGAAGCTGTACCTTTCGTTGTTTGATGACTGCCCCGAGCTTGTGCATACCGGTGCGTGAATCGGTCGGAGCCGGCACCGGGTACAATTCAGAGCCCGCAGAACGAGACGTCACGGGCATCAGATCAAGAGGAGCCTGCAAAGCCGATGGAGCAGCCTCAGAGGGTGCTGCGTCGGGGTTGAGTTGCTCCTTGTGCTTTGTATCGTGCAGCGAAGCCGATCGGGGCTGAAGCTCGATCGACGTGTCCGAGGCAACTGGTTCAGCCTGACCCTGGACATGCTCATCCCTCTGCAGACGAAATGCCATGGTCACAAGAATGAGCACGACGATTGCCAGCCCCAAAGAGACGCAGAAGAAGTACTGGAAGGCGATTCCCTTTCGCCCCTCGTGCAGAAATGGGATGGCGGCAAGCGGTGAAGAGAGCGCACCGATTCCATAGAGAAAATGGGCGATACCCAAGCGAACATCGGCCTTTGGACGTTGTGAGATCCAAACGTTGACGAGGGCGTCCAAGGTCGAGGTGGACATGCCTGTAAAGATCATAGCCACAACGAGTACTGGGAACGGTGGCATGCCGAGGAAGACGGCCGGAAACACAAGACCGAGAGCAGCAGCACCAGAGATCATGACACCGTACCCGAACCTGTCCATGAGTGGGGAGACAAACGTAGCAGCAATGATGCATCCGGTAAAGGTTCCGACGAACAGCATCGACGCGAGCACAAAGCTCAGGTCCCAGCGCTCACGGATCGCAGGCAAAAGTGCACCGGGGGTTGCATCAACCCACCCAGCTAGGAGGAAACATGTATACAAGGAGCATTCCTTGAGAAACATGCTCTTGCTGCTCTGCAGATCATCGGAATCGCTATGGGCAGCAATGCGGTACATTGCGCTTTTGACTGCATGACGTACAGCGCCACCGGCACGAGCGCGGATGGAGGATGAAGCGGGGCGAGAGGCGGATGAGAACGATTGGCGCGATCGCGGCCTCGACGCGTGCACATCAATGGAAGGCTCTCGTAGCGACATGATTGGCAGGATGGAACACTCGAGTGGCTAATCACTTAGAAAGCGGAGAGGACTGACGCTCGAGGGAATATGAAGCAGGCCAAGAGACAGCTTGATCCGGCGATTCTTTATATGCCATTGAGCGGGAAAAGAAGACAGCGTTTTGCAAACCTGTGGATTTGCACCTGTCAACCATCCCAGGCGCGGTGGTTGGCGTGGGGACGCGATAGCCGACCAACTGCGCGCCTGCACATGGCCGCGTGGGGCAAAGTGCTAGGTTACAGCACACCGGGGAAATGCGCGGGGTCAAAACGCATAGATTTGCGCAGCTTGGAAGCATCATTCGGGCCCTTCAGAAATTTGGCACCTTGCTCGCCGTTTTATCACCGTGATACCGAGGTACTGTCTTCAGCTGCTGCAGGCTATGACCGAGCAGCCAACTTGGCCCCTTGAGCGATGGGCAGCACGTTCAGTCGACGTGGAGAAGCGAGAAACGTAGGCAGGTACGATGCCCATGTTGATACCCGACTTCCGAGCCCCCCGCTCCACAGCATTCATAGTCCGAATTATCACCGAGCCTCGTCCAGCCGTCTCCTCTTCCACACTGCTCCTCCGGTTAAATTCAATCCCGGGCTGAAGCCGCGGTCCATGCGCCATCCGTCGATACTGCACTCACCAAACAGTCGGCCAATTCCAAGGTCAATTCAAATATGTGCTGTACAGCACGTTAAATAGACCGACACACAGATAGTCAGACAGGAAACAAAGCAAAGAAAGGCTTGCATGAGTGCCGGATTCGGAACGCATCTGTCTGCGTATCTGGATCTATGGAGGCCCAGTACGGGCCGAGAAAACACTGAGCGCCAGCACGCCAAAGTCAATCCCCAAAAACTGGAAGTCGCCAAGCGACCCTCCGAACGAGTACAGTGCACAAACTACCACACCAAAGCAGATGTTTCGAAAAGAAACCCAAGTTGTGTCAGCGATTAGTGGTCTTGATGCACACAAAGAGGGGAAAAAGGAATGTGAAAGACTTACCAGACGTAAACTGAATCATGGAAGTGAGGCAGATGTAGCTGAAGCATCCGAACGACGTCACCAACGCTGCTCTTCCTTCTTTGATCGCGTCAATCACACAAGAAATGTCGCCGCGATTAGAAGTGAACGGTGCCGCAACAGATGCCTCTGCCTCGGACAGCGAGATGCCGATATCAGCTGCCTTGAGCGCACCACAGTCGTTTGCGCCATCACCGCACATACCGACGCAAAAACCCAACGCCTGCAGCCGTTCGATCAGCTCGTGCTTCTCATCCGGCGACATACGTGCAAAAATCGTACCCTTGATTAGCATCCTCCTAAGAGTCTCGACGGGCGCAAAGTCGATCATCCACCTAAACACGTCGCCCGTCAACGCCAGTTGGTAGTCCTGAAAGTCAAACTCCTCCAGATCCAACACGTGCGGATCCACTTCCCTCGGCTGCAGGTTGTACGGATCGAGCTTGATACGATCATCGTCGACGCTCGACCAGTCGATTACGGCCCTTGAGCTCTTCTGCCCGCCTTGAACAAACGTTGGCATGAACACGTGCGCTGACTGGCCCACCATGCCACACTCTCGAGCGACGCTGATTGCTGTGCGCGGGTTGTCGCCTGTCACCATCTTTGTAACGATGTTGGCTTGCTTCAGCACCTCGATTGCCGGTGCAGTGCCTTCTTTGAGCTTGTTTTCAAAGATGATGAGTCCAAGGAAGCGCAATCCGCTTTCGGCATGCTCTCGACGCATGCGCTGTGCTTTGATCCAGCTCATACCCGCCATCGATTTGCCTGCGCAGGCGATGACGCGGTACCCATGCTTGGTGTAGTACGAGAGCAAATCATCATAGTCGGCCGGGAACGTGTCTTTGTCGCAGATATCGGCCATCACCTCGGGTGCTCCCTTGACAAACACCTCCATCGATTGTGACTTGAGCCGTTTCACAATCACACTCATTCTTCGGAGCGAAGAGACGAATTCAAACGTGCGCAGCACACCCAGCTCGAGGAAGTGGGCATGGCGGCCAGACTTGATGGCATCTTCAACCTCAAAAGCCTGTCCACCCGGGGGGCGCACAACTGTCTGGACGAGCGCTGGAGGTCGCTCCGTGAGTTTCGACTTTCCGTTTTTGGCGGTTCCCGTCTTGGTCGTGGCTTTGGCCGATCGCTCCTTGCCCTCGTCGAGGGTCCAGCCGGTGTACTCAAACATTTTGACATCAAGTGGGTCACCAATCACTTCGCCGTCGACCACTTTGAGAGAGTGGCAGGTTGCCAGAGCATAAAGAAGCGGCATCTTGCGTGCATCCGTGTCGCTCTTCGATCCTGCGCTAACAGGCATCTCGTCTACCGTCTCGTGGAGCTCGCTGAACCTCCCAGCCTTGAGATCAATGGTTCGTGTACCGAGCACATCCAAACCGTCAGCGGTGAGAGTGCCTGTCTTGTCGAAGCAGAAGACGTTGACCTTGCCTCCGATGATGACACGATTGGGCGAAATGCAGAAGATGCCAAGCTTGCGCAGACGGTTGATGGCGAAGGAGATGCCGATCGACATTGTAGCCGGCAGTGCAGGAGGTACGACGACAGTAATCAGGTCGAGCGCCCGGATGACGATCGTGTGCCAGGCGATGCCGATCTTGACAAAGTTAACGGCAGCAAAGGTAAAGCCAACGCCGGCGGTCGCAGCAAGGAAGCCGATGAAGCGGAACGAGTCGCGGTAAAACTTGAAGCCCATGGGTTTAGGGAAGAGCATGCTGCGGACCAAAGCGCCTTTTGTGGTGTTGAAACCGGTTCGGACTACCATGGCTTTGGCACCTGCCTCGTGCATGTCTGCAGAGCCGCTGCCGCGAATGCGGATGATGCGAGTGCCAGAAAAGAGGAAGTGCTTGGCAAGGTCCGGGGTCACATCGGTGCCGGCAGCGTGAAGGCCAACCATGCTAGGCGTAGTGAGCGGCACCTTGCTGACGGGGACACTCTCTCCTGTAAGCATGCTCTCGTTGACAATGGCATCACCACTGAGCAAGACACTGTCAGCCGGGAAGAGGAGCAAACCAGGTTCAGCGACATCGTAAACGTCACCTGGCACCAAGTCACTCGAGTCGAGGACCTGCCAGCAGCCTTCGCGCAAGACCTTGACCTCGCAGGTGAAGCGACTCATCTCACGCATGCGGTTAACAGTTTGACGAGTTTCGATGAGGGTGGTGAAGATGGAGGCGAGCGAGATGACGGCGATGCAGAAGGCATAGTAGTAGTAGTTGTCGAACGACCACAGGATGATCGAGACAATCTGGAACATGTAAAACGGATGGAGCACTTCGTCAACGAGCAGCTGCCCTGTGGATTTGGCCTGGATGTCAATGACGTTCTGGCCAAAGATGATGGTGCGGTCCTTTTCCGCGTCCCAAGTGATGCCATCATTGATAGCACCGAGCGAAGTCCAAAGTGGGTCTCGCCAGTCCTTGACCATGCGGAAGCGACCAGTGGGTGGATGGAGGGCGAAGCGAGTGTAACGATAGTCGAAGAAGCTGAGCTCCATGAGCTGTTCGGTCTGGACGCCGGACAACATGGGCAGGCCACCTGTGGATGGCGTGTCTGCACTGGTGGCATTGCCGTTGGCAGTGTTTCCGCCATTGATGATGCTACTCTTTACGGAAGGGGTCTTAGAGGGGGCGTTGCTCTTGTTGACCAGGTCAGGAGGGAGGTTGATGGTCGGGGCTAACTGGTACTCGGCCTGGGTGGCAGGTGGCTCGCGGGAGGAGTGCGGGAATACGGTAGCCAGAGGGCGGGCGAAAGGAATGGTGGTGATTTTCTCCTTGTGCAAGTCGCCCCACTGGTTCTCGACCATGATAAATTCGGCATTCTCAAATTCGACTTCCTTACAAACCCACTTGAGGCGGAAACGAGGCAGCCATCGTCCGATGAGGTAGATAATGCCAATTGTAAGACAAGAGACAATCGAGTACACGATCTGGTTCGCAACGAGAGTGCGATAGCCAATGAAGCGGATGTGGGTGTCTTCCTCGGTTAGGTAGACCTGCTGACGGCTCTTGGAGGACTTGTCGAGGAAGCTGAGCTCACGTTTTGCTTCAGCCGCATTGAGTCCTCGGTCACGAGCTTCGGAACTGGACCTGTGGTCGCCCTCGGAGCGACCAAAGCCAGGTGCGTCACCTGACTCGAGGTTGCGACCGCCAAGCTCTGCATCCAGCTCGTCCTCGGGTGGATGGTCGGTGGAGAATCGGGTATCTCCGAACACAGCGTCAACTGTTCCACTAAGAGGGCCAAAGGCAGAAGGGAGGATACCGTTGCGGTTGGCGATGTCATCATCAGAGGAGCGGTCGGAAGCATCGTCGTCGTCTTCGTCGTCGAAGCCATAGTCGTCGTCGCTCCACCCTCTTGCGTCGTCCAGATCCTCGTCCTGTTCATCATCACCTGCGTCTGATCTACCTGCTCGTGAAGAGATGACTGAGCCCGAGGAGCGCCTTTGCGAGAGCAGAGGCTGAGAGAAGGAGCGGCGGCTACGTGCATCGTCGTCGTCGTCAGCTCGATCTCCACGAATGGAGGCAAGGATGGAACCCAGCATGCCCTTTGGTTGGCTAGTCCCAGTGAGATCGGCATCCTCGGGGACGCGCTTCCGACGTCCGAAACGATACGTACTTCCGCTGCGCTGACTAGCAGGCTTGCGGCGGCCGGCGATCGAATCTGGAGAAACACTACGCTCGCTTGAGGTGGTGATAGCTTCACTCTGTGCGGAGGCGCTGGAAAGCTTGCGGGTGCGGCGTGGTGAGCGGCCTTCCATAGAGATGCGACGGCGGGAGCTTCGTGAAGCGCGGCGACCAAGCTCGGGCCTGGCCATCTCGTGACGCATGCTGCTCACTGAGCTGGGGACAGCACCGGCACCGGGACCATCAAAGATGGAGACGTTCTCGTCATAGCTACCGACCTGGCTGTCACGACGACGTCTGCGGCCGATGTCGACTGCGTCTCCGGATGCATCATTGGCAGCGTCGAGCTCAGCTTGGCGCTGAGATTGGGCCCATTCGAAAGATTCGCGTGCCTCTTGGTCGTCAAAGTAGGGTGAGGAGGCGAACCCAGTGAGATCTGCTTGGGCAGGAGCAAGGTCGACGTCGTTGGCCTTCTTGGCAGGAAGCTGGAATGGAGCCTGATACTCGTCAGCTGCTACCTCGAAGGGATGCTGTGACTTGGATGAGCCCTGCTCGCGACGAGATCGGTGTTGCTCCGACATGTTGATTGGCAGCAACTCGCTCGAGAAATGCGGAAGCAAGCCGAAGCTGAGTCGAGCCGTGGGAAACGTCGAGGCGAAGGATAAGGTCGATTCAAAGATTGATACGCACAGCGTCCAAGCAAGAGCAAAGTCGCTCCCTGCGCAATTTCGCCCACGCGCTCAGCGATGCGTTGTGACGGGTTCAACAAATTAACTATCCCAAATCGGGCCCTCGTCAGCTGGGCAAACACCAGCGCAGTAAGATTGCGCCACACGCTTTTGTGAGCCCACACGAGCCTCTTGTCACAGAACGCACAGTTTACTGTCGAGTATAGCTCTCACGCCCAACAAGACGACACAGAACACAGCTGCTGTGGTAACACAATCACATTTGCAAATCAGTCGAGCTGCAAGACGTATGCCACAGGCGGTTGACGCCATGAACCACAACTTCAGGTGTCGTTTGCCAAGCCCGTGAACAGAAAGCTGCACAGTAGTGTACATGCAAGCAAGGAGGTCTATGAAGGAGCACGCAATGCAGAATCGAAAACTGGGTATATGTGCGGTTGACGCTATAAGGAGGAGAGAGACGAAACGGGCAGCTCAGTCCCAGATCCAGCTGATGTATTTAAGCCACGTCTTCTTGCCTCCGTTGAGGGCATCCTCTGCTTCTTGCTCGAGTTGGGCCTGCTTAGCACGTTCTTTCGCCTGGTCGATGGCCTCCCTCAACGGCAGATCCTCGAGCTTGACCCACTTGGTCTTCTTGATAAACTTCCAGCCCAGGAAGAAGACGATGACCAACGGGATGTCGAGGTAGCTCGACACGAAGCTGTTCGCGTTCCACCTTCCCTTGGTAAACACACTGAAGCCACCGGTGAACAGAATGATCTGGCACATGACAAGTGCAACGTAGCTCGAATACAATGTCCACACATTGTTCCAGGGCAGTTCCGAAGCGGAAATACCCTGACGTTTCAGCGCGGTCTTGAGGCGAATGTGGTTGAACAATACCGTGCTCCAAGACACCAGAACTCCTGCCGCCGTCAAGCTCAAGAACCAGTAGAACACGGTGAGAGCGCCAGAGGAGAGTGTCATGAAGCTAAGGAACATGAATGCCGTGAAGAACAACACACAGTAGATGGGGATACCCCACGACGTGGTTCGCAGAAAGAAGCGTGGAGCTTGACGCTTGAGCGCAAGCCCGTACAGCACACGTGTGCCGGCGAGCAAAGCTTGGTTCGAAGAAGACCAGGCCGAGGTGATGACAACTGCGTTGACCACAGAGCCGACGGCCGAGTAGCCGGCTGTGGACACGGCGATCACAAATGGAGACTGCGTAGCCGTGCCAGACTCGTCGTTCAGCCGGGGATCATCCGACGACACCAGCATGCCCACCACCAGCACCGCGAGCATGTAGAAAAGAACGATGCGGACAAACACCCTTTTGCAAGCTCGTGGAATCGTACGTCCAGGGTTGCGCGTCTCTGCAGCAGCCATCGCCAACGACTCGATACCCGCGAAACTAAACACTGCGTTGGACATCACCGACCAGAAACCCAAGAACCTGCCCCATGCACCTGTGCCGATGTACTCGACGAATGGACCCGGCTTATCCCAATAGCGAAATCCAATGCGTTCGACACCTGGAATACCACCCAGGTCGACAACCAGGCCAAATATGATGAGGAAGACGACCGTAAGCAGCTTGAGCGACGCGAACGCGAATTCTACCTCGCCAAACGCCCTGACAAAGGCGACACCGACCACAAAAGTCAGCAGAATGAAGATCATGATCCACAGCGACGAGTTGATGTCGGTCCAGAATTGAAAGAGAACACAGATTGCCGAGATCTCCGACGGGATGGAGAGCACGTTGCCGTACACCAAGTTCCAACCGACGGCGAAACCCCAGGCGGGGTCGATAAGGAAATCGGCGTGTCGAACGAATGATCCAGTTACAGGGAGAAGCGCGGATACCTCTCCCAATGCGAATTGAACTGCGCAGACAATCGCTCCCACGACGGCATAGCCCAACAACGCACCGAGAGGTCCACCAGTCTGGATCGAACCGCCAAGCGAAAGGAATAGACCTGTACCGATCGAGCCGGCCAAAGCAATCATGGATAGATGTCGCTGACTCAAGCCCTTCTTGAGGTGCGCCTGCTCGGTGCTGGTGACACCGCCCTCGACATGGCCATCCGCCGTGGTGTGGATCACCTTGTCGATGGAGCCGCCATCTTCTTCGGATCGGAGCTTGTTGTTGTGAGTAGCCTCCAATGAGGAGCCAAAGCCGAGAGCGGCGTCTTGAGGGGCTGACATCGCGATGGCTAGTACAACCAAGATGTGGTACGGAAAGAACACTTGAAAGCTCAACCGTGCTGTTCAAAACGGGGCGAACCAGCTTAAGAGATAAGACCACGTCGTTTGCCGTGATTCTCAAGAAAAATTGTCGATCTTGCCGCGCCTGCAGATTCACAGCCGAGCACGAAACCTGAACCAAACAAGAGCTGCTCAACACTCCACGCGGTTTCGCGTTCTGGACCCCAAGGGTCGTGCGACCCTGCTATCTCGCTCGTCTAGCTCCCAGACAGCAACATCGTGACGACTCTACCAAATTGCGTTATTGGTACCGCGCGGAGTTCGACAAGAGAAAAATTTCCAAGCCTGGAATGCTTTTCAATAATCCCGTTTCGGCAACATCGTCCTTCGGCGCATCACAGCATCGAGCTTGAACATGTTAGACCTTTTATGCGTGACAAGATATGTAAAAAAAAAAAAAAAAAAAAAAAAAAAAAAAAAAAAAAAAAACCCCAATTCACAACCAGCGGGTCGGCCCTCCGAACCTAAGCCGAGATCGAGAAGAGGACGGTGCATATCTGAGTCGAGACGTGGCATACAGACAGGTGTGGGTTGGATACAAGTACAATCATGTGGCCGGTAGAGTGAACTAAGCAGTTCAAGCATCTCCATCGCTCTGCATGCTCCGTTCCACCGCTTTATAAATTTTGGAGCCATGCTTTCGAGACTTGGACCGCCTTGACTTGCGAGACAGTCGTTGGATGCCCTTGACCAGCTTCACGACGTACTTTGACAAGAACGACTCGAACACAAAGCAGAGAATCGTGTTGAGGATCACCGTGATGAAGAGCGAGATGTGGAATGAGCGCGGGAACGACACCAGCCCCAGAAGGTCGAACATGAAGCCCGAAGGAGTGAACAGGGCATAGAGCGAGAAGAAGAGGAGCACAGTGACTGTACCCATCAGCCACACATTGGTGTACACAGGCTTTCGATAGGGATAGCCTGTGCTATATACAATCGAGCCGAAGATGTACTGGAAGCTCGAGATAAGAAAGACCGCCGAGTTTTCAGGATTGGTAACATTTAGCTCGTCAGGATTGATCTCGGGCGGTGTGTACCACGGCTGGCGGCGGGTGTAGTAGAAAGCCCACATCTGAAAGGCTGCGCATATTGTGACTTGGCCAATGAGGCTGACGAGGACCTTGCATGATACAAGGTTGGCCGTTGGAGCGCGAGGATGAATAGGAGTGTGCACGTGGGAGTAGTTGGTGGCCATGATGACCGATAGTGTGGGCGAGCCTCGAGGTAGAGGCTGCAGTTCGTGTTCGTCCGAGGAAGGGATGTTGGTGAATAACACAGTTTGCTATGAGAAGATGAACTGTTGTAGTTGCAGCTAGGGTATGCTGCAGACTGTGCGATTGGCCTTGTTCGGAGAAAGTCTGATGGAATTGTGCAGAAAGCGATGATGCTCACCTGCGTGGAAATCAAACATGAAAGGTCTGCGGCCTCCAATTTTACTTGTTGCCTCTCTGGATCTCACATCATTTCCAGCCAGCCAAGAGCCACGAGCGTGAGCTGCTCGGCGCACGGCTCTCGAGAAAGACCGACACCGTTGTACAGTACAACATCGGTCAGATGCTTCCTTGCTCCGTCACTCCGCCTTCCCTCGCATCGCCCTTCCATTGATGCTGCGAAGTCCTTCCTTCCACACGCTTTTCACTTCTCTGCTTTTTCTGCTCGTTTCTGTGCTCATCTACCGAGACCACCAACGCTCCACCTCCTCTACAACCTATACGGGCATCTACATAGACACCGAGCTATCCGACACCAGCACTGCCTCCCTCACTTCTTTCCGAGACCTGAACAAGATGGCTACACCCAAAACTAGCACCAGACCAAAAGTGCTGCTCGTCAATGATGATGGACCTCCCTCCGTATCCTCGCCCCACGTGCTCGGACTGTATGAACAGTTAACGGCGCTCGGATGGGATGTGAGCGTCGTACTGCCGTCTTTCCAGAAGTCGTGGGGCTCCATGCAGTTCTCCCTCCAAGGCCCCGTGGCATACTGGTACTACTACCCGCTCAAGGACAACTTTGACGGCAAACATGCAGGAACACCAGAGTCTTGGTCTGCCACCCGTCGTCCCATCAACCGCGAACGCGGTGAGATTGCCGAGTGGATCCTCATCGACGGATCTCCCACCACTGCCTCTAACTCGGGACTGTTCAACCAGAATGCCTTCTTTGGCGATTCGGCCGTTGAGCGTGAGGCACCTGCTAGCACAAACACACCCTTCGACCTGGTTGTGTCCGGGCCCAACTTTGGGAGGAATACCGGTACTGCGTTTGCTTTGTCGTCGGGAACGTTGGGTGCGGCTTTGGCAGCTTCGCTCGCTGGAGTTCGTAGCGTGGCTGTTTCTTTTGGCCATTTCACAGCAAATGCACCTACGTTTGCCCACCGATCCAAAGCTCGCAATTCTGGTCTCGAGCCCGTTCAATTGCGCAAAGTCGCCAGCGAGGCCAACAAGCTTTCCGCCTCGCTCATCCAAAAGCTCTACAGCAATTGGGACGCCGAACCCGACGTTGGATGCTATAGCATCAATGTACCGCTCTGCGAGACTGTTACAAAGCCCGAAGTGGTCTGGACACGCATCTGGGAAAATCGATATGGTCCGCTGTTTGCCGCTGAGTCAACTGCCCGCTATCCGGCGCCTCCCGCACCTCAGCCAGCTTCGGCACCCAAACCCGAAAACGTGCTCCACTTTTCACCCAATATGGCCTCGCTGCTCGGACCAAAGACGCTGCGAGAGGGCACAGACGTGTGGGCAATCCTCAACGGATATGTCAGCATCACCCGATTGAGACCAAACTTTATGGAGGTAGATGCGAATGGGAGGGGGTTAGATGTTCCATTCGAGTCAAAGCATGACGGAGCGTCGCGTGCGACTCCGACCGAGGCGCAGCCCGACCTTGCAACGAGCCTCGAAGACGGGTTGGAGGTGGGCAAGCGTTGGCGTCTCTAGATCTTATTCCCCTGCTTTCATCTAAAACGTCTTGCTCCAGGCTAGGAAATGCAACGTAATATTGTGCGCCGTCAAACGACATCAACACAACGAATACCACGTGTCCGTATTGCGCACGGGCAAAAGCAAAGCTGCGTCATTTTAAAGGCACTCGCTCTTTTGAGCGCAACTTCTTACACGAGAACCCCAAAATTTAAACGAAATGACTATCAAACAGAGTGACGCAAAGCGACGTGAGCCGAGTGACCACAACGACCCCGAGAGATGCAAAGCCTTTGTCATCGCTGCTGGTGGTGCCAAGCATCAAGCTTTGACTGCCGATTCACAGCCCGCACATTTCTGCTCATCATCCGGACAGAGTCGCACTCATCACACGCTGCGCAGTCCACGTTTTTTCAGCCTCAAGCGGAAGCAAAACACTAGATTCGGAAGCGACGAAAACAGTTGGACGAATCTCGGCTCAATCAGAAGTGGATGCCTAGCCGCCAGGTACGGGTCCAAGTTCCGGCGTGCCTTGAGCCCTGGGCTGCGACTGATTCGTTTCGATAAACGCCTTGAGATAGGGCACTCCCGTGGCTTCATCGACGCGCTTCTTGTCGAAAGCCCTGTACAGCTTGGCCAGATCATCAAGAACGAAGCGGTGGGTAAGGATGAGGGTAGGATCAAACTTTCCCGGAACAATGTACTCGGAAAGAACCTTGTCCATGTAGCGTTGGATCGGAGCCTGGCCGTTGCCCTTGAGCGTAATGGCCTTCTCCATCAGCGTGCCGATCAGGAAGCCACCGCAGGTACCTGCATAGTCGGCAACGACACTGATGCGTCCACCCGTGCGCGTAGCTCGGATGGCCTCGTTGAGCGTCTCGGGGGTATCAGCCTCGAGCGCAAGTGTCTGCATGGCGCGGTGCAGGAAAGACTTGGAATAGCGGGAACCAGCTGCATCAAACGACACGTCGACACCCGAAGACACCCTGTTCATCACTTCTGCAGCAACTTGGCGGGTATTGTCAAAGTTGATGACCTCCACGTCCAATCGGTCCTTGGCCCACTGTAGACGAGGCGCGACGTTGTCGATCAGAATCACCTTCTTGGCGCCGAATACCTTGGTAAGCCACTGGGCGATGAGCTGACCGATAGGACCAGCGCCCCAAATGGCAGCTGTCTCGCCCTCCTTAAAGCCAATGTCGACGACACTGTGGTAGGCAGTGAGCGAAACGTCGGCCAGGAGAACAGCCTTTTCGTCCGAGACAACGTCGGGCAAGTGGAAGCAGTTGAAGTCTCCAAAGGGAACACGGAAGTATTCGGATTGCGTTCCTACATAGCCGCCGAGAAGGTGCGAGTACCCAAGGATACCTCCGCCTTTCCGGCCCTGCAGCTCGTCGAGTCGCTCCTTCTTTTCATTACGGTCGCACAGGGAGGCATTGGAGTTCTTGCAGTCCTGGCCGGTTCCGCAAGTGATTGAGGAAGAAACTAAGACACGGTCACCGACCTTGAACTTGGTGACCTGGCCGCCAACCTGATCGACCACGCCGACGCCTTCGTGGCCCAGAACCTCACCCTTTTGGATGTCGGGGATGTCCCCATGACAGAGATGAAGATCGCTGCCACAAACGGTGGTCCCCGTGGTACGGACAACAATGTCGTTGGGGTCAGTGATCGTGGGTCGGCGCATAAGAGAAATTCGCACATCGTGTTTGCCCTGCCAGGTCAAGGCGTGCATGAGGCCCTCAGCAGGCTTGGTCGCAAACGCAAGCTGTTCAGAAGCTTTAGACGACATTCTGCGGGTAGGAAAGCGTGGGCCACAGATATGGGGAAACAGAAGGAGGTGCTAAGGGTGTCCTTGGTGTGCGGACACTGAATCGATTTGGAGGTTCAGTATTAGATCGAGTGTTTGAATTCGCTGACGTTGTAGCAGAGAGGGGGACAGAGATCGAGATGGAAGGGTGAGAAGGGCGGCGTGTGCTTGGAGGTGGCTAATGTCCCACCACTCTATATACGTTTCAACTTTATCCCGCTGAGGTTCCGAGCACCAAGCTGAACGTGCTAATCTGTGAACTCAGCCCATCACAAAGACCGTTGAACTGAGCAGAAAATAGCGTCCATTACGGGACAAGCTGCTCACGAGGTGCTTGAAGAGAGTTTGGCAATATAGCAGTGAGGGCTTGTTCTCCATACCTCGCCGTTGCGGTCGTTTAGAGCAAACAGAACAGAGGAGAGAATGATATTAGTCACAGTGGACCGGCAAATACTCAGCCACACTTCAAGATTCGCTTTTATCCGTCAAGACGTTGCTTGACATTCAACTCGCCAGGTAGGAGCAACTCCCGCTCGGTCAACTCTCCCGTGAAAAGTAACAGAATGTTCACAGTCTCACTTTCATGGAGGGGACGACAACATGATTGGAAAGAGACGAGTGAACGTTTGAGGAAACCAGAAGGAAGTCGTGTGACACTTCAAGTGTCCCGTGGTAGGGACCGTACGAGACCGTGAGTCGAGAACGTCCCGAAACAGCCGCAAAACTGTGTGGCTTGGGCGACATTTTCCTTGGCTATGAATCACACAACGCTTGGTGCAACAGCAACGGTGAGCAGCACATCGGAACAGGGTCAAGGACATTGTTGAAGGCGTTGCATGGTGATTGCGGACGCTAGAAACAATTCACAATTTGTGAGTCAGACACACGGTCAGAAGACGCCAAACACGGATAACCGAACGTGAGGATCGGGAAGCAACACCTTCCTTGGGCCCGTGTATTCCAAGTTTATAGTTAATTATTAGCATCATCATTTTTGTTCTTCTAATTTATTCAGCAATCAACTGTTCAGGATGGGACATCATCCGTCGAGCTCAGTCAATTCTCAATCTGAAAGCCGGATTGATTTGAGACAGGAAAATAGAGACAAAGGTTCAAAATAAAGACAGGCGATCCCGAAAGCGTGACTGGAAACAGCGAACTGTGTCGTTGGTGTGGCTTGTTTTCTGGGACGGTGACCTACTGCTCCGGTTCTAGTTTGCATCGTTGTGGCGGCCGTGCGAAGCAGAAGCGGGCAACATTGGATGTCCACGACAGGTCAGTCGCTCCAATCGGATTCTTCCTCCTGTTGTTGGAGGGATACTTTCGATATAGAAGCTCGCGGGCGTTTGCCCTGGTGTGCCATTGACTTCTGTTGAGACCGCGAGAGCCCCGAGTCGGCGGGCTGCGCTCTGCGTTTGAGGCTCTGCCTAGATGAGCCAGTGAGAGGAGTGGTGCCAAGCTTTTTGGCAGGTAGAGCATCCGGTGCGGCTCTGCGAGCATATGCTGCAATCTCGGCATCGCGTTGATCTTCGGACCTTGCGGGCCAGTCTCCAGCTGCGACCTTGGCTTTCTCGAAAGCAGCAAGCTCGCCTGGGTCCGTTCGAAGCAACGAGGTCAGCTCATTGGTATCAAAGAGCAACCGATCGACTTGGTCGTCGGTAAGCAGATCGATGGGGTGATCTATAGACGAGTCGTCTCGGTGATTCGTCGATCTTTTGAGGGCGCCGGCAGCTTGCAGTCGGCTTTCGATGCGTGGCCAAACCTCTTGATTGACACGTTCTTCGGACGAAATCGTCGCACTCGGAGTATGTTCTGAATGATTCTCCAGTCGAGATTGAAGTTGAGCATCGGAGACGAAGCAGTCTAGCTCATCCGTGTCGACTTCTTGCTCTGAAGCGTCATGTTCAGAGGATTTCGCAATCGATGACTGAGTGGCATCCTCTTCGGAGACTGCCAGTGGAACATGGTGTGAGGCAGCAGAATTGGCTCCAGTGGTTCGGAAATTGGGTTCAGTTCGCTGCTGGTGATCTAAGCCCTTTGGTGAGATGGTTCGCCACACTTCGATGATATCGAGAGCGTTAATGATGATATCACGGCGAGCCAAATCTGACATGGCGACAAGATCAGAGTCAGAGGAAGTAGGCGTGGTGCGGAGTTTTGATCGAGATTTTCTGGTGACGGAGGCCATATGGGAAAGCCAGGGTATCTTGGATGCTTGAAGCTTCACAGCCGCGCACAGCTCTTTGTAGTATTCGATGGAATTTTTGCTTACCGGATCGTCGGTGGTGAGCTGTGGGCGGCCAGGGGATGCTGAGGGTTCGAACCCGAGCGCCTGGTGCACATACCGGAACGTCTCTAGGATGGGTGCAGGCGCTTTGATGTGGGCCTCGATAGCCAGAGTGACAATCGCAAATGCAGCGAGATGAGGGGGAACGCCGGTTCCGCTAGTTCTGTTGGACCACCAGAGTGTACAAAGATCGAATGCGGTAGCCTCGACCGTGTCGAAGGACGTGTTGGAGACGAGATGAGGGGGTCCTGCGGGGGAAGAAGGGATGCTTGCGTTGGGTGGTGGACTCCGGAGCGGTCGGAGAAACTTGACAAGCTTGGCGCTGAGAGCAGATGAAGTTTCATGAGAGAGGTGGAAGCGAAAGAAAGCGACGATGCGATGAATGTACGGATCCGGATTTGCGAGTTTGATGTTTCGGATTGCATCAGGTACGAGCAGCCTGAGCCACTTGAAGGCGGACTTGACCTTTGAAAAAGGTAGTTGAGCGGCACCTGCCACTGCTTCTATGTCAACGTGAGCTCGTTCTCTGCGCAAGACAGCATAGCAGCAGGCGGTGGCAAGGAAAAGCGAGTCGTCGCCCCACCTAACTCGACGAACGACAGGGCGAGCAGGCACAAAGACCGAGGAAAGGGCGAGCGTTTGCCGATCGGATTCGGCGATCTGTTTACCGGGGTTAGCTGAGGGAGTTTTCTTCCAAGACTCATTGCGAGCGCGCTGAAAGAGGAAATCAACTTGCTCGAAGAGACCCGGATAGCCAAGGGTGGAGAGGGTGCCACGTACGCGAGCGTCGACTTCAGGTTTGCGCGAGAGCTGGTTGAGGCGGCGTGATTCTTCGATATCATTCGACCAGAAGGGCCGGCCTGAAGGACCGACGGGTGCCGGAGGATTCGCGGAGGTGGTACGACCATTTGATGGCGCTCCGAGGGCATAAGCTACTTCGTGAATGCCAGTGGGTTCGTACAGCTGAAAGTCATGAGAAACAGTGGCGCAGCTTGAGCAAACCTGCTGTCCAACTTCGGCGATAAAGGTGAGTGCATCGTCTGATCCGCAGTCAGGACATGTCTGTTGCATGGTGGTAAAGCTGATATCGACCCACGGCTGGCGCAAGTTGGAGAGTGGAAAGAGGTTTTGGGATCACCTCTGCCGGCGCAGTGGCGTGAAGAGTGCGTCACGTCATCTCCAAGCAGCTGGCCGCTTTGAGAGTGAGGGCCGTTTCGAGCGAATCAGGCCGAGTGCTGACTGTCGTATGGCGTGTTGACATGGATGTGACAAGAGAAGCAAGATGGGCAAGCTTCTCATGCACAAGGGACGCTTTGGGCAGCCCAAAATAAGAATTAAAACCTTGAATGCCTGAACAGTTGGTTCGGTCTCACATTTGCGAATTTTGGGCGTGCGGCGGTTGAATCTAGAATCACGAATCACAATACACGACACGACCCGCAGGAAGAAGTTGGAAACGCGGATGGGGCCGACTCTGTGCCGCATCGCGGTTTTTCAGTCTGGCGAGCCGAGGATGGAGTCAAGATGGTGCGCGTCGCATGCATCATATGATGGTCAACTTGGCGCAATCAACAGCACACACCCAACATCACACCACCACCCATCGGCCCACACTCGCGTGCTGCTATCCTGCTCGGATCGACGCGGCCCTACTCGTCACACGCTCGATCCACCACACACTGTCTTTACCTACGCTTTCGGATAGCAAAGGCACAATCCGCTCTGTACATCCTTGGACAGAGCCAACCATCGCGCGCCCGCTCAGCTTCGGAGCAGACCCACACTCGCCTGTTCTTTCTCGAGCATCTCGTTTTGTTCGGCAAGCTCAGTGTGTGTGGCGCAGATCCACACTGAATTGCATCCCAAGCGTTTCAGTCGGAACGCGGATTGCATCGCACGCTAATCTCGGTCAGCGGCACTTGTGCTCGTCCATCATCGTCATCCTCCAAGCTAAGCGTAGCACCAGAACTTGCAGATCGCACTCCTCACTCTACGTCTCGCCCGATGCGATAGAATCTCAACACCAGCGTGTTCAGTGCTCGACCGATTTGGCGCCGCCATCCCACATTTCATCTTGACAGCATCAATTTGCTGCTTCTACAAGCTTGCACCTCATGTCATATCCGCAGCATCCATCGCCTGCAGGCGCATCCTACATGGCGGCTAGCCCGGGTGTTATCCGTAGTCAGAACTTGCCTTTTGTTCCATCACAATTACAGCCCATGCCTGGCATGCCTATGCAGCCTTACGCACAACATCCACACCCTCATCTGCATCCACATCCACATCCACATCCACATCCACATCCACATCCACATCCACATCCGCATCCGCATCCGCATCCACAGCAAGCCTTCCCTCTTCAACATCACCAACCTTTTCCGGTGCATCCTGACCATCAGCGTCCCATCGCATCACTCCCTTTTCACGCTCGACGCATGCTCCCTTCGCAGACTCCCTCGAATCGCCCCCAAATCAACACCTCCAAACCTCACACCGCATCATCGGTTTTTCGACACCGCGCTAGCTCTTCAAGGGTGCCTCACACCATGGGTGATCCTTCTGCATCTTTTAAACGCTTAAAGATGATCGGTGATGGCTACGAGGCTCAATACCTTTTGCCTGGTCCCAGCAACCGTATCCTTCTCTCGCTAAAATCAGGTCTTCCGAACCAGATCGATTGGGCCCTCTCGCGTCTCGTCTCACTTACAGCCAACCATCGCGATCAGGCTGCTCGTGATTTTACCCTTGACAGCGTGCCTGGCCTAGCCGATGCGTTGCTATCGTATGTCCGCAGAATCCTTGCCGCTCTCACTGGAGAGCCACCATCAAAATGGGCTTCCTCCTTCTTTGAACAGCCAGACGAGGCTCCTGACGTTGGCATCGGTGCCCCAGGCGATGCTGGATATCAAGGTACCTCGACGCATTTCCAGAATTATACCGCCACGCCACGGGATTCCAGTCTAAGCATCTTGTTCAATCCTTCGCTCGACCCTTCTCATGCTGTCCTCATGCGCAGAGCTCTCGAGGCGGCGCTAGCGCTTCGCAACCTTACCATACACAGTTCCAATGCGCGTAGCCTCGCTTGCGTCAAAGGTGTTTTCGCCTTGATCCGCGATATCCTTCGTCTTCCTGTCACAGTTGTTCCCACAACCATTGCAAATCTTGCCGATAGCGAAACGGCGCCGCAACATGATGACGAATGGCTCGAGGTTGAAGGCATTGAAGAGCTGCGTCTTTACTTCCTCGATATCCTGGATGCACTAGCAGCCAAGGTCACTTTGACAAGACGGGTGTCAAGCGTGGCATCGACGCCATCAGCGCTTGTGCTCGCTAACGGGTACGACACGGTGGCAAAAGAAGACGCTTCATCTCCCGGTGACGATATCTTTGCTATTCTTCTCTCTCTTGCCCTGCATTCCAACGATCGCGCATTTATGCTTAGCTCGCTACGCTGCCTCTCCACCATGTCGGCTGTTGAGCGAAACGAGGCTGCTTTCGTCGAAGTGACAAACCCCCGCGGAGAGCCATCGCCAGGACTTTTGCAGCGTTGCGTCGAACTGCTGCCACTGACTCAGGATATAGAACTGCTCGAAGCCGTGCTCGATCTGCTGTACCAACTCGTTTGCATTGGCAACAACGCTATCAAGATTGTGGCTGCACCCGATTCGGAACAACGTCGATCCCGATCGCCAGCATCGCGAGACGCATCTCAGCACAACGGCATCACCAGCTCGCAATCAGCCCAAGCGAACAATGCGCGCGCCACTGCAAAGGCAGCCGCGCTTGTGCGTCTGCTCTCACGCAATCTGCAGCTAGGACGCACAATGTGGGAGCGTTTGATGCCACTCAAAGTGCCGCAAGAATGGATCTCCAACGTGCCGAACCGTCAAATCGAGGCGATGCGCAGGAGACGCGAGCTCCAGATCAGGATCGCAAATGAGACTGCGCAGGAACGTGCGAAGCGCAAGAAGCTCACGCCGCAAGAGCGCCAAAGTCTGCTCGGTCTCAAGGAGCCGGAGCGCGGGATTGCGTGGATGAGGATGGTGTTCCAACGCAGTCCCGAGAGCGAGGTCACCCAGATGGAGTTCTGGACCGCGTACAAGGACGAGTTTGGTCAACAGACCGACGGCGTGCCGCTGCAGCCGGCAGCAGAGCTCATCCGCGCGGTTGGCCATGTGTTCCCGCAAGCAGCGGCTATGGTGGTGCCCAAGCAAGATGGCCATCCGCAGCGATTCGTTATCAGGGGCATCAGCGTCAAGGAACGCGATATTGAAATGCTGGAGCCGTTCCGGTGCCACTGGTCAACGTGTCCCGCTCCAGAGACCAACTCGCGCGAGGCGCAGAGGAGTCATGCCAAGCTGCACGTCACGTATGCTCCCGACGGTCGCTGCCAATGGCGACGATGCGAGTACGACGTCGAGGGCAGCGATGTAGCATCCACGGAGGAGAAGAAGCGGGCGCTGACGGCTCACGTTCTGACGCACATCAAGTCCGACGAAAACAGCTCTGATTCTGCAAAATCCAGCGCACGTGCTAGCATTGTGGTCGACGACGATCTGCGGGTTGTTTCAGGAGCCTCGCACACCGGGAAAGGGGCTCAACTTACCACAGCCAAAATGGCGAGCGGTGCACGATTCCTGCGAGGTAGGAAAGACGCAGACGGAGTCGAGATTGCGTTTACCATAGACAACGCCGGCGGTACCGGGTCTGCGTTGAATGTGGGTATGAATGGAAGCGTGGGTGCGACAAGCACACCTTCGAGCGGTACCGTCGACAACCCAGGCTCGTACGTGTTCGACGTAACGCGTACACCCTCCGCCGGCAATGACGAGAGTCTCTCACCGCAAGGCCCCGCATTCACCTCGATCCTCATTCTTCGCATGCTCGCTCGCCGCGCTGCATCCGTGCTCGAAAAAGCCGGCTCGAAACAATCCGACTCCGCTGACGCCCGCACAGACTCCTTGGCGGTTCGAGGTCAGGGGGATGACAAGTTCGGGCTTCCACTACCGGCGAATTTCGCATCTTCGGAACGAACAAGGCCAACGGATATCGTAGATGGTGACACGAAGGTGGTGGAGACGGGGGGGGATGAGGAGGATTATGAATCGACGGAGAAATGGGCGGTGGATGCGGCGACGAGGGTGTTGGATGCGGTCGAATCGGTAGAACACGAGTTGATGCTGCATTCATCGCAGAACGATATACTCTCCGCGTATATTAATGATACCCTCATGGAGTTGCGTCGTCGTCCCACGCCGTCCGCATCAGTCGAACCAGGAGAGTGATTCAACCTAGCTCAGCAGCACTCAATCGCGTCTTGAACGAATCCAAATGGTTCGAATGTGCACACTCTCGACCGGGTCTACGTGTGGAGTTCTGAATCTACCGCCCACTGTCACTTTTGTATGTACTGTACAGTACTGTACGCGATGAACCATGGTAAACCTACATTTTCACATGTTTGGGACGCTAGTTTAGTTCGAACGTTCGACTGAGTTATGCAGCGTTGGCCTATGCTTTCCTTTGGGCTTTGCGGGTTCCCTCCTACCACCTGCGCCCCAGTTGTCGCGCAGAAACTGGGTGAGCTCTTCAAACAACTCCCGATACGCCCCCCTCGTGCTCATACTATGTGCACTATCGGAGAACATACGGAAACGAAATCCTCGAACTTTCGCCTTGGTGAGCAGATCCAACAAGTGGGCAGAGTTGGAATAGTGGACGTTGTCGTCGGCGGAGCCTTGCATGAGGAGGTATTTTGTTTTAGAGAACGCGGTATTGATGTGGATTGCGGCGGATTCGTAACCTTTCTTGTTCGACGTTGGAGATTTGAGATATCTTTCTGTGTAGACCGAGTCGTAAAACTCCCATTTGGTTACGGGTGCGACGGATACGGCGAGCGAGAAGACGTTGCGGTCCAGTTCTACGCTCTTGCCGGTGAGATATCCGCCGTAACTCCAGCCCCAGACGCCGATACGGTTCTCGTCGACGTACGGTAGTGTCGAGATAAGCTGTGCAGCTTCATTCACGTCCTGCGCTTCCAAATCGCCCAGGTTCCCCGCCACCGATGCGCGATACGCTTGACCCTTGAAACCGGTGCCCCTTCCATCCACGACAACGACGATATACCCAAGCGTCGACGCCACATACTGATGCCAATCTGCACGATTCCACTGAGCATCTACCAATTGAGAGTCTGGTCCGCCATACACCCGTATGAGCACAGGATACTTTGTCGTACCGGAAGCATCGAAATCGTGCGGTCGGATCTCCTTGACACTCGCCACCGCATTGCTGCCGTCCGGAAGCGTGCTATTGAGCACAAGCTGGTAAAAGGTGTTTGAAGGTTTGACGTACTGGCTGGAGAGTTGGCGGAGCATCTTGTTCTCCTCGAGCATGAGCTCAAATTTGGGATCGTCGACACCGACTACTTTTTGGTATGGTACATCTGGGCCTTGGTAGTTGAGCACATAGTAGGCCCCTTTCGGATCAAAGCTAGCGCCATAACTTCCTGGCTTAGTGACGTCGGTAAGTGCCATCGGTTCCTTGAGCGTGTACATGGCAGGAGTTGATGCGCCGCGCGACAGCTTCTTCCAATCCGGCAATTCGACGTAGTACACGTTGCGCAGTGCGGGCGTTGGTCTGGCTGCTACAAAGTACGCCCTGCCACGTTTGGCATCGACGTGTTTGAGCTCTGCGATCTCCCACTTGCCACGCGTGAGGAAGACCGGACTGTTGGATGCCGCTGATTCAAAGTATGCCAGGTGTCGGTAGCCTTCTGGCGAAACGACAATATCGAGGTAGGCGGTGGATCCGACCGAAAGGTTGTGGTGGGATAGTGGTTCGATGGTCTGCGCCGCACGGATCCAACCGCTCTTGTCGGCGCGCGCGTCTTGTCTGCGCACGACTTCGCCTACGATGTCACCACCGTTTACGGCGGTCGCTTTGCCGTTGGTGGAAAGATCAAAGTTGATGATACGCATCACATCGCTGTAACGGTCGGTCTCTTTGACCAGAAGCTCGGTATCCGAAACCCACTTGACCTCGGTCACCAGCCGCTCCTTGACGCCCGCATCGCTGGACAGCACCCTGTCCACCTCATTCACAGCCTTGCCCTTGTCAAACATCGGACTATGCAGCGTATACCGCCTCGGCCTTACCGTCGTCCCCCTACGCGTCGCCTCCCGTATCTCGTCCAGATCAATCATATTGACGCTGACGATTGGGTTCGGATAGCCTGGCTTAGGATACTTCATCCGTGTCATCTTCTGATAAGGCGTCGTAAACCCAGCTCTGTACGCATCCGGGTTGTACACCGGAAACTCGTATACAGGCACTGCCGTCTCATCCAGCCTAAGGTAGACCAACTTGGACCCGCCTGGACTGAACCACATGACTGAATCGCGTCCATACACCTCCTCCTCATACACCCAATCGGGAACCGCGTTGAAGATCGTCGCAGCTCCATCATCCGTCACCTTAACCGAATTTTCGCCCGCACGGGGGACAACGAAGAGATTGTTGTCTTCGACAAATGCAATGCTCGGAGGATCTTGTGAAGCCGATCCCACACTCTTGGGCGCCCATGCCGCGAACGACACTTTGGGTGGTTGACCAGGTCCAGAACCAAGTGGCACCGTCTTGTGTGTGGCAATATTGTGCAGCCACACATGGCTCTTTTTACTGTACCGCCACTGACTAGTCTCACTAGTGAAGAACAGAACCCATTTCAGATCGGGGGAAAACTTAAAACTCGTCCAATCCAGCATTCGACCATTGCCATCCACCACATTCTTTCCCTCGACTACCAAAACCTTGCCCCCGAACGGCGCTACCTTTCCCGTACCGGTCTTTTGGTGTCTTGCATGCGTCACGTCTTCCAACCAGATGGCACGTTTAGTCCAGTCGACGTGGCTGAACACCCCTTCGTCAGGGTCCTCTTCGCTCCAAGTTAGATCACTGGTTTGAGGCGCGAGCGTGCCGCCGAACACGGTGTCCATATCGAGAGGCATAAGATCTTGGCCATCGTGCGTCTTTGATGAGGCCACTGCGGATTCAGATAATCCGGTGCCGTGTGAAGCTTGTGCGAAGGTGTTCCATCCCGGATCTTGAAAGTCGACTTTAAAGATCGAGGTGTTGGCGAGGGCGTATTGGCCAGTGGAAGTGTCAGGGGAAGAGGCTTGTTTCCAGACACTAGACGTAGAAGTCGTTTCTGTTGTTGTCGGTACGGATTCTGAGTCGATAGATGCATTGACGCTATTCGATGTGCCAGGTGTAGTCGAAGCTGAAGCGGTGGTGTTGGACGAAAGCCATTGCAAGACCGGCAACGCCAACATGAAGCCGAGTACTACACCTGTGAAGATCAAACAGCCCGTGAAAGTACCCCTCCCTTTCTTTCTCCCACCCAGCCTGTTCGAATCTAACCTTGCGCATTGTGGCCCGATCCTGCTGCGAGATCTGGCGTCTCTATCAGCCTGCATCAGACTGACTTGTTCATCATCGTCCAACGGCACGCCAAGCCCCGTTTCCAGATCATCACCATTCCCAGTCCAACGCGAGGAGCCCCCCCTCGGCGAATAAACGGTATCATTCTCGCACAACACTCCATCCCGATACCTCTCGAGCTTCTCCTCATCCACAGTGGCATCAGAAGCAGTCGCTTGCGAATCGTACGATGCTCGTGGCACCTTTCGCGGATCAACCATTTCCAACCTGTACGCTCCAAGCGTCAACCCAAGACGACGCTGAACCGTGAAGAAAACGGAAAAAGGGATTTAGACCAAGGTTTGCAACAACCAAGTCTCCGATCTATTTGTAGTTCTTGTTGGGGTGTTGAACGAGGTGGATGGGGGGTGAAGATGAAGGTTGGCGAACGGAGTCAATGCTTCCAGCTCAGCAGAGATGCGAATCTAGGGTCCACTTACAACTTGGGGCTCGAGCCAAGTCTAAACCGCATGTGTGTGTTCCAAAATCCGGCGCGACTCGACTGTGTAGCTTGGGTTCCCCGCATTCCCCGTTGCTGCCGCAAATCATCCGATTCCGCCTGCCCAAACACCGCTCTCCTCAAAGCCCCATTTTACAGCCACGCCCACACAAACGTTGCTCCGAACAAGCGGAATAGGTTCGATTCGTGAGTTACTGTAACAAAGCTGGTCGAGCAGCACTAAAAGTGACAATCCAGAGTATCGGGAACACAGGGGGAGTGAAAGCGGTCAAAACGAGCGTAGTCCGACTCTTTCACAGCACACAGTGCCAAAACGAAGCGTGTACTGTACTGTACGATGGGTGAACAGAATCGTGTTGGGAAACAAACGAGTGTGGGTCTTGCAATCCCATCATGAAGTGCAAAAAGGGGGTGGGGAGACGAGGCGAGTCGATGACGACAGAGCGTAGGTGAATCAGTCACAGCTGTCAAAGCTGTAGGACCGGGACCCGGGTATCATGTTGCTTGTCTGAGCGAAACAACGCCGTTGCGCAAAACAAGGCGAACGGAAGAAACAATTTTGTGGGTTGATGAGCGATCACGTTGGGTGTGCTTTCGAGCTCATACCGGCGACTTTCGCTTGGCGAGACCAGGCGATGTCGATGTCTGCATCAACACAGGCGTGCCTTGCGCGCTGGGCCCGGAGTTGGATGCAGTGCGTTTCATGGGGGTTCGCATCGCCTTTGCGTTGGGTCCTTCACCTTCAGGGCCAAAGAAACTGTGGTCGGCCATGGTCAGATTGTGTCCATAGGTTGGAAAACCATTGCTGGCGACAAACGGTGAGCCCTCGAACGACTTGAATTGACCGCCTGCCATCGCTCCGGGTGCTGGCGAAGGGGGTAAAGGTGTATTGATAGCAGCCATCATGGCTTGGTGCTGGGGGGTGAGCGGCGAGGGCGGCATGCTCATGACGCCAAGGCCGGCATTGCTTGCAGACAGGCCGACAGAGGTAGGGCTGATACCGTGATGCATGCCACCGTGCGCAAACATGCCTACTGCTGCGGAGGTGTCGATCGCCAATCCGGCCAAACCCGGACGATGCGTGCATGGTCCGGCACCACGCCCAATGTTGAATTGCGGTGGAGGCATCTGGCCTTCGCCAAAGGAAGCAGAGCGTTGCGGCATAGCCGATGCCGCCATCATGGCGGCGTCGCCGTGCATAGATCCGTGTAGCGGCGAGCCATTCATAGCCAACATGGTTTCGCTGTGTGCTGAGCTGGAAGACACGCGACGAGAGATGGGTGTGCCCACCATTCCAAATCCATCGTGGGCTCCACCAAAAATCGGCGGAGGGCCGTGCATGGCTTGCGGCCCGTGTGCAGGGCCCATGCGAACGCCGCCGGGGCCTAAACCGGCACCAAATTCGGGCTCGGTTACAAAGATGGGCGGACCGTCATGCCCCTGAGGTGTCCAAAGACCTTGTGGAGGCATTGGCGAGGGGAGGTCGAGAGTGGGGATTCGCACATCAAAGCCAAGGTTACCACCGCTCGTCTTTTTGACATGCTCGAGCACCAGCCCAAGCACATCCCTAAGCTGGGTTGTGAAGGTGCGAAGGGCGGCGTTCTGTTCGGTGAGCTCTTCGAGTCTAAACTGCATCTCGTCGACCTGTTGGCGCAACTGCATCTGACCGACACTGACGCTGTACTGAAGGTCTCGCGCTTCGACACGCGCGTGCTCCGAGTCGAGCGCTTTTCTGCGAATGTCGTCAAGCAAATCCTGGCGTCCTCTCAAAAACTTGGGATGGGAAAACTCCCAGATCTGCGCATCGACCGACTGGCGATGACCGCGAGGCGTCTTGTTAACCTTGTAGAAGCCATACATGTTGAGCTGTCGGATGAAACTGGAAAAGTTGCTGTGCTTGAAATGCTTGCCAAGGACCTCTTTGGCGAACTCGTCAAAGTTGCAGACCATGACACTTGTGCCGTTTCGGTTCCAGCTGATGAGATGCTGATAGTCGGGATCGCTGACCATGCGGAAGAGCTTGTAGACGAACTTGGAGCTCTGGCGTTTCTCAGCGGCCAAATCTGCTTCAGACTGGCTGGTGACGTTTGGGTCGTCGACAGAGACGTCACCCATGCTCTGATTGGCCAAGCCACCGAAGCCAGAGGTGGGGCTGTCAGCGTTCTGTGAACCGGTAGCGCTCTTGATGGAGGTGGAACTGTATGAGCGCACGGCGGCGGCCATGCCTCCAGTTTCGTTGTTGAGAGTGTACTCTGTTCGCAGCGGAGACGAAGCGGTGGGTGCACCCAGAAGTTGCTCGGACATGGCATTGGACGAGCCATCCGGCTGCAAGAGGGGCGAGGTGGAAGAGGCGCTTGGCAGGTGGAAGGAAGCTGCAGCATCTGCTGGGGATGCTAGATTCGACTGAGGCGACGAAGCTGCGGTGTTAGCAAAATTGAGAGAGTTGGCGAGACGCTGCTGTTGTTGCTCGCCTTCTGCCTTTACGGAGAGACCAGAAATGTTGAGGTGAAGATTGCCGCCGGAAGAGCTAGGCCGCGTTGCTGCCGGGTCGTTGCCAAAGGCGTTGAGCGAAGAATCGGCTGCACTGACATTGCCGATGTGAGCTAGGGAGGCGGGGGAGTCAGCAATTGTGTGCTGAAGCTGGTGGTTAGGCGACGAGGATGAAGGTGCTTGGAAGAAAGCGTCAAAGGCCGGGTCAAAACTCTGGCCATTTTCCATGCCGTTCATGGTTCTCTAGTAGGACCAAGGGGTGGAAAGGGTGTTTTGTGCAGAACGGGTGCCTCAGAATTTCGAGGCGGCGATCTCTACAGCGGGGTGTCCAACAAAAGACAAAGGCAGAGCGCGATGGACGTATGCCGGGAAAGATTTTGAGAAAGCCACGGTTGAAGGGCTTGTCTAGGCCACGCACTTGGGTGAGGTACTTGTAGCTGAAGCGTGCCCCAAGTCGCGATAGAAATCAGTACCAGAGTAGATGGGGGTAGTACTGCAATGCGACGCAAAGCGGTGCACAGGATTGGGAACAAAGAAAAGTGCGATAGTGGGAGGCTGGTCAAAAGAGCGTGGATAGTCGTCGACTGGTCGATCGAAGCGACAAGTAGGAGAATGGCGACACTGGAAGCGAAGTTTGGCCGATTGAACAAGTGTGCGCGGCCATTCGGCTACTGAGATGCGATGCGTTTGGCGTGACGTCGTAGACTCGGAGGTGCGGCGAATGTGACGGTGTTGAAGAGAAGACGGACGAAAGGGTCCTATGAAGAAAGCAGCACGGTCCCGACGTGTGCGGGGCGAGAAGCCGGGAATGAGAGAGTGAACCAGCGAAGAGTGTGCGCCGAGGGGATGATGGAAGAGCAGCTAAGAGATAGCCAATGCAAGCGAGAGGGAGTGTGTTCAGGTGGAAACCGGAACCGATCACATTGAAGACGCTGGAGCGGAATGCGGGAGGGGGCGGGGGGGGGAGGGGGGGCGGACGGGCAGTGTTGACGGCGCGATGGGCAGGCAGAAGGGAGGCAGGGGCTGAGACAGACACAGGAACAGCGGCAGTGGCAGCGGCAGTGCGAGCGATAGAGGCAGGGGAAGGGCCCGAGGCATAAGGGGCCGAGTTCGAAACGAAAAGCAGGCAGCACGACAGGCACAGTTTTGTTTGAGCGGAGAAAGCGCTTGACAGCTCGAGTTGGAGCTTGAGCCAGAGCCAGTCAGCCTCAAGGTGCATCGCGGTCGGTCCGCCACCAGCCAAGCAACTCAGTTGAGCGCTCACCGGCTGTAGGCACACGCAGCAACCATACACACTGTGGACAGAGAACAAGTAGAGGGCAGCAGACAGCGGCAGAACCAGGGGTAGACTCAGAGGCAGGCGTGCTAGAGACGCCAGCTGGACAGCGGATCGGTCGACATAGCCAGACTGGCGTCGCATCGGCGGAGAGCGAAGAGCGGCTACACAATCATAATCGTGAATGCCATTCGGAAGACCTCGAAATGGGGGGTTTTTTTGGTCTTGCGTATGGAAATCGCAGGCCAAGGGCAAGCGAGTGTGTCTCGCTTGGCGCTGCACTGCGCTCTAAACTGTACAGACCGACACTTTTGATAACGCTGTTTTTCCATTTTCGCCGCCCACTCGCCCACAAACAGACGCGCACGCGTGTCGCCTTGCTCCCTCGAGAGGCTCAGTGTTGTTGTGTTGTGCAAACACAAGGCACTGCTGTGTTGTACTGTACGTTGCCGTACAACGCATTTTTTGGTAGCTTTTCGGCTCGCCTCAAGAGCGACAGCGGCGCATGCTTTAGCGCCCATTGACTGAAACTGTCGGCCAAACCACGCTTGCATGCTCAGCCGCTCGTGCGTGCGTAACGCGTGCGCGACGCCGACCATCGCATGCCCGATTCCCAATCACAAATCACGTCTACAATCACGCCCGACGGGCACATGTTTGCTTTGCGCTTTATACTCATACGCTACCTTGTGCTCAACGCCCGCCTTTGTCACAATCGGTTACCTCTTTCTTGGTTGTAGTATCGTTCCTCGCCATCGGCCCTAGTCCATTGTGCTGTTCTGCACACAACACGCCCAATTCCTACCATATTCACGCTTTTGTCCAGATACCCACTGTGCCTGCGATACGCCCCTTCTCACTCACTCCAAGGTCTAGATTCGTTGCAAATGTGAGTAGTGGCATTGCAGAACGACGCGACAAACCTAGCGTACAAGTTGGGTGAGGTTGTTCTTGAATGGATAACGCAAGTGTTTCGTTGAGGCGCTCCGACCTCGGGACATGGCAACATGGTGCAGTTCGAAGTGGCGTTATGATTTTAGATGGATCGGCCAATGTGATCCTTGCTTCCGCTCCTTGGTGACAGCGGCGGTGGTCTCAGCACATTGTTTGAAGCGACATCATCCGTGTTGATACCGGCTTTATCGGTCGACTCATACTGCAATGGCTGCTGGTGCGGAGCCCACCTTCGCTGCCAGCTTTTCGGCAGCAGTGCTAGTAGAAAACCGAGCCCCCCTCCTCTAGCTCCAGACGGAGGGGCAGGTCCAAAACGGCTCGAGGGATGCGGCTGGCAAGTCGATGGCGAGTGCGCATGCAGAGGCACACTTGGGAACGGGAATGCCGGCAACTCCAGCAGCGACGGTTGTTGCTTCGACGTTGAAGGAGATCCGCCATCCGTACCACCATTGCGTTCCTTAGCCTCGATCTCGCTGATGGTGCGATTCCGCTTCCAGCCATATTTGGACCTGAGGTATTCCTACGGGAGCGGCTCGCTGCTCGAAGAAAGTCGGTTCAGATGCAGGTACACGTCCGTACCGTACCCTTCCATCGAGATGAGCTTCAGGTCTCCGCCAAAGTAGCGCGCATACAGTCTCGCCAACGGCAGACCGTAGCCGAAGCCCGCCATGGGTGCTTTAAAGTCGGAAGCGTTGAACTCTGGGTCCAAGTCTTCTGACTGAGCAGTGGTGTACATATACGTCCACACCAGCGGCATCTCGCTCCGAGGGATTCCTCCACCCTCGTCGCTGATCTTGATCGTAATATCTTCCTTGCCTTCAACAACAATCACCTTAATGGGCGGGAAGTTGTCCTCCTGGTCCACACCGTATCGCTCCACAACAGCTCGGAGGGAGTTCTTGAGCAGCTCGAAGAGCATGTGGTTCAAGTGGCTCGGAACGTACATGAATGTGAGGTCAGGCGGGCAGACGAGCTGAACAGGTGGACCCTTGAACAGACCGTAATGCTCCTCGCAGACGAATCTGGCATTCTCGATAGCCTCGTGCGCCATCGCGCCGACATTGGTGTTGGTGCAGATGATGCCGACGTATTGCTCATGCTCCTGATTACCGTCTACCTTGACGCGGGCGATCTGGTCCGAAAGCGAATAGTCGCCACTGCTGCTGCTGGTGCTGCCACTGCCGATGAGCTTGGAAGAAGGTCTTTGTGAAGAGCGGCTGAGCGCAATGTGTTGTCCGATAAGAATACGAATGCCGATACGCGAGAGGTAGAAGCGGTCCAAGAAGGCTTGCACATCGGCCTGGAGCGTGTTGGCCTTTCTCGAGCGCTTGTATTCGAGCACACCTTGAGCAACGGTAGTGACGACGGCGTCGTGCCTCTTTTTGATCTTTTCGAGCGCCTTGGTAAAGTCCTCGTTGTACTGCTCGATCTCGCTAGGCCACTGTTGGTCCGGTAGGTTGGCATAGTATCGATGCTCGAGCAGCGCGCGTGATCTCGATCCATTGCCATTTTTAGGCACGAGTGCTTTTGCAAGCCCCGCTTCGCTATCACTGATGGTTGCCGACTCGAGCAGACTCGGGTTTGGTTTGGATTCCGGGAGTGGCTCTGCGCTCTTGGAAGCGGTGTACAGCAATTTTTGAACAGAGTCGGAGAGCTTGGGTTTTGGGAAATTGACGAGCTCTTCAAACGACTGCGCGTACCAGTTTTTTACCTTGACAATCGAGGGCATTTTGGAGAGGTCGTGGGGCAGTTCGTCAAGTTCCTTGACACGGTGTGCGAGTCGGATAGGCAGCTCTTCGGCGAGGAAGCTGCCTGCCTGGAGGATGGTGCCTGGATTAGGATTGCGACCGAACTGCACCATCTGACGTAGCGAGATTCCTGTCTGTGGGAAACTCGCGAAATGATGGAGTTGCGACCATAGCTTTTGAGAGATGTGGTAGCTCCTGTGCGACCAAAGACACATGCAGAAGAAGCGAGTCAGTACAGCGATACGGAGCAAAAACGATGGTGAGTCGACCAGGAGCGCTGCAATGGATCGAAAGCTCACATTGTGATTGAGTGTTGTGGCTGACTACAGCCGGGCAGGGATCAAGTCCCTCGTCCCAGTCGGGTGGGTGTTTGACTCTACCAGCTTAGCAGGGTGACTTTCCGACGTTGATTGGACCTATTCTGGCGTCTGAGGACGCACAGTATCGTTTGGACGTTCAAGAGAGAAGAGCGGCAAGCGGCTCAAGTTTCGAGTTGGTTTCGATGGGCCGAATACCGATATAGCCAGAGAGTCACAGCGGTGAACAAGTGCAGAGCTAAGTGTACGTGCTCAGCAGTCTACCGGTTGTATTCTGACGTGGATGAGATGACGATAATTGCGAACGTTTCCGTGCCTGGAAATAATTCACTGATGGGGGTCCGAAGCGTCTCAAGGTGGAGAGTCCGATTTTGGATGGTGCGTACGCCAAGGGAATGATGCGGGGGCTTGTTGACTTGAGTGGTGAAGGTGTGTTGCCTTGAGGTGAAGCCTGCGGGGGGATGTGGTTGAAAGGAAGACAATTGAGTGGAGCCCGAGCGTTGGACGATGGGTTCAGGATGGCTGAAAGGTTGTGTGAACTAGCGTGCGGGGTAGCTCGAGGGTGAGTCAATCGAGAGGTTATGCGAGCGGTGCGTAGGGATTTACCGGGTATACAGCATTTGAAACCGAACAGCAGCTCAAAGTGGCAGAAGCGCGTGTCAGAGTCACAAGAGCAAAGGCGCCCGGCCAGAATGAATTCCAGGCCAAGGAGAGAGCGGGGTCGCGGCTGGGGCTGCAGCCTACACAGAAAGCCCGGTGCGCGTCCAAGTGGAAGCGGCACCACACCGCGACTTGGCAATTCGAATTGGCGAGACGGCTCAAAGACGTTCCATAAATGCCGGTAGCCTAGGCTCTCTCTGCTGATTCTCTCGGAGGTCGTCTTCGTGAAAATTGAAAGTTCCTCCACGCTCCATGCTCACGCTTTGGTGGTGTTAGACCCAGAAAGATCCTCATTTGGCTTTTAATCGAGTGAGGCAAGTTGATGAAAGTTGGCAGATCCTGATAGCTCAACTGCATTAGTCAGTGTCGAGTCGTTCGCTTCGAACGCACTGGTGGCCCCGAAGACAAGAAGCACGAGGCTCTCGGCGACAACACGGGAGGTTTTGATGCACGCCTACGCGGCATTGACGAGACTCGCCAGCCTCAGCTCAACGAGCCAGTTGCCCGAACCGAGCGCCCGCGACTCGAGGCGGAACAGGAAGCCACGGCTTGCAGCCATGACATCAACTCCTGATCCCACTCGTCTTACCACTTGCCTGTAATAAATCGTCAGTCCAATCCGTCTATCGCGAAGAGCTTGCATCTTATTGGTGAAATGGGTGATGTTGAAAGAACCTAACCTGAAGCGAAGTGAGAGTGCCGAAAAGCAAATCGAGGCGGCTGGTTGAACATCTCCGATTGACTTGGTTTGTGCCCGATATCGATTGAAACATCGTGGCAGCTCGGCTCCGGGCGTTGCCGCTGGTGTTGGAAACGGAGCAAACAGGCACAAGCGCGCCCACGAGCCATTTTCGTGATCGATTTCTGTGCTGATTTCAAGATGAAACCTGTCCATTCAAACTGTGAATTTGAACTTTGGATTAGAAAGATAATATAAACTGGGCGCGAGGAATACAAGACGGCAAGCATGGCATTTTAATCGAGAATGGAGCTAGAAGGGAAGGGTTAATGGACTTGAAGACCTGGATTCAAGTGGAAAAGGAAGAAAACGGCAGCACAAACACGTTGAAGGTTCTAGTGACGGAAGCACACAGTCGACAGCCAGTTTGGACATTGATCGCCTTGGCCAGTGAGGGAGCAAAAGGCTAGGCAACAGGCGAGAGAAACGGGCTGGCGAGTGGAAGCTGGCCATTGCGAATCGAGTTGGTCGGGCGGGCGCTTGGATTCTTCCAGTTGGCTGTTTCTGGCTGGTGCTCACTGCATAGGGCACAAGTTGGTCGCCATCACCTTGATCTACCACCACCTCTCACCCTCGTCCTAACTTTCACACAACATCATGTCGTTCCGTGTCGCTGCCCGTAGGGTCCCTACCCTCGCCCTTGCGCGACCCGCCGTCGCTCCTCGTGTCGCCACCTCGGTCGCAGCCATCCGACTCTACAGCGACAAGCCTTCGCCCGAGGCTCGTGCCAGCTCCATCCTCGACGCTTTGCCCGGCAACTCGCTCGTCAGCAAGACTGGCTGGGTCACCCTCGGTACTGGTCTTACCGCAGTCGCCATCAGCAAGGAGATTTACGTCGCCAACGAAGAGACTGTTATCCTCGTCGGTTCGCTCATCTTTGCCGTGCTTGTCGGCCGTGCCATCACCGGTCCTTACAAGGAGTGGGCTGACTCTCAGATCGAGGTAAGCATCGCATTGCTTCCACCAGCACTACAGCAGCAGTTTGAATGCACAGCAGCCATCAGCTTTCCGCCAATCAACACGAACAGCCACGTCGAACAACATCACAACCACCATATTCCAAAGCAGTTACTTTCCGCCACATCGACCGCGACAAATGCAACGACGCCGGGTTGAAAACGATTGGAACCTGTCTAGGCCATGAGTTTCACCGACGAATGTGACCCGAACGATGTTGGAACCGCGATTGGTAGAGACGAGTTTGGCATGTTTGAATCGATTCGCAACATGATCATCTCGGCATGCGACTGCAGCACGTTTCTGAGTGCACGTTCCTCTATTTTGCTCGGCAGACGCTGCTTGATCACGTGTTCAGGCTTTCCCAGCAGCGCTGCGTCACCATCATCAGAATCGGCTGAACGTAGAACGAGGTGCTCCGCCTGGTTGTATCGCGGTGTCGATGCAATCGAATCGCCGCTCTGCACCAGTTCATATCTAGAAACGACACGCCGCCCCGCGTTGAAACGATATCCGACCGCACTCTGTTAGCTGCAGCTGCATTCTCAACATCACGCTGCTGCGGTGAACTACGCACACTGCATTTTGGGTGGAGCCAATACTGACACATCATCTTGCTTGCTACTGGAATGTGACGTTGTTGACGAGAACAGAAAATCTCCAAGATCCTCAACGGCGCGCGCGCCAAGCACACCGAGGCTGTTCAGGCGCGCATCGACGCGGTAGAGCAGAAGAAGGACGTGGTTGGCCTTACCCAGGCACTCTACGCCGTCGCCAAGGAGACCGCGCAGACCGAGAAGGAGGTTTTCGAGCTGCGACAAAAGACTGCGCTTGCCGCCGAGGTCAAGTCGGTGCTCGACTCGTGGGTCCGATTCGAGGCAAGCGAGCGTGAGCAGGAGCAGCGCGAGCTGGCAGCCAGTGTGATCAAGAAGGTTCAGGACTCGCTCAAGGACGACAAGCTGCAAAAGCAGATCCTTGACAACGCCGTCGCTGAGATCGAGAACCTGGTCAAGTCCAAGGCCATCTAAATCGAATCAGCTCGTATGCTAGACACAAACCCGACATGCGGAGAAGCGGTAGTCGCCGTCACTTTACCGCAACCCACCCCATCTCCTTTTGTTTGACACATTGCAGTTTTGCTCCACAGGTCGTGACTGTTGGGTCGAATACGTTTTTGAGCCCGTACTTCATGTAGCTCTTTCGGCTCGTAATACAAGCAAACATTCGAGACTCGTCTTGGAGGTGAGAATGCGCATTCGAGGCGTAGAGTGTGCTATAGTGTTACAAGAGGAGTGGCCCGCTGTAGAGTTTGTGCTCGGCGGGCGCAATCTAGAGGAATTATGTGTGAATGAATGTCAACCTTGACAGTGGCGGGTTGTTTTCTTTCAGTTGTTCAAGCTGAGGTTGGCCGTTTGCTGTTCTACTAACCCTGTGCAAGGTTTTGCGGGCAGAGGTTCGGCGGGTTGGAGGGATGAACCCTGTGGGCCGTCGATCATGCGTTCGAGCAAGTATTTCACAACCGCCTCCTGTTCTCTCATCTGTGCCTCGCTCATGGGACCCCTTCCTGCGCTGTTCCTTACATCCCAAAGTTTTCGTTCGGATCCATCGTCTTCTTTGTCCTTGTCCTCTGCGCTCTCCGCATCTGCGTTTGGCTGGGGGGGTGCAGATTCGTTTTTGGGGTGGAAGATGAGGTTCAGCTTTTTCGCCTGTTCCGGGTTCTCACTTTCCAGCTTTTCAATGTGTGCTACGAGTGCTTTGACCGTTTCGAGATGACCGTTGAGTCCAGCCCAGTGAAGCGGTGTGTTTCCGGACACGTTCTGCGCCAGCAACATAGCCAGATCGGTTTGCTGCAAAAGGTAGTTGACCACTTCCAGGTGTCCATTAGCTGAAGCGTAGTGGAGGAGCGTATTGTTGTCCTCGTTCTTGATGCTAGCGAGTAGATCGGCGCTCGATTTTGTGGTGGAGAAGAGAGGAGAGAGTGTGGATTGGAGGTCCTCGAGATCGCCGTATCGAGCCGAGAGGAGGAGGTCGTCGATCTGATCGCTGGTGAGCGAAGCGGCTTCGTGCGACATTGTGAAACTACACCACAGGATTTGATATGTGCTGTGAGAGTTGATGATCAGGCTAGACGCTGTTGATGAGTGCGGACCAGAGTGTGGTGGAGATGATGTGGAACAAGATCGATGCAGTATCGAGTGTGAGTAGTGGTGCCAACTGGGAGGTCTAAGTCTTTCTATCTTGTTTTCTCGGCAGACGGGCGAGTTGTCGGAAATTTTGATTTGGATTTTTTCTTCTCGTTGGCCCCCACACGCACTAGACCACCCGGTAGGTCAGGGTCTGCTGGACCAAACGTATCCACACCAAGCTGGTTCTCTACCATCACTTGTCCTGTCTGTCGCCTCAATACGCATCACACAGAGGTCTCTTGTACCTTCAATCTTTTGGATCGCCCACTGACACAGCACACGCAAGCTTCCAACGCTTGCAGCTACATCGCACCGCACACAGCCACTTGGATACCCCTTTACTTTAGCATGGCTCCCACCCGAACCAAGGCCTTGAGCATCGGCCAACCGGCTCAGCCTGCACAGTCCTCGCGCAAAGGCAAAAAGGCATGGCGTAAGAACATCGATCTCACCTCCACCGAGAAATTTCTCGAAGAACAGCGCGATCCACTCCGTCAAACCGCCTCCGACGTCCTCTTTGTCGAAGACCGCTCCGGCCAAGAAACTCTGCTCGCAAAACAGGCCCGCACCAAGCGTCCCCTCAAGAGTCTCGAGATCCTCCAGCGAAACTTTGGCCATTCTGCCATCGAACCCGTCCGCAAGCAAAAGCAAGTGTCGGGTGTAGACAAGAAGATGGAACAGCGTCTCCGAAAGATGGTCGGTCGTCAGCAGGTTTCCGCCCAAGGCGATGCTTCCGCGATTGTCAACCACAGCGCAGATGTTGTCAACAAGACTTTGGGTAGTGTTTACGACGTTTGGGGCTCGACCTCCTCGGCAACGTCTTCGGACGCAAAGGGCAAGTCGAAAGCAGCTCAAGACTGGATCCCAGCCCAGGTGTCCAAACCTACTGTTCACGTCCCCAAAACGCTGCGTCGCGATGACTACAACAACATTGCATCTAGCTTGCCCGCTATCGATCTGCCGCATCCTGGTTCGTCGTACAATCCTGACCTCGAATCGCACGAGGCGCTCATCCAAGAAGCGTACGAGATCGAAAAGCGTCTGGAAGAAAACGAACAGATGGACAGGGCTGAACGCAAAAACTGGCAGGCTAAGCTCGCCACCATCGTCGCACGCGAAGCTGAACTGCGTTCGCAAAAGGACGACGATCTCAAGAGATACCGCGGCATGGACGTCGATCTTCCCGGTCTCAACTCGGACGGCGATGACGACGAACCAGTCGAAGACGATGAGCAAGGAGACGAGTTGGACGATGGTCAAGACGAGCAATCTAGCGAACCCAAACGCAAGTCTCGCGTCCAAAGGGCTCGTGCTAAACGCGTGCGGATGCAACAAGCCGAAGCTGTGCGTCGCAAACAAGCACGTATTGAAGCCGCGGCCATCCTCCAACTCCCCGCGCTCAAACGTCGTCAAGCGCGTCTTGCCGCAGCCCGTGCCCAAGCCGCCGAAGAACGTCGTCTCCAAAAAGAATCCATCCTCGCAAAACAAGGTCTTTCCGGTCTCAAGCTCGGAAAGCACAAAGTCCCCACCCAGCACATCGACGTTCAGACAGGAGACGAACTCAGTGAGTCACTTCGAACACTCAAACCAGAGGGAAACCTCTTCAGAGACAGGTACAACAAGCTCCAGGCACGTGGTGTAGTCGAACCGCGAATTCGTCAAACTCCAAAAAGGAGAACACACAAGGTCAAGGCGTACGAAACGCACGATTACAAGAAATTCACCTAGACCTAGCACTAGCCACGCTCCCACCACCTTTCGAGTTCCGGTCCATTCTTGTACCAGTTTTGAATCAATCTTCCCTTTCCGTTTGTTTGGATCAGAGTGTGACGGTGTTGCAGAAGATTACTGTGAAGTCATTTGCGGTGAATAAGAACAGGACGAACCGAAGTAGATACAAGGTAACACGATCAAGACGAAGCAGGGTTGACAGTTTCGTCCACAGCAGCAGCAGCCACCGGTAGTTCGGAGGCAACATCTACTGATGCTTCAGGGGCTGAATCTGCCACCGCAGCGACATCTTTATCCGCCATTACTGCGTCCACCGGTGCATGAACTGCTTCGCCAGCTTGAGCAACTTCCTCTACCACTGGAGCACCGACAGGTTCGGATTCGGCCATGGTCACGTCGGCTGCTTCTGTCTGCAGTGCTATCGCCTCACCAACGCTTTCCGACTTGGCGTTGATGGTAGGCACAGCTGCCGCACCTTCAGCGGCAACAACCGCTTCTGGAGCAGTTTCCACCACAGCTGCAGCGGCATCGTCATCCGTGCTCGCCTCGGCTGCGGGTTCGGCAGCGACTGTCGCAGTGGTATCTGAAGGAGCGGCAACGGCCGTATCGGCATCAGCAGACGCTGCTTCTGTCCGAACTTGAGCAGGTGCAAGTACAGGAGCAGGAGCAGCGGGAGCAGAAGGCTGAGTACCTGTTGCTGCAGCTTCGGCTGCCAAGATGGAAGTAGCAGTGGTGCCGGCAGGCGTGGGTATGGGTGTGGAAACTGCCGGGACAGATGCCGGCGCTGGAGCTGGAGGTTTTTCCTGTTCCGCAGGTTGAGTGATCCCGAGTTCCAGGTTGAGTTTCTCAATTGCCTCTTGTTCTGCTTGTCTGCGCACAGCCTCTTCCGGCTCTGCAGTCTCTCCGTTCGCTACTGAAGCGGCAGCAGCATCCGAGGCTTCATTGGCGGCCGACTGAGCCGGCTCCATCTCTGCATCAGCAGCACCCTCAGCAGAATTGCTTGCCCCTGCTGCGTGCTTTGGCGGTCGAATCTCCTCAGGAGTCTCGGCCCTTACAAAGCCAACACCCAGAATCCTGCCCCTCGACGCATTCTCGCCCCAAACCGGTGCGTCTTGCTGCCCATCTTCCGCACTCGAGTCCTTGTTTCCCTGTCCAGCCTTCTTGGTGCTGCCACCCTCCCTCAATAGTCGCAACGTCTCCTCGTGCTCCTTTTCCAACCTTTCGACCTCCTCGTAAATCCCCTTGACCTTGCCCTTGAGATCCTCCGCGCTCACATCAGCGTAGGGACTCGGCGCGGGCGTGAGCGTATCGATCCTCCTCGCATCGAATACCATACTCATCAGCTCGTGATTCCTTGCATACCTAGCCACCGAGATATCTCTGGTGGTCAAACGGTCTAGATCATCAAAGATCGACTCTGGCATCTCGTCCGCAATGGTCGGCGGCAGGTTGAGCCCCAAGAACGGCGGCTGGGGTGGACGACCTACGACCGCTTGTGGGTGTTGTTGGTGGCCACCGGGGTAGCCGTGAGGGTGTGGACCATGCATGGAGGGTCGACGCACGAGGTGTTGCTGCTGGTGAGGATGCAGGTGTTGCGAGGTGAGCTTGCGCTTGCGTCCGCGGTTCGAGGCGGGGGTGGGCGAGTCGAGGTAATGCTGTTGCGGATGCTGAGGTATAAACTGCTGAGCATGTGGATGAGGACGGTTCATCATGCCTGGTGATGGCGATGGAGAGGCTCCAACGCCAGGATGGCCGTGATGCCCGCCAGGACCGTGAGGCGGTGGCATGTTCATGTTGGCGCGATCAAGACGATTGCCTACCTGATCGGGATGAAGTTTTCAGCGGTAAAGAGAACGTCAACCACTGTATGCCTGGATGACCTGCCAGGATATGTTTGAATGGCTAGTTGCGCAGATTGGGCAGGGTTCGAGTATTGTGTTGGATGATGAGAAGGATGGATGGTGTCCAGAACGCTACTTAATCCAGACGCGACTCGAAAGCGTCTCCTTCCCATCCGCCCGATCTGGCTTTTTGCCAGATCTGAAGTGTTAAGTCTATGATTCAATAATGCTACACTCCACATTTCAACCACAGCGACTTCTAACGCCTCGGCCACTTGGAAAAAATGACACAGACGACCTCAACGTCAACTGGGCAGCAACAGCTCTTCCAACATCCATCAGCCAGCCGAGCCCTTTCGCCCACTCTCAAATCTCTGATTCGCCTTGTTCGTGTCGAGCGGCAATCTGAAAGGGCGTCACGGTTCTGACCATACCCTCCGGCTCGCTGGCGCTGTCGGGGAGCGACGCCATAACCCACCATGCCTCCACGCATAGCAGACGACGAATACGTAGACGACGGAGCAGATGCCTACGATGCCGAAGACTTTTTGGATGACGATGACAGCGGCGACGAGTACCGCTCCGCTCCCTCGCTCCCCAAACTAGGTACCCTCCGCGGCGGAGTTGCGGCCCGCTCCTTTGCTGCTGCTGCTTCCACCTCTAACGGCAAAGCTGGCCCCTCCTCCGCTGCTGCTCGCGCCAAAGCTGTATCAAAGTCGAAATCCAAATCCAAAGACCAGGGATATTCGTGGGAAGCAACTTATAAGCGATCTTGGGATGCCGTCGCCGAAGATGATTCCGGTTCGCTCGAATCGGCAGTCCGCTCAATGATCGAAGGCTCCAAACGTAGACGTGTGCTCAAAGATGTCGCACCTGTCCAGCGGGGCATCATCCGCCATCTCGTTCTTCTCATCGATTTGTCTGCAAGCATGCTTGAAAAGGATATGCGGCCGAATCGGTTCGATGTCACGCTCCAATATGCACGCGAGTTTGTCAGCGAGTACTTTGACCAAAATCCCATCGGCCAGCTTTCCGTCGTCGGTACGCGCGAAGGCATCGCAGAGAGACTTGCCATGATGGGTGGAAACACAGTCGATCATACCGCCTCTTTATCCAACAAACGCCGGCTCGAACCACGCGGCGAACCGAGCTTACAGAATGCGCTCGAGATGGCAAGAAGCAGCTTGGTACACTTGCCCGCAAGTAACTCTCGCGAGATCCTGGCGATCTTTGGCAGTCTTACCACATGCGATCCAGGCAACATTCATGATACGATCAACACGCTCGTCAAGGACAATATTCGCGTCTCGATCGTACATCTTGCTGCCGAAGTCAAAGTTTTCAAGGACGTGTGTACCAGAACGGGCGGCACTTTTAGTGTAGCGCTCAACGAGGGGCATTTCCACGATTCGCTCTTTGAACTTGTGCCACCGCCGGCGGTTGAATGTCCACGCCGACCCACTGGTCGGACTGGTGCATCTGGGGAAGAGGAAGACGAGGTTCAAAACGGAGTAGACCTGCTCCAAATGGCGTTTCCCCTCCGACTGCCAGCACACACTGCACCGACGCTCTGCGCTTGTCACTCCCGATCGCGCGGCTCAGGATACCTATGTCCCCGATGTGGCGTCAAGGTCTGCGACGTACCCACCGATTGTCCAGTTTGCGGCATCACCATTGTCATGTCAACCCACCTTGCCCGGTCGTATCACCATCTTTTTCCGGTACCAAACTGGAAAGCTGTCCCCTGGTCTAGTGTCACCTCCGACGCCAGCAGTACATGTTTCTCGTGCAATCTTGCATTCCCTACCAAGGAGGCGGAGCGGAGTGCAGCGGCGGAAAAGGCACTCGAGGATGCAGGTTTGTCCGCCAGTTCGAGGTATCGTTGTTCAAGGTGTGGGTGCGATTTTTGTTTAGAGTGCGACGCTTTTGTGCATGAACATTTGCATGTCTGTCCTGGTTGTTGTTGAACAATGAACACCTGATACCAAAACTCTGATCCTGATGCGTGTGTGGCTCTTTGTCATTCACATTGCAGAGGTTGCGTTGCACGCGACATGGGTTTTGTGTTTTTTAGCACCGATTTTCAAGTCGCAATTTTCTTGTTCCTTTTTCAGAGCGGCGCTTTCTGGTTGCAACGTTTCTACGCTGGGATGGTTGGGTCTCTTTGCTCAACTTGGCGAATTGTTTCCCAAGATACCTGCATCAATCTGGAATTGAAGCATAGTGTATATACAAGTGCAGTTGACGGACGGGAGTGTAAAAGTACATGTACGAAATGTTGGGCCTCCATCTTCCGTGTGTAGTAATTCATCGATCAACAAGAGTACAGTACACTAGTCAAATGAAGGCCGCTCGCAAAAGGTTATGCCGCACGCAACGCCTCGCCATGTTCGGCATTTGCACCCTCCTTGTGGGCGTGACTCGGTAACTCGTCCACAAAGTCTGGCAACTCGTTGTTGGACTGTAAATAGCTCGGCACTCCCTCGCCCTGTTCTCCCTCCAACTCGCCCCAACCATCTTCCTCCAACGCATCCAACTCAGCCTGCAAATCCTCCTCATCCACCTCATCCGGAACACCATAGCTCCTACCTAGCGTCTCCTGAACCTCATTCGCAGCCTCGATGAGATCCTCCATTTCTTCCTGCATACTCTCGATCTTTCCGAGATCGATCTTGCCATACGTCTTTTTCATCTCCTTGTTGGCCGTCTGCATCGCATCAAAGGTGGCCATGGTGTTTCTGAGATTCTCAGTGGTCATGGTAGCCTGTTCCATGTTGTAGCTCTGCTGTTGGAGCTGTGCGAGCTGGTTTTCGTAGAGCCGTTTTTGTTTGAGCACGCGCAGCGCACGTTGTTGGATGGCGGTCTTGCCCGGTCCATCGCGCATCTTTCGCATTTGGTCGCGGTAGCGCGTGAGCTCCGAGTCAAGCTTGCGGATCTTGACTTCGACAGAGTCAGCGCGCGATTCTGTGGATGCAATTGCCGACGACAGCGTGGGCTTGGGCGCTGTGGCTTTGGACCCGAATAAGCGGTTCATCGTGGTAACAGTGTGGATGGAGCTGGTCCGGAGATGATTAGCGGGTATACGGTCGATTCGTTGCGGGGCAGAAGCTGAGCAGCTGCCGAGATAAGGTAGTGGTGACAAGACGAGCTGGTGTCCAAGGTGGTCGATGAAGGCAGTGAAGGTGATGAGGATCAAGGGTCCAGTCAAGCGCAGCGTAGTCAACGTCAGTCCACAGCCACTCTATCTCTGTCCTCTCTGCATCCGTGCACAGCCCAGCTACTCTTAGAGTGGAGGCAATACAAATTCCCCAAGAACGAATTCAACTTTGCTGAGGACACCCAATTTCCATTCGTAATGCGAGAAGAGCCCACGTCTCGAGTCGGGGTTCTACAACTGTAAACCGTCATTCTGCTGCACAGACGCGCCAAACAGCTTACCTCTCTCTCTCTCCTTGTTCCATCATCGCAACCATCGTCAACGGCCCTATCCTCACCATCATTCATCGACCATCTCGATCGAGAACAATAAAAATATACAGCTCACCGCACATCCTCTCTCCCCTTCTCAATAATTGAAGCCTTTCAGCCACAATCACCCACCCCAAGCCTAAACCATCATAACGAAGGACAGAGCTGGCAACAATGTCGTGGGGAGGCTTTAAAAAGTCAATTAACCGAGCGGGTACCACACTCATGCAAAAGACTGGCCAAGTAGAGCGCACCATCGATGCAGAGTTCAACTCAACCGAAGAACAGTACCGCACACTTGAAAAGGAGGTCACTTCGCTGCAGAAGGAAGCCAAAGCCTATCTGGACGCTATCCGCTCTCTTGCCTCATCCCAAGCTCGAATCGCTGAGGCTGTAGATGGGTTCTACACAGATTCGTCGGATGCTGCCATGTCGGCGAATGCGTACAGGCGTGCGGTGGATGAGTTGGACACCAAAACAGCAAAAGAGATCGACGCTCCTTACCGAGCAACCGTGCTGGAACCCATCGGAAAACTCGCTTCCTACTTCCCTGAGGTCAACAAGATTGTCGACAAACGCAACAAGAAACTGCTGGACTACGACGCCGCCCGTTCGAAACATCGCAAACTTGTAGACAAACCCTCGGACGATCCTACGAAATTACCAAAAGCCGAAAAGGAACTCGAAGACACCAAGGTCATCTTTGAAGCCTTGGACGACCAGATCAAGACAGAGTTGCCCCAGTTGGTCGATCTCAGAATTCCTTACCTCGATCCGAGCTTCGAGGCAATGGTCAGAATGCAGGCCAAGTTTGCTGAGGATGGGTATGAGAAGTTGGGTGGCGTGCAGAGGTTTTTTGCAGATGGCGTGCGCGAGGAGTATGCGGATGGTCAGTTGGATGCTCAGGTGGAGGCCGTGTTACAGGAGATGAGGGAGTTGAGCATTTGCGGTATTGGTCAGTAGACAGCTTAGCCAAGCTGGTTGCACTTACGACTTGTGGTTGGTTCACTTTTGTTCTGAGATGCTTTGCTCCAGTTTGCATCCGTAAATCCGTCATGCGATCATGTGTTTGTGCAGGGTGATCACACAGGCGCTGTGCAGACTAGGATCGGGCGAATCGGATCGGATCTGCAATACACATTGCACGGAGAGAACATGAGTCTGTATTGCATAGCATAGAGCAACGTTGCCGAGTGTCGCAGCATCAACGTTTAGAGAGTGGATTGGTCCTGATCGGCCAAAATTCCAACGACATGTTTGCAGCAAATCCCCGCGATAAGGAAGCATTCTCTCCTGATCAAGTTGTCCCCCTCGTCATCTTCATCTCCGCAGCTTATGCTGCCAATCAACTCGTTGATCTCCATTATCGTTTCGAGGGTGTGTTCGAGATATTTATTGGTCGAATCCACTTGTTTTGCCAACAGCATGTTGCGTTCTAAGCGGGAAAGCATCACCACCCCCGGCTGATCGCGAAGCAAATGCTCCTTGACACCGCGCCATTTCGGCGCACTGCACAACATATCCAACCAACTCTCCGTCGACGCTACACCTGAGCGAAGCAGCGATTCGGCCGCGGCTTCGTTCAAACACATCTTAACACCCAAAAGCACCTTTGTCAAACTGATCACTTCCAACGCCGCTGCCTGCACTTTGAGGATCTTGGCATACCGCTCCTCCGCTTTCAAATTCTCCCGCCCGAGCGACCGCTCCGAATCCACTTCGTGCTTGTAAACGTCCACGACGTAGTCGACGACGTGCAACACATCCGCCTCACTAAAATGCGGTCGTTGGCTCACCTCGTCCGTAGTCCCCGAACCTATCACATGCTCGGCAAACGAGAGACAGTCGGCAGCCAAGCCAGAGAATACGCTGTCCGCGGCTCGCCGCACCATCGCCGCATTTCGTGCCGCACTCGACTGCTGCACGTGCTGCTGTTCCACTTGCGCTTGACGTCGCAGTCGTTCAAGAATCTCGTTTTGGACTCGTTCCGAGGCTGCTGCGTTTACGGGCTGCTGAGGCTGCGGCGCGATCGGAACAGGTCGAGCTGGAGACACACCCACCACAAGCGGGTCTTGGTGCGGATGCTGATCGTGAGACTGTACGCGAAGTTGCTGCTGCACAGGTTGGGCTGGGGTCCCGGCGAGTGATACCCTTGAATGCGGCTGCGCAACGCCCAATGGAGCCGCACTTACCATAGGTCGGTTCATAGACTGTGCTGGATGTAAATCGGCCTCTAGTTTTCTGTCTAGAACGGCTACCTGGGTATTCGTCGCGCTTGTCGGTGGCGCAGACGTCCCAGAAGTCGAAGCCAGCACAGCTGCAACCTCCGAGTCAGCGAACCTGAACTCCGGCTGCGTATCCGTCGGCTGCGCCAATCCTCTCGATTCGTAGTACTTTAGCTTCTCCTCATTCCAGCAATGAAGCATGTGCGGAATGCGCGGGAACTCCATAAGTGCACGAGTCATAACCCTATCCGATAGCTTCCCGGATAAATGTCTAACTGAGCGGGTGTTGGACACTTTGTCCATGAGCTCATGCATTGACTTGCCCATGTGCCTGTGAGCGTTTCTGTGCAAGATGGCGGGTCCAATTTCTTGCAAGCAAGTCCACGGAATCAAGGTAGCTGGATCTTGCCAATGTTCCACCATGTGTGGAATCGTCGACGGAGTAGAGAGCCCAGCTCGAAACGGCTTGAGCTTCTGGATGGTATTATAGGATGACCTCCGGCCTGTGACGTTGGCAAGATCCCTCAACATGAACTTCATGCGGTCGGCAATCGTTCCCTTTGGTCTGCTCGTCGTTGCAGTATCCGATGCGGCTGCACTTTCAGACCTGCTGTTGGCGCGAGCTCCTCTTGCATTGGCGTCGGCTTGAACTTCCGCTGTCGGTTGTGTGATAGATGCATCCCGACCATCAGCGATCTCTGAAGACTCTTTTTGCTGAGGATCGCGAGCTACGGTAGGCGCAGAATCAGCTTCGATCAACTCTCCTTGCGTCAAGGGCATGGCTTCGTTGATGACGGACAATGCCACTGCAGCTGCTGGTACAGGTGATGCACAATGTGTCGTACCTGGGTTTGAGCCGGAAGTGGCTGCTACTGCTGGCGCTTGATTTGGAAGTTCTGCTTCTTTCGGTGTCGATGGCTCTTGGTCGTGTACATTCGCATCCCGCATTTCCTGATCTGTGCTCGGCTGAGCTATGGTGTCTCCGTTCAGTGCGTCCGATGGCGCAGGCGCCAATGATGCTGCTACCAGAGATGTCGTCGTGGTGTTCTCGGTTGCAGTTGTAAGGGGCCCGATAATCGGCATCGTGGTTGGTTCCGTTTTGGCTGACCCCTTACCAGCAGGTACTAAGGTGTTTCTCGAGGCAGGCTCCGTAGTGGGATCGCTGGGCGGAGTGTTCACGACGTGGGGAGGCTCTGGTTCAGTAGTTACTGCAAGAACTTGCTCAAACTCGTCAATCGCAACGGCAACTTGGTGCGTGACTTGAATGGAGAAAGGTTCCATTTCGTTGACGATACCCTCGTTTGCACCATCCAAAGCACCGCCCTCTACGTTAGGCTGTCGTCCTTCAGAAGGCACCTGTTGGACCTGCGGGCCCACAGACTCGTCATCCATCGCCACAGGCTTGTCCTTAGCTTGCTGTTCGATCTGCTGTTCGTTGCGCTGCTCTGTCTGCTGGTCGTTTGCTGTGGCTTGGTCACCTGTCTCAACTTGCAGAGAGACGCCAGTGGTCGACTGCAATGCTACCTCAACACCTGTGCCGGCGTCGTTCCCCTGTCGATCTTTCTGCACTTGGTCATTGGTCTCTGCCAGAAGCTTAGCCGCAGCTTCATCGGTTCTGCTTTCCTGACAGTATTCGGATGCTTGACTGTATTCGTTTGCCCGGTTGCCATCAGTTGCCTCGATACCTTGATTGCTTTCATCAGCCTGAACGCTCGCGCCTGCTTGGTCTCGGTTGGATACATGATCGTTACCGATGGCCGGATCGTTTGCCTCCCCCATCGCTTGAGCTTCGTTTGTGGCCTTATCAGTACCCGTCGACTGGTCAAGAACTGTTCCTTGATCTCCCCTACTTGCTGGATTGTTAATCCCAGTCTGGTGATCAGCCGTCACTGGGGTGTGAATTGCTGCCGCATCGCCAACCTTCGGGAGGCTGCTATCCGTCGCCGGCGTGGCACCAGGTGCCTGGATGCCGCCTTCTAGTTGGCCTTGATCGTCATCTGCCAGCTTGTCAACGAGCTCATCAACCAGCTCGTCCTCTTCCTCTTCCTCTTCCTCAGTCTCATGTGGCGCTTCAGGACCGTCATGCTGCTCGGGCTGCTCGGGCTGCTCTGGCGGTGTCCCAAAATGTTGAGGAGACCCTGCAGAGTCGACAGTGGATAGACGGCTGGCGTCGTCCGTCTCAACAAATGTTTCACGTGCATCGCTCTCGAAAACTCCGACATGGGCCGGGTCATCAATGTGAACAGAACCCGAGTCCGGAACGATGGTCTCTGAGCTTGGTCTTTTAGCAACAGGAGCGGGGTCTGGCTCGATGGCATCGGCAGAGTCCTGGACTAAGATGTGAATGGCTGTTTCGGCGTCGTTGGCACCTGCAGCACTGCTTTGTTTGCCGATGCGATCACGCTTCAGGAACCTAATCCAAGCAGACAAGACCGGGGCAAACCGTTTGGCCAATCGGGGCGGAAGCGTGGGCAAAGCAACGCGAATGTCGTTGATGGCCAGCTGCGGGCCTAGCTCGGCAAGCCTGCGCTGAAATTGCTGCATAGCCGGGCGATCTGGATGTGTTTGGCTGAGCATGTCAGCGTAGTTGCGGACGACTTTGCTAACATGGTCGCCAAGTGATGAACCGGTAGCGAATGCATCGTAGGCACCTTGAGTGAGCTTCTCGATATCTTGGGGGGTCAATTTTCCGGGGCCTACTTTGGTGAGTGAGCTCGAAGGTCGGAATTCACCGGGCTGAGATGGCTCTCGGCTTGTTGGAGCTGATTCAGACAAAGATCGCTCCATTTCTAAAGGAGCAGACGGTGCTCGGGGCGACGGACGTGGGCTTGCTGTGGGAGCTCTGCTCGCCGGGGGTAGCGGTGCAGCAGACTGTGTTAGCTGAGATGCCTTGAGTGCTTCATTGTGCGGTGAGGGGGAAGCTTTGATCAAGGTAGCGGTCTCATCTTCGACGCGCGAGCGCTTTGCGGCCGGACCAGATATAGAAATAATCTCAAAATCATCGTCTGAGTCCTCTTCTGCGATGGCTTGTCGCTGCAGAGCAGGAGTTTCAGATCTACCCGCGGCTGGCTGCGGAGAGCACGACGGCGCCTTGCGTTTACTGGGGCGAGCCGTTGTTGGATCTGATGTGGAGGATCGAGATGGTGCAGGTGCAGACGATGATGGAAGCTGAGAGCCCAGATGAGACTCGGCATTGCTATTCAGAGCAGGGGACTGGGTTCTGCGACCTGACGATGCAGCCTGTATGCTAGATACTGTCTGGGATTGCGACGACGGAGTCCTGTATCTACTAGTGATGTTCCTTGTAGTGGTTTCCGTTGTCGATGAGACCTTTGCGTTGCTTGATTCTGGCTGAGGCCGATTCTTGGATGACCCGAGAGGATTGTTGGCAAAGACGGGCTTACTTCCTCCGCCTCCATAAAGGTCTTCCCATCCTTTGACCTGATAGGCCCTCTCCTCTCTGCGCTTCTGTCGACGAGCTCTGCGCGCTGCAGTCTCGTCTGCAGCGGCTTGACTATCGCTGCTAGCGGTGCATTGAAGATGTGGGCCAGAAGGGGCTGGCTGCGTTGAAGCTACTGCGATTTCGCAGGATGAGGGCGAGGAGCCACGAAAGAGACCACTCGACGTGTTGGTTCTCAGCGAGGGCGCTGCAACACCAGCATCGGAAGGAGCCCTTGAGCGCGCACGGTGCGAATCGGGACCTGTAGGCATTGTGCCAATTTTGCTAGCACCTCTTGGCGCCGGCGTCTGCGAAGAGACTGGCTAGAGCATTGATGTAAGTTGTTTGCCGAGGGTGGATGGCGTGGGCTCGCTGATGGCTTATCCGTGCGATTCCATGTAAGCTTTTTGAGGAAAGGTAGCTTTCGATGATTGTTGCTTGAAGTGTGGCCCCTGGCCCCTGGTCTCCACGATGGAGTATTCTGGGTATATCCGGAGATCGGCTTTCGGAGTGTGGAAGGCGACTAGATTCGAAGAACTTAAACGTTGAAGACGCTCTTGACAGGCGGTAGCAAGCACGTCTAGCGCGTGCGTTTGGGGGGATTGGCGCAGCGACGCGTTCAGGGTCCTCTCTCTCTCCTTCCGCGGCCGTGGGCGAGAGTTCCGATTGTTAGGTTAACAGAGCTGCGCAGTTTTGTTTGGAGCTCTCTCCTGTGAAGAACTGGGGAGAAGACCAAGAGCGGAGAAGAGTGGAGTGTGGCGTATTCGCATTGGAAAACCTGGTCATGCGAATCAGCATTCAGTCGCTGGCGCCTAAGGCAAGGCAACTTTGTGCTTGTCGCATGCTTCTCCCCAGTCACCTCCACCCTCCAACAGCTATTCCCTGTTCCATTACAACGAACACGCACCAGCTCACCCAATAGCAAAGGCGGTCGGACTTGCCAAAACTCGCAAGCTCAGGCGGTTCTTGTCAGCTGATCCCTTCTCTGTGGCAAACGACACTGGACTTTGCATCAGGCTCGCTCAACGGAAGCACCCCGAAGAGCTCAGCTGCTCTCTGCTGCTTGTGTTGCAGAACATCATGTCCTCCTCAACCTCCGCACAAGCCGAGTCATCGTCCTCGAGCAACTCAACTGCGCCATCTTCACCCGTCGCCTCATCCGTGTCGTCGCTGGGAATCGATGCGACAAAGCTCGACCAGGCCTCTGCCACTTCTGCCGACGTTCCGCCTTCGCCGTCCAAGGAGGACATTGCACTTCCGGTTGAAGAGAGACAGGCAAAGGCAAAATTGCTCAAGGATCAAGGCAACAAGCTCTTTGTCGCTGGTCAATATGATGCCGCCAAGCACCAGTATGGCATCGCCATCGCACTTGACCCCTCCGTCCCGGCTTTCTACAGCAACCGTGCAGCATGCGAACTCAAGCTCGAGCAGCATGGTCTCGCGATAGAGGACGCTACCAAGGCCATTCAGCTCGACTCCAAGTTCTCCAAGGCCTACTTCCGAAGAGCGAGTGCCCACCTCAGCATCCTCGACCCCAAGTCGGCTCTGCCAGACCTCCGCATGGTCGTTCAGCTTGAGCCCAAGAATACCTCTGTTAAGGCCCAACTTGAAGCCACTGTCAAACTCATTCGCCGACTCGAGTTCGAGAAGGCCATTAAAGTCTCGGACGGCGTCAAGGCTGCTGACACTGTCGAGAACAACCTCAAAGAGGGCTCTGGCGGTACCACTGTTCCCGACTCCTACATCGGCCCTCGCATCTCTGATGGCGACGACGCCGATGCCAAGCACCTGGGAAAGATCGATCAAAAGTTTATTGACGACATGATCGAGCACTTTAAGAACGGAGGCAAGCTGCACAACCGGTATTCGTGGCAGATCATCCTTGGTGCTTTCCGTGCACTCCAGCAAGAGCCTTCCCTCGTCGACTACCAAGTGCCCCAAGGTACTACAATCGATGTGATCGGAGACACGCATGGCCAGTTCTTTGACTTTATTCATCTGCTCAATAAGACAGGCACGCCTAGCGAAAAGCATGCGCTCCTCTTCAACGGAGACTTTGTCGATCGAGGCTCTTGGTCGGTCGAGATTGCGCTCACTGTGTTTGCATACAAGTGGCTTTACCCCAAAACTACTCTCATCAACCGAGGCAATCACGAGACCTCCGAGATGAACAAGGTCTACGGCTTCGAGGGGGAGTGCAAGGCCAAGTTTGGCGGCGATCTCACCTTCAAGCTCTTTACCCAGGTCTTTATCGCTCTGCCGCTTGCGACGCTCATCACTGCTACCAGGCCGCCCCTCACGGGCGACGAGCTGCCCGCCTCGTTCTCCATCGCCCAGCGCGAGCCCATCGTTTCCAAGGATAGTGGCCTCAAGCGCTTCTTTGTCGTCCATGGCGGGCTGTTCTCAAAGGACGGTGTCACGCTCGACGACATTCGCACTATCGACCGTTTCAAGATTGGCCAGCCCGGTCAGGAGGGTCTCATGATGGAGCTGCTCTGGAGTGACCCCCAGACTGCTCCAGGTCGTGGTCCCTCGAAGCGTGGTGTTGGTCTCGGCTTCGGTCCCGATATCACCAAGGCTTGGTGTGAGCTTAACGGTGTCACTGCAGTGTTGCGAAGCCACGAGGTACGCATGGGCGGTTATGAGGAGGAGCACGAGGGTCTATGCTGCACCATCTTTTCGGCGCCCAACTACTGCGACTCGACCGGTAACTTGGGTGCGTTTGCGCGCATCGACGACCAGGGAAGCATCGGTTGGACCGTGTTCGAGGCCCAACCACATCCCAACATCAAGCCCATGGCGTATGTCGGCAATGCGATGAACGGCATGCTCGGCATGTAATTGACTTGAGCTTCTTGATAGATTCCTCACACCCCGGACGGATGCACTTGGAAAAGTAACAAAAATTTTGCATACATGTACTCTATACTCTACAATCCAAGTAGCTTTATCAATCCAATCATTGTGTTTGGCGATCCAAAAAGAGATACGGTTACGAGATGAACATTGACTCTAGTTGGATTCGTCAAAAGGAGGAAGGCCCCAATCGGTGGGGTCAAACTCGAGCAACGAGTTGATGGTTTGTGAAGCACCAAGCTCTTCGTTGGGGAAGAGAGCTCGAAGGTTGGGATCGGGCACCCAGACCACTATCAAATCGAGACAGGTGAAATACCAGGGTCAGTAAATCATGAATGGGGCTGATACAGTGCATGTCACAAGTAGACAAATAGTGGATGGTTGGATGCTTGGGATATGTCACTCACCGTGCATTCCTGCGGCCTTTGCAGCCTGAACGCCAGGTTTTGCATCTTCAAAGACAAGAATGCTAGATTCGCCGCCCTTGAGGTGATGCGCTTCATCAAAGTGCTGCCCCATCTCGCGCAGACTTTGCGTCCATTGTTCGCCGAGTTTCTCGTTTGTCACATGGTGATTTGCATGGTTGCTGAGCAGACCTTCGCGGGCAGCGAGGAGGAAGATATCCGGATGGGGCTTTCCACGCATCAGCCTGGGATCGTCTCCACAAATGACACGCTCTGCAAACGGTCCAAACAGATCGGAGTGGTTTGCAGTCTTGATATCATAGTTCTTGCGCTTACTGCCCGTGGCGACGCAGATGGGGATGTTGTGCTTGTGGAGGTGCTGAACAAGTCGTCTTGCTCCCGCCATTTGGGGTACTTGCTCGAATGCTTTCAGTAGCACCTCGTTGCGGTCTTTGAGAAAGTTGTCGATATCAAATGGGCAGTCTGACCCGTACAGCTCGCCTTCTTTCATAGGTGGCCATACTGATGAGAGGAGGGTCACTGTAGACAGGAAAAGCAATCAGGATGGGAACAAGGCCATTGACGCCAGTCAGCACACATTGTCGAACGACGGTCGAGAGGGACCTGGTTATAGGCACTACTCACAGGTCGCCTCGCGTTCAGGCTTTCCCATAAGATTGGCTTTGATCTCCCATGTCTGTTCCTTGCCGTAGGGTTTAAGGATGTCGTTGACGACCTTGGTGTAGATGCCCTCCGAGTCGATCAGGAGGCCGTCCATGTCAAACAAGACGGCCTTGATGTTAGCAATGGGCTCTTTTGCGGCTGCCATTATGTGTCTATAGATCTAATGATCCGTTCTATGCTTCTGGGAAACAGAGAGGGTGATGAGAGAACCGTTGGAAAGCGTTTGAAGTGTACTGTACCGTACCAGTCGAGCTTCGAGTCAGTGCTTCTTGTGTGCACGTTGAGGAGGCACATCGGGTAATTCGTGCGGTCGAAAAACACCGCACAGGTGTGTTGCCCCCACGCTCAATTGCCGCGTGGAGCGCGTGTTGGTCTTGATCTGGCATTCTGAAGGTTGACATCGGGCAGATTCGCGTCTCGGGCTCCGTGTCCGGCTCTCGGACCTGTTTCTAATCCACGCGTGTGTTGCTGTGTGCATGGATGGTTTCGGATTCACATTGCACCCTGAGACGGCCAGGTCACTCTAGCTGCCCATTCACTTTCCCCACCATCCGCCATCCCACACTCCTCCCCCAATCGCTAGTACCAGCCGTAACCGAAAATCTCATTGTGACCGGACTCCATCTGTGCTCATCCTCGTTCGGTGCTCATCCTCGTTCGGTGAGGTGCGACCACACAGTTCTGCTGGTACTGGGTTCACAGGTGCTTCCAACACCGTCAAGATGAAGGTGCTCATTACCGGAGCATCTGGTCTGCTCGGTCGTGCAGTCCATCAACAATGCATCGAAAAGGGCTTTGAGACCAAAGCACTCGCCTTCACCCGCTCAGATCCTACAAAGAACCTCACTAAGCTCGATCTCACCGATGCAACTGCAGTCGAGGCATGCTTGCAGGACTTTCAGCCAGATGTCATCATTCACACAGCAGCAGAGCGTCGTCCTGACGTTGTGGAAAACGACCCAGCAGCGTCTCAGGCCATCAATGTTGATGTGCCTGCAAGCATCGCCACACTAGCATCGCGGCTTGAAAAGGTACCACTGCTCATCAATATTTCGACCGACTACGTCTTTGACGGCTCCAAACCTCCGTACAAGGTTGACGATGCTCCTAACCCTTTGAACACCTATGGTGTAAGCAAGCTTCAGGGCGAGCGAGCAGTCGCCGAGCATGCCAAGCCCGGACACTTTACCAACCTCCGTGTGCCAGTCTTGTATGGCAAAACCATCACCAACGACGAATCCGCGGTCAATGTTTTGCTCAATGCCATCCAGCCTCCAGCCGGCTCAACTTCTCCCAAGAAGTGTGATGCCTATGCTGTACGATATCCAACCAACGTTGCTGACGTCGCCAAAGCCATCCTTAAGCTTGTTGCAGTTCATTCCGACACATCGAACCCGGTGCCTCCTACAACACATTTCAGTGCGAAGGAAGCCATGACCAAATACGATATGTGCATGGTCTTGAGCAGAATCGCCAATTCAGTCGGGTTCGAAACGCGCACCGATTTGCTTAAACCGGAATACGAGGTTGACCCCATGGCAGCCACCGCCCGGCCCCGACATTGCAAGTTAGACACATCGGTCCTTGAAGACTATGGCGTGTCGGTGATTAACACCTCGTTCGAGGACTGGTGGCGGCCATATCTTGTAGAGGTACGTACTAAACGCTCTACTCTTTGATGCACGGAACTTCTTCCTTGTCTACTTGCAACGGTGTAGTATTGCTACTGCCCTGATGTATCGCGTTTATTCGCGGTCAAGAATGGAATCTCGTAGTGACCATAGACTCATGTGTGTAAATATTGTGCTTCTTCTGCATTCCTACTGCTCACTACTTTGCCACAGATGTACAAAGCCAAACTCGAAGAAGAAGCCCGCCTTGCCGCCGAAGCAGAAGAAAAGCGACGTCAGGAGGAAGAAGAGCGCAAAACGCGAGAGGCCGAAGAAGAGGCCGAGCGCCAACGCAGATTCGAGGAAGAGAGACGAATAGCTGCAGAGGAAGCGGAAGCAAAATCGAAAGCAGAATGTGAAGCCGAGGAGCAGATGCGCAAGCAGAAAGAGGCCGAAGAGCTGGAGACCAAGAACAAGACAAGGCAAAAGGAGAATGCACGCGCTACGGCAGACGGCCCCGGTGAGCAGTCAGCTGATTCTTCCTCAATGCAAGCAGCAGGTGAAGCTGGTCCACCATCCAGTGAAGCAGGAGAAGCGGCAAACAGTACCGATCATGAACCAGGCTCGCCACATCCGTCGTTCAACTCGCTGAAAGCGCGGCCAACGCCACCAGCCACATCTGGTCTGCCCTCTCCTACCAATTCGCATCCACCTTCATCTATCAGAAGTGGCCACCTACCTGGCTCACCATTGCTCCCCGAGGAAAGTCCTACCGCGCAAGCACCCATCGAAATCTTGGCCACAGATGCGACCCCGACCGGATCCGTGGTTGAGGAAAGTCCCCTCAACCTCGCTGCTGCTCGCGAGAGGCAACGTCTCGGCTCATCGCTTCCTCAACGATCGCTAAGTGCTAGCAGTGCAGCTCGACTCACATCTTTGACGGACGAAAGCACCATGTTTGGCGGAACCGTTCGCAAGCCTGGCGTTTCGGGTCCATCGCATCTCGACACAGCGTCGCGCCAGGAAAAAGATGATTCGGACGAGGATGGATATGGTCAGCCTTCGCCTCGCAACAACCAGACTGTTTTCCCAGAGAGTATGACCGCTGTGTCGCCGACGCGTGCTGGACGTGCTTCTGTAGACGGCAATCGTACGCTCGCAACATCGGTCGCGTCCCTTGGCTCTTCTACTCCATCGCGTGTCTCGGCTGATGCCGAACGCAACATTGATGAGGTCTCGGCTGCCTCTCCCATCACCCGACCCCGCATGTATCACCGTCCTTCTTTCGACCAGCTCCAAGACGCACGCGACCGCGAAGCGTACGAACGTCTCCATCGTCGCGACTGGAATTTTACCATCAAAGTGGGCGACCCGCAACGCATCGGTGACCCCATGACTGCACACATTGTCTACACCGTCCGCACCAACACCGACTGTCCCACCTTTCGCGCGCAACAGTTCTCTTCGCTGCGAAGATATCGAGACTTCCGCTGGCTGCATGCTGCACTGGTCCAGAATAACCCAGGGATTATCGTCCCACCCGTGCCGGAAAAGGTCTCCATCGGTAGGTTTGCGGCGGAGCTTGTCGAAGCGAGACGGATCGGTCTCGAGACGTGTATCAACAAGATTGCCAACCATCCTTTGCTGCAGCAGGATGATGATTTTCGACTTTTTCTCGAGTCGGAGAACTTTGCTGTCGATGTCAAGCAGCGCGATCTTGTCAAAGGGCCGATTGTTACACCGGAGCAAAAGACGTACAAATCTTGGGGCAGTGCGCTTCTCGGAAGCGTAGTTCCTTCCACCTCCTCCCTCTCATCTGGTGCGCTTAGCGCTTATAGCTTTGAAGAGACGGATGAGTGGTTCAATGAGCAAAAAGTCTATCTCGATTCGCTCGAGAATGCACTGAAAGGGATGGTCAAGAGCGTATCTGCGCTGTCCAATCAGCGGAAGCACATGGTGCAGGCGACACACGAACTGTCGCAGGTGCTTACCACCCTTTCGGGGAGCAGTCTTTCGCGCTCGCTCAGTACGTGTTTCGCCGGTCTAGCAGAGGTGAAACGACGGGTTATGGAGCTGGAAGACGCGCAGGCGGAAGCAGACGTCCGTCAACTTGGAACTACCATGTACGAATACGAGCGTGTCGTAGGCTCGGTCCGTAAAGCGTTCAAGGTTCGCACCGAGGTGTGGGCGAAATCCGCACGCTGTGCGGACGAGCTTCGCAAGACGCGTGCGAGGTTTGACAAGTACAAGACAGCCAATCTGTCCGCTGGCGGAGCCCAGTTCCAGAGTCTGCTTGCTGAAGTGACGGAGGCGGAGACGAGGGCGTTGGAGGCGCAGAGGTTGTTCGATACGGTTTCGCAGAGGTGCAAAGATGAGATGGAGAGGTTGGATTTGGAGAGGGTGTTGGATTTCAAGAAGGTGTTGGTGGAGTGGTTGGGGAATATGATAAAAAGGCAGGAGGAGGTGGTGGAAGAGTGGGTCGCATATACTGAGTTGCTTGGGAGACAGACGGGCATGCAGGTTTTGGCTCCCGCGCAGGGAGATGAGGGTGAGGGTCAGGTGCAATCGCAAAAGGGGGCGCAAGGGTCGTTGTCGAGGAGTCAATCGCATGCATCGACTGGATCGGGTGCACAAACGCATACTACAGACGCTCCGAATTCAGCAACACACCCTCGACCAGAGCAGGTGGAGAACTATCAAACTGGCAAAGAGAGAAAGGACCCAGAACCAACCCAACCTGACGCACCTCCCATCGCAGATACTACCCCTAAAACACACGGCGAGACCAACGCAGACGCACGTCAAGATTATAAACTCATCCCGAACCGTAGTAGTACGGATGAGACCGTCAAAGACGTTGCAAACGTTGAGACTGCAACATCTCACCCCAAAGAAAGCGCCCCGCCCCAAGAGTCTGCCAAGCCTGCGGATGAAGATGCAATCGAAGCCACGCTCGCGGACCAAGAACCAAACTCACCATCCTAACTTCCATGTTCCTGTCAACTAGACCCATCGCACCCGACCACATTTGAAAAACTTTGCGTGAAACTTAACCAAGATGCAACTACATTCTTACATGGCATGGTATACACTCTCTATACAGTAGTTACATCCACTTTTCTCGCCACGCCTCTAGTAAGCGCGCTTCATAATGCGCCCACGAGTGAGGATCTTTTTCCAACTATCCGCCTCTTGCACATTCGCCGCTACACACTCCCCCTCGCCATGCGGGTGCAACTCAAGCTGGAGCAGTACCTCCTGTTCCTCCTCCCGCGCTCTCATTTCTTCGGCATCGGATTCGTCGTCCGAGATGATAATGTAGCTTGCCCTGTCAAACGATGGATCTGCGCGAAGGATTGGATGTGGCGAAGAAGCGGTGTGTGATGGTTGTGAGTGGTCGGAAGGATGGAGTGAAGATGCGGGTTCTTCCGGTTCGAGGGTCAAATCGATCGTATCCGCTTGGTTCTTTACCAAAGAAGTCGCTCGAATTGGTTGGACAACTTTTTCCACTGTCTCTGTTTCACCATTTGATTCGTCATGGTCGAAAGTAGGCAGAGGATCCTGGTCTGCGATTCTCTCGAATCTAAACTTGCAAACCCTAAACCCAGCCCTACCCATCTCCATCCAAGCCTTTGTAACGCGATACAACCCGCTGTAAACATACCCTTCGGCAGGAGCATACCGATTATTCGCCTTGAAACCCCTCACAACCCGAACAGGTCTCTTAGTCGCAACAGACCTACGGAGAGCTGCGTTTTTCCCCTCCCACTTCTGATGACTACTCTGCGGAGCAGTTCTAAGATTCTTTGGGTTTTGTTTCGTTCCCTTCAAATCGCGACCTCCCGATCCAGTGTAGGTGAACACCTGACCCGAGTCAATATCGTCCTCGTACCCGCCAGAGAGACAGATACTCCAGCAACCGACTTCTTCATTGCCGCTAATACCAGCGACTGTCGGGGCATGAACAGCGTCGGTAGAACAGTTCATACGTTTCGACCAAATCGTGCCGATCGGGATGCCCGGGATGGCCCCAAACGTCTTTGGGTCGTGAGTCCGCACACCCAATCGATCGGCACTGCGTTGCAGTTCAGTTTTGTCTCGATATGCACGGTAAGGGTTGAGGTTCAATCCCCCGCGGGCAAACGGGTTCGTGCGACGAGCACGTGGCATATATTCGTCGTCTTCCGAATCGCCATCAAACTCGGCCTTGTTGTACTCTACGACAACTCCATCCAAGCGCGAACACTTTCGTCCTGACGGGTAGAAACTATTGTCGGAAAGGGCTCTCTTCAATCCCAAGGATCTGGTCCGTCGTGGAGAGCCCAGTGTGCGCGACACACTTCTCGTGATCCTTTTTGGCCTTTGTACCCGCTTAGTCCTCTCTCCATACGCGTTGTTGTTGTTGGTTGAAAGAGTGGACGGTTTCGATTTGGGCTTAGGTTTAGGCGTGGAGACAGCTTTCGAAGTCAACTGCGACGAAGCCTGATATAGACCGAGAGACATCATAAGCTCCAAATTTGCTTTGATGTTGGCCTGTCTCTGCGCTTCGTAGTCCTCCACTTGACCCGCATCCACATCGCCCTCGCTATCCCCTGCGCCATCTTCAGTTGCGGACGACGTCGAAGCAGCAGCACTCGAAACAGGGATGGATTGTGACTTGCGCGGTCTGGTTTTGCCGGGTTTCGATTTCGGAGTGCTGAAAGACTGATCGAGACCTAGAGAAGCCATGAGTTCAAGATTGGCTTTGATGTTGGCTTGTCGCAGAGCCTCGTAGTCCTCCGTCAGGTCAACAGCGCTGGTTGAATCGCGCACCATGGTAGCTTTTGTGCTGCAGAAAAGTCGAGATACTGTCTGTGTGAGAGCAAAGTGGAGACTCTTGTGGTGTTCGAGATGCAAGGATGATCTATCTGAACTTGACGACAAGAAAAGTTGCCCGCCCGGAAACCACTGAAATATTAAGTAGTCAGGAAGGGAATATGAATAGTGGTCAAATATAGGATGCGGAATGAAACGATGGATGGCAGCAAAGCGACAGGCTAATGAGAATGCTTTGTGCTTCACTGGCGCATCCCTTGGCTCGTGCACAACCGACCTTTTTCCTAAACGGTTAAGTAATTGCAAAACGACAAACAAGCCAGTCGTTCGCCCGCACAAACGAAGAAAATGAAACAGAACAATTAACGCGATGCGTAGTCACGCGCGCCTGCTCACGCGTCACGCTATTCCTTGCTCATCCTCAGACTCACCACCACTTCAGGCTTGAGTAGCCTCTTTGGCCAACGTTTACACATACACATATAGCTGCGTTGCTCTGTACCCGATTCGAACCGACTACATTTCGCTCGGTAGTGTTTAAAGTCGGCTGGCATCTTCGCGGATCTTGAGGCCCAACGCCCTGCCAACAATACTGTACTTTTCCGCGGCTTCAATGATCCTCTTCTGCGTACTCTTGCCTGCACCGTGTCCAGCATCGATCTCTACACGCAGCAGGAGTGGGTTGGGGTTGTTGGCCAACTTGTGCTGCAACTCGGCCATGAGCTTGAACGAGTGTGCAGGTACGACTCTGTCGTCATGGTCTGCGCAAGCGAGCACGGTTGTTGGGTACACCTTATTGCTGTCGACGTTATGTAGAGGCGAGTACTTGTAAACGTAATCAAAGATCTCCGGGTCTTCCGAGGGGTTTCCGTAGTCCGCACACCACGCCTTGCCGATCGTCCAGGTATGGAACTTGAGCATGTCCATTACTCCCACATCGGCGATACCTGCTCCGATGCCGTGTTCGGGCTGTTGCTGGTTGATGCACGCTGCAACACCCAAGCCACCGTTGGAGCCACCAGAGAGAATGATCTTACCTTTGGCCGCGTAGCCGCTCTCGTGCAGAAATTTGGCCGCAGACAGAGCATCGTCGAAAACGTTCTGCTTGTTAAGCAGCGTTCCTGCCTCGTGCCACTTGTCACCGTACTCTCCACCACCACGGCAGTTGACAAATGCAAGAACACCGTTGTACGACGAGATCCAAGACATCATCGAAGGCGAAAACACGGGCGTGATGGGAATGTTGAAACCTCCGTAAAAGTACAGGATGGCAGGCGCAGTGCCGTCCTTCTGGACCGTCTTGGGATGCGTCACAAACATCGGGACCCGGGTTCCGTCTTTCGAGGTGATGAAGACCTGCTCCGAGACAAAATCTTGGGCCTTGATACCTTCCACCTGAGTGTCATAGTACGCGATCTGCTTGGCCTTCTTCGCATCTGGGGCCGAGTTGGTCTGCCAATCCAGACGAACCACCTGACCGGGGTTGACGAATGAACCAAACTTGACGAAAGCATGGTCATCAGTGTGTCGAGCCGCGATCTGGTCAATCGTACCGACCAGGCCTGGCAACAGACGCTCGACACGCTTGCCGGAATCGAGCTCGTACTGGTAAAGCTCGTCTTTGACGTCGCGCGAGTAGACTACCAGCAACTTGTTGTGATCGATCACCTGGACCGACGACAGCAGCGCGTCCTTCTCCTCGGCGATGACATCCCGCAGCTCAACATCTTGACCGGTGAGCTCCCAGACATTGCTGGTCTGTTGAGCCTGCTTGGCGGGATCGATGTCGACTGCGACGAGGCGGTAGTTGGGCGCATCCTTATTGGTCATAAAGTAGAAGCGGTTGCCCTTGTTGGTTACATAGTTAAGTACGTATTTGAACGACAGGGCGAGCGGAATCCACTTGAGCTGGTTGGAGGCGTTGAGACCCTGATCCTGAAGAGGCAGCACATAAACGCGTTCCTTCGTGTCGGTGTCCTTGCTGTTGTAGAGCATGAGGTAGTTGCCGTCGTGGGAGACGTTGGTGCTCCACATGGACTCGGGCACTTTGACGTCTTTGCTCACCACAAGCACGTCGTCAGATTGCGAGGAGCCGATACGGTGATACCAGAGCTGGGCATCTTTGTTGGCATCGGTCTCGGTACCCTTGTCGGACACAGAAACTGAAGGATAGGTCTGGTAGAAGAGACCCTTGTCATCGTGGGTAAAAGTGGCACCACTAAATTTGACATTCTCGAGCCTGTCTTCCAGACGGTCTTTGCCACCGGTTGCATCGACGTACTTTGCGAGCTCGTCCTTGGAGAGTTTGATGGTGCCATTCGAATTGTAGTGGACGTCGTCGAGCTTGAAAGGCTTGGCAGTCTCGCGGATGAAGATCTCCACCCAGTCACTGCCGCTCTTGCTGATACCGTATGCCATGTACTTGCCCGAGTGCGAAAAGGTGGTGAAACTCAGCGCCACGGTACCGTCTGCACCGAGAAGGTTGGAGTCGAAGAAGATATCGCCGATCGGATCACGCTGGTTCTTGCCTGCATTGTTTTCGACCTGCTGCTTGTTGGCGGTATAGATGAGGGACTGGGGAGAGAGACCGCTGTTATAGCTGTAGTAGTACTTGCCATCGCCCTTGAGGGAAGGACAAGAGAAGCGGGCAAAGTCAAAGTTCTTTTGGATGCGTGACTTGAGGATGTCGAGGTCAGGCTGGCACCCTTCGATGTAGCTCTGGGTGAGCTTTGCCTGTGCATGTACCCAGTCCTTGGTCTCTTGGGATTGGGAGGGTGGCTGCTCGAGCCAGACATAGGGTTCCGGGACGGTGACGGAACCGTGAGCTGCTGACTTGTACGTCAGGGAGGCCTTGTCATCACGTCGAGCTTGCGGATAGGGGTTGGGATTGGTAGACCAGCCAGGAGCGTTGGTTGCGGACATGTTGGCGGGTGTGTATGCGAAAGGGCGTCTAGTGTATGTTGGGGAGGATGAGGGAAGGCAGGAAATTCTAGAGTGAAGGAAGGAGCGTGGAAGTGTGAGACTTGCAAACGATCGTGATGTGAGTCGACTCAACATGGGATGAGGCGAGGTGTCGGCAATAGCACGGAACGAGAGAAGATGGGGCGGTGTACTTATGAGCACTAGTGATTGTGTGGGTGATTGGGTGAATAGGTGATTGAAGGTCAAGAGAGTGTCAGGTATCGTGGAAGCGCGTGGTCCGGGTGGGTCCAAGCGCAACCCATGAAAATGAGCTTCTCGCCAAAGCACCAAAGCTGGTGTACTGTTCTGTACAGTACAGGTACGCGCGTCCGCGCGTCTGTGTCAGCAGAGCACTCCAAACCCACCGCCGGAAAGGTTTGCTTGACCGACGCCCGCTTTGGTGCAGATCACCGGCATGGCCGAAGCAGCAACGCAGCTGCTATGCGCACCCAACCCATCCTAGTGCACCGTCGACCTCCTTCGGCCTATTCTGAGCTTGGAAATGTCGCCGCCCCTGCTCCTTCGAGTCTGTAGATCTCACATTAGACCCTTCCCCCTCACCTCCTGAGCATGCATTCCCACGCCACTCGCAGCATGACCAGACTTCCTGCTGTGTAGAGCGGTCTGCTTCTTTCGCAAACAGCTCAGAGGATCGGATCAGCATGAGAATCTGTCCCGATTATGCTACATCAGATCCCGGGTCTCCACGCTCCGCGCGAAATTTTGTTAGATGAAACTGAGATCGGCGTGGCGGACCATGCAAGCCCGAGGTGCAGCTTGAAGAGGATTGCACACCATAGCTGTTTGACTGCATTCGATCGAGCTTTGGCTTTCCAAACACGCAGATATGCCTCTGTGTCAAGGCAACCGTAGTGAGGACGAAGCACGTATTGGCTGGCTTGGATATGATGGGGCGGAAGGCGATTGCTGCCCTGGTGAACTAGAGAGTGCGTTCTGGGCGCTCCACGGGGGCCATGAGCGCGAAAGTGGGACAGTGTTGGTTTGAATCCGCGTTTCGTGTGTTGGCGCGAAAACCTTCGATCGAGGCGCGTCCGGTACGTTGGCTGTTGGCCGCTTGGCTTTGGGGCTAGCTAGTTGGCTGGCTGGCTGGCTCCAGTGGCAAGTTGCATTAGAGAGCTGTTCAAGCTGCGTTCAGAGACCAACACTTTTTTGGAGTCTGCTGTCGCGCGAAATCAGTCAAGCCGACACACACACACACAGGCACACAAGCACAGCGTAGCGTAGCCAAAGCCGCTCTTGGCCACAGTCGCCCAAGCTGCAACACTTTTGAGCTTCGAGCTTTCTTGCCAACTCTGCTTCCGTCACACTCTGACTCTGAATACATCACCTTCATCACTCGACCATCCGACTCATTGAGACTCAGCTTCGCTAACCACCCCACCACCAACGCAGCTCTCTGCACATTTTGCTCGCCATCAACCTCATCAGCTCACCCTGTGACCACCAGCACCACCACCGCTACGTAGCAAGTTTGGACGTTTGTGACCAGCTCCAGTTGCTCCCGCTCTCGAGAACCAAGCAACCCTCCCCGCTCGCAGCACTTTCCGTACCATTTCAAACCATCCCGATACCGCTTTCCACGCACGCCCGCGACTCGAACATTTGCGCCCCCTTACAATATGGACAACTATCAGAGGATTGAAAAGGTCGGCGAAGGTACATATGGCGTTGTGTACAAGGCCAAGGACTTGACCCCAGGTGCCAACGGTCGCATCGTCGCACTCAAAAAGATCCGTCTTGAAGCAGAAGACGAAGGTGTCCCCTCCACAGCCATTCGCGAAATCTCGTTACTCAAGGAGCTTCGCGATGACAACATCGTCAGGTAATTGCTTCCCGCTTCAGCTCCAACCCCTTGTTTTGCTGGCCATATACTCACATGCCCAATCCCGCTTCTCTCTTGCTTTTCAGACTCTTCGACATTGTCCACCAAGAAAGCAAGCTATACCTCGTGTTCGAGTTCCTCGACCTCGATCTCCGCAAATACATGGACAATGTATCTCGGAACCGTGGTGGTGAAGGCATGGGCCCCGAAATCGTCCGTAAATTCACCTACCAACTCATTCGAGGTCTCTACTACTGCCACGCACACCGTATCCTCCATCGTGACCTCAAGCCCCAGAACCTCCTCATCGACAAGGAGGGCAACCTCAAGCTCGCCGATTTCGGCCTTGCCCGTGCCTTTGGTATCCCTCTCCGCACCTACACCCACGAAGTCGTCACCCTCTGGTACCGTGCTCCCGAAGTTCTGCTTGGCTCCCGACACTATAGCACCGCCATCGACATGTGGTCCGTCGGATGCATTTTCGCCGAAATGGCCATGCGACATCCACTCTTCCCAGGCGATTCCGAGATTGACGAGATCTTCAAGATCTTCCACACCCTCGGTACACCAACTGATGATGTATGGCCAGGTGTTCAGCAGCTTCCCGACTACAAGGCGAGCTTTCCCAAATGGACAGGCAAGCCGCTGCGTCAAGCCGTACCCCGCCTCGACGAGGCAGGTTTGGATCTGCTCGAGGGCATGCTTGTCTATGACCCAGCAGGAAGGACATCCGCCAAACGCAGTCTAAACCATCCCTACTTTAGGCAGCTTCTCGCATAAGCCGATTCATCCTATCGTATCTCTCTTCTCGGACCTTTGGTCTCGTTCACCCCGGAACCACCTTGCCTCCCCCGCCACCTCGTGTCACTTTTCCTCCCCTGTCATCCGTATCGTCCTGTTTCATCTCATACTACTCTCCCCCAATCCTGGTCCCGCTTTTACCCCTGCTGTACACTCTTTTCCACTTGTCCCTTGCTATTCCAAGACCCTTCTTCTACAGCCTTCCTGCCTAGCCCATCTATCGATGCTGCTTTTTTGATTCCCGCATGTAGACCTGCCACTGTCTCACTAAACGCAAGTTGGGTAGACATTCCGACACACGGTCCAAACACGACGCTGAGATGAGATTACATTTACAAATCATGCAAGAGGATCCGACTTGCTTGGCCCAACTCCCAGAGCGATACACCAAGTTCCAGGTCAGATTTTGCATCAAGAACGGCGAGTCTGGCAGAAGTTGATGAGGGGAGGGGTAGATACAGTCTCCAGTAGATTTGGTCGCCCTGTCTGACCCCGTGGGCAGCAGAGTCTTGGCTGACGGTTTGCACGTAGTCGAACCAAGCTTCTGCGTCGTCTTGTTTGGGATCTAGGATAATCCCATCGTGATCGGTGAGTATGGAGATCATGTTGTCCATGGTTTGAGGCTCACCTGGTCCACGGAGGAATGGAAGCAGTGCTGCGTTCGAGGAAGCGTCGCTGCGAGAGAAGAGTTCGAGTGCTTGGGAGGCGGTTGTTGGTGGAGATACGACGATGCCTTGACCGGTGGATTGATCGATCCAGAAAATGGGATATCGATAACCGTACATTGGCATACCCATTAATAGTTTTCCCCGAATCAATGCTACATCGTCCAACGGTTCGGACTCGTCGTTTTCATGGTCGTTTTCGTTCAGCTCCTCTTGGGATGTAAAATCATCGTAGAGAAAAGGGTTACTTGGATCTTTCAACCTTTCCACAACTTCATCTTCCTCCTCCCGTTGCCCTTGCTCCTCTATATTCCTTTTCAACTTAGCCTGCTTCACCCTGGCCGCAGCAATAGTGGCTTCTTCGACATGCTTCACATTCTCCTCTATCCACTTTGGACTTGTGTTCGGACCTGGTTGTCTAAGACTACCCTTTTTGGCTCCTCTTAACGGGCTATCCACGGGGAAATCTTTGCCCGAAACAGCACTGGTCCTCCCACCCGCCGAAGACATATCGTAAGTCATGATCGAGAAATAATCAACCACCTGTGCCAACTGGGGAATCGACTGCACAATCATCCGATTCTGACTCTCCTGCACCCTGTCAACCTTTTGTCCCCCTAACGAGTACCTTGTTCTCAACGGAGGCAGAACAACCGTTAAACTCCTCTTCTTCGTCGAGACGGATTTGAGTGAAGACGAGAGCGTTTGGATGGGTTCGAAGAGAAGATGCGTCGCAGCGGATTCAAACACAACCCCATCGTAGTTCCTTTTCTGCACTTCGGCTGTGATGAGCTTCGAAAGATGTTGCCAGTTGGTTGGGTTGGATAGAAGGTCCGCGTAGTGTTTTTGTTCCCATCCGTCGAGATAAAACCTGGGTACGATGCCCACTTTTGAATCGTCTTTCAGGTGGCGTTCCAGCCAGATCGCGTCCTTCTTACTGGTGGGTCCACCACTAAGGGTATAAGTCGCTTCATGAGTTGAAGAGGAGGTGGAAGAGACAAGGATGGTGTACCACACTGGCGAGACCAAATCGATCTTGTCTGCGTACTCGTCCACCATCTCCATCCCTTTCCCATTCCATGGTGTGATGTATGCCAGCACTGTCCGATTCAACCTCCTTTCGGCATTTGTATCCGGTGACGGTGTATTGTGCAGACGGATGTATTCATCTGTATTGATGATATCCGCTGAAGAAACGGCTGCGACCACGGAGGTGGCGAACGCGAGCAGGAAGAAAACCACCGCCGTCCATACTGCCCTGTTCCATCCTCGATACGAGAGCGATGGTGTAGCAGACCACCGCATATTGGGAGAAGTAATCCGCCAGTAATCGAGCAAACGTCGTCGAGTTGAAGTGGAAGGATGAACAATGTGGAAAGTAAAGGGTAGCTTAGAGCTGAAGCAGTTGGCCCAAGCACAAATGCGTGAAGCCGAGGTTTGATTTCAGAAAAAAGGATGCGGGGAAGAATTGGACTTCCTCCTCCACTCGGATGCATCCCACCACTCATCAAGCCCCCACTTCGGCTCCATACTGTACATACAAGGTCCGCGCCCGCACCATTATTCAAGTGATCGTTCGCATTGATTTACACAGGTTCTAACAATCATCTACCATGAACCAGATCTGTAGTTTACAGGACCTTTTCCTTGGCTGCTTCAACCACCTTCTGGGCAGCCTTGGATCCACCGATCAACCTCTCCTGAATCCAATCAAAAGCGAAATCAACCACATGTTCCACCGGCTCGTCGAACAGGAACGGAAGAGCTGGTACGAACATCAATCCAGCAACGGTGGGACCTGCAGCACGGATTCGCTGACTCTTTGCCTTTGCAAATAGAGGTGCCGAGTATCGCACGATGCTGTGGATGGTGAAAGCGGGGAGGGCCATTGAGGCAATGCTTTGGAAGACAGCCTGTCGTGCCATGGTCATTCCAACGTGGGTGGCTTCGGAAACCTGGTTCGGGTCCACACCGGAACGCTCGCCCTGTTCGGCAAGACGTTGAGTGTGACGTTTTCGCAACTCGACCTTTTCGGTTGGAGAGAGGGCGGACAGGGTCTTTTCATCGAGAAGCTTCTCGAGAGGCAGATTCTCACGGGCGGAAGATAGCGCTTTGTCCGCATACTTTGCTGCCTCGGTCTCGAATTGCTGCAGTGGTCCAGAGGATGAGGTGAATGTGGCCGAGGCGAGCGCTTCGTATTGCTTGGCGGCTTTGTAACCGGCGTACATCACGTCTCCGAGAATGTAGGTCCACGAGATTGCGTAGGCACCCGTGACGAATGCGGGCTTGGTGAGCGGGCGGAACGCTTCACCAATGTCGGACGAGTAAGCGACGTAACGCGACGATGCGATGATGACAGTCTTGAGACGCATGGCGTACGCAGCATATCGCGAAGGTCCATTGTCCAAGTCGATGATCTCCTGCGTCGTATCGAGTGCAGGAGAAGAGGAGAGCGTAGGTGTGGCCAATCCAGACTGCGGTTCGGGTGAGGAGGAAGTGTTGCTGCTGCCGCGGGAGAGAAGCGAAGAGGACGTCTTGAAGGGGCTACCATGCAGCACACCTATGATCGCCCGTATCGCCAGAACACCAATGATCAAGACATCAAGGCGGCTGGTAACAGAGTCAGTAAGCAGATAAGAGCAGCTCGAGTCGGAGGCGTAGGTGCGACTAACCTTGGAGCTGAAGCCCGAGCCCGCTGAGCCCAAACATGGGGATATAGCGCTGAGGCTCGATCACAGTAATGTCCATCATCGTGAGCAATATCTCCAAGCCTGGAAGACAGTCGGATACGTAGGAGTGATAAGAGTTAAGAGTCGAACAAGATGGAGGTGGATCAGTACGACTGAGCAACACTTTGCGAAGAAGATGGTAACGGCTGCAATTCTCGTAGGAGTCTTGTCACCTGTTGGTGGCTAGTTGTGCACAGCGTCATCTCGCTTGTCGTTCTGATTCCCTCCACTCCGCAGCCCGCATCCGGATTCCGCTTCGAGACCCGTGAGCAGCCCGATTCGATGAGATCCCGCACGTGTGGAGCGAAAATAAAAGCGGCTGTCTGGGATCGGCGATGTGAGTCAAGAGTTGCACCTGCGGATGGGCCATCCCCACTCACAGCAACCGGGGCCGACCTGTGGTCGAATTGTGATTCCAACATCATGCTGAAAACTCACTCCAACGTTGACCGCATAACACTTTCTCGGACGTCGCCTCAAATCTCACAGCCCTACAGACACATTTGAGAGTCTGTCGACCCATTATATTTTTGTTCAGCACTCAGCTTGGACATCGAGCACTGTGGCACCGATCTCATCCCAGCCCTCTCCACATTCGGCTTCAGTGGTGAGCAACAGCAACTTTTGGCCACTCCTCATGCAACTCAGATAGCATCGGCAGCATGTTTGACGACTTTGTCCACAGCTCGTCATCGCAGAAAACTCCGCCACACCACAGGCGAGCCCACATCCAAACTGAGGCGCCGTCTGCAAACAGTCAATATGGTAATGCTTCCCGCTTCGGCATCACGCACGACTCGATCAATGATGGATTCGAGCCTGACACATACGGATCTCGTGGATCTGAGGCCAACGACACCTTCCGATCCTCTCTGCTAGATCCCATAGCTGCCCACGAGACCGGCTTTGTATCGTCAGATGCAGGTCCATCCTCCTATTCTGACCCCATCTTTCAGCTGGGCAGGGTCCAGTATGCCTTCTCAGCCCCCCTTGCATTGATGACGGTCTCTTCCAACATCCTCACCATGTGTCTCTATGCCTACCCAAATCTGTCTCAGATTGCCAGTCCGTTCCCAACTGGTCCACCAAAACTCGTTCGCATCAATCTCGACGAGCCAGAACGCACCCAAGAAGCGGATGTGCCTATTCCCCCCACCCCGCGATCTGCCCGCAACGCACCACCGCCAGATCCAAGCACTATCGGCCCACACAAGATGTTTGCAGACTCAACCGGTGCTCATCTGTTGCTTGCTATGCGTAACGGCGACAACTATTACTGGGCCACCGGTTGGAGGAAAGCCCGACTACTGCCGAAGCTTAAAGGTCACATCATCGAGAGTGTAGCGTGGAACAAGGACAGTCAAGCAGCCGGATCTGCATCAGGAGCCTCTGCACCTAGGAAGCGCACTCCAAACTCGAATCCCACGCTTTCCACTACCCGGGAAATCCTGGTTGGAACAAGATCGGGCGACATTTACGAGGTCGTCATCACGGCACCAGTGGGTAGTGATCCCGAAGATGGCGATATTTTTGATAAGATCGCACGTAGAACAGCCGGTAACGGTGCTGAACGGGGCGATGTCGACCGTGTCGTACGACACATGGCTACCTTGCCCGAACATCAGCCTGTGACCGGTCTTGCTGTCGAGAAGTTCCCCCGACCCAGCCAGTCATCTTCTGCAAATACCTTAGTAGCGGCTTCATCATCGAACGAGCCCCGTAGAGCCGTTGTCATTGCCACTACAAGCACCCGGATCTACGAGTATATCGGGGTCCTTGCCAAACCACACGCAGATGAGACCGACTCGCGTTCTCTCTTCGATAAGCTCTTCCTCCCCTACCGCGGCGATACCGCGCCTAACCTCAAGTCGGAGCTCCCCGGAGACTTGCCCTATTCGGAGCTTCATACTTGGACACCGACATCCGCAAGACATGCCTCAGCGTTGGCGTGGATCACCGGTCCTGGTGTCTATTACGGCCTGCTCTCTTACCCCTCAGATGCGACAGCAGGCGACAGCGTAATTGAGTCTGCCAACCTTCTGCCGTATCCAGCCATCGCTATCGAAGACGAAAACAGCGCCAGTCCCAACAAGCGTAGAAGTCGCATCAGCACATCATCAAACGGCCATGACAGCGGTTTCGGTCACAGCGCTGCACCGATTACCGAGATCCCACTCAGTATCGCTCTTACCGAGTTCCACTTTGTGTTGCTCTATGAAGACCGCGTCATGGCCATCAGCTCGCTTGACGACCAGGTCATCTTTGAGGAAGCGTTACCGCTTAAACATAACGAGCGCGTGATCGGTACCGCTGTCGACGTCGCTAAACATACGTACTGGATCTACACGGACGCAAGCATCTTTGAGCTCGTAATGCGCGACGAGGACCGTCATGTCTGGCGAGTTTACCTGGATCGTGGCTCATTCGAAACTGCGCTCAAGTTCGCAAAGCCCGGAATTCAGAGAGGTACGGTTCTCTCATTCCAAGGCGACCGCTTCTTTTCTGAAGGCAAGTACATCCAGGCCGCGCAGTGCTACGCACAAACGTTTATGCGCGCATTTGAAGAGATCGTCTTGCGTTTCATCGACGCCGAGCAACGCGATGCACTGCGCTACTACCTTGTCATGCGCCTTGAGCGGTTAGACAAGACGCATGATGTGGCACAGCGCATCATGGTAGCCGCCTGGCTCGTCGAGATTTATCTAAGCAAGATCAATCAGCTCGAAGACGTTGCTGCTGCTGAAGCTGCTAGCCAAGATGTGGACAATTACCGTCTCGAAACCGCCATGATCACCGAGGAGCTCTACCAGTTCCTCTCGACATACCGATCACTGCTTGACCCACGCACCACCTTTGATCTGATCAAGAAGCATGGGAGGTCAGATGTATTCCTTCACTTTGCCTCGGTGATCGGCGACCACGGACGCATCGTGCGTCATCACATTCAGGCCAAGCAGTGGACCCAAGCCATTGATGTCATCAACAAACAGGACTCGCTCCAACTCTACTATAGCTTTGCTTCGGTCCTGATGCGTCATGCGCCTGCTCAGACCGTTGACTGCTGGACACGACAGCGCAATATCGACCCCCGCAAACTCATTCCCGCGTTGCTGCAGCACAAGCCAGATCTAGACCTGGGCGAGACGGATCAGGCAGTCAAGTACCTCGGCAGCATTATTGTTGGCAAGAATGGCAGCAAAGACTCGGCTATTCACAATCTTTTGCTGACTCTCCTGGCACGCAGCGCCTCGCGCTTCCCTAAGCACGAGGAGACGAAGCAAGAGCTCCTACGATTCATAGATGAGGCCAAGCCAAATCCGTTGTCCGGCTATCCCTACTTTGACCTCGACTATGCTCTGCGTACGTGCCTGTCGCACGGGCAAATGGAAGCCTGCGTGCGCATCTACGCCAAGATGGGCTTGTTTGAGTCCTCTGTTGACCTTGCTATCCGCGAAGGCGAGATCGAGCTCGCCTGCAGCTGCGCGGATATGGCCGAATCTACGGACCGCGACCTGCGCAAGAAGCTCTGGCTCAAGGTCGCCAAAGAGGTCGTGCGAACCGCAGCCGACATCAAGTCTGCGATGGCTTTCCTGCGACGTACCGATCTCATCTCGATCGAAGATGTGCTGCCCTTCTTCCCGGACTTTGCTGTCATCGATGATTGCAAAGATGACATTTGCGAGGCTCTCGAAGGCTACGCTGCGCACATTGAAGAGCTCAAGGACGAAATGGATGAAGCCTCCCGCTCGGCAGCTGCAATTCAACAGGATATTGCTAAGCTCAGCGAACGCTTTGTTACAATCGATCCAGATCAAAAATGCCATCACTGTATGCAGATGCTGGTACACCGACAGTTCTACATCTTCCCATGCAGACATGGGTTCCATGCGGACTGCTTGATCGGAGAGGTGACAAAGACTATGTCGACACGTAGCTTGAGGAAGCTGCTCGAATTACAGCAGCAGATTTCGGCGCTGACCAGTGGGCTTGTGCCTGCTCTGCCGAGCTCCGCTCTGGCGAATATGGGTTTCTTGAAAGACGGATCGAAAGCGGTGGTCAACGCAGCACATGGCGCAAGGCAGGCTGGCCTGAGCGGGTTGCAAGCAGGCGCACGTGGATTGGGCAATGTCTCTGCGGCGGTGGGTCTGGACAAGTTGCGTGAGCTTGTCGTACCGGACGCTGTAATCAGTGCTATCTCTGCTGGCGTGAGCGTCAGCGTCGCAGGTGGCAGAAGAGTGCTAGCGCCATTGGATCCATTCTCCAACCCGGCAACGGATTGGGTCGCTGGATCTCGCACCGCAGCACAACGCCGAGCTGCCGCTATGGTCGCATCTTCGGACTCCGAAGCTCAAGGATATGATGCAGAAGGTGCTTCTAACAACAATGCGATCAGCTCAGCGAGAAGTATTGAGGATCAGGAAAGAATTCAGCAGCTGCGAGACCAACTAGACGCACTAATCGCAGGTAGCTGTCCCATGTGCGATGGGACAGCAAATGCGATCGGACGACCCTTCATCTCGGACAAGGAAGCTGCCGATGAGTGGGCACTATAGTTACATCTCAATGATAAACATATGTACCACTCCTATCCCGGAAGCAGGATCAATGTGCGTGGAAGTGTGACTCGCCGTGAGAGACCTTCAAAGTCATGGAGACATGCTGAAGGCATCCGCACCGTGTGATGGTGAGAAAATCGGAAAATGTTATGCCGCGTGAGTAAGGAGGCGACTCGTTGGAATTTCCTTTCGCGCGACAGACTCGGCAGCCAGACAGGGACGTGGAAGATTGAGAAGAATCGAAAAACGCACGGACGATCCAAGAGAGGGCACGGCCCGTTTCCTCCAGCGAGCACACACAGAGCGCGCGTGTCACTTCGGCTTCTAAACGGCAGAACTGCAGCTAACCTCGACAAACATCCTCCTCCTCCTCTCCACCATCACCACCTTCAGTCTCCTCGTCAAGGTTGTCGTCGTAGCAACACTTATCATGTCGGCAGGCACTTCATCCAGAAGTGCTGCAGCTGACTCGGCCACACGCACAGCCTACCGTCTCCCCACCTTGTCAGCTGAAGCCAACAAGAATGTCCTCTCGCTCCTTCGTCTCATCATTATCTTCCTCATCGCAGGCGCCGCCGTGTCGTCACGTCTGTTTGCGGTAGTCCGACACGAGAGTATCATTCACGAATTCGACCCGTGGTTCAACTTCCGCGCCACCAAGGTGCTGACTACAGATGGCTTCTACAGGTTCTGGAACTGGTTCGATGCGACTGCGTGGTATCCTCTTGGACGTGCTGCTGGTGGAACAGCCTACCCGGGTCTGATGGTCACCTCGGGTGCGATCTACAATCTGTTCCATTCTCTCAACATTCCAGTCGACATCAGGAACATCTGCGTTCTTCTTGCGCCGGCATTCTCAGGTTTGACTGCTTGGGCAACTTACATGTTCACCGCCGCAATGAAGGACGACGCTGCCGGTCTTCTCGCTGCTGCATTCATCGGAATTGCTCCTGGCTATATTTCGCGTTCCGTTGCGGGATCGTACGACAATGAAGCGATCGCCATCTTTCTGCTTATGATGACCTTCTACCTCTGGATCAAGGCGCTCAAGGACGGCTCCGCACTGTGGGGTGTCGCTACTGCGCTGTTCTACTTCTACATGGTCGCTGCATGGGGTGGATACGTCTTTATCACCAACATGATTCCGCTTCACGTGCTAGTGCTTATCCTCATGGGAAGGTTCAGCTCACGACTCTACGTGTCCTACTCGAGCTTCTACGCCTTGGGCACCCTCGCTTCGATGCAGGTGCCCTTCGTCGGCTTCCAGCCCGTTCGCACCAGCGAACATATGGCTGCGCTTGGCGTGTTTGGTTTGCTCCAGCTAGTTGCTTTCGTCGAGCTCATCCGATCCCACGTCCCCAGCAAGCATTTCAAGCTTCTCCTTGTCGCATTTGTGGTGGTCGTCGCCACCCTTGCATTTGGCGCTCTCGTTGCGCTCACCTACGCAGGATACGTTGCTCCTTGGACCGGCCGATTCTACTCGCTCTGGGACACTGCGTACGCCAAGAAGCACATTCCGATCATCGCCTCAGTATCCGAGCACCAGCCGCCTGCTTGGCCTGCATTCTTCTTCGACTTGGAGATGCTCATCTTCCTTTTCCCCGTCGGCGTGTTCTTGCTCTTCAAGGAGCTCAGGGACGAGCACGTGTTTGTCATCATCTACGCGGTCATGGCGAGCTACTTTGCAGGTGTCATGGTTCGTCTTATGCTCACTCTCACGCCGGTGGTGTGTGTCAGTGCGGCGATCGCGATGAGCACGCTGCTGCAGACGTATCTCGACCCTAAGGAACCGAACCCAGTCGAAGGCGGAGCAGATGGCGATGCGGATCGTACCGATTGTGATGAAGCTATTACCAAGTCAACTCGATCTTCGGCCCGAAAGGCGGCGGTCGCGACTGAAGCAGCACCTGTTGGATCTTCGGACTCGGAGCTCTCTCGCCCAGCATCGCCCGTCTTCCGCGCATCCACTTTCTTGAGCTCCAAGTTTGGCGTATTCGGATTGGACTCTCGCTTCTTTGTCACCATCTACTCTCTTTTGCTCCTGCTTGTGTTTGTGCTGCACTGCACATTTGTCACCTCGACCGCATACTCGTCCCCCTCTGTCGTCCTGGCTTCGCGCAACGCGGACGGATCGCAGCATATTATCGACGATTTCCGAGAGGCATACTACTGGCTCCGACAAAACACACCTTCGGATGCTAAGGTCATGTCGTGGTGGGACTACGGCTACCAGATCTCTGGCATGGCTGACCGACCCACCCTCGTCGATAACAATACGTGGAACAACACGCACATTGCCACCGTTGGTAAGGCAATGTGTTCACCAGAGGAAAAATCGTATCCCATTCTTCGCAAGCACGACGTCGATTATGTTCTCATCATCTTTGGCGGTCTTCTCGGATTCTCGGGAGACGATATCAACAAGTACCTTTGGATGATCCGTATCGCACAGGGTGTTTGGCCGGACGAAGTACGAGAGGCCGATTTCTTTACCCCGCAAGGCCAGTACAAGGTGGATGATGGCGCTTCCAAAACTATGCGTGAATCGCTCATGTACAAGATGAGCTACTACCGCTTCAACGACCTGTTTGGCGGTCGACCAGGGATGGACAGGGTCAGACAGAGTCCTGGACCAAGTAAGAGTCCCGAATTGGAGTACCTTGACGAAGCGTTCACCAGCGAAAACTGGATTGTGAGGATTTACGAGGTGAAGAAGCCAGATGCTTTGGGAAGAGATTTGCCCAGCGTGAAAGGGTTTGAAGGAGGGAAGCGAAGGAAGAGGGCGTTCTCTCTTCCTGCTGGTGGTTCAATGGGTGCAACAGCATCAGGGAAGAAGAAGTGATTGAAAAACAGCCCCAATCAACTCATACTCTGCGAGGAAACGTTTGCAATTTCTAGACTCGTTTTTTGGTCCCTCTTCCTGAGCGGTCTGTGCCTAAGCTTTTAGATCAGTTCCCCACTTTCAACTCCACTCACCAAGCCTGATTGGATGTATCCGAGTCGGAGAACTGCCCCTTTCGTGGGGAAAATCACACTCTGACTTGGAAGGCATTGCTTTTGGTATCAGGCAAGAACAACCCCGGTTTTTGTTCGTGTGCTCCATTCAAAGTGGGAAAGTTGCGAGCGAGATCGGGGAGGCTTGATCGGAACACTTCTCAGGGACCTCATGCGCACTTCTGTGGAATGCGTTTTTCGCTTTTCGCTCCACCACTTGATCTTTTGGATCGAATGATTGGGGGAAGAGGAAAGGCTCTTTGACATTTGGTACATAAAAGGTCTTCGTCGATCAGAGCTACAGCATAGTCCGTTTCAATTTGATGGTTCTTTTTGTTTGCCCGGATTTCGATACTGTATATATATTGCCGTTTTGTTTTTAATCGCCAGAGAGCTGCCGTGTTTGAAAGACAGGGAAAACTTGGGTGCCATTTCTGCTATGTCCCTGCAAAGACAAGACAACAGTAGCTACCGATTTGCCTCAATCCCGACTGAGCTTCTCACACTTGGCATGATGGCATGATGAATTGCGGCTTGGACCTGTGTAAGGCCATGAGCTCGGTGAGGCTCCCGGCTCGCCGTAGAGGGGGCTGGTCGAGCGCAAGGCGAGCGACTAGGACAACATAGGGAGGGGAGAACAAGGAGGGAGAAAGAAATATGGTCGCTAGGCGATGGCCTAGGGATATGCGAGATGGTGGTAGGAAGGATGGACGAGGGATAAGAACTAAATGAAGTGAGTGGGAGAATGTGATTGCTTGTCCAGGTGCTCTCGCCCTTCTCGCACGAGTTACAGTCATTCGGCGGTAACTTTGCCTTTATTTTTGAGAGTGTGTCACGAAAGGAGTGGGATGGTTGGTGATCTTGGGCCAACAGGTTTAAAGAAAAGTGGGCTGGGGGTATTTGTGGAATGGACTTTAACGAAAATTTGGGTTGCCATCAATGCCGCTGATTGGACGTGGCAATGTCACACGCTACTTTGTCGCGAGTACATCTCATACTGGGACAGCCTTGGTCAGTCTGGGATACGATCGGCTCTTTCTGCTATAAAGACCAGTTTGTCGCGGCTAGATATCAATATCCCAACTGGTCGGAACCCTGAAACGCCAGCGAATGGTCGCGCGACGATGTACGCAAGGTTTCAGGGAGGAAAGATGCTAAAGGTCTTGCTGTGGCCGTCTTGCACGAACTGCAAACTAGCGTTCGCATGGGGGCTCAGTCTGCTGAACACAACAACTCCAAGCATTAAAAGTGACTCGACAATCCTACCTCTTTCAATCTTCGCACGAATGCTGCATCTCGTGCGAAAAGGGCGAGAGCGTCTGGACAAGTAGAGCGCTCCCACCTAGTTCATTATGCACCACGTCTTATGTTTATCCTTCCTACCATCATCTCTGTAATCGCTAGGCATAGCCTAGCGATCATGTTTTTGCCCTCCCTGTTCTCCCTCCCTTATGTCTTTGTCGCTCGTCTTGCGCTCGATCAGCCCCTTGCGGCAGGCTGAGAACCTCACCGAGCTCAAGGCCTCAAGGTCTAGCCGCAATCGTATGTTTATGTGTCAAAGTGTGTGATGTCAAGCCGGGATGTATACAAGAGTACTGGCGTGAAGATACCGTCTCCCCTCTCGTGCCTGTGCAAACATTGAAGGATGGTCTCAGTTTGAGCTTGCGCTAAACCTTACTTGGCCCGTCATGCGCGATGCAGGACCGAGAGGCGCTGAACCACCTCCGCTATTGACACACGAGCACTTTGGACAGCATCTAGTCTGTGTTGTGCCTCACGCATGCTTCGTGGCGGGTCTATGTTCGAAACCTTTGCAAAAGCACGGATGTATAAATGGGGCCCTTGATCGAATGGGTGTGTGTGGTAAGGCTTGTGCGCGGAAAGCAGAGCAAAAGCGTTTCCCATCCCATTAGAGTTGTCGAGTGGCAGAGCAAGCATCATGCTTCCTTCTACTCCGACTACAGAGCCCAAATTGAGAAAACGTCGAGTTGAAGATTCCTGGAGAATAGCGCTAGCGACTTGTTCCCTCGTCATCGGTTCTGGATAGAGGATGCTGATTTGCGCATTCTGTACATTGAAGGTTTGTCTAAATGCGTTTTTGAACCCATCTACAAAATCCCGCTGATGCACTTCCGTGTTGTGTATGTATAAACGGCTGACAGCTTGTTGAGTTGACGGCCGTGGTGGGTTGAGGTTTCGACCTGTCTCCACGGCTCTTACGCTAGAGAAGGAAATCGCCAGAAGAGCAAGTCCGATCGACAGGTAGGCGCGGTAACCAATCATTGCTGATGACAACGGAGAGGGACTCGGGGTTTGTACAAAGCCGCTGGGAAAATGGAAGCATTTTAATGAGTGACGGGCAGCTTCTTAAGCTTTTCGTCTGAGGCATTCGTTCGTCAGTTACGATGGGTCTGGCAGACCTTATCGATGTCGATTAGCTGGTTGCCACTCTAGCACGCTCATTTCCTCGCCGTAAATTAGGCTGCTGTCAACAAGATGAGGTTGAGAGAAACGTAGTACAGCTATATCGCCTTCTCAGTTGCTTTGAGAAAGCTGGAAACGCTCACAGCCAGCTCGGAGCGAGAAATGCAAGAGTGGGTCTCTGGATTCGCAAGGTTAGGCACCAATTCGACGAAGGACCGACAGTGGAACAGGCGTGAAATAAAAAAGACCCGACAAGCGTGGGAACAAGTGCGGCTTGCTCGGAGCCAGACTTACTCAAGGCCGCCGAGGCAGGGGCAGGCAAAGTAACGGTTCCAGAAAATCTACTCACCATCCGAGCCGGTCATTGCCCCAGCCCGTGGAAGAGAGTTCTGCTTCCTTGTCCTCCTTTCCTTTCAGCCAGTCCTGTGTCGGTTTTCGCATCTCCTCATTTTTCCCGATTTCCTGTCTACCGCTGCCAAGCGTGGAATTTTGATTCTTGCCATCAAGCATTTGTTGTTCAACCCAGCTCAAAACCTCCTTTCCGAAATTCTGCGTGCCCACATTTTTTTCTGTGAACATGTCATGCCCAAGTATGCAGTCACGACTTTCTTGCACAAGAGATTCCCCGAAAGTCAGTGAAGCACAAAACTTTGCATCGCTTGACCACATGTAGCTACACTCACACAGTATATAGGTCAAGCACTCAGTTCTTCCCCTTTTGTAATAATGAAGCCTTTTCCTCATTAATTATGTGTATGCCAACAGCATGTACATGTAACATTGGTAGCTTCTGTTGTCTTCCATGCCTCACTTCATTTCCACCCACCTCTTACTCCACTCTCCTCTCTAACCTACTTACACAATCCTTCTCCCCTTACCTACCTTCCCACCATTCCTCCTCGGTACGTTACCAGGGCTCAACGCAGACAACTCTGGCTGCTTGTAGACTGTTGGAATATACAGTCACTCGCATTTTCGACTTCAAAACAATCTGTTAGATCATGAAGGTCCAACACAGGCAACTAGGACATGTCAAATATTCCACGAAATTATTTCGACATTGTTAGGCCACAACGTGTCAAGAAAAGTCCAATTTCGAACCCCCACATCCTATTGGAAGGAGTGAACTGGTAATGTGTTACCGTTGCCAGTTCAGGGATCCTGGGGGAGAAACTGTTGGAATATACAGTCACTCGCGTTTTCGACTTCAAAACAATCTGTTAGATCGTGGAGCTCCAACACAGGCATCTAAGATGTGTAAAAATTCCTCAAAATTATTTCGACATTGTTAGGCCACGACGCGTCAAGAAAAGTCCAATTTTGGATCCCCACTGTTGGAATATACAGTCACTTGTGTTTTCGACTTCGGAACAATCTGTTAGATTGTGGAGATCCAACACAGGCAACCAGGACACATCAATATTCATCAAAATTATTTTGACACTGTTAGGCCATGACGCGTCAAGAAAAGTCCAATTTCGGACCCCCACATCTGGCTACAGGACTACACTTACCCAATTTTGGCTATTGGTCCATGATTGTGGGGACCCCGGACCCATATCTCTGAGACACAATTTGTGTTGGATGAGTATGGACTGTATATATTAGCAAAGATAAGAACACACTCCTCCGTGATAGGGAAAGATAGCATATATATGCAACCCCACACACACACTCAAAGATAAGCTCCTGCAATGTTTCACTGTCTCTACCCAAGATCCCAAACAATGCTCCATACTCTCCAAGACTCAACACAGGCATCATGCCCTCAATACAGCAAAGACATAGCCAACTTTGAGAAGGCATTGCCATCATAGGAAAACACATATATACATTGATTCACTTGTAGATACAGTTGCAAGAAAGTTATTTGAACTAGTTCCCACATCCTTGCATAGCAAGGTCTGCTTCCTCCTCTTCTCCATCACTCTTCCTCCTGTGTGAGCTAAGTTGCCTACGTTGGTAGTCACTCCATGATTACTACTGCAACCCTCTGATATCCTCTATATACAGAGTGTATCTAAGCTGAAATATCCTCAGACTTAGCTCTACAAGCCCCTCTGATATAGGGAAGGCACTGTTGAGATAGCTACTCACCCTTGCCTTAGCTGATCAGTGGTTTCTTCCCCAGGATCCCTGAACCAGCAATGGTAACACATTACCGGTTCACTCCTTCCAATATATAGGTCGAGCGCTCAGTTCTTCCCCTTTCGTAATAATGAAGCCTTTTCCTCATTAATTACGTGTATGCCAACAGCGTGTACATGTAACAGAACATCTACGTGGCCAGACAGGCCAGCAAGCAAAAAAAGTGACCTTTGTCGCCAATTGCATGCCATAACAAATACAGGTTGTCAACACTAGAAGCCCAGAATAGGTCATTGATTGAAACTCGTGCGAGAGGGCGAGAGCGTCTGTATGAGTAGAGCACACCCCAGATCATTATGTTCCACGTTCATGTTTGTCCTTCTCACCATCATCTCTGTAAATTGCTAGGCGGAGTCTAGCGATCATATTTTGCCCTCCCTGTTCTCCCTCCCTTATGTCTTTGTCGCTTGCCCCTCGGCTCAACCAGCCCTACAGTGGGTCGGGAGCCTCACAGAGCTCAGAGTCCCGTACAGGCCTAGCCGTAATCCTATCCTGTTCTTTATCTTATGTGCGAGACTTAGTCGGGACTAAAATCCCGACGAAAACATATGAGATTGCTGCTTGGACCTGTGTGAGGCCTTGAGCTCGGTGAGGCTCCTGACCCACCATAGGGCTAGTTGAGCCAAGGGGCGAGCGACAAAGACATAAGGGAGGGAGAACAGGGAGGGCAAGAAAAGGATATGGTCGCTAGGCCATCGCCTAACGATGTGTGAGTTGGTTGTAGGAGGCATAGACACGAGGGTGTTATGTGTAATGAAGTGGGAGGAGTATAATCTGCTTGTTCAGATGCTCTCGCCCCTCTCGCACGAGTTACAGAAATTTCGTGGAAAGGTGAAACTGTTCAAGGTGTCACCTCGTTCTTTGCCCGTAAAGCGTCTCAATATCTGCTTTGAAATTACTTTGCTTCGTTGCTTCTTCCCCTTTTTTTGGCTTTCCAGTCTATCAGTTTAAAACAACCCCATACTGCTCAACGCTGAGCGACAAATGATTGCGAAGCACAGTTCTGCGAGAACGCACACTTGCCGGATAATAATTGAATTGAGTGGCTGCCTCTACGCACCCCAGGCAGAGCAACAAAAGCGCTTTCTTTGTTCACCACAGGGAAGTGTATATTAGATGGGTAGAAAGAAGCAAATCAGGGAGACGGTGGTGGCTGCTTGAATCCTTTTGAAGCATCATCAGGGCCATTTTTGTTCGAGACAGCCCACTGGAGATCGGTACGAGAGGTATGATCAAGGTTTCGGAGTACCTTAAGAGCTCCCAGGGGGAATCTTCCGCTCGGGAGGCAGCTGTTGGAAGCGCTGGCGGGTTCGCTGGGTGATCCAATAGTTCCATTCAGTGCCTGTGATGTCGGTGAATCTCCTTCCGCCGGCTACAAACAATGAAACGAGAAAGAATGGGGATTAGTCTCATCCTCACAAATGTTCACCGGCCATTCGACCAACCTTGATACTGACTGAATCTGTTTGTACTACGAGCGTGTTGAAAGAATTCATCTACCGCACCTTCATACAAGCCTTGGACTGGTGCATCTGGATTGCCTGTTTTGCGAGGGAAGAACTAGTCAGCATTGTTGTCGCCAAAGATACAGCAGCATACTGGAAAGGTATCCTGGCTACTTACGGTGAAGTGCATCGTTCTGAACCACATTAACAAGCTCTGTGAGGCTTCTCCTTACACCGTCTATAGGAGTTCCTGCTTTCCAGATAACGACGTTATTGGGCAGGATGAATGCCTTCGTTACATGAGTAGCACACAGCGCTAGAGCAGTTAACAGAAGGAGATTGTGAAGAAACCTCATGGTAACTTTGCTGGCTCTCTTCCGGAAGATGATTCTAAAGGCAGGAGTTGTCTGTAGCAAGGTCCTCTTTGATGGCGGGAGATGAGGTACAGATATACCTTTCGCAATTTTGCATGTCCAGACGAAGAATCAGTTGCCCGTCGCAAATACACAGCCACCAAGGCTCTGTTGTAACAAACCACGGCGTAACTTTGTGTACTGCGGCTTCGTTCTGGATCTATCGAATCAAAAACCAGAGATCCTATCCTCGGATTTTCATCTTCCTCAAACACCAGAAAAACCTGTTCCACGTTGCTATTTGTGGCACTGTGTTTGCTTGAACGGACATTTTCATTCGACCGAGCTTTGTTCACAGGAGTTGCTGTCGAGTCGGCGCACTTCTAACCCTAATTTATTGCCTTCATTTCGGCTAGAGTTCCTGCTCGGATATTTCTGTATCTTCGAAGTCTTCGCCCAAAAACACACAAGTCAAATGGACATGGTAGAGATCGTTAGAAGTTGGAAGCGATGCTAAAAAAAATCTGAACTTCGGCCTTCGGCCGTCTAGTACGTTTATGGTTGAGCTGTACATCTCCGATCTAGGAGATGCTTTGGTTGTTTCAATCACTTGCTTCATGTGCATATTCGAAGATCGCTTCTGTCATGACTTACTTCATCCCAGGTTGCTAATACAGAGGTATGGTCTTGACTACACCTTGATCGGTACACTCATCATGTCATTTTTAGTACCATTGTTTCTCCCATCCACAGATCCTGTACTGGTGCTACGTTTTTCTGGATCTGTGCCAATGAAGGAGTATCAAGCTACTGGTCATTGTCCTTGCCATTTCTGTTTGCTGACACCATTCAAAGAAGCATGGCAGAGGAATTTGCCGAAGTCTAGTTTCATTCAGCCCACCAGATTCAAGCCTTTCGTTTGCTCCTGATCATGTATAATGTAGGTTGCTCGGCTTCCTTCTAACAAGGGCTAGCAGCACGGACCGAGGACACACTGAGATGCTTACACGGAGAAAATCATTGCTCTGCTAACACCTGGGCTTGATTCGCCGTTCGGGGATGGATGGGTGCCACAAAGACTTGAGCAATGAAAGCCACAAAGATGCGTTCCAGACTTTCTTAGACAGTTAGTGGCATGCGTTGTCACAGAGTGTCGCTTTAATCTGTTGCTTGATTCCACACTGTACAGTACTGCACATTTTCCGGTAAGTTTGTGGGCTGTTGAAGTTGTGAGCTGTTGAAGTTGTGGGCTGTTGAAGTTGTGAGCTGTTGAAGTTGTGGGCTGTTGAAGTTGTGGGCTGTTGAAGTTGTGGGCTGTTGAAGTTGTGGGCTGTTGTCCGAGTCAGATGACGATCCCACTTGATTTTGAAGAAGTGATTTGAAGCGAATTGTCATCAAATGGAGTCCTGGCCCGTACCGGCACTTCAATCGTATCGTTGGGCGCCCACGATGCCAAAGAGAAAATTTTTGCAGGGGAGCGACTATAAATAAAGCAAAAGTCGAGATACGATGCTTACCAGTAGAGGGAAAGCAAGATCGAAACGGTGCTTTCTATCCGGTCCTGCCTGAAGGCTTCCGATTACCACCTAGACTCCTCTCCACAAGGGCAATTCGCTTCGAAATGAGGCTCAACCAGAGAATCCTTTCTCCTCTTATGATTCCCCTTCTTGCGTTTGCTCCGTTTGCAGTCGCCGGTTTCTGGAAGGCAGTGAAAGTGGAGCCTGAGCCCAAACCTGCACAATTTGATCCTCCGCGCCCTCCTTACTTGTCCCGACAAATTCAGCCCTTCGAGGTCGTCCACGAACACAGAGAATTCGCTGCACCACATCTTCAAGATATCTTGCGCGAAAACTACCGCTACCCAGCGGCCAAAGTCGAGCCTCTACCGGCGTCACCGCTAACACATGCGGAACTGGAAGAGCTCATAAGGACGAATGCCAACGCGAAGCGATTTATTCAGCTTGGTAGTCATGGAGAAGGTTTGCATGGTATGAATCTTGCCATGGCTGTTGAACAGCCAGATACCAGTGCCGAAAGGATCCTTGCGATAATTTCCCTGGAGCACGATGGTATGGGACAGCGTTGGTGGGTCCTAGTTCATGGGTACGTCAAAGCTTCGAACGTGAATTATCTCAACCATCGATTAGATACTACTCTTCTCCGTGTTCCCTATATGACGGTTGGAAAGGCAATCACAACAAATCAAGCTTTTGGAGTACTTGAATACTTATGATTGAACGAAGAACTATTTCTTGTTTTTTGGAAAAGGGAGCAAGAGTTGAGGGAAGTAAAGTGTGGCATGGGAGGAGCTAGTGTTGTGCCACGCCTGTCGGCTTGTCATCCCGACTGAGCTTCATACACTCTGGCATATGACCATATGAGATTGCGACTTGGACCTGTGTGAGGCCTTGAGCTCGGTGAGGCTCCCGGTCCGCCGTAGAGGGGGCTAGTCGAGCGAAAGGCGAGCGACATAGGGGGGGAGAACAGGGAGGGCAAAGAATGATCGCTATGCGGGGCCTAGCGACTACAAAGATGATAGTGAGGAGGATAACGCATAAACGTGGAACATTATGGACTAAGTGAGGGTGACGTGCTCTACTGGTCCAGACGCCCTCACCCTCTCGCACGCATAAGTAGGAGGAGTGTGATCTGCTTGTCCAGATTCTCTCGCCCTTCTCGCACGAGGTACAATTATGCTTCAAGGTTCTCTTCAGGCCAAGTGCCTCATCTTCACTTGTGCCTCCTTTTCGAGCTCAGTACCTCTCCTCAGTATGCTCCACTCGTGGTCAGGCCTGGGTTTCCACGCCTCAGCTTGATCGCTCGCTTCAATCAGCGAAAGCACTTTAGACAACTATAGCACCCGATCAATCTCACCCAAGTTCCTCAAGATGAGACTCGTGTAAAAAAGGGGAAAGCCTCCGCTTTGCTATCCTTAACAGAGGGGGAAAAAAAAAAAAAAAAAAAAAAAAAAAAAAAAAAAAAAAAAAAAAAAAAAAAAAAAAAAAAAAAAAAGCTAGAAGTACTGTGCTCTTGTGCTCTGTTGCGTCAGGTCAAATTTCTAATCCTGAAGCAGACTTGAGGCATATAGATTTGGCTCAAAAAAGCGGTATCTTGTGAGCTAAATCAGGTCCTTTTTAGCTCACGAAAAGCCATGAGCAAAAGTCAAAAAGCCAAATATGTGATTATAGAGAAATTATAGCTCACAAATGAGCCAAAATTGGCGTGCCAAAACCTATCTACTTGATACCCCCTTTCGAGCTTGCGTTAAATTTTACTCGTGCGAAAGGAAGAAAATGTCAGGACTGGTGCCGCAGCAAGCGAAGGTCTGCAAGATTCATGGTATCCTTGCCTGTTGGGAGAAGCAAATGAACCGAGTGGCTAGCACGATCACTTGTCAACGAGCATGATGAGGGTCACTTTAAAGGCGTCCGATGCAGCTTTACAGATACCTATCTTTTTCCTACATCATTCTCATGAGAATCGACCCCGTAACCGACTAATTAACGCGCATCCCGGCTGAGTATCACACACTTTTGACAAATAGAAAAACACATGCTTGTGGCTAGATACAGGGTCGGTGACGAAAAACTACACAACCAAGGTAGCGCTGAGCCGAGGCTGAGAAAAGATGGAGAAAGAACAAACAAATAACGGGAAAAAACACATGCAAAAATAGAGCGGAGGGTATTGAATGAACACGTAGCTTTAGAAGGTTGCCGGCCGATAGGTCCAGCCCAGAAGCGCACTCCCTCTAGACGACCACGCGAAGCACACATAAATGAGATGTTCGCCCTTCTCTCACGACTCACAGAGCAATCAGACTGCGCGTCAGTTTCGGTCACTTCACACGGTATAATGTGAAAAGCAGACCCCAGGTGGGCCTACAATGTCCAAAACACACCTCAGTTTGTCGCCGGTTAATTTACCTTTTAAAGACCCGTTCCGAGGACACCGCAATGCTGCGGCGTCATACTGCTGGAGAATCCTTCTGCGACATGTGTCTCATCATCGGTAGCAATGCAACGCCCCATCGGCATCCATCCATATGAGTAGTCATGAAAAGGAAGTCTGCGCAGAAGTGGGACTTTGAAGGGCTGATTCCTCTCCTTGATCACAGGTGCAAGATCACATGACAGCTATAAACTTCCGCAGTCTCTGATGTTGTCTGGTTGACAACTGATATCTGACAATCAAGCACTCTTTCACCAATTAAGTCCATTTTCATTGTCCATACATATGTGGAAGTTTCAAAGGAAACTAGACAGCAAAAATGGACCACAAAACCCGGAACTCCGTGATCCGAACACCGAAGGATTCTATTGTTCCCCACCCAGGAAAAGTCGAGCCTCTGACTCGAAAACAAACAGGGCTGTCAAAACCCCGTATCTCGATAAGTGGTACTCTTCAGCAACCGAACTCCGGGCGTATTCGAGCCATGCTTCGCGACCCCGACGATCCAGCTTGGAAGTGCATGTTACCTGAACGATACAAAGTCCTCTTTCTTCGATTCGTGTTGGACGCCACCCTTCCTTCCAGGCCCGAGTTCACCAACTTCGGAAATCCCACAAGCAGACATTCCGATGCAGTCGCTCTGCGTCGAAAACTTTCCAACGGCTGATCTAGACTGAAAGTGCAGGTGAACACAAACGAGGCTCGATTCCTGTCTGTATTCTATGAATGCCTTGTCAAGGTCGCTGGTTTGATCGGAAATTTTGGCAAGGTACAGAAAGTGTGCCATAGCACCGGCAAGGCTAGCCAAGGGTCGGTTTTCTAATTCGCTGACAAATCTGCGTTTCTTATCTTTGCACCCCAAGAGCTTTTTTCTCTCGACAGTAGTCTTTCTTATGAATTGTGATTCAATGACGTTGGTACTGTCGCGGGATGTCTTCATCCTTAAACAGCTATGGTTGATCGGCTCCGTAGTACAAGAGCTTTTTGGGCCAATCACGTCTGTTGCGTCGGGAAGTGAGATTGCCGTAAAGTAGCTAGGATACCTAACCAGCCAACTATGGTCAAAACAGGTTATGGTAGCACCTGTCAACGTTGCAGACATGTTATTCTCCCAGTCCCACCGACTCCCCATCTTGTGTCTATGATGCACGCAGCTCTTCATGAATGCTATGGAGAAGTGAAAGTCAAACAACGCCGTCTGAGGAAATGTGAATCAGCAATGTCACCGGTTTAAATCCGAGGGAAGTACGCCACAGGATTTGTAGGCATTACCATGGCAACTGGTCTCATTCCAGCAGAGACAAGCCAAAGCTCTTGCTACCTAGTGGCCGGTCAACTGTCGAAAGAAGAAGGTAATAATGGCCGTAGAACTGAAGATATATAAAGGCTCAACTTTGGAGCTAAAAGACACATTCCTCTGCATCCAGATCGTTGTTCTCAAAGACGCAATCTCTCGCATCCACATACCCTCTTTGGCAAGCCAGCTCAGCTCTCCGAACCAACCATCTCGAGCGTCGAACAATAGTAGCGATGGGCACTATCTCCTTCGGCATTATTTCGCTTTCTCTACTCCTGATCTCTCAGCTCATGAGTGGATCATTTGCCCTCGTCGTTAATCTTGAGGATCTCGGAACGTCATCCAACAACCCGGACATTAAGCTCAAAGCCAATGGTGTTGAGCCAGGTGTGGCAGAAAAATACACGGAATGGTTGAATGCTCAAACCAAGGGCTGGCAGATGAAATCTCATTCCTTGGCTCACCATGTGACAGTTCCCGAGCAGGTATTCGCGGCCAGCGTGCCCGAAATCCATCGAGAACTGCTTGCTAGTCGTGCGAAAAGAGTGCTACTATACATAGGCATGACTGCTGATAATGAACGTAACGTCTTCGCTTTCTTCCCCGAGGGCACGCGTCATGGATCGTCAAACGTCGCCTTTGTATCGACTCCGAGGGTGTGGAAATCGCTAGATGAAGAGATGCAACTGCATGCTTTCGCTCATGTCAACAAGGAAAACTACGATGAATTCCACCACGGCCTCGATTACGACTTCAACACAAGTCCACTTGATTCCATGGTTCGGCGAATCGTCCCACCAACTCCGCAGTCCATGTTTGATGAATTGTTTCCTCGCTTCGTTCATCCACTGTACCGTGGATGAAGTCCTCTTACATTAGAAGTGCGCCAACTACTCTCATCTCATCTTTGCAACTCGTGCGAGAGAGCGGGAGCGTCTAGACCAGTAGAACACAATACTCCCACTTAGTTCATGGTGTTCCACGTTTATGTCCTTATCCTTCTCACCATCATCTCTGAAAATCGCTAGGCGGAGTCTCGCGATCATATTTTGCCCTCCCTTTTCTCCCTCATGTCTTTGTCGCTCGTCCTGCGTTCGACCAGCCCCCTTACGGCGGACTGGGAGCTTTACCGTGCTCAAGGTCTTCCACAGGTCCAAGCCGCAATTTCATTATGCCACCATTATGCTAAGTGTGAGAAGCTCAGTCGGGATTAGGCGGAAGTGTTTGTTCCATCAAGTCCATCCAGATGCCCAACTTCCGATAATTAAGAATTCTGGACGGCCTAAGATTTTCATGTGGACTTCCGGCACGTTTTAAGGAAGCTGATCGAGCGTGAGGCAGGCGGAAATCGGGAGAACTAGAAGCCTCGAAATCTGCGTTGCTGGCTAGTAGTGGAAATGCAGGACTAGCTGATCCTAGCTGTGAGACACTCGGTCGGTACTGTGAGTACAGGCGCAAACTTGGGAAAAAAGGGGGGTGGGGGGGGGTGGGAATTGATTGCAGGTCAGCGAGGGAGTCGCTAACTCCGAGGCTCCCGGCACGTCGTAGGGCCGGTCGAGCGCAGGGGGAGCGGGTCACAGGCGGGCACAAAAGAGGGGGGGAATCGGGTGGGTGCAAAGCTAACACGCCGTGCAGGTCACGGCGCTTGTTAACGAGATGGAGGAGAGGAAAGAGGGGGAACATTGTGAAGGAGTTCTTTATACGTGCGATGGTGGAGGAGGAAAGGAGGAAGTGGGCTGAGTCGGCCGCGTGTCTTTTTGCTCAGATGTGCACGCCGGTCACGTTCCCCATGAATGTCGAGAATAAATACATGTTACAAATTGCACTTATTGGAAGATCACATATGAAGCTAGGCGGCTGCTCGATATGTCCCACACACTCTCAAACTCTCGCATGAGCTTCCGCGAGAATCCAGATGTTGTGAACCCCCACAATTAAGCCCCTGAAGAATATGCATGAGCATGAACGTTCATGAGTGGGTAGGGTACACTAAATATTCATGTTTGTCCGGTTTGATACATAAGAACGTATGAATGAGACTAGACCTGTGAGGTGGGACATGAAAGCGGTTTACAAAATGAAATATAGTGGGAGAAGCAAATTCAGACACTCTCAAGTTGCATGACACCCCTTTTATCATCCGGCCCAGAGTGGCCCCTTTGCCTAGAGGAGATGGAGGCCACTAGTCGCTGAACAAGCATAAAAGCTTCCTTGCCTCAACTGATCCTTGCATCTTTCACCACACAACATTTAAAAACTGCAAGAAGAACTCTCAGAATGAAGGCTACTTTGCTGCAAATCTATGCTGTAACAGTGAGTTGCGCTACGGGGTGTTTGCCACCCTAATCCACCCGACCTTGACTTTTGCGAAAGTATTGACATTCTTTTGAGAACAGATCCTTACTTTGGGAATGGTTCACTTCGGAGTGGGACTTCCAATCCTGCCCAAGGACGTGTCCCAAGTCCAAGCCTTCCGGAAGATGTTGGACGATCCCCGGCCAGATTTTTATGTAGAGCCAGCCGCGCTCGCCACAAACCTTTACAGATTTGCTTTCTCGGAAACAAATCACGAACAGCCTTACGGTATCCATCTGGCGCTTCAGAGTCAAACATTCTATCGTCAGATGATTGATGTTTATTTTGTTTCCAGGGTCAAGCCAATTCTTGACAGGCTAGCTGCGTCAGCAAGCACCGGAGCTTCTCGGGCTCGATCCACTAAGCTTACCCCAGGTCAGCTAAAGTACAGCGTTAGGGACGCCCACATGGCTTACGACAAACACTTGAATGAATTCTGGAAAGAATACCAGCAGGGCTTTACCGATTCTCGCGCTAAGAGGGTCCAGAGCGGAGACGAAGCTGACGACATCAACAACATCCTACCTGTGTATGATGGGTTGCCCAAGGAAAAGAAACAAGTTTTCACCAAAATGATGAGTAATGGAGTCTCAGAAGGCTTCAACCTGCATGCTCAACATATATTTAGCAACATCTTTGGGCTATATGTCGATCTTGAAAAGCTGAAAGTCGGTGTTTACTCTCCAACCGCTCAAAGGAGAATCGGGAGTGCGGGTGCAACCACTTCCTACCGACAAACGGAGCCTTGAAGGACTTTCGGATTCAGCATGTGAGCAGCGGCACTGTTTCCCATTCTTCTGCAGATTATTCACTCTGTTGTATTAGCAACAAGCCTCGGCTAGCTGGCTGAAACTCGTGCTGGAAAGGGCGAGAGTTTCTACGCAAACGAAACTCGCTTCTCCCTCATACCTTTCCACTTAACCCCCTTCACTCGTTGCTAGACCACTGCATATCGTTGTAGCTTTTCTCCCACCCTGTTCTCCCTTGTCTTTGTCGCTTGCCTTTGTGCATGACCGACCCCCTTTACGGCGGGCCAGGAGCCTTCACCTAGTTCAAGGCTTCGCAGGTTTAGCCGCAATCATATGTTTTCTATGTGTCAAGTGTGTGAGGCTCAGCCAGGACAGCGGAAAAATTGCACAAATACGCTTTTGAGAGTGAATGGGAAAAATGACGCCCTTGGTTCGACCCTCGGACCTGATGGAGGTGCAACGTGGACTGGACGGTGTTGGGCACTCGCACGGTAGAACACTGGCACTGTGATCTCATTTCTATGAGCAAAATCGTGCGATAGTATCACCGCCAAGTAAAAGAGATGTAATGATAGTTGATATTGAAGACGAGCAAAGAGAGTGTGACCGTGTATGTGCACGAAAAACTGGGAAGCATTCGTACTGGAGGAAAATGGGTCATTGAAATGAAGAGAGTTGGACTGACCCAAGTTGATCGGGCAGGCCGATCGGGCATTTGGCACAGTCCACGGAAGTGAGCCGAGACCGGAATAGGCGACCACTCCAACTAAACGGGCTTCAGGTAGTCTCTGAGTTTCTTGACGTTGCGAGCTCTGTACAGCTGATTCACAAAGCTTCGCCGGTCGGGTACATCAAGTAGGGCATAGCGGAACCAGGTCATCTTTGGCCATTCACCAGGTTCGATGCCAACAATGGCCCATCCGACCTTTCCTGTCTTCTCCTTCTCAATGAGCTTCTCCTTTACTTTGTCACTATGTATCGGGACGGCAAATAATCTACCTTGATGGTCCATCGTAGGCGAAAGAAAGATTGCTTGCTTCGAGTCGATCTGACGCTGTAGCTGTTCCTTCAAGATTGTGAGATGGTTGTTCCTAACGTTGTCTAGGGCACCCGCAAAGATCAGCGACCTGGAATCGAAGTGAAGCTGCAAGAGTCGAGTCTTGAACACTCGACCGATATGCCAGAGTTCGAATGGTGGTACAATTGTCTCGCTGAGTGTTGGTACAAAGGCTTGCGGCTGACCTGACACAGACAGAAACATTTCTGAGGTAGAAGGTCCCGCTTCTGAATGCGCCGGCGGAGTGACATTCGGAATAACTTCTTCATCCACAGGAGTATGGCCAGTAAGGTCGATCAAAGTTCTGGTCGCGTCGGAACTAGGTGCATGGAGGCTCTGGCTTGGTGTCGGAACATTAAAGCCACCGATTTCGATCAACGGTGAAAGACGATCGAATCCAACCTCAGAATCAGTTTGGGGTGTCTGCTGAACAGCACGATCAGGCCTAACAGCCAATGCAGGAAGGACACACATGCTTGAGGGTAGGAGAAAAGCAGTGAGGCTCCTGACGAAAAAAATTGCGGGCCGCATGTTGAGGAAGGGCAGTGTAGAGTGACTTTAAGAAGGAGAGGTTGGTCTTTCAAGTACTCTCACTTGCTTCTCTAGACCGGATTATATACCTTACGCCACCGCTCCCCATTCCTAGATTTGTGTGTTGAGCCAGCGACGCATGATGGCGCGCCCTTGATTGTCAAAGCGGGGTGTGGAGTGGTAGGATTAAACATACTACAGGTACCGAATGCATCCGGTCAATCGCTGAAACCGCCGACATCCAAAGATAGTCCGCAATAGTGGCTGTGGCGGACTTGAGGTGACGAAATGGGACCGAGAAAGCCTCTTTGCGGCTACTGTCTCACAGGCTCTTAATTTGATGGGTCTAGCGTCACTCTGAACTCTTCAAGTGTAGCCACAGCGCTTGCGTACCCCCTCAGACAAGTCTTACAAAGCCTGAAACAGAGAACAAAGCTCATGCAGTTGAGTCGCGTCTATCAAAAGTATACAATCGTCGCTAGAAAGCGAGCTGGACAGCGACCCTGTTGTCGAATTGTGCAGCGATGGAATTATTGGGAGACCCGTCCGAGACTCATCTAGAGGAGGCGTTGAAGGAAGCATCCTAGCGATTTCACGTCTGCGGCTCAGTTGAGTATGCGAATTCTCAGGCATTGTCTATGCATGTGTTGCAAATGCGTGCCACTCGATTTGTGGGGGTATGTTGGTTTTGGCCGGATGCACGCTTACGACTGAGTAGTAGGGACATGTTTCCGACTCTTTCTTCCCCATTATGAGGAGTTGTCGATGGAGACGGCCTGATTTCTATGGATCGTATACTGCAGCTTTTCCGTGAACTTTTTGAAGCGGACGCCAACAGCTCCCATCGGTATAACCTTAATTTTGACTGTTGAATTGTCGCGCGCGTATGTTTCAGGGCAGCGAGCACGTTAACGGCTCCCTCTCTTTGATCAATCATCGCTTTGGAGTATGAGATTTTTCGTACCTTCACCATGGTGGGTAAGCGCGGAGGGTCCTCTATGGTGTTCCTGTTCCGGCTATCCTGGGGGAAGAGGTGGCTTCTAAGAAGCAGGTTAAGATCGAACGCCTCTGGAAGAGGCTTCATCTTGGGCTGCCCCAGAACAGTAATCGGTAAAGCACAGGACAATGAAGGATACAAGCTAGGACCATCAGTACGAGCAAGCTATTCTCCATGTCGCTCGGAGGGGTAAGCGGATGAGGTGGAGCAAAGGTTGTGTCTGTGTAATTTGAAATCCGGCCGGAACAGTACAGCACAGCGTAGTCGATTCATTCGCCCACAGGTCTAGTCGCAAGAATAAGTTCGTATGCAACAAGCGTGTGATGCTCAGCCGGGACACTAGTAAGGTTCAGCGGTGGATACGTCTGCCGAAATTCGCACGGGGACCGAACCCTGCTTCCACAATACGTGTGGGCCTTTCCCCGCTTGAGCAGAGCAATCTATTTCATCTATGTATGCTACAACGATCCGAGCGTCTTTGTTCAACTACGCTTCAACAAGTTGGGTGTGCCATCCCGGCCGAGCACCACACGCTTGATACATACGAACATATTATTGCGGCTAGACCTTTGAGGCCTTGAGCTCAATGAGGCTCCTGGCCCGCCAAAGAAGAGGCTGGTTGTGTGCAAGGGCGAGCGACAAATACGCGAGTCCTGCCCAGACTTTCTCGCTCTTTTCGCACGAGTTGCAGATGTAGACGATTTCTGACATCTACGAACCTTACAACAATCTACAAGCACTTTGCAAGTTCCACTGATTCCGCAGCGCTTTCCATGCAAAACTTAGTACACGCCAAATGAAACGATCGGATGCACCGTGCAGGGGCGTTCATGCTGTTGGAATCTTTGGAACAGACTGGGTTCAGAGCCTCTATCGAGAGCTCACAGCTCCGGGCAGCGAGCTATTCCAATTAGAGCAGACGGACCGGGCTCCGTCTCGGGGTCGCTTAGTCGGTGTTCACCAGCACGCCTATCTTATGCGAGTAAGCGGGTATAGCGGCCAAGACGAAAGCTGTGAGCGTAATGAAAACCTTAATAAGACAAAACCACCGACCTGGACCGACTGGCTCCGCTCCACTGCACATTGTGCTACCGACGTTCCGTCTCCTACTCTGATGTCTATATAACTATTCCTCGATCCTCCCCGAGCAGAACACTGCATGTCAGAAACAAAGCTACTTGTTCAGCCTTAAAGAATGGTTACTGGAGTATTTTTCCGACTAGCGCTACTATCATCTTGGGGCGTGGTATCGGTCTTCACGGCCGGGGACAGACACGATTCGACTTCTGCTGGGAGGTCGGACTCTGCGCCCGCCCTTCATGACACAACTACAGGTCTCCCCATATCATTTTCTCCTCCAGCCGGCTCGCCTTCCGCTGTGGCTCCTGACACTCGTCCATACGACTTTGTGCTCTTCGGTCAGCCTATACGATCAATCGCACCGCCTCCTCCCTCCGATCCTAGTCCTAGTCGCCCTACAGGCTGGCATGTGACCTATCCGCCGCTCAATCAGCAGCCCGTCCTCGATCGGCGTCTCGCCGGTATCATGTCTGCCAACACCGTCCATGCAACTCTGATACCGGTACCAGGCAATACGTTTGATAACCCCGGGGTACGAGCCAGACTCAAGCAGTGGAGTCAATGGGTTCTGTCCGATCACAGGCATGAATTCCACTATATCACTGCGAAGCATGACTCCCTTGAAGATGGAATGTCTCAGAGTGTGTATCTGTTTCGACCCATTCCACCCGAGGACTTCGAGTACATTTTCCCGGACGCCGTCGAACAATGGCAAAGGGTCACGCCTATCGCTGTGTACAGAGCTCGCGCACCACAGCAAAACTTCCAGTCGTACGGAAAGTTCGAAATTTCAGGCGTTGAAATGGCTGTCGACATGCATGGGCCATTTCACGTCGGGGTCATCCCAAGGGAGCCATTGGGAGACCTCTTAGACATCATAGAGAATCCTCCTTTACGCATATAGCCTCCGTGATGAGAGTTCCAACAAATGCATACAATCATTTTCTTCTTTAGGCTGCCTCAATCAGACTTCTTTAGCACTTGCATGCACGTGCTCATCAGTGACGGTCGCTATTCCGGGCCGGTTAGGCACCCAGCCTAGCAATGAAGAGCGTTTCTTTGAGTAGGTGCCGCTTAGCACAAGATGGCGGGACGATGAATGAACACGATTCGAAGTCCCTCAAATGAATCCGCCAATTGATCGGCTTTCATGTTCAAATACGAACCGGCCTTCCTGGAATACAGACCAACGTTGAGAAACAATTTGGAGGAGCAAAGTCATGTTTCGGCCAGAAGCTAAACTCCGAACATCCCGACCGAGCTTCACACACTCCGACATATGGCCATATGAGATTGCGACTTGGACCTGTGTGAGGCCTTGAGCTCGGTGAGGCTCCCGGCCCGCTATAGAGGGGGCTGGTCGAGCGCAAGGCAAGCGACTAAGACAACATAGGGGGGAAGAACAGGGAGGGCAAGAAAAGGATATGGTCGCTAGGCGATGGCCTAGCGATTTGTGAGATGGTGGTAGGAGGGATAGACACGAAGGTGGTATGTGTACTGAAGTAAGTGGAAGGAGTGTGATCTGCTTGTCCGGTTGCTCTCGCCCCTCTCGCACGAGTTACAAGTGGGTGGCCATTGCTGATACCGAGATAGCTGCTGCAGTGAGCCTCCATTGAGCGACGGATCGAATGTTACGAGTGGGCCGCTGAGAGGTGGAAGTACCTTTTGTTCAGTCCGCGACGTCCGATGACGACGCCAGCGCCTCTGGCCCTACAGCATGGGATGCCCTTAGATGAAAGTGAAAGTCACTTTCGGGAGAACTAACAATACAATCTTCTGGATGAAGCTCTATGCTACGGATATATTATGACCGCTTCTCGTCATGGCACCCAACTTCTCGCTTCATTAGCAGGACGCTCAAGCGCATGCATTCGGCTCTTCTCGCCATTTCGACGCTCGCTCTTTGTCTCCGGCCCTTTATCCGCGCCGGACTGGATCCGAAGGTGGGGCGAGTGGAGGCCGTGGCTCCACTTATCCATGAACTCTAAGCTCCCAAAAGAAGGGCTATGTACGCGGGCTACTGCTGTAAGCCTTGAATTCAAACACCGTTTGGTTGGTTGATCCGCAGGAGTCAGAGTATAGTATCTGAGATGAAATGTCGCCTTGTCTATACATGGCGCAGCGGTGCTTGTCTACGGGTCCTCTAAATCGCCGTCCCGGCTGAGCATCGCACGCTTTGATACAGAGGAATATGTAATTTCGGCTAGACCTGCGAGGCCTTGAGCTCGATGAGGCTCCCAGCCTGCCGTAAAGGGGGTTGGTCGTGCGCAAAGGCAAGCAACAAAGGCATGGGAGGGTGAACAGGGTGGGGAAACAGGTATAATCGCTAAGCAGTGGCCTAGCGATGAGTGAAGAAGATGATAGTTAAGGGGAAAGGTGTGAAGGCGGTGTACATAACGAAATTAAGTGGGAGAAGTTGCCCAGCCGCTCTCGGCCTTTCCCGCAAGAGCTGCAGCCATCTGTATTTCGCTTCCTCGGACCGGTGTTCAGCACTTTAAAGCTTCATTGCAATTCGAAAGCCATCGATTCAAGAAAAGGCTAGAGGCACCTGCCAGAATGCTCTGTCGGCCATCCGTGACGGAGCTTTTCTCACAGAAAGGACCGAAAGATGATCAGGGTAAAATCAAGAAGAGCAGAGGGGATGCAGGGGTACAGATATAGGAGTTGTCTTTGTTCATTTGTGGCGACCAGCTCAACTTGCAGACACCTCCCTCTCACATTTGCCGATCTTTCAGTCACCGAGGTGCCAAATTTGTCAACTGCAGACCCGAGGGTGTACAAATAGCCCGGATTAATGACCAGAAGACAGGCTGAAAAAGCAGCTTCCTGCAAGTTACCTCCCTTCTAGCTTACCAATTAGCTAGCCTTCCGTCAAGCTCTTCGTACCAGTTCCTTACATGATGCGATATACAGTTACCTGCGCCTTCTTAGTTGCCAGCTTGGCTATCATCGTCTTTGGGGCACCTACGCCGGTAGTTCGGGAAGAGCCTGAATCTGATCCAGATACCGGTCTTCGACTCGGCCATAGTATCTCTCCAAACGTACCAAACGTGCCTGGACCAATTCAGGGGACTTCATCAAGTTTTGATGTCAAAGCGCCCACTAACGAGGCATCCTTCTACAGTCCAGAAGTTTCACACTTCCACTCGGTCCGTATACCGCTTCCGACTGTTCGTACGGACGTGGCGAAATCTTTCCTTCAGTCTCGATTCTCCGTCAAGTCGAACGAACCGCTTCAGCTGATGCTCACGCCAGCTGAGAGGAAATCTATCTTTGAAATGGGCCAAAAACACCTGACTCAGCGCGATATAACCTGGCTCCACGCTGTTTACGACGAGCCTCAGCTTGATCTCAGCTATAGGAAGCAGCTGTACATTGCCTCGCCGATCGTACTGTATGACTGGAAGAAAGCGGCAGGAATACCCCCTTCGATCGCTACTTCGCATTGGCTACCCATGATGTTCTATAAGACAGACCTCAAGCCGGGTCGGAGCACTTATTTCAAGGTGGCCGGAATCGAAGTGATACAAGATGCTGATGAAGCTGTTAAAGTGATGCGGAACTGGGACTCGTCCGACACGCTACAAAACATAGGGACGCAATTTGGCATGGATGTACACCCAGCACCGGTGTAGCTCTAAGCAGCTCCTCTCCATCTCGGATAACCAGGCGTCGAAATCCGAGCTGGAACATTTCACGCAGCGGCCTGCAAGTGCAAAAGTGGCCTCCCCACCGTGTGAATGTTGTCTCATCTTGAGGCTACCCGACATCCGGGCGTTCCGCTTCTGCGGCATCGCTTTCGTTGATGCAAATAAATGGTCTAGTCACATGGGAGACGCACTTCCTGGCTATCACATGCAATTTCGTCCCTTATTACTGCATAGCCCCGACTGTCTTCTAGGTAGCGAAAAAAGTACAAAAATGATGACATGTTCTTCCTCCTTGCTCTCCTTAGATTCAGCGTTTGCATCCTTCTCTGCAAACTCTTCACTTAGTCTCAAGCTCACTTATTTGTAAGCTTCTCGCTTCTTTTCGGACGAAATGACTTTGCCGGTTCTGCTCACTCTGCTTCTGATCTTCGCCTCGCAAGCCGTTTTCAGTCTCGACTCTGATCGCTGGAGCAAATCATCTAAGAACCATATCAATGCTTCGCATATGCCTAAAATGACACGTTCATGGACCGATTCGGACGAAGCATACCGACGAGCAGGAGATGTTACTGATGATGCCACAAGTGTTTCCACCACAGATGGCCCGTTCCCTGAAACGTTGGTTCCCCGCGTTGTGATGCAGTATCTGGTTGAAGAACGACATGGGGTCAATGAGCATCTACCTATGTCAATGGACCGCGAGAAAACAGGGGATGCGCTCGGAAAGATGGAAGAATTGCTGCAGCAGCCTGAATCGATTGTATCGAGTTTCACGCATGCCGGCACTACCTATTTCATCACGCCGGCTTGGGGTTCGCCAAACTCTAACTATCCACCCTGGAGTGAACTTCTTCATGCTCCGGAGAGATTGGGTCCAAAGGAACGGCAACCCATCCTCGTAGCCAAGCTCGTACCTCGCATTTCCCAGAAGGATCGTGAGGACGGGCCATGGGGTTACGAATTGTTGGCAATCAGGACGACCACCTCGTTCGACGATAAGAAACATTTCGTGAAAAGCTTCCACCCCAAACATTGGTACTTAACCACCTTCCCCGATTTGCTGGACAGGGTAAAGAGAACGCCTTGAGACACTCCTAGCAACTATCATTTTCACGTTATTGCTAAAGCCTCGATGCTAAAACTATATCATGTGGTCGGATAGAGGGCTTGCGCGTCTGGGAGAAGCCTATCGTCCGACGACCCTCTCAGCCGCGTGTTGATCTAGTTTCCTTCCACTCTGTTTTCGCATCCCCAATTTCTGACCTACTTTTATGTTCGCCTTTTCATTCCGCCTCTCTGTCCTTTTGTCTTTCCTCTATCTCCTCTCAGCCACGCAGCACATACCGCTACTCTGTCCGTGTAGTTTTTTTGTTCCCACTCTGTACTCCCTCCCTCGTCGCTCGTCCTTCGCTCGACCAGCCCCTTCACGGCGGGCAGGGAGCATCTTTCGAACTCGGGCGTCTCACGGTCCTTCGCCTGCAATGCATCAGCTTTTTTGTTTCTCATGCGAGTGCAACTCAGAAGATAGGTCAGACGGGATTTGATTATCTACGAAATTTTATCCCGCTGCGTTGATGATAATATTCCGCGAGATCAAAGAAAGCTACTGTAGTACGATGCCAGGCCACCATGTTTGGACCTCGTGCGAGAGGGCGAGAGCGTCTGGACCAATAGAGTAAACTGCCCCCACCTAACTCATTCCACGTTATATGTTTATCCTTCTCACCATCATCTCTGTTAGGCGGAGCCTAGCGATCATATTTTTGCTCTCCCTGTTCTCCCTCCCTTATGTCTTTGTTGCTCATCCTGCACTCGAAAATCAACCCTACGGCGGGCTGGGAGCCTCACCGAGCTCAAGGTCTCACAGGCCTAGTCGCAATTCATTAAGTTACATTGACCATGTGCGAGACTAGTCGGGAGGCCATGGAAAGGGACCACCCCACTCGCCCAATCCAAGCGTCTTTCGTGCCCATAACCAAGAAGCTTGTAGTTAAGAAATCCTCGATCCTGATGGCCCTTCAGTGACTGGGCTCATACTCAGTGTGTCCCCACCGATTGGCTGCGGTAAGTTGCAAGTTGCTCGCGGCGAGCGCAAGACGAACTCCAGCCGGCAAAGAGTGTGGCGCCTTCCTCTTAGACGGCTCAAGGAGCAAGTAAAGAAAATTCCCGGCGAAACCCATTCGATCAAAAGATGAACCCATGACAGGGGGGCACACAACCCACAGAGCAAAGACTGCCCTACGGCAACCGTGTCTCTCATTTTAAGCTTTCGTTGACGCTGGGAGCATGGGATGTGCAGGGTTCATAAAAGCAATTTACCCACGCCTGGTCATGAGATTCCCGTCCCGACTAGCCTCGCACATGGTCAATACAATAGTGAACTTCGACTAGGCCTGTTGGACCTTGAGCTCGGTAAGGCTCCCAGCCCGCCGTAGGGGGCTGGTGGAGCGCAAGGCGAGCGACATAGGGAGGGAGAACAAGGAGGGCAAAGAATGATCGCTAAGCGGGGCCTAGCGACTACAAAGTTGATGATGAAAAGGATAACACATAAACGTGGAACATAATGAACGAAGTGGGAGTGAACGTGTTCTACTGGTCCAGACGCCCTCGCCCTTTCGCACGAGAAGCAATGCTCTCGCCCTTCTCGTACAAGTTGCTTCTTTGTGGGCAGCCCCAGGTGATGAGGTTAAAACGGTAAGTGCGCGTGTGTCAATGGACACTGCCGGTTTTCAATGTGACCGACTGGGGTACCACAGACGCTCCAATTTGGCTGCTCAAGGCTGTGCGCTTCTCCAAACTCGAAACTATTGACAGGAAATAAAGTTACAGGCTCCTCGGTCGGATATATAAGAACAGCCAACTTTGACCTATACAGCAACGCTTTTCTCACCCAATTCGGCTGCGAAACACCCTCGACACTTTTGACAAGCATCATGCTGACTCGTTTCCTTCTCTTCATTCTTTTTGCCAAATTGTTGATGCCAGTGGCTCAGGTTGTGGCCGGACCGCCTCAAACTCCTTCCTTCAACCAGGCCAGTGGCGACACTACTGAAGGATCGAGGGCCATCAGCGCTGACCTGCGTTTAAACCTCCCGTCGTATGAGCGGCTCAAACACACACTTAGCCATGTCGAGCAGCAGTTTGACCTTAAACCGGGGACTCTCTCGCAAGGCCGCTACTATCGACCTGATCAGCTGGAGGCTGTTGACAGCTACCTTCACCGTGAAGATTCTTTTCTATGGTATTTACCGTTTACTAGCCCGGATTGGACTCTTTTCGTTTCCCCTTCCCACATACCTGCCGAAGAAGCTCGCGGGCCTGTCGGAGCTCTCATGCCACCAGGAACTCTCATGTTCCTTCGAGTCTATGACGATGGTAGAATCGTACCAATGGGATTCTCGAAAGTGAAGCCAGGACATAACTTTTTTCATCTTGTTTCCGGAAAGGCATGGTACAATTTGAAATCCCTACGAGATTTATATGCCAACGTACGCGTCGTCAATCCTTGAGCTGTGTTGTCGCCTCGCCTCGACATCATAATGGGATTAAACTGTAGATCGATACTTCGAAGTAGTTTTAGCCCGCAAAAGTTCCTCTAAACCATCGTTCCCTGATTAAAATTTTTGTCAGCCAAAGCAAAGATCAAGATCAAAGTGCTAACACGCTCTACTGTACATTCGCATGAATATGGAATACGAGAGAGAAGAGCGTGATTGAGCAACTTCCATGCCTTGACAAGCATATGTGAGGTTCAGTGGTGTGCGCCCTAAATCTATGCAGGCTTAGGGTACAGTATCGGACTAGTCCCATTGCTTCGAATCATTGACGGGTGCAAGTGTGGCTGGCGCGCCTGTAATTTATTTTCGCTCGGTCGCGTCCCTCTTGATCACCCGAGCCACACAAGTATGTGGGCTTGTCACGCCTCAGTGACTTTCTCGCACGAGTAAGCAGGACCACGGCCACTCCAAACGTCGTGCATCTTCAAAGCGCATATAGCTTACTTGGGCTACACTTCCCCTTCTTTCCGTAATAAACAAAATTCCTCGCAAAACAGTCGCATACAAACTGTGTGCATGCCACAGTTTTACACAAGCTTCATGCCTACCTTCCAGACATAGACTACACATCTTTCTTTTAAAAGCAAAAGAGGAACGAAAAAAAAAAAACTCAAATCAAAATTAGAAGAAAAATGCATTGACGGGGACTCGAACCCCGGTCGATTCGAATCGAAATTCATGCCTTCAGAAGGCGATGAGTGGCAACGACTCATGATACCCCTACACTATCAATGCACATGTTATGATGTGGAACAATATTGGCTATATAGACTTCGAAAATGTGTAACGTTGCAAAAAGGAACAGGTCCGCATTAATATTTCTGCCCTCCCTGTAGCTTCGTGACCAGGGGCAAGCAGAGCTTCTCTTCTTGCATTGAGAAGGAGCCCTGATATTGTATCTTTAGCTTCCACTACTATCTAGTTTCCCTCTCTACAGGGTCTCCGTGAAGAAAGCCATGCCTTTTTTCCTTGTTCGGTATGAATACAGGCAAGGGAAACTTGTCAGGCCTGTGCTTTTTTAAATTGGCGAGTACTTCTACAGAATAGCTAATGGGCTTCATTGCAGGAAGTGGGAACTCTGAAATGGTCTGCTTGACTCTACTTCGCCTCAGTTGATTGTAGTTGGATCACGATTCTGCAGGTAGCTTCCCTGGCAATCCAACAAACTAAGCTGACCTTGTCTCGGACACCACCTCGAGCCGTAAGAGTGTACAGTAGGGAGTTTCATTTCTTCTGGGTTTTCTGGTGGGGCTGGGTTTTCAAAACCCAAAGAACTTGTGTCTTGACACCCCAATTTTTGTGGCCAAAGCTCAGATGCAAGACCGAAACCATGATCAATTTAACAGCTGAAAGAGGTTGAATTTATGTTAGAGTTGGGTTTGACTCACATCACCAAACAACATGCTCTACTGAACTTGCAACTCTCATCATCATTGTCATCCTCTTCCTCATTTGTATTCATCTTTGGGCTATCTGCATCTGAAAAGTTGCTCCAAACCATGCACACATGCTACACAGGTGTTAATAAGAGACTGAGTGCAATGTATCAAAATGTCACAAGTGGAAGATGAGGAAAGCAAATGAGAAAAAGGGGAGGCAAGACAGAAGGATGCAATGCTCTGTGGGGGAAAGTGATCAACTGATGGGTGGTGTCTGACTCTTGAGCCGATCATGGTGGAGATTGAGTAGATGAGGAGGAAGCCTTTGCCTTCGTGGATCCACTCATCTCTGAGCACTATGTATTCTTCCTGACCTGTGGTATGGAGGACCTTGAGCATCCATGGTTGGTCATTGATGACAGTCTGTTTGCAATATGAATCCTTGATGGTAGGGTTGTATGTCTTGACAAAGTGATTGAGACAGAGCTGGATGGTCAAGGCGGTCTTTCCTACACCACCATCACCAAGCACAACAATTGTGAAAGGATGGGCGAGTGTGGAAATGGTATTCAAGATATGTGCGTGTGGAGCACCAAGGCAGGATGCTCTGCAAGAGTAGGCAAGGGAGGACAGAGCTCTGATCCTATGGTGTCTCCTCTCTGCCTGGTATCTGCTCTGACCATTGAATCCTCCTCATTTTGTTCCATCAATTTTGTCTTCCCATCAAGTTGTTGTATGCAGTTGATGTCATTCCCTTCCTTTGTGACAATGCTGTTGTGTCCTCAAAATGTTGTCCGTGAGAAGCAAAGAGTGCGGCCACCATTTCCTCCCTGAGATCAAGACCCCCATCTGTCCTGTATTGGTTGAGCTGGCTGTCAGACATATGAGCTGTTGCAGCCAAATGTTCCTGTTCATACTGCAGCTGGTTCTCACAATGCTTCATCCTTGCTTCTTCCATTGCTTGTTGATATGCCCCAAGGCCAGTAGTGGCATCGCAGGCTTGTTCCTCCCCAAAGGACTCCATTAAGTATTCAGCCACTTCATCAGGGCAGTCATACCTGCTGGCAAATGTATGAGCCACAATGCAAGCTTGGATGGCATATGCGGCCTTCTCGTGGTCATCCTCTTGGTAGAGATTGCCTCTATAGCCCATCAGGCATTGAAATTGATTCTTGAGATAGGCAATGCCGTGCTCGGCTTGGACATGAATGCTGGACATGTTGTAGTTGAAGTATCAGATGTCACGGCTCTTGGATGTGGTGACATTGCTGAATGGTCCTACAGAGTAGGACAAATACCCAAACCCAGCATCTACCCATATGAACTCACCTTCGTCGAGATGGAGGCGAGGCTTGGAAACAATGCCATTCCCAGATGCCCAAACACATGAGTTGTGTGATGATCCAGGGTGGCCAATGACTGATTCAACAATATGCAGCAAATGTGGTAGGAAGACCAGAGCAATGTTGAAGGTGTACTCACCCTTGTATTAATAGTGTTCATGGGCATTCAGGGCTGGCCTCCATGCCAGGTTGATGTGCATTCCATCGGCTACCAACCAGCCCCGACCCCATTCTGGTACCCCAGTCTTACTTGAAACCCAGGCCAAGGCTTTGGAGCATTCATCTTCAGTTGCAAATGTAACAATCTCTTCGTTGAGTTTGTATAAGCCTTTGATTGTCTTCTCAGTCCATGAATGCACTGAGCCCCAGCTGCACCCACAAGCAAATGCTATATTGTGTACCCCTCCACCATTACCTGAATGGCCTAGGCAGTATAGGCCAACAGCCACTTGCATCCTAACCTTTTGAAGGGATGCTGTTGAGTTGAATGCCTTGGTGAAACAGAGTTTGCTGGTTAAAGCTTCAAATGCCTCAGGCATCATCCAAACTAAGCCACGATACAGTCTGTGATTGGTGGTGGCATATCTGTCAATAACGTCAATGAGATTCTCCACCCACTGATTATGATACTGGCATAAGACAGAGTATCTATCATAATTGATGATTGTGTATGCTGTGATCAGCAAACATGAGATGGCATGGTCTAAATTGTTGTCGTCGTCAATGTCAGTGTCATCAAACTCACTGGTTGAGTGAGCTGAGTCATCGTCACAAGCAAACTCAACCTGGAACTTGCTCTCAAGGAAAATGGAATGCTTGATTGCTGTTGCTATGTCATCAAGAAGAAGTTGTTTCTCTGATGTTCAGACCATGATGATGAAAGAAGATGCATAGAAATGTAAGTGAGGTTGTGATGGTGATCATTGTGGTTGGAAAGGAAGGATGCATGCAATTTCTAGGACAATTAACTCACATCTTGGAAACCAGTCAACCCTCCATTCATTTTGATCACACAAAAGATATGTCTCACACAAGCAATATGTCAATTGCATCAACCTTGTTGGATTGCATAAGCACAGTAGCATAGCAGTCAAAGGAGTGCAGAGACAGGGAGAAGATTTTTTCAGAGACAGGGGGAACAAATTGGATGAGAGACCATGAGAAGAGCCTCGAAGGTGTTGTCGGGGTTGTTTTACTCCTGGATGTTGGGCAAGTTAGACATGCTAGCAAAGAGGCTGTCAAAGTCCACATTGGACACTGGGTTGGGCACTTGATTGTTGCTTGATGACTGTCGCACCATCATGAACATCTGGAGCATGAAGTGATGATCCTTGGACTGCATGCACTCCTGGCAAATGCTCTCCTCACATTGATGTTTGAGCTGCATTTCTTTGTGCTTGGTTCGTTCCTCCTCGACCTTCATGCGCACAGACAGTGATTCAGCTGTGCAGGCCCAAACAATCTCCGACAGGTCATCACGTTTGCTCTTTGAAGTTGAAGATGATTGATGCCTCTTTGGTGTGCCTGAAATTGAGCTGTGACAGGCAGTGTCACTGTCAGCATTTTGGTTGCCATTGGGTCCAAAGGGTGAGCTTGCTGAGTGTCAACATTCTGAAGATGGGGTCAAGAATCCATTTGAGGAAGGGTTCTCAGGAACATTTGCAGGTGTGTTCCTAGAAGCCACATTGGGGCTTGTGGAAGTGGAAGTGGAAGGGCTGACCCGCGAAGCAAAGGGGTCATACTGTGAGGATTCAGCCAGTTCATCAAGAGGAGGTATGTGACATGACTGTGGATACAGGTCTTTGTCAGATTCATCCATCAGCTCAGCAGATGGATGTGAATTGCCAGGCCGAGAGTCATATGGAGAGCTCCTGATCAATACAACTTGGCCAGTGGCTTCACGACTTGACATCATCTCATGGAACTGTTTGAACCAGGGGTAGGTCCAACTTGCCCTCATCCGATTTGAGTAATCCTGGCACAAGACAAAGTAATGCAACAAATACAAGTCAGTAGTTCAGAGCCTGTGTCGTCAATGGAGAAGTAAACTTACAGAATGATCTGGTACCATGTTGTGAAGAAGGAGACTGGCTCCTGTTTGTGAAAAGGTCTTCTTGATTGATTTGTACTGCTTGACAAGCCAGCGAATCTTTGACTTGATCCAAGCAGAACCATTGTTAGATGAGTTGAGGGGGAATACCTCCTTAAATAGCTGTTGGCAAATGACCTCCTTGTTTGTTTTGAGCCCCTTCTCTTGCTGAGGGGTCAGGCATCTGGGGAGCAATGAACGTTGATAAAAGTCGTTCTTGTGTAGTGCCTCAACAAGACGAATGTATTGGGCGGAGTGAACCGGTAATGTGTTACCATTGCCGGTTCAGGGATCCTGGGGAAACCACTGATCAGCTAAGGCAGGGGTGAGTAGCTATCTCAACAGTGTCTTCCCTATATTGGAGGGGCTTGTAGAGCTAAGTCTGAGGATGTTTCAGCTTAGATACGCTCCGTAGATAGAGGATATCAGAGGGTCGCAGTAGTGATCGAGGAGCAATTAACAACGTAGGCAACTTGGCTCATGCTGGAGGAAGAGAGATGGAGAAGAGGAGAATGCAGACCTTGCTATGTGAGGATGTGGGAACTAGTTTGAATAACTTTCTACAACTGTATCTACAAGTGAGTCAATGTATATATATGTGTTTTTCCTATGATGGCAATACCTTCTTGAAGTTGGCTATGTCTTTGCTATATCAAGGGTATGATACCTGCGTCGAGTCTTGGAGAGTATGGAGCATCATTTGGATCCTCAAGTAGAGACAGTGAGGTATTGCAGGGGCTTATCTTTGAGTGTGTGTGGGGGGTTGCGTATATACGCTATCTTTCCCTATCACGGAGGGGTGTGTTCCTATCTTTGTCAATATCTATGGTCCACACTCATCTGACACAAATTGTGTTTCAGAGATATGGGTCTGAAGTCTCTGCAGTTGCAGACTAATAGCTGGAATCGGGTGAGTGGGGTCCTATAGCTGGATGTGGGGGGGTCCGAAATTGGACTTTTCTTGACGTGTCGTGGCCTAACAGTGTCAAAATAATTTTGAGGAATATTGACACATCCTGGTTGCCTGTGTTGGACCTCTTCGATCTAACAGATTGTTCCAAAGTCGAAAACGCAAGTGACTGTATATTCCAACAGAATGATGTCATCCATGGTCCAAGTGAAATACGCTGAGCCAGATGAGCTTATCCTTGCACTGCTCCTTGTTGCAGCTGAAGGGCTGGTCCATTGGGCTTCAGATGCCCTCATAGTAGGGGAAGGGGAGGGTTCTGTATTCTGTCACAAAAAAAGATTCTGAGTCTCCCCAGTAGGGCAGCTTTTGCCACCCTCTGAGGAGCTGCAGGTAGAAATATCAATGGGATCCATTGATGTGCGGAGGGATGATGTGATGGAGGGAGGAAGGGAGGAAGGGAGGGAAAGAGAGGAAAAGTGGATGGTGGTATAGTTCAAAGCTAGGAGGACTTTTCGGCAAACTGAAAAGTGGAGGAAAGAGTGTGCATGCGCATGCATGCATCATGTGCACTGGTCACATGCCAGTCATGTGACCTTGAAAACCCATGGGGTTTCAAATTATGGTCTTTCAACGGACCATGCAACCATGATTTTAAAACCCATGGGTTTTCAAAAGTTGGCAGAGCTTACATAATTTTTGAGATTTGAAAACCCAAAAATTTCCAAAACCCCGGGGTTTTCAAATCCCAACGGAAATTGAAACCCTCTAGTGATAAAGTACTGCCCAGATCTGCTGCCAATTACAGACTCGTCCTGTTTAAATGAGACCTAGTCTGCCCTGTAGCGATCCGGAGAGCTAATTATAATCAGCCTCCGTGCTGCTCTCATTCCCTATTCACTTTGTTTCTAGTGACCACTTTCTCTGCATCGTACCATGGACCAATGCTCTGAAGTGCTTCAAATGACCCATAATAGTCCGAAATGTCATGTACGAAGTGCAGCATCCTCTTGGGAGCAGCTCCAGAAACATCTCGAAGCTATCGGAAACCAGAGAATGCGTGTAACTTTGAGCTGCATCAAGCTCGCGTGGCGCACCTTCATAGCGCTCACTCACAATTTGTTAAAGTTTGGCGGGGCGAAGGCGATCGAGGATCGCTATTCGCCTGTTCTTGGGAGACGGGAACGCCAAACGAGGGAAGAGTGCAGCCAGATGTGATCGTTCCACAAATTGAAAAAAGCATCCACTCAGGCTTCCAAGAAGGGCTTCTTGCCGACCGTGGGAAAGCCTCTTGCCAGCTATAAAATAGAGAGCCTACAGATAGGCCTCCTCGGCCACCCTTTATGGAAAGCCATGAAACGGATTGCTGCAGCGTGCTAGGCTGATCAAGGAGAAGAAAAGTTCATGGTAAGTGCTCGGCTATGCCCCGAACTGGCCAAAATCGTGTTTAGAGCGTCTTGATTCTAAGGGCATTCTGTCAAGTACGTACAACGAAAGAGAAGCGAGGAGGAATGTTTGGCAGTCGCTTCACAGAACTTCCTGGTGATGGAATGGAATTACCCTTGGTCGCCTCGTTGAGCCTTCTTGCCTCTATGTATGGGCTGAAACCTTGGCCTCTGCTGAACTCGTCTGCAAACACAAGGAGTATAGTCCCCATCCCAGCACTTGGGGGTTCCTGCTACTTCGAAAAGCTTGGAAGAAGCCAAACAGAAGAACGGCTGGCTAGGCTGTTCACATGCCATCCACAAGAGGCATTTGAATCGTAGCTCAGTGTCCCATCTCGATCCCGGCTGGTTCGGGATCAATTTTGGTAGAACAACAATTGTGGTGATGCTTCCTCACCGTGGAATTCAGGGTGAGTTAAGCCGATCCATGACTGTGTGTCAAACCCGAGACGAGGAAGAGCACTGATTTTTCCGCAAAGGTGGAAGCTACTGATCATAGAGCGCCGTTGTTCTCTGTGCCGTTCGTCTCGTTTTTCAATCTTACTGCAGTTTGTTTCCCTTAAATTGTCCCGACGATCACCCGTGTCGATGCCTGCGCACTTTGCGATGTGGTCGACGCCCACCCTCACGCAGAGGCTCACACCTACAGAAACCTTGCTTCCCCGCTCCCGAATACAACGCAACACGACATTCGATCAAATTAAAGGGTCACCGCGTCTCCGATCCGCCTTGGTTCGCTTGAAATAGACTAGCTTTCAACCGCTCACCAAAGAAGATCTCCTCCTGGTTCGACATCAACTATCTTGCTCCGGCTATCGTGCCAGACCAAGCCTTGTTCTTGAATAAATCGGTGACTGCACAAAGCCCGACTATGCCTTTCACACTTGAGATTTATGTAACTCGTGCGAGAAGGGCGAGAGCATCTGGACAAGCAATCACACTCTCCCACACTTCATTTCGTACCTACCCCTCGTGTCCATCCTTCTTACCACCATCTCACACATCGCTAGGCCACTGCCTAGCAACCATATTTCTTTCTCCCTCCCTGTTCTTCCCCTCCTATGTTGTCTCAGTCGCTCGCCTTGCGCTCGATCAGCCCCCTCTACGGTGGGCCGAGAGCCTCACCGAGCTCAAGGCCTTACACAGGTGCAAGCCGCAATTCATTATGCCACCATCATGCCAAGTGTGTGAAGCTCAGTCGGGATAAGAAGAAATAAGATTGCGGCTAGGCTCGTGTGAGACCTTGGACTCGGTGAGGCTCCCGGCCCGCCGTAGAGGGGGCTGGTCGAGCGCAAGGCAAGCGACTGAGACATAAGGGAGACAGGGAGGGCAAAATTAAGAAGGATAAACATGAAGTGGTACATAATAAATTAGGTTGGGGTAGTGAACTCTGCTCGTCCAGACGCTCTCGCCCTCTCTTGCAGGAGTATCCATTTTGGCAACACAGCTTCATAACCATGTATCACGTGAATAAAAATCGATGGCGCACCCATGCTCGGAGATCGGATTCAGAATGCGAGATTCGCACACATACACCTGCTTTGAACGCTCTCATAAACCATCACACGCCATTTTCTTGCCTATCAGTGTTGTCCAGGTAGTGGCTCGCCCACTCGAGGAGGCGTGGTATGTCTTAATTAATGCTAAAAGCTGCGTCCGTTCCAGTTAGGTACTTAAGAGGTGTCCGACTCAGTCTGATGGAGTGCGAAGGAGATCCATCTCCTGCTGTTTCCAGCTCCACGATGTCGACTCTTGCTCGTCTGACTACCGTCCTTATCCTTCTTCTCTCTTCAGTCTTCTCCCTTGCAGCTGAGCTCGATGGAAGCTTGGATGAGGATGTTAATCCGCACCTCGACGACGAAATAGCAGAAACAGCTCAAGCGGTACCCTACGCTAGCCAGGTTGAAAGCTATTCTGCATTTGATCCTGGCTTCTTTTCTCCCGTCATTGGAGCAGATTGGGATGTGATTGAACGAGCAAGGATGGTTGTCTCATATCCGAGCACGATGTTTACATTGCTTCCTGAACAAGGAAACCCCCACGGAATCTTCGCATTCAGTGCATTCAACTTTCAGAGTCCGAGGACAGGAGAATGGAAGAACGCTGTATTGATGCTCTCGTTGAAACCTGGATTGAAAGGCAAAGTGCTAGGAGAGGCTCATTTTCCTCCAAAACTTTCGGAAGAAAGGATTGCGGAAGCCTTGGCAAACCTGGAGTCGAGGGCGATATGGAGCACTGAAGCTTTGAAGAATAATTTTGGCCGGCAAGCATTCCATTTCTAGCTGTCAAAGTTCTGCAGCATTGTGAGGCGGCATGACGCCTTTCGCTCAAGCGACGAATTCATTTGTTTTCCGTGCCAAGAGCACCATTACCGACTCGTTGGAGAAAGAGAGAGCGCGCGAGCAAGCAGAGATTGCCCCATCGACTTCATTCTATTCAAGCCTACGTCTATGCTTCTCTCACCTATTTCTTTAGTGACACCATCGAATCGTTCCTTCCTAAATGTGGGAACGAGAGCAGAAGATCAAATGCCTGTGTCGCAGGGGCTGTGATGCGTGAAAGGGGCCAAGGAAGCGGAAAGGAAGTTTCAAAACGATTACTCGTTGTGGTAATGAACCAAGGAGGTGCCTTGTTTCCACTCTTGTCAGCTCTCGGCCAAATCAAGTCAAGGTGATGGTGATGAAAAAAAAATGAAGTCGCCGACCTGTTTCGACTCGACGAAAAGCTCAGCTGAAACAAGTCAAGGTGATGCTGATGAAGGCGCAGCAGTGGCTTGATACGTCCCTAGCAAACCCCAGCTGATGCGTGATGCTGGGCATTCAGCGAAAATGCCTGGTCACGACCCTAGGAATGTTGGAATATACAGTCACTCGCGTTTTCGACTTCGGAACGATCTGTTAGATCGTGGAGGTCCAACACAGGCAACCAGGACGCGTCAATATTCCTCAAAAAGCATTTCGACACTGTTAGGCCACAACACGTCAAGAAAAGTCCAATTCCGGACCTCTCACATCCGACTGTGGGATTATTGGAAAAATGGTGAACCAGTAATGGGTTACCGTTGCCGGTTCAGGAATCCGAGGGAAATATCTGATCAGCTAAGACAGAGGCAAGGAGCTATCTCAACAGTGTCTTCCCTATATTGGAGGGGCTTGTAGAGCTAAGTCTGAGGATGTTTCAGCTTAGATACACTCCATAGATAGAGGATATCAGAGGGTCGCAGTAGTAATCAAGGAGCAATTAACAATGTAGGCAACTTGGCTCACGCAGGAGGAAGAGAGATGGAGAAGAGGAGAAGGCAGACCTTGCTATGTGAGGATGTGGGAACTAGTTCAACTAACTTTCTGTGACTGTATCTACAAGTGAGTTGATATATATATATATATATATATATATATATGTGTTTTCCTATGATGGCAATACTTTCTCAAAGTTGACTATGTCTTTGCTATATCGAGGGTATGACACCTGTGTCAAATCTTGGAGAGTATGGAGCATCATTTTGGAACCTCGAGTAGAGACAGTGAGGTATTGCAGGGGCTTATCTTTGAGTGTGTGTGTGGGGGGTTGTGTATATATGCTATCTTTCCCTATCACGGAGGGGTGCGTTCCTATCTTGGTCAATGTGTTTGGTCCATACTCATCCGACATAAATTGTGTTTCAGAGATGTGGGTCCAGGGTCCCCGTGGTTGTGGGCTAATAGCCAAAATCGGGCAAGTAGGATCCCATAGCTGGATGTGGGAGGTCCGGAATTGGACTTTTCTTGATGTGTTGTGGTCTAACAGTGTCGAAATACTTTTTGAGGAATATTGACGCGTCCTGGTTGCCTGTGTTGGACCTCCACAATCTAACAGATCGTTCCGAAGTCGAGAACACAAGTGACTGTATATTCCAACAGGGATCCTACTCACCCGATTCCGGCTATTAGCCTGAGACTGCAGGGACCCTGGACCCACATCTCTGAAACACAATTTGTGTCAGATGAGTATGGGCCGAACACATTGACAAAGATAGGAACACACCCCTCCGTGATAGGGAAAGATAGTGTATATACGCAACCCCCAACACACACTCAAAGATAAGCCCCTGCAATACCTCACTGTCTCTACTCGAGGTTCCAAAATGATGCTCCATACTCTCCAAAATTTGACACAGACATCATACCCTCAATATAGCAAAGACATAGCCAACTTTGAGAAAGTATTGCCATCATAGGAAAACACATATGTGTACATCGACTCACTTGTAGATACAGTTGCAGAAAGTCATTCGAACTAGTTCCCACATCCTCGCATAGCAAGGTCTGCCTTCTCCTCTTCTCCTTCTCTCTTCCCCCTGCGTGAGCCGAGTTGCCTACGTTATTAGTTGCTCCTCGATCACTACTGCAACCCTCTGATATCCTCTATCTATGGAGTGTATCTAAGCTGAAACATCCTCAGACTTAGCTCTACAAGCCCCTCCAATATAGGGAAGACACTGTTGAGATAGCTCCTTGCCTCTGTCTTAGCTGATCAGAGGTTTCCCTCGGATCCCTGAACCGGCAATGGTAACCCATTACTGGTTCACTCCTTTTCAATAGTAATGTGTTACCATTGCCAGTTCAGGGATCCTGGGGAAACCACTGCTCAGCTAAGACAGAGGTGAGTAGCTATCTCAACAGTGTCTTCCCTATATTGGAGGGGCTTGTAGAGCTAAGTCTGAGGATGTTTCAGCTTAGATACGCTCCGTAGATAGAGGATATCAGAGGGTCGCAGTAGTGATTGAGGAGCAGTTAACAACGTAGGCAACTTGGCTCATGCAGGAGGAAGAGAGATGGAGAAGAGGAGAAGGCAGACCTTGCTATGCTAGGATGTGGGAACTAGTTCAAATAACTTTCTACAACTGTATCTACAAGTGAGTCAATGTATATTTATGTGTTTTTCCTATGATGGCAATACCTTCTCAAAGTTGGCTATGTCTTTGCTATATCAAGGGTATGATACCTGCGTCGAGACTTGGAGAGTATGGAGCATCGTTTGGGACCTTGAGTAGAGACAGTGAAGTATTGCAGGAGCTTATCTTTGAATGTGTGTGTGGGGTTGCGTATATATGCTATCTTTCCCTATCACGGAGGGGTGTGTTCCTATCTTTGTCAATATGTATGGTCCACACTCATCCGACACAAATTGTGTTTCAGAGATGTGGGTCTGGAGTGTCTGCAGTCACAGACTAATAGCTGGAATTGGGTGAGTGGGGTCCTATAGCTGGATGTGGGGGGTTCCGAAATTGGACTTTTCTTGACGTGTCATGGCCTAACAGTGTTGAAATAATTTTGAGGAATATTGATGCATCCTGGTTGCCTGTGTTGGACCTCCTTGATCTAACAGATCGTTCTGAAGTCGAAAACGCAAGTGACTGTATATTCCAACATGCCTCCACATTCTTTCGACATGTCAAAAATCATCAAAAATTCAAAATTCAAAATTCTCCAAAAAATCAAACATCCATCAAAAATCCAAAATCCGATGACGAGTCAATGCATCCCAATTCAGGATCTCACATTCCTTAATTTCCAACATTTTGCCAATTGTGGCAGACTTTCCATGACCTTCCATGTGCACCCAAGTGAAAATTTTTCAAAATTTCCCATAGACACGTACCCATCCACAATTTTGGGATACCCCAGCCCCATTTCAGCTGAATTTTCCCCCCATTGGGAATCTCCTGCCAAACTCGCTTGGTGTGGAAATTTAATTATTTTTATATGTGAGATTTCATTGGTGGTGCACCAAAATTAAAACACAACCCACACAACACTGCACTGCACATCATCATACCATCTCCATAACTGTCAAAACTTCTCCTGCATTGGCAATCCACAAACACCCCCCCCCCTTTTTTACACTCAAAATGTCCAGCACTCAACCAAAGCACATCCGATTCACAGACTCCTCAGATGAGGACAGTGCCAATGAGGGAAATCAAGACCCCCTTCAGGGAAGCAGCCTACCTGATGGGAATGCTGGTCTCAAAGGGGACAAAGAGATGCAAGACACACAAGACAACTTTTCCGAGGACAGAGATACTGCCTCCAACAGGCAATTCCCATTGCCAGCCAATGCAAACAATGACTGCTCATGCCTGGCCCACTTCCCAGACAAGCAAGAAAGCCTCGAACATGGCTTCCAGGTTGCCAAACAAGCCTGTGACAACTGTGTCAGATGAGGAAAAATCTGCACATATGGGACCGGCTTAACCTTCAATGGCAAGACTAGGACCACAAACTGCAATTTGTGCGTTGTACAGCAATCAGCTTGCAACAGGAACGGATATGAAGGGAGAATGATGCCAAAAAAGCATCACATCAAGGCAATTGTGGAAAACCTTTCTGTGCTCAGGGGTATCATCAACAAGCACATACCCGACGACGAGAAGGATGCCGCATACACGGCCATCTACAACATTAGAAGGAACAAGCTTTGATGGCAATGCAGAGGCTCTCCCGACAATGGATGTACCCTAGCACCATCACTCCTTTTCCTTCATCTCCCCCCCCCCTTTCTTTCATCCTTTGTCTCACACTAGTCTAACCAAAATGAATTCCCCTGTCTGACATCAAGAACCTATTGAGCTATGAGACTGCCTGTGCTGGATTACCTTTGCCAATATCACAAGTGAGGGGGACTGTTGGAATATATGGTCACTTGTGTTTGCAACTTCGGAACGATCTGTTAGATCTTAGAGGTCCAACACAGGCAACTAGGATGCATCAATATTCCTCAAAATTATTTCGACACTGTTAGGCCACAATGCATCAAGAAAAGTCCAATTTCGGACCCCCACATCCAGCTATAGGACTCCACTTACCTGATCTCGGCTATTGGTCCACAACTGCGGGGACCCCAGACCCATATCTCTGAAACACAGTTTGTGTCGGATGAGTGTGGACCATATATATTAGCAAAGATAGGAACACACTCCTCTGTGATGGGGAAAGATAGCATATATATGCAACCCCACACACACACTCAAAGATAAGCTCCTGCAATGTTTCACTGTCTCTACCCAAGATCCCAAATGATGCTCCATACTCTCCAAGACTCAACACAGGCATCATGCCCTCAATACAGCAAAGACATAGCCAACTTCGAGAAGGCATTGCCATCATAGGAAAACACATATATATACATTGACTCACTTGTAGATACAGTTGCAGAAAGTTATTCAAACTAGTTCCCACATCCTCACATAGCAAAGGTCTGCTTCCTCTTCTTCTCCATCTCTCTTCCTCCTGCATGAGCAAAGTTGCCTACATTGTTAATTGCTCCTCGATCACTACTGCAACCTTCTGATATCCTCTATCTATGGAGTGTATCTAAGCTGAAATATCCTCAGACTTAGCTCTACAAGCCCCTCTGATATAGGGAAGGCACTGTCAAGATAGCTACTCGCCCCTGCCTTAGCTGATCAGTGGTTTCCCCAGGATCCCTGAACCGGCAACAGTAACACATTACCAGTTCACTCCTTCCAATACCAACAGGGTTAACCAATATTGAGTTTAAGGAGGCCTTAAACTCGATTTCGCCGAAATCGAGGATAAGGGCCTCTTAACCTTGATTTCGCACACACGTAGTCAGATCTGCATAGCCGAACCAGTTGTCACACTCAATATTGGTCCCCAACCCTGACACTCCTCTCCCTTGGAACTGGCAAATACATATATAAGCTTTACCTTTGATAAAATTCGTGCCGTTATTCAACAGTGTCCCTCGCAAATGACTACGTTTCACATACCAGTCTTTCGAATTATGAGTGGGCAATTGCCAGCACTTCGCATCGCTATTTTGTCGGGCCCTCTTCAACAGGCGGCGACCAACGCAGCCGCTCCAGCCGACGAACCAATGCAAGAGCTGGACGAGAGTTGCCCTCTCATTCGATCTTCTGGCTCCCATTGTGTTATCAATCATGCTAATCACGTCAAACACTTTCGCCCCCTTCGCCCAGGATACATCACGCAAAGGCCTAGCAAGAGAGAGCAAGGAGCGTCTGGAAAGGAGGTATTCCCGCTTTCCGGAGATCGTTTACACGATCGTTCAGGACTCTAGGCCGAGTGTAGGTGCGGCTTGCGCAAAGAGGATGGAGGACCATCCTGGCACGGCGGACCAATGGCATAGTCTTTAGCGAAGGTCGATGTGTGCCAAAGTAATGAGTTGATGATTTGAAACGATTCGTGACATTGTATCGAGAAGTAGTGCCGATCTAACAGCTTCTCGTCGGCTGCGTCTTGAGCGGATCCTAGGGATGCCACTTCCAGGCCATGGGAAGGTGAGTAATCCCTCAAAAGAGAGGGTCAAGAAAGGACAGACAAATGGCCGTGGGCGATTTTCAATTTTGTTAAGGTTTTTACTGAGCCGAAGTCTCGAGTCTGTGCGAGGAGAGGGTTTGTCGGGCGAGATGCACGCGCAGCTGTTGCACACGCGTGTGTTGTGTTGATCTCGGAAACTTGTCAACCACGAGGTTTTGCGCTGGACGGAAGATCGGGGGCAGAAGAACAGTCACATCCCACGCACTTAGCTTCGGATCGGATCGGGCTCTCCTTCATCCCCCAACCTACGCACACTTTGCAGTGAGGAGGAGATACCAACAATATTCCAATTTCTAGCGCTTGGATCACCACCATCACCTTCTTCAACGCCTTGCACAGAGCTGATAAGACATTATGCGTGAGCTCATCACGTAAGTTACGCTGCTACACTTACCCGTAGATACGAGCAGAGCGATCGAGAGAGAATGACGCCGCTGACTTAGGTGAAACTTTGGTGGATGCTCGGAAAACAGATTCGCCTGTGGTCAGGCAGGTAACCAGATCTCTTCTGCTTTCTGGCAGAGTATCCTCAACGAACACGGTCTCGACGGCGATGGCGTAAGCTCACACACCCATGACTACATCATAGTATCTAAAACTGACGAGCTTCTGGACTTGAACGGTGTTGGACCAACAGAGATACATCGGCGACAATGAGGCCGAGCAACTCGCCAAAGTAGGCGTCTTCTTCGAGCCCTCCGGCCAGGAGGGCAAGTACGTCCCTCGGTAAGCCTACAACTGTCTCCACGTGCAACTGAATCCAGCCCATCTCATGCTATGTATGCTAATGTTCGAACCCTTTGCACATGAGTGATGCACAGTTCGATCCAGGTCGACTTGGAACCAGGCACAATGGACACCATCCGTTCGGGACCGCTCGGAAAACTCTTCCGCCCAGACAACTACATCAACGGTGAATCTGGTGCTGGTAACAACTTCTCCAAGGGTTACTACACCGAAGGCGCCGAGCTTCTCGACCAGGTTCTCGACGTTGCACGAAAAGAGGCCGAGAAGGCCGACATGCTCCAGGGTTTCCAGCTCGTCCACTCGCTCGGTGGTGGTACTGGCTCCGGTCTAGGTACGAACCTGCTGACAAAGTTGCGAGAAGAGTTCCCCGATCGAATGCTTGCCACTTGGTCCGTCCTGCCTTCGCCCAAGGTGTCCGACACTGTCGTTGAACCGTACAACGCGACTCTCTCCTTCCACCAGCTTGTCGAGAACTCGGATATGACCTTCTGTCTTGACAATGAGGCGCTCTATGACATTTGTCAGCGCACCCTTCGCACCAAGAACCCCACCTACGCCGATCTCAACTCGATCATCTCGTACGCTATGTCTGGTTGCTCCACTACGCTCCGTTTTCCCGGTCAGCTCAACTCGGATCTCCGCAAGATGGGTGTCAATCTTGTACCCTTCCCTCGACTCCACTTCTTTACCACCGGTTTCGCACCCCTTGTTGCACCTGGATCGAAAGCTTACCAGTCGCTGAAGACGTCTGAACTCATTGCTCAAGGTTACGATCCCAAGAACATTATGGCTGCTATCGATCCTCGTCATGGCAAGTACCTTACCGTCGCAGCCATCTTTAGGGGTAAAGTTAACGCTCGCGATGTCGAGAATGAGATGTACAACCTTCGCGAAAAGAACCCGTCGGGCTTTGTGGAGTGGATCCCCAACAACGTGCTCACCTCGCTTTGCGATATTGCTCCTCCACAACTCAAGATGAGCGCAACGTTTATTGCCAACACGACGTCTATTCAGGAGCTGTTCAAGAGGACTCATGATCAGTTTAGCCTCATGTTTAGGAGGAAGGCTTTCTTGCATTGGTATACTGGAGAGGGTATGGACGAGATGGAGTTTACAGAGGCCGAGAGTAATTTGATGGATTTGATCGCCGAATATCAGCAGTACGAGACAGCGGGTATCGACGACGAGGGTGTAGAGGACGAGCTTTACGAGGGAGAATATCAGGAGGAGGAGTTGGTCCACGATGGTCAGGAGCATTATGCTGACGACTCGGTTCAGTACGCTGATGAACAATAATCGTCTCCAAGATCAAATCGTCGTTGGACCAAATCGTCGTTGATCAATTCCCAAAATCCGTCTCCCTTCCTGTGATTCCATTCCCCCTTCCTGTCTCGGTTTGTAGGTAACTAATCCACAAAAACAATTCGCCCAGGCATCTGTGTCGTCTGATCGCTCCATCCAGGCTCCAAGATGATGCAGAAACCGCGACCCTCGCGCCACGCAACGACCAATCGAAGCATCGATCGTGTGGGCTGTTTGCAAAGCTTTGATCCTGCAGCACAAACGAGCAAACCATGTCAAAGTCTTAGGCGCCTGGAAGTGTCACTGAAAAAGCGGATGCGAAGAAAATGAAGTACGATTGAGTTTGGAGAATCCTAGATCTACGACTGGATGAACTGTTCTTTGAATGCTATGGAGGTCGAAGCTGAGAATGATGGAGACAATGCACAGGGAAGATGTAGAAAGGCAGATAATCCTGTTCCGTGCACAGAATCCTCTGCTGGATTTAGGAAACGGCGGAAGTACGTGTTCAGAACGACGGCTGTTGTTGCTGCTGTTGTTGCTGCATGAACCGAGTGCTGTTGCCCAACCTGAAAGGGGCGGGCCCGGACTTGGGATGGAAAGAGATGGGCTGAGGCGGCATGGAGTAAACAATTTCGAGCTCCTCGCATGCCGTCTTGATCCTCCTCATCAGTTTAGTTCTGCGCTCCCATCTGGCACCCCAGTCCTGCCAGTTGCTCTTGTGTTCGAACGCAATCACCAACTCAATCGCATTCTGCTGCGTGATGGAGTTAAAGTTGATATCCAGAGGGCCGCCAAACTCGCGGTCGTTCTCCTTGGTCCAGGCGCGCAACTTGGTCCGGAGCTGCTCGAGCGTCTCCAGCGAGGTATCGAACGAAACTTGGATCATTGTGACCTCCCATTGAGCGCCACTACGACGCGAATTGTAGATGTACTTCTTCGTCGCCAACATCGCGTTTGGAGCCACAATTTCCTGGTTGACGGTGGTACGGAAGGTGGTCGAGAGCAAGCCAAACTCTTTGACAAACATCCACTCCTCGTCGATGCAGACAAGATCTCCGACGTCGTAGGGATGAGTGGCGAAGATGAAGATCATGCTCTCAAATATGTTCTTGGCCGAGTTACCAAAGATGAACGAGAAACCAACAACGAACGTCGAAAGCGGTACAATGTTGGAGACCGTTGAATCGCCGTTGAAGATAAGCAGCCAGATAAAAACGACAATGATGAGGCCGATGAACATCAGCACACCATCAAGCTTGGAGATGGCAGACGACATGTCCTTGAGTGAAGTTGAGAGCGAGCGCCTTTCGCGATAGATACGTTGCACAGCCTCGCGCATCTCCTCCTTGCTAATGTCGCCATTGCGGTCGGCGTCAAAAAGGTTGAACGCTTCGCGAGCTTCTTCTTCAGACTTGAAATAGGGCACGAAGTCTTCTGCCACGAGTGTCGACTTGTGATCAGAGAGGTTGGTGAAGAGCAACTTGGCGAGCTTCCGTGCGGATCGCTGAGAGCCAATCTGACTACCCTTGTAGAGCTTACTGTCCTTCATCGTAGCCATAGCAATGGCATCGCTGATCTGGGAAGCAATGTTGACCTTGCGCTCGCGCTTGCGGGTCTCGTGCTCCGTTGGGGTGTGCGTGCCGTCGTTGTGATGGTGGAGCTGCATGTGGTGATGGCCCCCTGCTTGCTTCTCTCCGGATTGCATCTGTGAGTTGGCTTCTGCTTGTTGAGAAGGCGGAAAGTAGCCTCCGAGACCGTCTCTCGACTGCTTGGCAGCGTGTTGACCATAGGCCTGCTTGTAGCCGGGTGAGACGGGACGACTTCGCATGGGGTTGAAGCGGCGTCGCTGTTGAAGGTATTTAGACTCGTGGAGCTTGTCGAGCGCCTTGAGAGCCTTCTGGTTCTGCTCGAGACGATCCTTGACGGCAGTCTTGTGAAAGTTGATAGCTACGAATTGCAGCGCTACTTTTTCAACTAGTAGAACGAAGCTAGTGGCAAAGAGCGCGCGAATGACTTTGAAGATGGTGCGCCAATAGTCTGGTCGTGTAGAGGAAGAGTACTGGATCGCCAACACGCCGCCCAGACTGATCCAGGCCCAAGTGATGCATAGGACGAGTTTAATGTAAAGAGTCGTGGCCATGAAGGCCTCGATGTAGGTTTTGACAATCTCGGGTGCTTTGCCGTAGACGGCAAGGACGAGACGAAGGGCAACTGGAGGGATCCAATCAACGACGAGGAAAGTGCCACAGCTGGCAGCCCAAATTATGGCAATCCAGATGCTCCACACGACGACCTGAGCACGTGCGGATGATTCGGTGTTGGTAGCAGTAACGACAATGAAGGGGACGAGACAAATGGCGGTGCCGATCAAGCCAGCGAGAAAGATACGGACGGGACGAGCAAGACGCATGCACGCGAGGTAGACCTTTCGACCACGCTTGGCACGGGTGACCTTTGTGCCTTTGCGAGGGCGCGCATCATCGTCGTCATTTTCGCTTGAAGTGTCCCAGTCAAAGTCTTCGGACTCATCTGCCGAGCTTGCGATCGAGCTTGCACGACTGTTTCGGCCGTTCAAGACCTCTGCGCTGGCAAAAGGGGCTTGGGGCGGCTCGAAAACGTCGTGCTGAGCTGGCAGACCGATCTTGGTTGGACGATGAGCACGCTCGACGAGGGTGTCATGGTTTGGGTTCCAACCATTTTTTGTAGCAGTGGACGAGTCGCCGTTGCTAGCAGTGCCACTGCCGCTGGCGCTAGCAATATCGTTGTGCAGATGTGGGTGGGTATTTCGCAGCTGGTCGTATCCACCTTGGTTGCCAACATCAATGCCTTCAAAGTAGTTGGGGTCATCCATACGGTGTTGGTGGAGGAAATGGGCTGGGGGAGGGCCGCTGACCGAATCACCAGATGTGCTGTCGGCATTCTGCTGCTGACGAGGTGATTGGATGGAATTGAGTGGGATGTCAGCCACATCTATGTTGTCAGCAGACTTGTAGGGGAGAGAAGTCATGTTGGCGACCAAGTGGAGTTACTATGGGTGATTCGATGAAAGGATGGAGCAGACAAGACGACGCTGTAGGAAAGATGACCTCGCCCTAGACCGGCTAGAACGAGTGCAGACCAGTTGTATGAATTGCTGTCTATCAGGTGGAAATTCCGGCCAAGTTGCCGATGGAACGAGGGGTTGCTGGTGGTGTTTGTGAGATCCGATGCGACAGATGATTCTACTTTAGAGTCGCTTGGTTCCGAAGGACTGCGACGGGCTTTCCAGAAGGTCTAATATCGAAGTCGCTGTGGGGAACAGGCGACGCAGATTGAAGACCAGTATGGCGTCGGGGCACCTGTGGCACTCACGGGATAGTACTGGTGCGGCCTCGACGGAACGGTTACGACGGTGACTACTACACCAAAGAGATAGTGGTGATGTTGTCGAGGAAGCGAAAGCGTCGGAATGGCGATGGACGAAAAGAGGGACGATACTGTTGGACCCCTTCACAAAGCGTTGCTTTCCGTCAGGAGCCTCTTTCGTCAACTGATTCGTGATGAAAGGGAACTAAGCCAGGCGAGGTGCGTCCTGGATGTCAAAACCGGCTATGTTGAGATTGGCGGTTGATGCAAGCTGCGGCCAAGGCTCCAGTTGCAGCGCCCCACTCGCAAAGATCACATGCACTGTGCTGTGCCGCACCGTACCAAAAAAAGCTCTCTGACCGCATAGGGATCTCAAGAATTAAGAGAGAGCTCGTCACCGCCTTGCTGTGAGTTTGGTTTGAAATTTTCGAGTGCTCGCTTTTGTGACTGATCCCGGGGTACAGAGTGCAGATAGCCAGAGTGTAGCCACAGCCAGCTTGGTTCGGCTCGTTGCGAGACGGTGATCTTCGAAAATAAAGATTTGACGCTGGCCAGCGTGCAGGCATACGAGGCCATTGTGCCAGACCCTCTATCGAAGCTCCCACATCATTTCGAAAGCTGTCGAAAGCTAACTAGGCACAGCTCCTCGACCAAGGCTTCCACCGAAGCACCCACAGCAGCTACATACGCATACGTCAGCATGTCGACTGCCACCTTTCGATCTAGCCTGTAATTCTTGTGAGTCGTGTTAAATGCAACATGATAGGGGCCAGAAGGGGTAGCGCCGAACCGCTGGCTTGAGATGCCCACACAGCCCGTGAAGCTTCCGGTCAAACGCAGGGGCTCACTCGGTGCACAGGTACATTATTGTACAGCATGGCGTGTGGCGGCGCCTAGGCTGTGAGATTCGGACTTGTGACGTGGGTTGCATGTCAGGGGAGACGTCTAGTTTCAAGGGTTGGTCCCTCTTAGGAAACGTGAGCATTGGCACAGATCATCACAACTTTTTTTTCCTCTGGACGCGAGCTTGCTTTCGACTTGTCCGCAACCATGATACACAGGCGCCATTCAAAGGCAACGGTTGTAAATTTGGTTCTCACGAGAGTGCAGCAGCAAGGATGAGCACACATGGTGAAAAGTGGCACGCCAAGGACTCTGTTGTTGAACGTTATCCCTCTGCGTTGGCTAGAGGCCCAGCGTGCAGCAGGCATGCTGCGTGATGTGCGTTCCATGCTGGCTGCTGGCAAACTTTTGCGACTTTCGGCGACTTGACACATGCACATGGTGCAGCCCCAATTCGCACGCACTTGAAAAACACCGAGGTTGGATCCCGGCCGAATCGCTGGCACGTCGCTTCGATCAGAACGGCCGAAGAAGCGCAACTCTAACACATGAGCATCGCCGCTTTGTCTCAGAATTGCATGCGCGATGACATAGTGATTGTGCAAAGACCGCGCAGCGCGGAAGCTTGAACACCTCCGCCCATCGACTGAAGACCAACTCCGCATCGCTCTCCACTCTGCACAGCCAGAGTCATCGTCGAACCAAATGCAAGGTACTGTAAACGCGGATGTGCTGTGGCAGGAACCAGCAGGTTCTGGACCTAAAGTGTTTATGTTTGCTCTCGGCACTTAGGCTGAAATACAAGAGTCTTGATGGTAAAGGACTATGGGTAGCCGACATCTGGGGTTTGTTGGCACCAGCACATGGCTAGCGGATGAGCAAAGATTTGTGATACCGAATGAAGGTGGGAGACCCTAGCGCTCATGACGTCGTTGTGTTGCAGAGCCAACGCCCACCTCGATTCGGCTTGCTGTTTAAGCTTTCAGTTCCTGATCCAGGTGATCGCTGATTTTTCGCAAATCTCATTCAAGAACTTCAAGCTTCGCAACAAAAGCTGTCAGCGAGCGTTGCTTCGACGAAAGGCGACGGGATGACTCACGTTGAAAGCCAGCTGATCGAAAAGACGATCAACGTTGCTGCCAATCCGAAGTCCGAAGACAGCCTCCGTGTGTTTTGAATGCATGGCGGGTCGAGAACCGACTATGTTACTTCGCCTCAGTTTCGGAAGTGCACAGGCGCGTTGGCAACCTTGACTCCATGCGCCACATCACTCGGCTTCCAAAACTTGGGCAATCGCCCCACATTTTTGCGCCTCACTTCCTTTTTTGCCTCTATTCATCTTGCTTTAGCTGATCAGTGGTTTCCCTTACCTCTGGACACAGAACCGGTAGCGGTAGCCCCATTGCCGGTTCACTTCTTCCATTAGGATGTGGAGTGATAGCCGAAGTAGGCTAAATGTTTCCAATAACCGAGGATGGTGTCCGGATACTGGGTTGCTTGCTTGACGCGTTGTGGTTCACCAACTGTTGAAATTGGTGGTCCTAACAAGAGAAATTAATTTCGAGAATTAATGTGTGCCAGGTTGCTAGTGTTGGATTTCTATGATCTAACATATTGTTCCGAAGTCGAAAACGCGAGTGACCGTATATTCCAACACCGCCAGCAGGGGTCGTAACAGTATCCGAATCGCTTCGTGTCCGTCTCTTTCACCTAGAACGTGCTGCACTGAACAGCTCTGCCTTCTCAGCCATCCTGGCAAACTTCAGGGGCCAAGACTTCATTATACAGTACGTACACACTAATTGGACTTTCTTTTTAAGGGTATTTGAAATTCCTCATCAGGTCGCGCTCGAACTTCGCTACCCGCTGGCCCTCTCACGGCACACCCGCTGAGCTGAGCTCACCTATATTTTTCCCTGTTCCTCTCTTTTTTTCCTGTTGTACAGCACAATCACAATTGCAATTGGTCCACTCGTCGAGTTCTCCACAGCAGCACAGCTGCTCGCGCGAGCACGCCCACTTGCGCTTTTTTCTCCGCCTTTCCTCGACAACTCCGGCAACCTCGGCCTATTACAACCCCAACCCATTTCCCGCCCTCATACGGCCTTTCCTTCCACCTCTGCCCTTTACCCTCCCTCGTCTCTTACACCAGCCTGCTCCCTTCCCGCCATTTGTCCCATCGCCACTAGTTTACGCAGCTCTGCTCGCCTACCTTTGTCGACTACCGCCATTTTCGCTTCCAAACGTGGCCACACCCACTCTCATCACCCCCAACCCATTTCCAATCCGGTTACGATCACGTAGCTCCAGCACAGGAATAGCTTCCGAGCGCCCTAGAATTGCAGCTGCTACCCTTTCAGGCTGTTATATCCTTCGTGTTGAGCAGCAAGCTTCTCGCATCACAGCGCCACTTCGAAACGTGCAAAGCATCGATCACACGGCATTGCTTACATCGTTGCGCTGGACCTCGATGGTTAGAGTACAGCTTGCGTTCCTTTGAAAACTGTTCTTGCCTTCCACCTCCTCCGTATCTGCCCGCGCAATCAAAGTGTTTCGCTTCACCGCAACCCTCGTCACTAGACAAGTACCATCCGAGAGCGCTCTCATTCGACTGCATCCAACACGTAGATCGCAGCATTCTCTAGCTCTTCGCGCCGCGCATACAGATCGCCCTCTCTTGGCATTTCAACGTATATAAAGATGGGACGAAAGAAGATCAAGATCCAGCCCATCAAGGAGGATCGTAACCGATCCGTGACTTATCTGAAGCGCAAGGCCGGTCTCTTCAAAAAAGCGCACGAGCTAGCGGTCTTAACCGACTCGCAGGTCGCTGTCATTGTATTCGGTCACAATGGTAAGCTCGCCGAGTTCTGCTCCACCGATATTGATCTTCTCCTCCTGCGCTACACAGAGCATGAGGGCGTAGCCGAGCGAAAAGGTCCCCAGAACTACCTCAATCTCGACAAAGACTCGGATGACAACGATGATGGCGACAATGATGACAACGAAAATGCGGGCGGTGACGGCCCAGATGATGACTTTGCAGGCAACCGCGGCGTCAACGGTGGAGGTGTTGGTGGTGGCGGACGCGGAAGCAACGGTCGAACCTCAGCAAGAGTGAGTGGCATCAAGCGAAAAGCTGAGCCACCCTCTCCACCGCGCCGCAATAATTTCGGTACAGCCAACGGCTTGATGGGCGCGTCTCCGACAGCCAAGCAGACCATCAACGCAGCCATTCGTCAGAAGAGTCAAAGCCGAACCGCACGAAATTTATCGCTCTCTGGCCACGCCACCAGTCAGGCCGTCTTCGACCCGCTTTCATTCGGCCAGTCATTCATGCCCACTGCTGATATGCAACACACCATGGTTGGTGGCAATGCTGGCGATATGCCTGGCATCATTCATTCCTCCGCCACTGTTGGCACCCACAGCATCGCAGGCCAAGGTGCAACTAGCGGTGCGCCCACGAACCCGACACGGGCAGAGACCATTGCCAGCATGTCCATTCTGATGCCCACCAGTGATCGCGTGCCCATCTTTGTGTCGCCAGCCACGCCAAGCTTTGGCTTGACCCCTGGTGGCACTATTACGACGCCTGGTGGTCGACGGTTTAGCTTTTCGGATGTTCTGACGCGAGGTGCAAGCGGATCGATCATGCAGCGACCTGTCACTGCCAATTCTCTTCTGGGGCCCACGTTCTTCCAGAATGATGCCTTTGGATTGTCCGCTGTGCCGCAACCTCTATACAACTCCATCTCGCCTAGCGCATCGCCTCAGCCGCCGCAGAACGCCTCCTTTTCCGCCGCGACGGCTGGAGCTGCATTTGCTGTAAAAGGTGCGATGGAGAGGGATGGATCGCTCCGTCCTGGTGTCGGTGCCACTTTAGAAGCATCACCGACACCGACACAATTCGCAGATCTTCGCTCTAGCGCGCATCTCATGTCGCGTCCAGCCTCCACCAGCATGCAGCGTTTGGCAGCACCTACGTATGGCGAAGCAACCTACGCAACGGCCTCAGGAGCTACAGTTGTAAGTGGCAACAACCTGGCCTCTCCAGCTCACATTGTCCGGCCCTTTACGGCTTCTGGCAACCTGGAAGCACCCAGTTCGTCCTCACATCTTGCACCACCCGTAGCAGGCTTCCTGGGCTCCGCAATCCCCCATGGCCTTCATGCTCATTCAGTCTCGCCAGCGCCCCACCAAGCAGCATTCAACGTCAACTCTGGCGGTTTGCCTAGCGCATTCAATGCTACTGCATTTGCCGGTGGCGACTTAAACCCATCAGCAACGCCGCTTGGCTCACAGGCCAGCTCAGCATCACCCGAGCTGACTCAACATGTAAACATTGCAGCTCCCGCAGCCGGACTTGCTGCGAGCGCATCCAGAACGTCTATGTCGACAGACGAAGAGACTCCGCCGAGCAACAGCAACAACGGGGGCGTCAACACGAACAAGTTTCAGTTAGATGGAAGCAAGCTAGACGCCGCGTGGCTGAGCATGGGGCAAGGGATGGATCAGAAGCCTGGACAGGCGATGCCAGGCCAAGCGAATCTCGTACAACCCGTGCCGATCAACCCGACGCAGACGCTCGGATCCGTCCCTTTTGACATGTGCTTCCCATCTCAGCCGACTCAATGACTAGACCTGGGATGCTACTCGAACAGCTAATGGCTTGGACTCAACCCAAGCCAATATGTATCATCAACTGTATTTCTAGATCTTCAGCATTTGCCTGCCACTGCATTCTCATTGGAAAGCAAGGCCGTCAATGAACTTTCGTCACGGCACTCGAACAGCGCCACACCATTCACGCTATGTAGCTCCGTTCTAGAAAACTCAAGACCGCCCTCAAGCCGCGAGTCTCGCCAAATTCATACACCTTTCTGCATCGTTTTGTTTCCTGGGAATTTGCCCTGTTTCACGCTTGCTGTAACATTAGATTCTGGATCGCTCGTCGCTATAATACTAGATCATCACCTCTTGCTGCCCAGATTTGTTAAGCGACCGGTGCGAGCTGTGTGAAGAGTGGTTACGTGGCAGAGGTGGGGGATGGTCGCATTTGGAGCCTTTGCCTCGCAAATGGAATCGCAAAAAGTGCACGCGGTGTACAGTACAGCACTGTACGGTCGACTCCCTGCATGAGGCTGTAGAGTGTAGGAATTCGAAGGTCGGGTTCAAGGTAGCGCGTGCACGGACTTTCGAGTGTCGCTGGATCAGTGCGTTGCCGAGGACCGAGTTAATCCAAACTGACACTGTCTTGTCGCCACCATCGCCTTCCTTCTTCAACGTCATCGTCGAGGTGATTCTACGTAACCTGGGCTTTTACCGGAGTGGGAAGGGCTCCGAATTGTAACGCCTGACTTGGATCGGCCTTTCCGGATTCAAACAACAGTCTCGGAACGCTCGCCCATCGCTTCGGGCCTTCTGATCAGTACGGTCCCTACCTCCTTACCAACACGTCACCGACCAGAACCGGTCAGCACCTTTCAGGCGACTAGAACTGAACTGAGCAGTGGCTGCCTACGCACACTCCGCGAGTGCCTCTCACCCCACCATCCTTCGACGCAAGCACAGTGTTCCTCCACTGCGGATACGGAACTGTGCCCGCTCGTCACGTTCGCAGCCGATGGCATCATCTCAGCGGCGCAGCACGAGGCCGCTGCTCCTCATAGTCCTCGCCTCCCTCCTCTCCGCGCTGTTCCTTCTTCCCACGCACATCATCGCGGCAGAACCAGGTGTAAAAGTAACCCGCTTCGCCCACCTGCCTTCAAAGATCAGCTATTTCGACGATTCCACCGTCGCTCTTTACCACGATGCCACATCTGGCATCGTCTATCGATCCGAAGATGAAGGCAAGACCTGGTCTCCTGTCTCTGGCACCTCATCTGGCAAAGCCGCTATGCTTGTTCCTCACCCATATGACAAGAAACAGGCATTCATCTTGTCCCAGGACACCATGCACTGGCGATCTATAGACCGCGGCAAAACATGGCAAGAATTCCTCACTCCAGAACCACCAGCCACCCGTGCTGGCCCACCCATGGAATTCCATGCCGACGAGAAACACTGGGAATGGATCATCTTTACCGGCAAGAAATGTTCCATGTGGACACCATGGGGTGGTAGGATTTGTCATGATGAAGCCTACTACACGACAAATGCGTTTGCAACCAACCCGGCCAAGTTGCTCGAATTTGTGATGCACTGCAATTGGGCCAAAACAACGCCAGAGATGGAGACAAACCAAGATGCGATCAAGAGGATCTTCTGTATCGCTTGGGAAGATGCCAAGGAAAACAGAAGAGCAGCATCAGTGCCAGCAAGTGGTGCAACCAGGTTGTTTCAATCGGACGATTTCTTCAAGACCAAGAAGATGGTCGAGCTAGATATGGGCAGGAATGCAAAGCAGTTTGCTGGTCTTGGGCCATCCAAGCGCTTCCTAGTAACCGCATTGCGCGATTCGCAGGGCAGCTCGTCTAAAGCAGGAACCGAAATGGCGTTGTTCGTCACTCGCGATGGTGTCAAGTGGGAAAAAGCAAGGTTCCCACATGGCTCGGAGCTTCGGGAGAACGCATATACTGTGGTCGACAGTACCTCGCACTCGATCATGATTGACGTTGTCGACTCAATCTACGACAACACGGGTGTCCTGTTCACTAGCGACAGCACAGGCACCCAGTTTGTCGAATCGCTTCGTGGCACACGTCGCACCACTCGAGGACTCGTTGATTTCGAGCACCTCGTCAAGATCGATGGCGTCGGTATCGCCAACGTGCAAAACGATGGCAATGGGGACGTTAGATCGTTGATCACCTTCGACGACGGCAGCAGCTGGCACACTCTCAAACCACCAACAGAGGATGACAAGGGTAAGCGCATCGATTGTGCTCCGAGCGACACCAAGAATTGCGCTCTCCACCTCTGGTCTGTCTCGGGCAAAACCAACGTCGGCAAGTTGTTCTCCTCCATCGCACCAGGCTTCGTCATGGGTGTCGGAACGATCGGCAAGGGCTTGAAAGATTACGATGAATGCGATACCTTCCTCAGCACGGACGCGGGTAGGACGTGGAGGATGGTCTCGCGCGATGCGCACAAGTACGAGTTTGGCGACCAGGGTTCCGTCCTCGTCATGGTCGATGATGAGGATGTGACCGACCACGTCTCTTACTCGACCAACTTTGGCAAGGACTGGAAGAAGTTGAATCTGGGTGTCAAGATGCGAGCAAAGGTGCTGACGACGATTCCCGATAGTACTTCTCTCAAGTTCCTGCTGGTGGGAAGTCAGACGAGGAGCCAGGCAGGCAGTCAGGATCGAAATGTGGCCATCTTTTTGGACTTTGCAGAGATGAAGAAGAGAAAATGCGGAGAAGGCGATATGGAGAAATGGTATGTTCAGGCTAGGGAGGAGGGCAGCTGTCTGATGGGCCACAAGCAGTGGTACAAGCGCAGAAAGGCGGACGCAGATTGTTTTGTCCAGGACAAATTCCATGATCCTGAGGGCATGGAGGACCCGTGCCCCTGCACAGATGCGGATTATGAGTGCGACTTTGGATTCACTCGAGACACGCAGGGCAGCTGTGTTGCTACTGGCAGCGAGCACATCCCCGAAGGCGCTTGTGCCAAGCCAGACGATACCTACCTCGGATCGTCGGGATACCGCAAAGTGCCAGGCAACACGTGCGATTCAGGCAAAGGCATCCGCAAGGACGAAAAGACGCAAAAGTCGTGCTCTGGCAAGAATCTCCCTCAAAAAGGCGAAGTCCTGCACAAGTCTTTCACCTTCCCCTCGCTCGTTGTCGACAAGATGTACTTCCCCGAATCCTCGAGCGTCCTGGTTCAACTTGCGGACGGGACGGTGTTCCAGTCGCTCAACGATGGATACTCGTGGAAGCAGCTCGTTGCTGACGGGCCACCTGCATCTGCCGAAGGCAGGTTCCTGACCATGGCGCTGCATGCTTACGACAACAAGCGCGGCTACCTCGTCACTGCTGGTCAGCGTGTCTACTACACCACCAATCAGGGCGCAAGCTGGAACTGGTTCACCGCCCCGCTGCCAGCCAACGGGTTGGGAATCGGCATTCTCGATTTCCACCCTGACAAATCCGACTGGCTCATCTGGACCGGTAGCCGCGACTGTACCTTCTCTGTCGGCAAAAACTGTCACGCCGAAGCATGGTACTCGGATAGCAACGGTAAAAAGTGGGAAAAGATCGAATCGTACGTCCGCACTTGCTCATGGGGACGCGATAAGAAGCTCAAGATGGATGCACGCACCATCTTCTGCGAGAGCTACCAGAAAAAAGAGGGAAACCAGCGCGATTTCTCAGCCGCAAACAAGCTGGAGCTTGTGCGCGGCGACGACTTTTACCGCAAGCGCACACGTGTGTTTGAAGCCATTGTCGGGTTTGCCGTATTCGAGCAGTATCTTGTCGTAGCAGAGTACGTGACGACGACTTCAACACCTAGTCTCAAGCTCCAGGTGTCGCTTAACGGTCGCGACTTTGCAGCGATCCACTTCCCGCCGGGGATGGAGCTCGGCACCCGTGCATACACCGTGCTCGACTCGGTGACGGAAGCCATCTTCCTACATTTCACCACGCACTCGGAATCAGGGTCCGAGTGGGGCACGCTGCTCAAGAGCAACTCGAACGGAACGTTCTACGCCCAGTCACTCGACTTTGTCAACCGCAATGACAAGGGCTTCGTCGACTTTGAAAAGATGCTCGGGCTTGACGGCGTGGCGGTCGTCAATGTCGTGAGCAATCCGGATGACGCATCTGTTTCGAGGCAGAAGGATTTGGTCACGCGAATCACACACAACGATGGTGGTCGATGGAAGCCTCTTGTTCCGCCTAACCGTGACGTGTATGGACAGCCCTACGAGTGCAATCAGGTGGGATGCGACCTGCACCTGCACGGGTTCACAGAGCGTGATGACCCCAGGGACACATACAGCAGCCCCTCGGCAGTGGGTCTCATGATGGGTGTTGGCAATGTCGGCCGTAAGCTCGCTCCCTACCGCGATTCCGACACTTTCTTGACCCGTGATGGTGGCTTCACTTGGGAGGAAGTGCACAAGGACGCACACAAGTGGGAGTTTGGCGACCAGGGTTCGATCATCGTGCTGGTCAACGATGAGCAAGCGACTGATACGGTACTCTACTCTCTCAACGAAGGCGTCACTTGGGAATCGTACACTTTTGGCGAAAAGATGCGCATTTCGCAGATTCTCACCGTCCCCGAAGACACGCATCGCCGCTTCATACTCCTCGGAACGTCGAGCGGGTCGGCGACCAAGACCGTATCGATCTACCTTGACTTTTCGGCGCTCGAGTCACGAAAGTGCGTGCTCGACGTAGCCAAACCCGAGATGGATGACTTTGAGCTGTGGTCACCCAGCGAAGAGCGCGCCGAGCAGTGTCTGTTCGGTCGTCAGACGTACTACTACCGCCGCAAGCGAAGGGCTGATTGCTACGTAGGCGAAAAGATCATCCAGCCACACTCGGTAAGTCGCAACTGCTCGTGTACCGAGGCGGACTTTGAGTGCGAGTTCAACCACTACCGCGATGCGAGCGGAAAGTGCGTGCTCTATCCGGGTGTTCAGCCATACGCGACAGATGCAGCGAGTCAATGCTGGGCGTCGGACAGCGACGGATATTGGTACGAAAGGACCAATGTTCGAAAGATTCCTTACTCGTCTTGCTCAGGCGGCGTTCGACCGGATCGAGGCGCAAAGCATATTTGCGACAATAATCTCGCGAGTCACGGCTTCTTTTGGTGGGCCACAGTGATTCTGTGTCCCTTCGGTCTTGCTGCATTGGTCGGTTACTGGTGGGCCAAGAAGCAGTCCAGTCGCGGTGCACTCGGGGGCGGTCGCATCCGTCTGCCCGATAGCTCCAACAGGCTGTACGGAGCCGATTCGGAACTGGCAGAGACCTTGGCGTCGGTGCCTCGGTTTGTCCTCGGCGTGGTGAGTGCCGCTTTGGCGAGGATACGCGAGGTAGCAACGGAAAGGATCCCGTTCTTGCGTGCCAGGTTGAATCGCTCGCGTGGTGCCTACGGCGGATACAGGCATCTTTCGACCGACGAAGATGCAGCCATTCTGAGAGATTATGAAGAGGAGGAGTTGGAGCGCTGAATGGACTCATAGATGTCTGCATGCACAAGTGGCCTGTCATAGGGCATAGTCCTGTGCTGTCTAGTACTTGCAGGTCGATCAAGGACTGACGACGAACAATGAAAAGAATTGCTTCCAGAATTGTATCGTTTTGTGCGTTTCGTGTGATTGCCCAGATGCATGGCGATCAAACACGGATCAAAACTAAGCAAACCCTTTGTATGGCCTTTAGTGGCGTGAGACTTTTGCCACCTGAATAGCTGTCAAATAAAGCGCCTCCGTAGGCAACCATGTCTCGCAGAAGCTCTTAGCAGCCGGTCGACAGTAGCTATTTTTGGTATTGCCTCAAGGGTCTGCAGATCCCGAAACGCGGTACGCCGAGAAGACCAAAGTGACTAAAATTACAGAGTGATTGCTGCTCGGTCCGACTTACAGAATGGGTTAAACGGTCGGTCGCCTGTGCGAGAAAACTTGACCAACCCATCGGAATGCTTTCCACCCAAAAAGAGTTGGATCTAAATTCGCAAAGCGTGGAATCGGCAGCGCGAGTGGTTTGAGCTAGTGAACGGAACACGTTTGATCGGCAGAATCATCGGAAAATCGACCAAAGTGATCTGTTCATCTCGAGCATGACCCTCCGATTTGATACAGTGTGTGGAATCAGCAACTGGGAGGAAAGACGAATAAGAGTGGTGCACGCATCTGTCAACGCTACGTCGAGGTGGTGTTGAAAATGGAAGGGGTGGAGGTTTTGAGATCTGCACAATTGCGTCACTGTACATCACCAGACTGAGCTTGTTACCATATTTTGACAACATTCGGACGGGTTTGGATTCGGCATTTGGATGGTGAACTACGAATCTAAAGCTTAGGCTCCATCGCAAGTGTACAGTACGATGACACTAGTCTCCAGGGTAAACCCAGAAACCCCAGGGCTCTTTGTTGAAAAACGCCTGAAACCATCGGTCGGGTTTGGGACGGTGCCACTGAGAGCTAAAACAACAAGACGTTCGCGCAGAATCGTGCCAAATTTGGCTACCTTCTGTCACCGCCTGTGCTAGTGAGAGAACTGTTTCTGGAGCAATGTCACATCTGTGTTCTTCCTTCATCTCGTATTTGTTTGAACAGTGACATGTGGCCTTGGAGTTGGAAGACTCGGCCCGCTGCGTATTTGATTTGAAGCGGCGAACCATTTGAATGGTACAAGATGACGCTGTAAGATAGCATGTTTCGTACAATTTGACTGAAGCGACCGAAACACCAAAACGTGGATCAGCTTCCGAAGGCGAGCGTCGGAGTGCAAATCGGAAAGTGGAGAAAGATTCGAGAGCAGTTTGGCTTGGAGGCTAGCGCCCGTGTGGTTTTGCGGGGTCTTGTGTGTTGAGCTCCAGGGCTTTCTTGTTCCAGTACGAGGTCGATCATGTCGCTTCGGCCTTGTCCACGAGTGACAAATGGCATGACCATCGGAGCTTTGAAACCTTTAGGGTGTTGAGGTCTGGTGCTACGTTGAGAAGCGCGAGCGAGCCATGTTTTGGCGTGATTCAGCTGCCGACCGGGAACTGAGGCACGGTCCCTTGAGCTGCGGTGTGACGAAACGAGCAAGGCAAGAAGTCCAGTCGAAGACGTCTGACAGAAGCTTGGAATCCGAGGTCCAAAGGGGTGTCGGAATGGGCCATCGTCATCGGCCACGTCATGCGGCATTGGACAAAGGCATGGGAGAGGGCATTCGAGCTTCTAGCAGCAGAGTGCGGTACGTGAAATTGGACTCTTATGAATTAATTAAAGATTGGGGAAAAAATAAAATAAAATAAATAAAGAGTTGGTGTACAGTACAGTACTGTGCGGTGTAGAGAATTGTATTTTCGGCGTGGCTGGTGGAAGGTGATGGTCAAGGGACGCGGAGTCACGTCTGTGGCGGCCAAGGGGTGACAGCCACGCCATGCGTTGTGATGTGATGTGAATGAAAGCGTCTTGCTGAATCAATTGCGCCCAGCTGTAAGTGCGTCGATGCTGGGTTGGTGTTGGGCGATCCTCTCGCCTGATTTGTCTCCGTCGTGGCTCGCTTGGGCAATCGCTCTAGTGTTGTGCATGCGGCCTTCCGATAATCTATTTTGACTGCCAGATGACCTTTCAACATGCATGTGCCTCTCATCCGGGGTCCAATACCTCCACATTCGAGCTTTTATTTGGTGCTCCCAGAGCCTTGCTGCAGCTGGCTAGCACCTCTCTCTCACCTCGAGCAGAGATTGACAGTTGCTTCTGCAGTTGCTTGCTAAGGCTTGTCTTCGAATAGTGCATGTGCCCTTGGCTCGCTCTCATGCCAGTTGCCTCGCTTCACTGCCACCCTCCAGTGTGACACAGCGAATGTGTGCCATGAATTCCACACGAATCCACACAATCAATGACGCGCTCTCTTGCACTCCGCCTGATGATTTCCACCCACACACCCGCCGTTTGCCTCTGGTTCTCCTGCCCAATTCCGTCCAGCTCTGCTCCTGTTCAGCCATGACGCCCGTCACCACTCAAAGGCACTAGCTGCCCTTTGCAGTCACCTCATGGCTCGATCTGAGCCGACTCGACCTCATCCCCCCTCAGGTATATAGTTCTTGGCTGTATCCCACCAAGTCAACGTCTGGCACCCCAACTACCACATACCAGATCTCTTTGATACCTTTCGCAGATATACCCTACCACTATCTGTCCAACAACCACACTCCCACTATATCGCGCACCTGTCTTGGTACCCTGTGATAATCTCCTCGTCCTAACTCTCAACCGTTTATTTTCAACCACCGCACAGACTTCAGCCAAATCTTTATCAATAGTCTGTTGATACGAATCCGCTCACGTCTTATTTCTAGCCTCTTTTCCCGCCGAAAGAAACTAGCTTAAATACAATCATGTCGACTGTTCCTGCTGCCGTCTCCCAGGTTGCCGAGAACCCTTCCGGTAATGCCGTCACTTCGGCCGTGGGCTCCCGCCAGAAGGCTGCCGATGTCGACCGCAAGTTGCGCTTTTTTGGTGTCATCCAGGCTTTCCGCGAGGGCCGATACCCTGACAACCAGCAGATTGACGACACCCTCAAGTACACCCTGGCCAACAGCCCCGTCGACACCAACAAGCTCTCGCCCGATGGCAAGAAGCTCATCCAGGATGTCCGCGAGCTGATCGAGACCGCTCGCCAGGTGGTCATCAACAAGAACGGCGAGGAGGAGTTCCAGAACTTCCTCTACGCTACCCGTAAGGCTGATGTCGCCGGCAACGTCAACGTAAAGGCGCCCATCTCGGCCGATGATGCCAAGAAGGACGGCGAGACCGCCGGTGAGGCCTTCCGCACCCTCCTCACCCTCTTCCTCCGAAATGGCGAGCTTCGCAAAATCGTTCAGGACTTTGGCTATATTGGCCGCGATATGTTCGCTGATGGTGCTGCCAAGGCTGCCGAGGTTGCCCGCCCCGACGAGGAGCGACTCAACGCCGTCGACCAGCCCGCCCCTGACAACGAGTTCCACGACGACATTCCTGACCTCCTCCGCAAGAAGGAGGAGGCCAAGGCCGAGGCCCAGGGAAAGGCGGAGCAGGCAAAGAGCGAGGGTGCTGCCCATGCCCAGGACGTCTCTAACGCCATTGACCCTAACGCTAGTCGAGACCAGAACCAGGCTGCCGTCACCGAGGTTGCCAAGCAGAAGGCCCAGCTGCTTTCAAACAAGATCCCCCAGAAGCACAAGGACAAGGCCCAGGACTATCTCCAGGAGAAGTTACCAAAGGAGCGACGCGACCAGTTCTACTATCGCCTCAAGAAGGTTGTCGTCGAGTGCCAGCGCCACAAGGACTATCAAGACGCTATGGACTACTTCCTCACCTTTTTTGAGCAGTACAAGGGACATGCTTCGCATGTTGCCAACCAGACCGCTCAGAGCGCCAAGAACGTCCGCTCCGAAGGTAACGTCGCCACTGCCGAGACCACCTTCCGTCGTCTGATCGAGCGCTTCGCCAACGGTGCACCCACCCAACCCATCATTGACGCTGTCGACCAGCTCTACACGGACGCCAGCAACGACCCCGAGCTCAAACAGTGGTTCAACCGCCTCAGCACCTACGTCCGAAAGTGTCTCCTGGAGCCTGGCTTCATCATGAAGGACGAGGCAAACACTCAGGCTCGTCAGCTCACTGAGTCGGGTAAGAAGTTCTTTGTTGCTGCCGACGGTCGCGACCAGGGCAAGTACGTGCCCCACAAGGACAACCTCTTCCGCGAGATTACCTACTTTGCCAAGTCGATGAACAGCGACCCGTTGAACCGCAAGCTCGGAGACAACATCCAGCAGATCACCAAGGATCTCTTCCTCAACTCGGAGGGAGGTCTCACCTTTAAGCCCCACCTCTGGAGCGACATCCGAGACCCCATCCTTCCCGAACTGCTCAGCCACGTCGGCCTCGTTCCCCTTCCCCGTATCGAGTACACCGACAAGCAGGTCGACTTGGTCATCGAGAACCTTGCCATCGATCTTCTCAACATCCTGCCCTCGCAGACTGAGATGGACATTCGAAACCACTTTAAGCTCTCGCAGTTTGACAAGCTCGGTGACAGGCACCAGCACTCGTTCAAGCTCACGCTCCACCAGATCCAGACCGACATGCGTGACGTCCACTTCTTCTTCAAGAAGAAGATGGGCTTCCCCAAACTCAACGAGCGCGGTACCGCCGATGTCTTCCTTGGTGGCAAGGGTCTCACCGTGACCATCCACCTCGAGGCCGAGAACGCTCCTCCAGGCAAGAAGAGCCGCCACATCTTCACCGTCAAGCGGGTTGTTGCCAAGGTGGACAAGCTCAAGTTTGCCATCCGTGACAGCAAGCACGACACTCTTATCAAGATACTCCGCCCGCTGGCTACCGGTATCATCAAGAAGCAGATCTCCAAGGCTGCCGAGCAGGGCATTCGAGACGGCCTCGAGGATCTCAACCGTCAGCTTGTCGAGCTGCGTGATCGCATCGAGCGCAACAAGAACATCGAGGGCAAGGGCGTTGGTGATGCCTTCAAGGAGACCTTTGCTAAGAACAACGACGACGAGTCAAAGAAGAGCGACGGTACCTTCAAGCTTGCCACCTCGAAGCGCAACTCGATCCTTCCCAACCTCGGTCACCCTGATGGTTGGATCCAGAAGGTGGACGAGCGTGACGCCGCTGCCAAGGCTAATCCCGCCATTGCCAGCAAGGATTGGTACTCGCCTGCCTTCACCATTGTTCAACCTGGTCAGAAGGACCCTCGCAATACTGCCTCGTCCAAGACGCAGAACCTTGGCCCCTCGCCCAACAACCCTGGTGAGCGTGCCAATGCCTCTGGCAACGCGGTTGCCGGCGCTTCCGGCCTTGCTGGTGCCCACCAGAACAACGTTGCCCCCAATATTTCGGCAGCGGCTGCGCAGGGTGTCGGTCAGCCAGGCGAGACTGCCACTGCCTACTCGACCGCGAATGGCATTCACGCTCCAGGCGCTATCATCGCCGGCACTGGTGCTACTGCTATCCTCAACGGTAACAGCCACGCCGCCTCGAACGATGACTCGCTGCTGGCCAAGGCAGCGCCTGCGATCAACGGTGCTGCTCACACGACAGCTGAGCCAGCGCAGCCCATTAACCCAGCATACGATCAGGGTCGCATCGGCTAAATGCTCTCGCTTGCCGTTCGTCATGGCAAAGCAGACCTGCTTCGCCGAGTATCGAGTCTCGGAAATTTCATACCGATGTGTGCTAGTATATATACCCTTGCTTGGCTCCTAACCCCCCTTCCCCCGAGCGTCCGTTTAATCGATCGCGTTTGTCTCTTTCTTTGCTCGGTCGTAGATCTTTACTGGCCGGTCATCGCTTGTGGTAATGAGATGAAAGGTGGCTATTGATACGGAAGAGTGGCGAGGCAAATCACCTATACCAAAAAAACATGTGATGCACTCGCCTTGTTGATGGAAGGATTTAGCGGTCCCCCTGCTGCTGCTTCGTTCCTCAGACAATGGTCTCGGCTTGTAGATCACGCTATTTTCACCCTTCTCAAATATGACCAATGTTGTGGACAGGAAGGGGATCGGTTGGCTTTGCTGCAAGTTGTTCGGAAGGTAGTGCTTTGATCCTCTGGTCTCGAGGCCACGTGTTACCTCTCGACTGTTTTCAGCCTGTTGGCTTCTCCTCTCTCGACCATGCTCGTCTTGATAATGCTAAAAGCGATTGTTCTTCTGATTATGGACGTGTGAAATGTGTGGGATCCAGAGACTCTGGTGCCCATTGACTGAGAGCAGATAGTGGTTTGTGGAGTAGTTTTTTCAACAAGCCTGATGAGTGTGCGTACACCGAATCCCAACCGAAAAAAAGCGGCCTAGAAAAGCGGCCAAAAAACATGTGGGCTCGAGCCCTGGTTTGGATAGGAAAGCGTCTTAGTGCTGTAAGCTTGACTGGGCATGACTTTGTTGATTCAAGCTTGCCTGCCCCAGTCTGGGGTGTGCGTGTGATCATGGAATGAGAGGGACCAAGTGTTGGTGGACGTGGTTAGTTGGCTGAAAGTGCTGCAGGCTATCGGCATGGCGCCGAAGGATTCGGCTTTGCTGTACTGTGCTGCACTGTCCAGGTACTTACAGTTACTGTGCGTTGCAATGTAAAGGGGCCGACTATCGAAAGAAAAGGGGCATGAATCACAAATTCGGGTTGCTGCAGCACAGCCTCGTGCAGCCAGGACTGCTGTGCATGCCAAGCTGAGGAAGAAAAAGCTGGATTTCAACCCAGTCCGGAGACACACACAGCCAAATGCACTCAGAGCAACGCTCAGAAGGTCGAGATGCTACACCGCTCACCCACGCCTGCGCACGCACATGCTCTTTCACTGTCACCCACCTAACTCTGAAGCATCACACACCACACAAGATACCCCGGAACCAGCCTCTTGAGCCCATCACCGATCTTTCTCCGTCATCACACTACTTCCCACACGCACTCGCTTTTGCACTCGCATTTGCATTTGCACCTGCACTGATCAGTTCAAACACAGCGCATTCACATCACGCCTGGACATCGTTTAGCAGCTGCAGTCCAACTCAGAATCGTCGCATCATCCGGCGCAGACTCTTGCAGCATTCAGCCCTGATCTTTGACTCGCCACACCGCAACCATCTCACTCACTCGGATAGCGCTCCAGACCATGCTGACGGTGTCCTAGATTCACCAAAAGGCGGCCGAACGACCACTTGGGGGGCAAGCGGACGCCCTTCGACCAATACGAGAACAGCCTCTTTCTCTCAGCCTCGCCATGATGCAGGCATCTCCGCTATCTGACTTGCCGGCCGCCGCAGCTCCTCCCAACATGGCCAACATGGCCGACGCTAGACCGGGTCTCACCAGACAGGGCTCGGTCGCTCGTACCAACGCCATTGCCATGCTCAAGCGCGCAGCCTCGCAACGAGAGATGAAGGCCAAAGCAGATGCACCCGCTCTGCCTAGCGTATTCACAACAGAATCACCAGCGACCATTGCGACATTCAACAGCATCGCAGATGCTTCGCTCGTGCACCGTCCAGCCGATCCTGACCAGCTCATGCTGCCCCTCAACACGTCAGATCTGGGTTTTGGCCCACATTCTGCTCAAGGCTTCTCAACATTTGCAGACAAGCTCCTTGCCCATTCAGAAGGCTCATCCGATCTACTCACATCGCAGCCGCATTATCAACAGCCTCACGTCCACTATACCACCGAAAATGCGATTGCTTCGACATCCCTCGCGCAAAACCCCAGCGCAATGCTCGCACCTCCTTCTCCGAACGATTCCACCGATCGCTCCCGCTCACCAATGTTTCAAGATAGGTCAAATCAGAGACCTTTCAACAGATCGCCCCTTCCCTCGCTCGAACAGCTGCGCGCCCGCATCATCCTCGAACGAGAGTCAGCCGGTCTGCAACGAAGCGCAAGTACCAGCGCTGCTAGTCAGGCTGCACGTGCTTATGCGCTCGAGAAACTCCTCGGCAATAGTGGCACCGATGTCTTTTACGATCACACCCCAGATGGCACTCCGATTGGCAGGGGTGCCGCAACACCCTCACCCACTCCCATGTCCGGTCGAGACAATCAACTCGCCGACATTGCGTCTGACGATGAATCCGCGCATGAGACGAGATTAAAACGACAGTCTATCAAGAATCGTCCCTCACTTCGAAGGAGCCGCACCATCAATGGTCTCACTGCCATGGCTGAGGCTCAGAACAAGGCCGAGTTCGTCCAAGGTGTCTTCCTCGCCGTCCCAGGTCCTGCATCCAATCGCATCTCGCGCATCCATCAACGTCGAGTCGAACGTCAGAGTATGCTCAACGTTGCAAAAACAACGACATCGGAAGCCCCCGTTCCCGAGGGGCCCAGCGAATATTCTGTAGTCCCGCTTCCTGCAGCCGCAGAAGCTCCACCCAGCCTGTCCCGCCAACAGTCGCAACGTCAGATCGCAAGAACAGAGATGATGCGCAAGCTCAGCACAAGAGGTCGAGGAAACGCCTCTGCTAAAACGCAGGCTCTGTCGGATAAACATCAGACTGCAGACACATCAGTAACTCCAGACGATATTCAGTGCCACGGACTCCCAAAAGTCACCACTGATTCTCCCGCTGTAGACGACACGATCAGCCCCGTTGGTGTTGTCGTAAGGCCACCTTCTTCTCCAGCTCCACCGCACATCTCGCACCTCGATGCGTTCGTCTCACCTTCACCTGCGACAGCTTTCCACCAGGCTCTCAGCTCGTCTGACAACTATGAGCACGCAGCAAATCCCTCAGAAGACAACCAGGCTGTCGCTTCGTCGCCAGGCTTGAAAGCATCATCCTCTGTTGCCTCTCTGTCCTCGCATTATGCTCCCAGCACTGGAACTTCTGCAACAGCCCGTCATATGTACGAGCGCAACCGTGAAAGTGCCATGGCGCTCCTCAACAACGAGCACAGCTTTGGCTATGAAGTTTCGCCATCCCTCCCTTCTATGTCTGTCGATGTCGATACATCTCCGTATCCTGTCGCAAACACTGCACTCGAGTACCCCAAGCCTGCAATCACGGCGGATGACGAAGATGCCGATGCTACTTTTCAGGCTTCAGCCTCGCAAGACGGACACGCCGCTCAAGATGACAGCCTCGACCTTGCTTTCGGCGATGCTCGAAGAAAGCGCCGTGCCGGTCTTGTTGGCCTTGGCTTCGATGCCATGTCACCGCAAGAGGCATCAGGAGTGGCTATGGTCCAGGACCATCTGGCAGAACAGCAAGTGCCGGAGAAGGGCGTCGTTTTTCTATCCCCAGCCAAGAATGGTGTCAGCCCGCCAAAGCGCGCCTCAAAACTCCGGCAATCCCTGGCTCGCCTTCACGTCCAACCTACCAAGCAAGACCTTCTGTCCAGCCCTGGATCATACACAGACGACGAGCCTTTGGAGGACGATGCATTTTACCAGCTCTACTCGCCTGTTACAGGTGGCTTTGATGACGACGATGAGAGCGATGAAGACGACGATGAGAATGAGGCTATTAGTCAATATCACCATCAGACTTCTGCGACGGTGCAGACGATGCAAAATCCCTTGCAAGATTGGGACAACCCTCACTCAGCCGCTGACGCTATGCGGGGTCTTGGTTTCATGCCTTCGGGCGCTACGTCTGATAATCCGAATACAATACAGAGCGCAGAGCATCCGACTACCCCGCCCCAGCGCCTCTTTCATCGTAGTATCGCCGCCGTTCCATGCGATCCCTCCCCCAACACCGAGACAGAGTTTGGCGAGGCGCGAAGAACACCCTGGATGGGCTCCAGCCCGAGCGGCTTCAGCTTGCCGCTCCGTCTTGATAACTCGCTCACGGCTACAGCACAGGCTATTGCATCCGACTCTCCAGCGACCGAATCTAGTCCTGTAATGAGGGGCTCGTCCGTCTCTCGAAATGCACGAGGCGACTGGCCCATGTCTGTGGCTAGCAGTGGAACACTGCATCAAAGCAGGGACAGTGTCGAGAGTCGAGGTGAGGCGGAAGCCCGCATTCGATCCTCCGAGGAAGGTGGTGCACTCAGCAGTGCGCCCGCGATCGGCTCGCCTCTGATCGAGCTACCGGAAGAAGAATCAACGAAGGAGGTTGAACACGAGAGTCGACAGGCGACTGCAGGAGCCAACAGCATAGTGAATTCCGGGATCGAGCTGTTGTCTGTCGGCAGCTCCCGCACTAAGTCCTCCGAGCGCGTCCAAGCTATGCTGGGTTCCAGCTTCATTGCCGAATACGGTGTCGACCTTGAGTCCGATTCTCGATCTCGATCTTCAATCGGTGGAGACGAGGCCCACAACCTCAAGGTTCCGACCGCCAGCGCCGACGGCTTGTCGCTCTCAAATAACAACAGCATCGTCTCTCTCAACGATCTCAGCGACGTGGATGGAGAGGTGGATGATGCATACCTTCGCAAAGTTGATCGTTTGGCAGACAAGCTTGGGAAGATTGCTCGTTCGAACAAGGTGAAAGATGTGAATGAGGGGTCAACTTTGGCGGGTGCGCCTACGCGCGCTGGTGCTCCAACCCTCAAGCGCAGCAACACGACGACGGGAAGCAAGTTTATAGAGCACATGTCTGGCCCCCCATCCAACCCTCAACACCCTTCTGCAGATAAGTCAGCTTTTGAGGGGAACGAGAAGCTACAGCCTTTCCTAGGTCTGTCTCAATCCAGTCCACTGCAAAGCCAGGATGGTTTCAGTCACATGGCTGTTTCAACGGCGCCCCCTTCGTCTGCCAATGCTCCCACTGTGCAGTCTAGGGGAGCGCAAATAGGCATCTCGGATTTGCCACCGTCTGTCACAGGAGAGCAAGAGACCAATGGCAAACAGATCGGCCTCTTCTCTTCGCTACGACGCAAAGCATCTAGCTTGAGGCGGACGCCATCCTCGGCAAAAGAGGGTGGGAGCTTCTGGGCGCGCCGAGGCAAGAGAGATGAATCGCCGAAACTGCCGACGGAAGCCACCTTCATTTCGGCACCCATCCTGACTGCTGCGACGCCAGGACCGGCACCCATCCCAGGCCAGCCCATAGTCACCGTTGAAAAGCCTCAGGACGGAGACAATGGGATTGCTCGGCGCGAGCGGGACAACGATGCCACATTCGACCACCGGCTCTTTGATGGCCAGTCAGCAAACAAGCAACCAGCCAATCTGCAGCGCAATGCTTCCATCTCATCGGTTGTCAGCGCTCGCATCAGAACAGATTTGCAAGACGGCTCCGCTGATGCAGATGGCTCTTCGTCGTCAGACCATCACGGAGCCGCAGTAAGCTCGTTGGCGCCCAACACAGCAGCCATGATTCATCGCTATAGCCGCATGTTGTCTACCGTTAGCCCGACTCAGTTTGTGCCGGGAGCAACGCAGGAGGACATACGGGATCCACCCCGCAAGCTGCTTGCCTCCGATTCTGTGTTTCAGGTCATCAGCGCGACGACGATCAAAGACCGTTACTTGTTTCTTTTCAGCGACGTGCTCGTCATTGCTAAACCCCTGGCGGCTCCAGGTGCTGAAGCAGGGCAGACTCTGGGCAAGATGAAGCAATCAGCCATTTTGCCTTCGCTCTCGTGGAAGTTTGCCGTAAAGAACATCCTCGAACTGCATCGCCTCAAAGTCAGCGTGGCATCCAACACGCGCATTGCATCAGCCAAGACCCGCGCCCAGAACCCCGTACTTTGGGGCTTTGTCTCGCACTTTAGCAAGGGTCCAGACGCAGCGGTGCGGGCACTGGTTGCAAAGACTGGTCTGGAGCCTACTCCTGCATCCATCGCACAGCTCCTGTACCAGACTCCAGAGTTGGATCGCGACGATCTCACACAGTATCTCGGACAACCTTCCCGACGTGAGATCCTCAAGGCATACGTCTCACAGCATCGCCATGTGGGCGTGTCCATCGAGTCGGCGCTGCGCAGTTTGCTGCTGGATCTGCGCTTCCCGACCGACCTCGATGCGTTCGAAGCGTTACTGGTGCACTTTGCCCAGAGCTGGACACATCACAATGCATCGATGATCAAACCGACATTCACTGCTCAGATTGCATCCGATCTAGTGTTTGCGATCATGGCGCTCAATGATGCGCTCCATACTGGATCGCAAGCTGGTCCTTCTTCAGTGAATTCTCCCAACTTCCCTAGACCGGTGACGGTGGTGACGCCAGGCCTGTTCAGCGCACCGTGCAAGGAATTGTCGAAGAACGACTTTGTCAGTGTCTTCAGACAGCACGACCCGGAGGAGGTGCTCTCGGACCGTACGCTCAGCCGCATTTACCTCTCAATCCGCTCCGAGCCGCTCGTGCAAGCGCTGGACCGTTTCGAACCTCGCTTTACCATCCGTGTCAAGGGAGGAAAGCTCCCGACTCGGCTGACCTACGCACAGCCCGCAGAGCCAGTGACGCTGGTCATCCCAGCTCCTGATCCCGATCTCGCCATCCGCCTCTATGCGCAGGATACTACGTTCGAACCGCCCATCTTGACCTTTAGCACATCCAACGAAGCGAGTTTCACCATGTGGTCCAAGAGTTTGGGTCCCAAACAAGTCGTCTTTGTTCGCGCCGGTCGAAATGCGCGGTTCTACGGGGGCACTGAAGTCGACATTGCCAATTCGGCTTCGTTGTCTGGTGGGATTGGAGACTCACCTCTTCCTCGCAGTTTCAACGTGACGGTGGAGCGTGCGTTCATGAAGCATTGTTTCACGCTTGCCTCCGTCGGTGCTGGAAACGCAGCGACAAAGCGGTTCATGTTTAGCTTCGAGGACGCGGACAAGGTGGATCGATGGACTAAGGCGATCAGGGAACAGGCGGAAAAGGCGATCAAGGCCAAGGCGGTGAGAGGTGCAGGTGCGGGAGATCCAGCAACGTTGAGGGCGACAGAGACAGCGGCTCTGCAAGTGCTGAGAGAGACGCTGATCTCGCCGGAGGACGAAGGATCGAAAGCGGGACAGCAGCAACAGGGGTTGAACAGGGCAGCGACGGTGAGCGGGGCTGGTCCCAAGGCTGGACTGGGCGGGCAACTTGGTCAGCTCACTCGTCCGTCCCCGCAGGGACTTGGTCTCCAGACGGCAGGACTGCGCGCTCCGGTGTTGGACCGTGCCACATCCACCTCGCGCCATTACTATGCAGCGTCTGGAGTCGGACGGCACGAGCGCGAGCTGCTCATCCCACCCTCGAGCTCGACCACTACCCTCGGATCTGGGTTGGAAAAAGTCGACGAAGCTAGAACCCACACCAAAGGTTCGGCTTCACTATCCCTCTACCCCGCCTCTACCAGCTCGAACCGCCTCGGCGCGGTCAGTCCCGCAATCATCGCACGTAGCAACTCGGCGCGATCCGCCTCCAGCCCCCACGCTCCTCATTTGGCACTGCCGCCCGATCGAAAGATACCGCTGGCATCCGCCGGACTGGCAAAGGGTTTGCCAGGAACCCAGATAGTCAACATCGTCAGACTCAACTCGTTACTCGTCCGTGTGATCACACATCATCAAGCCCAACAACAACAGTGAGGTTTTGAATGCAATGGCAGCATGTTGGGGTTTCGCTTCAGAATTGCACGTGGCTTTGGTTGCATTCCAGTTCAAGTGGTTTTTTTTTTTTTTTTTTTTTTTTTTTTTTTTTTTTCTTTCCGGAGTGTGTGTGGTGGACAGAGCCCACTGCAGGGCGAACGATGGTTGTTGCAGATCCCGCTCATCCCAGCTATGAGACTCTCGGCCGAAACTGTGAACACAGGCGTGAACTTGGGGAAAACAGGGGGAAATTTTAATGTGGGTCAGCGAGAGAACATCGCTAGCTCCAAGGCTCCCGGCACGCCGTAGGGCCGGTCGAGCGCAGAGGGGAGCGGGTCGCAGGCGGGCAGAAATGGGAAGGAATCGGGCGGGTGCAAATGCTAACACGCCGTACAGGTTACGGCGCTTGTTGACGAAGTGGTGGAGAGGAAAGAGGGGGAGCATTGTGGACGGAGATACATGTATGGATGATGAAGGTGGGAAGGCGAGTGGGCTGAGTCGGCCGCATGTCTTGTTTGCTCAGATGTGCACGCCGGTCACGTGCCCCACATCTGTGGTGAAAACGAATCTTCGTGACAGCAGTCTGCTCCAATTTCCATCATACACCTTGAAACGCACATTTTAGTGAGCATAGACCATGGAATTCGTACGACATTACGAAGCGAAAAGCGATACTCTAAGCAAAAACACGACCGGTGCAATGTTTGGCACCACACTGACACTTGATCGCCAACCTCGCCAACCTCGGAGTAATATTTGATCGTGCAGTGACGGGAGCTGCGACACTATCCGCCTCGGTTGCGGTAATCGCTGCCACCGTTTCTGCGCCCGGTTTCGTCGAAGGTGCATGTATCGTCGTCGGCTTATTCCTTGCCCTACCTGCCTTGGTCGGGCTTGAAGGTAGAGAGGCCGGGAGGATGGGGTCGATTTCGTCGGATCCCATATCTCCAGCGTAACTGAAACACAGCTCTTCGCCAGCTTGAACCGATCGCAGGGTGAAGAATGCCAAAAGAGGACGCATGATCGATGCATTATTAGTATAAACAGGAACGTGGTAAATGTTGGGATCGCAAGAATGGTTGAAGAACCGGGTATGATTCCCCCACAGCGCGGAATCCACCGTGACAAACCGCTCGTCCTCCATATCGGATCGAATCATCTGCATCGACCTCGCATACTCCTGCTCCCTTGTGTCGAGCGCGAGAAAGTTCCACACCGGTTCGTTGAAATCACTCACGGGTGAAATCGGACCTGCAAACTGAACCAACGGATCCTTGGCAACCATGCGTTCGCGACGTCGTTTAGCTTGCTGTTCCGCTCGTTTGTACGCATCTTTCTTGGCACGCGCGAAGATCCGTTCGCCCTCATCGAAAGATAGTGTGCCTTCCCTTCGTCGCAGTTCGGCTTCCAACAGGTCAGCATCGTCCGTCTCGAGGTACTTGAAGTAATCCTCGTAAAGCTCAATATGGTCGGCTGTCTTTGTAATCAGCTCGACCATCTTGCGCTGGTTAGCAGGACTACCGCGATAGTGATGGAGCACTTTCTTCTCTGCCAAGTTTTTCTCGATAATCTGCTGAGTGAGATGAACCTTTAAAATGTGACTATCAACACTTTGCAGATAAGTGGTTCCTAGCTTCTGGTCGTACACGATGGCTCGACGCTCTGCCTCCTGGTCGTTGAGAAGTTCTCCACCGTACGCACCCACAAAGGTACCTGCAGGGATAGGCTCAACCGCCTTGATCCCCCACCCCTTTGCCTCGGTCTTCCAGAATGCAAGCGATGCTTTCTTGCCCTTTTGAACCACGCGGTTCCTGCACGACCCTGCGCAAGGGCACAGATCGTTGCACTCAAATATCGGAGTGCCCACGGGAATGCCCGGGTTGAGACAGCCGGTGGAGTCGTACGCAAAGTCGCGGCGTTGGGGCTTGCCTTCGGGGTCATCAGCGCCAGAGCTGGAATGCGGGTCAAACATGCGTTGGTAGTAGGTGCCTTCGTAGGGGTAGCAATCTGCGGCTCTTCGGAGACATGCACAGGTGCGGGGATCGCACTCGTCATCCTCACAGTCACAGCCTCTGTTGACACAGAGCTCGTCGGTGAGCTTGTAGCCGTTTATCTCGGCGCGTGGCTTGATGTGCTCGAGAGGCGGCACGGATGGATCGAGAAGATACTCGTCGGTCCAACAAAAGTCCCACGGAGGGATGACATCGCCTAGATCGCTGGCGTTAGGATTATCAACCGCTAGACCCCGGTGGCCAAGCTCCCACTCGTCGACCCAGCACTGGAAAAAGTTGAGGAGGCGAGAGGCGTCGTTCTCGGGAAACAACCTGGGCGGCGTCTTGGAGAGCCGAATCTGGAATTCCTGGCCCATATCAGCGGGACGGGTCATGACGAGATATGCTGGGTTGGAGCGAAGTGCGGAGAGCTGCTTGATTTCTTTACTAGCAAACGTGACCTTTTCCTCGGGTGGAGCGTTTGGCAATGGATCTGCATCGGTCATGTGATCACCACCCACGGTTGGCACTGTGCTGCCAATACGGGACGTGGAAACCTCGGGAAGCCCGAGTGAAGCGAAGAACGACATGTTGACCGTTTGCACTGTGTTGCTAAACAAAAAGTGTTGAATGGGATTGCGCGACTGGTCGAATATACGACACGGAGCCAAACTCGCGGGCTCGGAGGGAGAAAGAGTGAAGGCCGATGCGAGGATTGGTGGTGTTATGGATGCGGTTCGCAGAAGAAGGAGGATTTTGATGGATGGGCGGGTTTAGGACAGTTAGGACATGGGTGATACACGGAAGCGAAGCGTCGGATTGATCTGTCGGGAGGAAGGGCCGAGGCTAAGGCGATCACTGGTGTTGTTGGAAGGTGTGCAGATTGGCAGAGGAGGCTTGTAAATGTGAGCATCCAGATATTGTAGAAGCGCTTTTAAGCCTTGAGCCTAGTCATGGGAGGCGGGTCGGAATGAAGCCCAACGCCAGATTGAAGAGAAGCGCCAACCTTGCTTCCAAGCTTGTTGAACGAGAGAGGTACTCAAAAGTGTTGTTGGACTTGCAAGTGGCGAGCGACGCAGGGTTCAACTCAGCCTCTTTGCGCAAAATAAGCATCGCGGCAATTTAACTGCTCGACGTGTTTCCCTTTCTTCTCAAAGGAAAAAACAAAAACAAAAACAAAAACAAAAAAAAACCCCCATTCATCGCTGATGGCTTGTCCGATGGACAACACGATCGGGAAAAAGTGGAGATTTCGAACATGGTTCATGCAGACTCGAGGGAGCTGCAGCTGTCAGACAGGATTCGAGCGTCGGCAAATTCCATTCTATGACGTCCTTGCAGAGCGCTTTGCTAATCTGGCCAACTTTGCGCTGCGTATGTACCATGCCCTGTCCCGATCGGTTCGACTCAGGGTCTCGTCCATAATGTATCTCCGGTGTGTCATTGACGCATGATTCCACTTTCCACTCGATGATATCCATTCCCTCTTGTCTGCCTTGCTTCTGCCCATCGACCATCATTGTCCGATCAGCTTTGCAATTCATCTTCAGACTCGAGGTCACTCACAAGTCGTTCACCCTACCAGCCAACGCAACAGACAAAGCCTATCATGTCGTCAGCCAACGGCAACGGCAATGCCCACGCCAAGCACAAGAAGCGCGTGATCGTCGTCGGCGCTGGTGCATCCGGCATGTCAGCCTGCCACGCCTTCTCCCTCTCTCCAATTGAGTTCGATATCACCCTCTACGATAAGCAATGCTCCCTTGGCGGTTCCGCAACTTCGTACCAACTCCCTGATCCTGCCAAGTACCGCTCGCAGTACATCAACGATGGCGTCCAGGGAGCATCCCCGGTCTTTTACAACACCTTCAAAGTGTTTGAGCACGTTCTCGGCTTCAAAGCACAAGAAGTTGGAATGCAAATCTCTTTCGGTAAAGGAAAAGAATCGTTCTGGAGCAACGTCTTCCCCTCGGAGCTCGTCGAAAAATATGCCAAGGATATCAAAAAGTTTGGCGCCACGCTCAAGACGATCAAGCGCTTCGAAGTATTCTTTGCCATTATCCCGGTGCATCGCATGCTCAAGATGTTTGGCTTCTCCGACGAGTTTGGCGAGAGGATGGTTTATCCCCTCGTGGCACTCTTCTTCGGTACTGGCAACGACACAAAGTATATCTCATCGGCCATCCTGGAGCGCGTCTTTCTCGATCCTAGCATGCGACTTTTCGAGTTTTCCGAAGACAGTCTGCTCGCCAGTGTTCCAACCATGATGGCTTTCCCAGAGCTCGCACGTGTCTATGCTGCCTGGGAAGACGAGGTGACCAAGAACGGAAACGTCCGCGTCGAGACCAGTCGTGAGGTGACCGAAATACAGCGCAACACGAAAGAAGCGCGCAGACGCGGCGGCAATATCCTCATCACCTCTCGCCGCATCGACAAGGATGGAAAGCCTCTTACTACCGGTGACGAAGAAGAACGCGTTGAGGTATTTGACGAGCTCATCCTCGCCTGCGATGCCGATACATCGCTCAAGATTCTCAACAAGGGTGCATCATGGAAGGAACGCAAGATCCTTGGTTCCATCGTCTACCGATGGGACATCACCACCACGCACAACGATTACGACTACATGTCCAAACACTACCAAATGACCTACGATTATCAGTACAATGCGAAAAATCGGCACGACGAAAAGACCAAACAGTCGTTTGAATTTGCGCAAAACAACTGGAAACCGCTCTACCTCATCAAGATGTATCACGACGATCCCGCACTCATCGAAATGTCTTTTGACCTCACCAACTACCAGCCTCAGTTCAGCGGTGCAGGGCCTACTGGACCACAAGAGCGTGGTGCGCGTTCTCCGAATTCCGCCCCTCCACGAGAACGTCAAGGACCCCACGGAAAACAAGGCGATAGCCAAGAAAAACAACTCTCTCAACTACCTTCCTCGAACCCCGCCGAACTGAAAGATCCTCCCGTTGAAGATCATGTTTTCCAAACCATCTTTTTGAATAAACAACTTTCGGACAAATGGACAAGAGACGAAATATCAAAGGACAAGATCATTCTTGAAAAGTGGTGGAAACAACAATCCCACAGATGGACCCACTATGCTTACGTCGTCCCCTGGCTTTGGCTTATCAACGGTGTAAACCATACAAACTACTGTGGCGGTTGGACTTTGGTCAATATGCAGGAAGTCGCAATTGTCTCGGGTTATGCGGCCGCAGTTGCGATTGGCGCTCAATACCCGTTCGAGCAGGATAAGGATTGTGCGAGGCTGTTCAATCTATACAACGCGCTTGCCCATCTCAGCTTCAAGAATGCAAAGAAGGCACTCAAGGGTTAAGGTCGAGATCGAGACGGGATTTGTTTTGTAACAGTTACACGCATACCCCTGTTACGATGTTATATCCTCGCATAGCAAAGTCTGCCATTTTACACTTCTTTACTTTTCTCCTATTAAGAGAGCAAGTTGCCTACGACAGAAACTGCTTCTCAATCCCTACTGCAACCCACTGAAATCCTCTACATATGGAGTGTATGTATCTAAGCTGAAATATCCTCAGACTTTGCTCTACAAGCCCCCCTGATATAGAGAAGTACTGACGGAATAGCTAACCATATTGCATTAGCTTATCAGTGGATCACCTTCAGCTCTGGACCAAGAACCAGTATCGGTAGCCCCTTTGCCGGCTCACACTTTCCAATAAACCTCTCTATTCTGCTTCCGCCTGCAACACAAGTTTTTTTTAAAAATAAAAATAAGAATAAAAATAAAATAAAGGTCGCTCGTCATCATGGGTGTGGGTGTGCTATGCAGGGAAGAATGTGTACAAGTTACTGGTCTTTTTCGTGTTTGATACGTCTGGGAAGGTTACTATCCAGCATGGGTCTGACTGTGAACCATCCCACCGCCAGCATTACCATCATCGGTAGAACCATACTGATTGCAGTAGCAGGTACACCTCCGAAGTACAATCTTTCCAAAGTGATATGAATCGGTGCACTTTCCACCCCGCCCTCGTGATCCTGAACCGCAGCCAAGGAACCAAACATCTTTTCCGCAATTCGAAACACCGGCTTCCATCTCGACTGCAAGCTTTCCAGCTCCCGCGCGCGAGGAATTGTCACTCCCGTCGGATGCGCCACCAGATGCAAGTATAACTTGGTGCACGGGAAGTGTGGTGCTGTACTCGGATCTTTGTTCCAATCTATCGTATCACTAGCCAATATCTCAACTGGCAATTGCGAATCATGAGATTGGGAGAACACCACCGTATCTTGAACCTCCTTTCTCCCTCCCCCTTTCTTCACCATTGCGGTTTGCTTAGGAACTATCGAGGAAATCACTGCGTGATTCGGCAACCCCGTCTTCACCCCTCGATCCCTTTCGTTGACAATCTGGTTCGCTTCCACCAACTCCGCCTTCCACTCCACGCCTCCTCTTTGCAACACTTGCTCCGGTCCCAACAGCTCCATCTCCACATTCAACGCTAAATGCGCCGAGATAGACGAACGCAATGTAAACCTTTTCGTCCAGAACCATGCCACTTTATCGATGGTTTGACGCACCCATCTATCACGCGGGTTCAACTCAGAATACAAACCTGCTTGACGTGGAGTGGGCAGCGTAAACGAACCTCCGTTTGATACATCCACAACCAACCATGCTCCCCGTTTCGAATCTTGCAGTTCACCCGGATCCACAAGCGAGGAAACGCGGTCAGGGACAACGCTGAATACCGACGGTGTGGTGGTGGGACGAAGAACCGGCCTACAGAAGAAAGCGAGCAACACATGTGTCAGTAGCTACTCTTCTCTCTCTCACAGATCCTGCGACCGAGGCGGATCGAACGGTCATAAATGAGACAACGAACCAAATTCCGATGTGGAACTGCAACTCTTGATTATTCGAAGCAACAGATTGCTACGGCGCCAGACTAAAGCCTTCACGAGTGTGAGGTATACTACACTGACCAACAAAAGCAGGTCGGGAAAGATGCGATTGGAGCAGCTTCAGGAAGGGGAGCCACAACAGAACTTACCAAGTGGACGAAAGCTGATCAGCAGCCTTAGCCGCCAGATGTCCATACTCGTCAGCACGACAAAGCACCGGGCCAAAGTTACGAATCTCGGTATTTCCCTCTACCCCCGAGGTTGCAACCGCCAACATCGCTGTGAAGAGAGCAAAGAAACGGAGCATTCTACCCCTTGTCTGCTGCTGTCCTGCAGGATAGTGCCTTGTCGGAACGGGCTTCACCGTGGCTGCAGTCGACAAGGGCTCGAAATCGCTTTGGAACCGACGTGCTTTTGGCCAGTCACTTTGCGGGTCAAACTTCGCCTCTGACCCCTTCTGGTGGGAGAAAGGCCGGGTGAACGTGGTAACGACAGTCCATACCTTCTCGAGCATCAGAGCAGCGAGGTTGATCCAGGCGTAGAAGATCATAGGGATGAGGCCCATCATGAGGTTACCAACAAGACCTCGGCGACGGATGGTATCGTAGATTTCGGTTTCTACGATGCGTTTAGCGTCTGGATGTCGATATGGTCCAAGTAGTCGGTAGAAAGTGGGGAAGGCGGCTCCAAAACAGTAAATCAAAGTGACCTTGAAACCGTATGTCCAAAGCAGCTGGCCGAGTGGAGGCGCGGTTCCCATATCGCGCGCAAGCGTGGACACGTAGGATGAGTAGTCAACGCCGTACTTGATTCTTGCATTCTCCTTGACCAACAAGTAATAGTGAGGTGTCGAAAGCGGTGGCTGGATACGATTTCGGAGAACCAGCGTCCACAGCTGAGCCTGCATCTCTGCGATGGGCGGGATCGCGCCTACACCGGGGCGCACGAAGCCGATGAAAGCAACGGTTGGGTCCTCTGGGTCAAACACATCGCGACAACGAACAGTGGCAGGAACCGGATACTCCTTGGAGAGGAAATCAAACTGCTGTGTGTAGCCGGTCGCATAGACGACCACGTCAGGCTTGACAGTACGGTTACGCATGCGAAGGTCCTCCTTTCGTTCATTACGAACAAATTCCACTGTGCCGTCCTCGCGAACGCGCGCCGGGAAGGGAGCAAGGTCAACCGAGACTTCTTCCGGCTTGACGGACGGTGGGTCGAGGTAACTGGTGATACGTTCCAAGAAGCGCGATCGGTTTTTCCAGCCACGGTTGATGTATGGCATGGCTTTGCTGCTCTTGTTCAGGAAAGTGTAAGCTCGACCAAGTCGATGTGGCTCAAGCTCTCCAACCCACTGGTTACAACCGGCTTGGGTGCCTGTGAGAAACCAGAGAAGGCGCTTGATCACAAAGTCGGAGACGAACCATCGCAAATGCGCACCAGCTACCCAAGGGTGCACGTAAGCGGTCTCGAAGAGGTTGGTGATGAGACCATCGATTGGAAGGTTTCCGTCAAAGACGTTGCCAAAGACGACAAAGTCGGCCAGGACAGCCGGAAAGAGGAGGAAGCCAGAACGCGTACAGAGAACTACCTCTGTTGCACCCGCCTTGACGGCCTCGTATGCCATGTCCATGCCGGTCTCGCCTGTTCCAAGGACCATGACGCGCTTTCCGCGGTACAAGGAGCGATCCTTGAATTGGGACGAGTGGAGAGTGATGATTTCGGATGCATTTGCTGCGTGATGGATAGGTTCGAGGATGCGTGAAGCAACCGTCTCGGCAGATCCCATTGGCTCTGTAACAACCTGGTCTCCCTCGATTGTAGGAGGGAGACCTGGAATCCTGGGAAGAGCTGGCGTTACATGAAGTCCTGAGCAAACACAGAGATGGGTGAAGAGCTCGCAATGATCTGGCGCGTCTTGGGCGGAAGAATCCAGGGCACGATAGCGCAAGAGATGGCCACCCTCAACCTTGACCGATTTGACCACCTTTGTGCTCATGCGAAAATCGCATCGTTGTCTGAGCTTAAAGTGTGTGGTATAGTCTTCGAGATATTGTACGTATTCGTCGAGTGTGAGATGGTCCTTCTGCTCGAGTGGGAGGCGAAAGTCGGAGAAGGAAGTAAGTTGTTTGGATGAAACAAGCGTGGAGTTGGAGTAGGAGCGGTATCGAAAAGTACCGCCGATCTCTGTTTCAGCCTCGAAGATGGTGATGCTAGGATTAAAGTTTGGGTCCGCATCCGCCGCCTCGAGGAGAGTCTTGGCGGTGACGAGGGCGCTCGGCCCAGCACCGATGATGGCCACTTTCATTTCTGCGACACGGTGAGCCACGGCTGCTCAAATGATACTGCACAGGGCGCTTGAATTAGAAAGGCGTATCAGCGGGATGGAGTGGGAAAGATGGTCGAGAGCAAGATGTTGAACTAAATTTGACCAACCCTCGCCAGGGTGCACCAACTGCAGAAAAGGGTCCAACCGGCGATCCGTGCGTGCAGGACGGCGATGCTGGGTCAATTGCACGGCTGACGCCAGCAACCGTACAGGTGAAAAACGTAGGATTTTGAGCGGAATTTGTGCGTTATGTCGGTCTCACATTCGTGAAACCGGTGGAAAAAGGAACTGCAGCACCTAGGATTCCCGCGTGGTCCCCCACCGCAGTACTAACTAGGCGATACCCTGCTTAACTTCGCAGATCAGACGGGATGCGGTGCTTTCAAGGTTCTATGGCCGCAGATAACTCCATATGTATTCATTTGTAATATAAAGCACCAAATGCTCTCACGCTAAAGGGATTTCTACATGATAAAGGGGATGTCACACAACGGTTTTCGAGCTAATTGTGAATGGTAGTAGCGGACGGCAAGGATGATTTTGAGGCCCGACGTACGCACGCGTTTGTTTCTCTGAGTTCGCATATCCCTCGGACAAGCCGTCGAGCAAGAACACCCTGGTAATGCCAGCTACTATCTACTGGGCTAAGAGGACAACGTGGACGATCGATAGTTACCTGCGTTGGTGCAGTGAATGGGTGTATGATCCGAGTAAAGTTTTGGTGAGTGCTACTGAGCCGCGATCGTGGCACCTGTCCGACAGAATAGCGAGGAAGAAAGACGAGGCTGGGCCCGCGTCCGTTATCGTCACGAGTCCAAAAAGTTATGTGGGACCGTGTGAACTGAATTCAAGAGGCTCAGTATGGATCGGGGACACTGACTAAATCATGCAAAACTGTCTTGAGATCGGGCGGAGTTGCAAAACACGGAACACGTCTCCAGTCATGCCGCCGGCAGCAACTACCGCACTGTACTACACAGTGTCAGGAACATTTTGAATCATAATTCAAAGGCAGTTTCGCTACTACTCGAGGTGCTTGGGCCAACCCACTGCAGGTGCTCTATGCTTTTGCCACGACAAATCGCAGAATCAAAGCAGTCGGTGTGCTCCTGTTCCGCCCACCACCAAGGTAGGATTAGAGCTTCGATGGGTACGAGGGCCATGCATGACAGTTGAGTTGCGTGCGATTGTCCCTCAACACGGGTGGGTGGCCTATGTGGGGTGCAATCCCAACGCCACCAGCCAACGCCGTCCAATCAGAAGTGCGAATCACTCGACAGTTGAGTTCTAGCCTGCCCGCGGCCTCGGACGTCCCACATGATTCGCATCTTTTCGGCTGGTTCGATTGAAAGGAATCGAAATTGAGCACCGGGAAGTCCTCGCAAGTACAGTACACTACTGTACATCGGTAGAACTGGTGCCGTTCTGCACTGTTGTGTGCGATGGTATATTGGAAGCTCCGCATCGTTGTCAGAAGCACTGGTCAACCCAGTGTTTCAGTGGGCTGCTGTGTTTCGGCTGCCCAAGTCAAACTCCGATATTCCAACCTGTTGCTTTGTTCTACTCGCATTTGCACATGGTCTTTTCGGCTTGTTTGTGGAACAAGCAGGTTGCCAATTGCAGATAGAGACCGACCCGTTGTCCGACGGAAAGCGAACTGCAAGAGGGACCCATCTAGGCCGCTAGCTGCCGCTAGCTGCCGCTAGCGGCGGCTGGAAGTGATCCATTCATGGTGCGAATCAGCGACAATCAGACCTATCGCGTCTACCTTCTCGGCAACATGCCCAAGTGATAGCACCATGATTTCCAATCCTGCCGTGGCAGGACGCCCGCAGGCCCTGATGCGATGGAGGTGACATAGCTAGCTGAGCAACTGAATTGTTATGTGGCTTTCGAAGCTTTGGTTTGCATGATCTTGAGGTATGCTAGGATTTCAAAATTCGATTCACAGTACTGTACATTGCAAACAGCCTCAAATTTGAAAATGGCGGCCGACTGGCCTAGATCTAATATAATAAAGCTTTGGTCTCGTCGAGGTTACATTTAACTTTCGCATTAGCTCCCTGCAAAGATTAAAAAAATTCAGACAAGTTTCGGTTCAACTTGAATAGGAACTTCTAAAATGAGGTGTGCCGGACCGTTGTCTCTCCCTGAGAGTTGGCGGCCAAGGCAATTCAATTTCAAAATTCGAGGTCCCGAGGCTTCGAATTACAACTCACTGCCCAGATCCCTATTAAGCTTCTTATAGGTAAATCAGTCGGCTGTGGCTCAGTAGCACAAACGGGGATCGTCCCACTTGTGTGATGCTAGGTCTCTCCTCTTCATTTTGAAATAGAGGGTTGGAGCGAAATCGCCTTTTTGCTCTTGGGCTCTGCCTTTGCGCCGTGTTGCCGCGCGTCCGTTGCCTCATTCCCTGCCACAAGCACACTCGTACACTGTGTCACCCAACTCTGTCCCCGCTGCAACTCTTGTGCGTTCAGTCGGTGTGCTTGTGTGCGTGTTGCTGGCTGCTGGCTACTCGGTTCTGCACCCTGCCGCCGCCTCACCGAACCTGTCCGCTGCCGCACCCACACTCGGCAGGTGTCCTCCGCGACCTGGACCTGGAACACCGTTTTCCGCTCCAACTCTCGCCTGCCATCGCCTCAGCAGTTACTGCAGCTTTCTCTTGAGACTTGACCGGTCGATACGCTCCCTTGGTTCTCCGTACCCGTTGGCTCCCAAACTCGTTCAATCTCGTCCGAACGTACCATCCTCACCTGCTTCTACATGATACGATTCCCTACCATCACCACCATCTACAGTATACGCTTTCCTCTTCTGCTACCATTCTCCAAATCACACCCTCAGCCTCAGCTAGCCGCCGCCGCCCTCACCGCACCTTTCGAGGCTGCGCCACCAATTCATACACAACGCCATCCACACATTTGCCTTTGGCCGGTTGCAGTCTCATCCGATCGTCGCTTTCAGCATCCCCTTAATCAGCAATCTTCCATCTCCTTCATCCCTTTTGCAGCACTTTTGGTACAAATCCACGCGCTTGCACACAGTCGCCGACACTCCTGCATCCCTCATACTTGGGAGCATCGACCAGCTCAACTCTCGGTCCAAGCAGCCCCTCACCAACCGCCACAGCCCAGATTGAGTTGCGGCACACTTTAAATCGTTTGGTCTTTACGACAGCATCACTTCAGCCCGAGTTGCCCCACTAGCATAGTAGCTTTCATTTGTCCTGATCCCGCCGATCTCACCCAGGTGTATCCCCTGTCGACATCTCTTGCAACAAACGCTAGCGCTCAGTCACCAGTCCCAGACTCGTACCCTACCGTTTCGACACTGTATTCTCGTCCCTTGTGTTTGCACCATCGCCTAGCGATCCACTGTCCCGGATGCTTTCCTCACGCCGGCTTTGAACTTCAGCCTGCCTACCCACGCCACGCGGCTCTTAGATCGCCCGTCCTCGCCATGCGTCGGAACACGCTTCGACCTAGCGCGGATCCGGGCGCTTCCAGCCGCTTAGCGTCGTTATTCAACATGCATCAGGAAAGATCTGATCGTAGTGCACAATCTCAGAGCTCGTATACCTCCTCGCCACGCTCTACACGCAGGCGTCGTCGACCAGCATCCGTGTCTGCCTTCGTCACTTCAGCTGCCATCCTCGTCTCCTCCGTTCTCGTCTCGTCTCCCGCTATGATCGCGCCCGTGGGCGCAACCTACCTTCCCAGCGACAGCAGCACATCATCATCATCATCTGTCTCTCAGTACGCCTTGGCCCCAAACCAGGTAGGAAAGCAGCAACCTTTGCTCTTTTCCGGCATTCCGTCCGATTCACAATCGGCCACATCCAACAAAATTTTATTGCCACGCTCATCAGCATACTTTACATCATCACAACAAACGAGATCACAGCCATGCGAACGTAGCACAGCATCTTTAGCCGACATTGATGATCATCTTCCGCCCGAAGTCAAGCATGATGCAACACTGCATCGACAATATGTCCGTCAATACGATGACGAATCTGCTCTCTTCGGCGAACGCGACGTCTCCATGATGACCCACTCACCGCAAATCGAAAAAGATATCTCGTCAAGCGCTTCGGTAGCGTCGAATAACGCCACTCAAAGTGCACATCGTTACTCCCTTCCATCAACCTACCCATCCAGCATAGCATCGTCATGGAGTAGGCCTGAACGTAGCGTGTGGTTCCAGCAGAAAGCCATCATCATCACCTCCATCTTCCTCGCCATCTTTATCGTCCTCTTCATCGGCGCTGCTGTCTTCCTCCGTGAGAGGAAATTCGACGACGAGCTTGCCGACTTGGACGACGAAGAGGCGCTCGCCCGTATCGAGGAGCGCATGACCATGGGTCGTTTCAATGATCCTAATGAAAAGGATTCCAGCAGTCCCAGTGCTAGAACCAAGCGCCGCTTCCGCCTGGGTCGCAAACGATCCGAGAGGCATCGCGGCAACCCAGACTTGCCTGAAACCTCCTCCGGCTCGTCGAGCGGTGTCAGGCGTAAGCGCCACCTCGTCTCGCGATGGACTCGAACTAACCTCCGCGACAGCAACGACACAATGCGTGGCACCTCTGACACCGCATCCATTCGATCCGGCCGATCTGCTCGCCACGTCGCGCTTGGCCACCCGCGTGCACAAGAGTCAGTCGAAATCATGTATGATGGCCAAGGTGCAGAGATCCCTCGCACCAATGGTGAGTCTGGAGACACCACGCACACTGGTATGGATGTCACCTCTGGCAGCACTGGCGGCCCTGCTACCGCTAATGATGATATCAGGACAGCACACACGCTCGCCAACAGGCCCCGCTCTCCACCGCCGCCGCATCCGGATCGTGCACAGAGGCACACCGACGTGTCTTCGGAAGGCAGATCTCCATCCAATCCTGATACCCTTGGCATTAACACGTTAGACTCTGAAGGCAGCCTTCGTTCGCCGAGACGCATTTTACTCGACGACAGTGACTTTCAAGCAGCTGATGCGGCCGAGACACATCACGAAGACATGCGTCATATGCCTCCCGCCTACATTCCCTCGGGCTCAGGTGGAATGTCGGGGTCATCATACGACGCTGCCGTACTCGCTGCAGCGCTCGCCCGTGGTGATGCAAAGCACGGCATTCCGCCTCCGGAGGAGCGCGACTCGACTGTGTCGCCTGAGGTCATCAGTGCTGCTCTAGCGAATGCTGCAGCAGCATCGAGCGATACACACGAGTCGACCGGACCCACCACCGCCCACATTGCTACCGACGACAAGGCGGTACTTGGGGCTATCTCGGCTGCTGCTAGCATGCCCTCGGCACCTGCTGTTGATAGGGAGACTTGCGCCCCCGCGTACGGCACGCCCGAAGAGTCTGCTGCCGGCGGCTCTTCAAGTAGCGGTGCACAGGTTGCAGCCATTTCCGGTCCATCTGCACCTGTATTGGAAGTTGACGGCGATGAATTCGAAGTCGCACCCGCCGAGGCTGCTGCTAGTGGCTCGACCACCCGAAGATCGATCGAGGGCGAGCGTCATGCAGGCAAAGGCAAAGCAAAGCAGGTGCAAGTATCGAGCATCCTTCCTGCGCCACCCGTTGCGATAGAAACCGCTTTCTCGCCTTTTGACCAGCCCTACCGTGCTGCTGGTCCGCCTGGAACGAATGTCCCCCCTTCGACACCCGGCCGAGTTGCGCCGCTGGGACGCAGGTCTGGTGATACACCTGCAGCTTTGATGACCCCGCGTAAGAGCGAGAAGCAGAGAGAGGCAGAACAGGACGAGCTTGCTCATCTTGTAGCCTCGAGACCTGATGGAATGGATGTGCCTAGGTACGAGAGGTTGGATACCACCATCCATGAGCCTTCTGCACCGCCGCTTGCCGAAGCAGAGGACAGCGGTACAACAGGTGACACAACCGAGCAAATGGCTTCGAGAAGCACCGAGCATCTGCCTGCTTACGAACAAAGAAGGCGATCCCCAGCTGCTGCTGCACAGCTTGCACTGACTTCAGCCCCGGCAGCAAGCGCTCCTCGAGTTGACCAGCCCAATTCTTCAGCCCCATCTGCCCCCTCCGCGCCGTCTATGGACGGTGAGGAGCAGTAGTGCACCCGACCGCACACGCCTCCTTATAGTTGCATCGGCGCTTAACGCTGCACCAAAACCACGTGATGCTGGCAAAGACCTTTGATCGGTCTCTCTTCCCGGCATTCTCTCTTCCGCGCGCATGTAGTACGACCTATTGACGTTATAGTTTTCTTTCACTTGCTTCATTTCTGTTTGCTATTTTGCCTTGTATCATTTGTACAACATCCAAGTCGATTAATCACAGTTCATGCATCTCAACGTCTCTCCGATGGATTGTTCGATTCGTGAGTGGTCCTGTTCTTGTTTGACGGGATCAGAACAGAGGATTGGGAGAAGGAGCAGGAGAGGATTCGGGGGGATTTCCTTGGCGGAGAGTTTTGGTGAAGTTTCTCGGGATTCGCGCTTGCGTGTGGAGGAATTCACCCCCGAGACCAACACGAACCCTGGGGGTTTGCTTTCATGCTTCCTTTCAACCATGTCTACAACGTCAGCTTTGTAGCTCTTGTAGACGGATTCAACAACGAAACAACTCATTTGGGCTTCAAGCTTCTGCATGGTGAATATCTCATAGGAGTGGTTCTTCGCAAATTCCGAACCGCCTCCAGTGGACATAGGTCGAACAAGTAGGGTTACAACCAGAATAAAATAGTCAACCTCAAGAACTCTGGGGAAAGCTTTTGACACAGTGAATACGAATCCCGCGGGAAACCTACAAGTTCAGTATCGTGATTCCTCCCGAAAGTGGTGTCTCGTGATCGAAGGCGACAATGAAGGAAGCATTTTCAATGCCGCTCCAAGGATGGGATGCGGTTCGGATCGTCACACAGATAGCATCGTTCCAAACACTACACTACCTAATCCTGGCCACACTTGTCCCGCCATTTCTTGCCATATTTTCAGACACTTCGTCATTAATGTTTGAAGGTGGACCAACACAAGTAGGGATGGTATTTGATTGGAGACAGTTGGCTGGAAAACCAACGTACGACTGGAGATCACCAGTACTATCTACGGGTCCGAAAGATTGGACTGATCCAGGACTGGATGAAGGTATAGATTCGACGAAAGAAGAGATGCAAATTGATCCTGCGGTGTTGGTTTCTTGGAATCTCGACAATGTTTGGCTGGATGTTGGGATCAATGGAAGTTCGGTGCAGGATAGGGTGATTGATCATGAACGGATACTTCGGTTCAAACAAAAACCTTCTGATTCATCCAACGATGCAAGTGGATCCTCAAACGAACTATCTAAATCTCCTTCTTCGGGATCACATACGGTAGAGGAAGCTTTAGAACATTGGGAATACTCTCATAGCAGTGATAATACCCGATCATACACGCTCATCTTTACCTGGATCATCACGATCCCACTCGACATTCTGCTCCTCGTATACCTCGTTCGTCGTCCGACACACATGCTCGACCACGCGCTCACATTCCACCTCCTCAACCTCTTCATCACAACATACTACGTCGGAAGCCTTCCACGTGGACTCAAATGGTGGTTAACCATGCTAGTCCACACAGCAATCCTGGTGGTGTGGAGCGAACAACTTGCGATAAAGAGGGAAATGGGCAGAAGTATCGGCTACAATCTCGTCGGTAACGGCGACACTGAATCAAACGCCGCAGACACCGCCCGAAAGGGAGCGAGAAATGTAGTGTTCGATTCGGAACAGGAAGCTAGCACCGAGAGAATTGAACTTCGTTCAATGTGATCCTGCCATTCAGCAATGCATTTCAACCGATTCAACGATTGTTCAGTCGAGCATTGTGCAGCGCTTCCAATTGTCACAATTGCCCGCATCGTTGGACTCGGCTCCCAGCCGCTCTACGAAGGACTAGACGGAAGGAGCTGTTCTTAGCTCCGTCTGTAAATCTGGAAGCCAAAGTGACAGCCCAAACCAAAGGTCGGCAAGCAAAGCTGCGGATAAACGAAGCGCTCCTCTGAAAAGACACAAACGCCGATACTGCGTAAGTGTATGATCGGAATCTAAGTTGGACAGATGCTAGAAAAGGGTCTTACGATGCTTTCGATCGACGCCGCGGGCCTAGAGCGAGACCCGTGGGCTTGTTCAGCCAGTCATAACTGTGGCGATTGGTGGTGGTGTTAGACGGGTCCGAGGCTCTAGGCTTGCGCTTTCGCGACGGAGTCTTGCGTTCCGTAGGTGTATCCACAGATCCAAAAGCCAGTACAGATGCGGGAATTGTGGGCGGAGCTGCAGGGGTGGTTGCTTGACGCTCGCCAGCCGTGGTAGGTTTAGCTGTGCCATCGGATGTGAAGCGAAGATGGATAGGCGCGGCTCGAAGTTCGTTTCGCGGCATTCCGCCGGCAAAGCCAGGCATGGGAAACAGAGCCTCGTCCATTTCATCGTCGAGTCGCTCAGGTTCTACGGATATGCTGGTACGAATTCGTTTCTTGCCTTTGCTTTGCGCCAAAGGCGAAGATCCTGGAAGAGCGGCCGAAGTTGATGCTTGAGATGCAGTGTTGAATCCATCATATGGAGTTTCGGGCGAGGTAGGGTTATCGTTATCCAAAGGACTGCTACAGCGGGTACGATCCACGTGAGCCCCGGTGGAAGAGTGTTTAGGGAGGCGTGCAATGCGGCGTTCTGAGGTCATGATACCGAGGTCCTTGAGCTGTCGAGCTTGCGATTCCAAGCGCGCCTCGAGGGCTCGAATCCTACGATCCTTGGCGGCATTATCAGACGCCATACCCTGTGATGGTCCGGGAGGCGCGGCATCTTTGCGAGACTTGAGACGTTCTTGCATCTGGCGCAGCTGCTCGGCGAGCTGACAGTTCTTTCTGTGAGCAGCGGCTCTGTCTTTCTCCGCTTGAGCACTCTTCTGGAGGGCAGCTTCCATCTTGCTTCGCATCTCTATCAACTGTTTTTCAGTGGTACTCTTCAGGTTCGACAGCTTGAGGTTAGTCTCGAGCGTTAGCGTTCTCTTCAGATTCTTTAGATCTCGCTCCTGGGTATCGAGGCTCTCTTCCCTTTTTTTCGTCTCAACGGAGAGCATCGTGAGGCGTTCGTCCCGCTCTTCGGCCTGACGCAGACGCCGGTTTGCTTCCTGTACCTTGTGGTGAGCTTCGGCAAGTGTGGCGTTAGCTTTGTTTCCCAAGTCTTCTGCCTCCCTTATTTTCTGTTGAAGCGTTTCTTTCTCCTTGTTTAGCTTGGCCTCGAGCTTCCTATTGTTCCTGCACCTGCGGGACAAGTCATTGAAAATGATGGAGAAACTGCCAGTGGCGTCTTCAAGAGCATCGATGGCACTCATGAGAGATTCGTCGAGATGCGTAGCTCTGTGCTTAGTGAGATCTTTGATGAGCTTGCGGACCTTGACTCCAGACTTGACCATGTTCTCGAGATGAACAGAATGGGTGGCCATGACGTAGGACTGGATGGCCTTGTTGAAGTCCATGAGGTCGTAGAGGAGCTGGTTGTAAGCTCGCATTTCGTCTGGCTGCACATCGCCATCAGAACCGGCGCCTTCCATTACCCATTGCTGCTTGCCCGAGAGATAGATGTCGAGATCGTCGCCGTCGGAAGGAAACAGACGCACCATAGTTTCTGGCTTTGTGGGAGCGGAACAGAGCGGGCATCGTTGGTGATAGGGCCGGTGCGTATTCTCGGCTCCGGGGCTGTAGAGCCATGTCTGGAGACATTCGTAGTGAAAGATGTGGCCGCACTGGAGTGCCGTGGCCCGCTTTGCGTCACCATCGGCTTGGTTAAAATCGTCCAAACAGACGGCACAGCCCATGATCGGAACTCGTACTGGGGACAGAGTTGATGGAACCGAGGTTGTTATCTGGAGGTATATCAACAAAGGCTGATGATGAATTGATGACGTCGGTGATGGTCGGTTTCTGGGAATCTTATTGGCGCTGCTCAAGTAAGAAAGGCTTGTTACAAGATCGCCATGGGGAAGACTGCGCAGAATGTCGAACCACAAAGGTGGTTGTAGTGAGATGATGCGGTGGAAAGGGGTGGAGAGGCAGAGTACATTGAGCCAAGCAAGGGGTCTGAGGTTGTGAAAGCGTTACGAAAGCGTTGCGGGGCCGCTGTTCGGCACGAATGCCAGCTTGGTTGTTGGAACAGAGTCTGCTCAACAGGAACTCTGCGGGCTCCACACAGCGCAGCCAGAGATATTCTATGCTCGAGACTTACTTGGTGTTGGGCTGAGCTCGGGCATGGGTGCAAGAGTGCGAGTACGTTTGAAGTGAAGATGCCTGAACCCTTGGCTGGTGCTATTTGATGATGGTCTTTGATGGTACTTGTTGACGATACACTTTGCTGACACTCGCTGATTAGGCTTTTGACAGGTCGACAGAGCTTTGCTGCTCGAATCTTGAAACAAAGGGTCCGAGTGTTACTTGGCTGTTGCTCCGCGACGCGTACCGCGCAAAGCGTAGCCTGCAAAGTTGAGCGTCATATGAAGCAAGCCAAGTCTTAAAAAAGCGTCGGCTAATGTTTCCTCCACACAAGCAGCTGCGAGCTGCTGTGACACCAAAAAGCGAGGTTTCTCAGATCAACCAACCGCATCTCAAGTCGCGTGATCCGCTTTGCAGAGCTTCTTACCTCCGCGCATCTGCTCGCCTGTAGATAGGGCTGTCGATAGTAGCACCATGCTCGCTCCAAAGAGCACGCACAAACGCAAACGCAGCTCGGCCCGCTCCGACAATGCTCGTAAGCTCGGACGCGCACGATGGATAGTCAATCTTTTGCCATCTCACCCTCACTCGCATCGCGCCCCACCGGATTCGCACGCTGACGGATCAGTTCCGTCTCCCAGCAATGTCAGCCCTTGGCGAAGCGCTCACCTAAACAGGCTTGTCCACGCACATCCCTTCAACCGCTCGCTTGAGCTTATCTTACCACTTGCAGCAGACGCAAGCGATGCATCATTCGACAGCTCCGCCCCGCTTCCGGCCTCAGTGCAATCTCTCGTCCAAAGGCTCGACAGCCTAGCTTCTTCGCACAAATCATATCGAGCCCGCATTCCAATCAGCATGCTTTTGGACCCGATCTTTGTCACTGCTTATCTCAAGACTGGATCCTTGATAGCGCTCTGTGATCCATTCGGCGCACCAGGCCTTTCTGCGGATCTACAAGACACTGCCTGTGTTGATGGTCAAGGAACACTAGTGCTTTCCCTATGCAAAGATACGTATCACACACTGGGTCTTTCCGGAAGAGCCAGTCACTTCTCTCGTCTGGCTTCCGGTCGCGCTGCTGACCGCACCAGTGGCCCAGATTCACGCTTCATTGTCGAGCTACCCCTGCTTTCACCTTCGTTCGTACCCGGAAAGAAAGGCTATCAGCAAGCACTTGATCGACTCCGAGCTTGGGACCGCTCGCGAGCTCAAGCATTGGCCACAGAGCTCACCATTGCACAGTCGCATGCATCATCAAAGTTCCCATCCTCTTCTCAAGCTAACGCGCCGGTGACCAACGAGCATGCCACTTGGAGTATGTTGTTCGTATGGTCTCACAACAGAGCGACAGCCGAATCCATCCTGGCTTCCGCATCCTCCTCGGGTAGCGTCAACGAGATTCGCTTCCCCGAGCATCTCGTGCGTCCTGAGGACGTAGAGACTCTCACTCTGCAGGCCGCTCACCGGATCGTGACTGATTCAATTTGGGTTCCGACACTTGGTGCTCTCACACAAAACCCTCTGGTTGATTCTTGGCACGAAACTGAGCGCCATTTTTCCGAACTAGAGCCTCTCAACCACTCGGCCAATCCGACGTGGCCCGCGTTCCAGGATGGGCTCCAAGTGGCGGTAGAATGGGCAGGCCTCGCTTCTCTAGGTGCAAGCCCAGTCCGAACATACACTCGGCCAGATGCTACCTGTGTTTACAGCTCGCCCTCGAATTCACGACCTGGAAGAACCGTCAAGCTCAGCTGGTCTGGATCTGTCGAAAAGCCGCTGCTGCTAAGCCCTCTCCTCATCTCACACATGGCCGCAGAGGTGGATCGAGCCCTCGCCGAAGCAGCCAAGTCTTGCTGCGCAAGCAATGTCGAAAAAGCCGAGTGGGCGACCTTGTCGTGCTCCGGTTTCCCTCACGCACCTCTCACGTGGCGGTCAAAAGTACCTTTGAGCTCCATTTACGGAGCAAAAGAGCTACCTGGCAACAAGGCTACCTCACAGAACAAATCTTGTGATGCTGTTCAAGACGTTGCCATGCCGGATGCCTCTTCCACAGAGGACGAAGACGGCGACGGCGATAGTGACTCCTCGCTTGACATGGGCGAGCTTCGTGCGCCGAGACGAACGACCAAAAAGAGGTCAAAACGAAACGTTAACAAGAACCACACCGAACACACTTTCACTCCAAGCACAGGAGAAACAGGATGGATCTCGTTCTGTCTCGGCGCATCTAAACCAGCACAATCCAAGTCAGATTCAGCACCGGCGCAAAATTCTTGCCGATGGGTTCTTGTCGAGTTGATAGGCACCGATACCCGTTCATAAATCCAATTCAGCCTTGACACAGTAATGTACAGTACAGATGCTCGATTTAAGGTTGTGCGGCTGTCATGGTGCTTTATTACAGATCCTTTCGTGTTGATGTGTGAATTTTGGATGTGCTTCAAGGAACGTGTTTACAGTATGGGTTACAGGTGTGTCAAGGTTCCGGAGAGGCTGCATGATCAAAGACCTTGTAGCACATTTGCTCGGTCTCAGCAGAAACGACTAGTCGAAAGGACCGAGGTAATCCTCCTTCATAGTACCGATAGCAAAGATTTCATTCGCATCAACCCTCGTACCTACAATCTTGATCCTAACCTTTCTACCCTTGACCAACCGATCGCTGGCACTAACAAACTCTGGCGGATTGCTTTCTGGTTGGAACTTGTACTCGATCGGTATCAAATGACTCGAGACAAAGATATTAAGAGGACCGACTTCGGCGAAGAATCCCATCTTGTTTACGTTTGTGATCTTGGCATCCATCACTTCACCCTTGAACGGCTTGAGCACTACAGCTTGGTAAGTACTATTAAATTCAGCGAGACCAGATCCAGGTATCACTTTGCCTTGTCCAACGTCGATCATGCCGACCACTTTGATGATGTAGCCGTACTTGCCGGTGCAAGTGCCCTCGACATCATCGCGAAGCTTTTGGTTGAGGAACTCGACCATGGAAGGGCCGAAATATGACGGATGCAGCTCGGTCTTGTGTGTGAGGTATTTGAGGAAAAACATTTTGAGGATGCGACGATGCGAGTTGGATTGAGATGGATGGGTGGAAAGAGGTATCGAGACAGGTGGGGATTCAAGGAGGAGCCGAGGCAGATGCCAACAGATCGAGACGTCGAGTGGATATCCGTGATTTTCTTCTGCGTGTCTCTCTCGAGCAGTCTAGTCGATACTGCTAATTTTGTAGAGAAGCGAAGCCGTAGCGATGATCCGTTCGTGCTGGTAAGGAAGAGACAGAGTGATCCTCTTTGATCCAGATTGGCAGGCCGCAGCCACTTGGCGGAATGCAAAGACCTAGCTACCGGCTCAGCACTTGTCCATATGCGACGATCGTGTCCGTGATCGTGATGCGCTGCTTTCGGGAGTTGTGCAGGTGGCAAAGACGGATATGCCTGACTTTTGTAGAAACGGGGTGCGTGCGCCAGGATCGACCCAAATGCGAGGACACAACTCCTAGACGTCGCTTCCAGGCAGCAAGTCGAATCCTACGTTCAAATTGAGCACAGCTGCGCAATATAGACACAGTGAACGTCGATGGCAAATACCCAAGCAGAATATCGAGAGATGCCAGAGGCAGAATGGGTGGTGAACGAGACAAAGGTTGGCAATCCAGAAGGCGTGATGCGAAATGCCCAGATGAGGCACACAATCCTTCTCCACTCAAACATCACTTTAAGCAGTGCGCGGGTCACGTGTCGCCCAATTTTGGAAGCCTCAGTTCCCTCTCCCTGAACCCTTGAATTGATCCTATCTTCTTGACTGAGTCAACATCCTCTCCTCCATATCCAACACACAGTTCGTCGCCACCACTTCCAGCCACACTGTAGAAGACGCGGTGCTTATAAGCTGTAGCTCTGTAATTGAGAAAGAAGGTCTAAACCCGGGACTGGTAGCGATGGTGAGTTAACATGCCACGCGACACCACACAACCAAAGGAATGACAGCACTAACTTTTGTCGAATCTCTATCCTTTCTCTTGTACTGCGGTGACGATGATTTAGGGCAATGATGGAGGCTCTATAGCCAAACGAGATGAGCTTGTTCGCACAAAAGCGTCCTTCGAAAAGGTCGATCCAGAACTACTCCGCCAATCACTTTGGACCGTATGCGCCATCTCACGCCAACCTCTCTCCCCACCCGTTGCATCTGACCCGCTCGGACGGCTATACAACAAAGACGCGGTCGTCCAGCATCTCCTTTCGCGAAGACACCAAAACAATGCTTCTACCCCGAAATTTGTCGATCCAATCCCACACATTCGCGGACTGCGCGATATAACGGAGCTCAAGCTCACGCCCAACCCTCTCTTTCGGCCACCTTCACCCACGAGTGGGACGGCAGAAAGCTCGGTGTATCCATTCATGTGTCCGCTTTCGGACAAGCAGATGGATGGTAAGCAGCGTTACGTCTACATTGACAACTGCGGATGTGCTATGAGCCATACTGGTCTCCTCGTTACCGTTGCGGCGGGGGAGAAGGACAAGCTGAAACAAACACCCTGCCCCGTGTGTGGTAAAAACTTCAATGCAATAGGATTGGTGAAGGCCAAGCAGACGATCGCGGTAGGACCCGATGTGGTGACTATCAACCCGAACGAGATGGAAGAAGCCGAGATGCGAGAAGCCATGGAAAAGACACGTGCGGAGCAGGCAGCAAGGAAGAAAGCAAAAGCAAGAACGGCGGGCCAGGCAAGCGACAAGGACACGGCTCAAAAGAGAGACGATGACACAGGGGACAAAGCGGAAAAGAAGAGAAGGAAGGCCGAGAAACAGGCCGAGAGGAGTAAGAGGATCGCGGAGCTCAGTGCCGAACTTGCGGCTGAGCAGTAGTCGCAAGAGGCTACGATGTGGGCTCAGGCATGGTCAAACCCTCGCATGTAGTCAGCCCACTGGGCTATTCTCAAACTGAGATAGCAACTCAGAAGCCAAGTCTACCTTGCACAATACGGCAACGACCTTACTGCTTCTGTTCTGGCCCAAAACAGAATCTACGCGTATCTCTCTCTCTCTCTCCTTCTCTGCTCCTTCCCTCGCAACGTTCTGCACCATACTGTATTTGTACTATTCATCCTATGTGCCAACGAAGCAGGAGCTAGATACCCTCGTCCATCCGTGTCCATGTGCTGCAATGTTTCATGAGTGTATGAACCTGAGATCAACTATCCCCCACCATGTTCCACCAAGATCCGCTTCCCTGTCAGGATTTTGCAAGCGTGTAACGGATGACGCTCCGCGATTATGATAAGGAAGAGACGGCGCAGTAGGCAGTTGATACGATGCACGAGCAAACCAAAAGGCGGAAAGTTTTCAAGAGTCATTCTGCAGATTGGCAACGGGTGCGAAGTGACAAAAAGTCAGAATAGGTAGAAATCCTTGGGTCGAAGGCATTGTTGCTAAAAAAAGCGATCCATTGTCGGTGAGAGGCGAGTTAATTACTCGGATCGCTCGGACTGGAGCTTGGCGTAGAAAGCGTCACGGCGGGAAACGGAGGGGAGGTGGATGCCGTACCTGTAATCCATGGAGTAGTTGGGCCAAAAAGGGAGAGATGAAGACGGAGCTCTGTGGTCAGTCAAAACTGGTGGCTGAGTCTAAGCATCGACGAAGGAGACAAGACATAGAATTGAGATATTTGGTACGCACCAGTAGCCGTAACCGAGGGCAGTGCCGCCGCCAAGAGCGACGGTAAGGTCAAGGATGAGTCGCTTGCGCAACTTTCCGGTGATAGCGGGGATCGATCCGACGGGCATCTGCAGCAGTTTGGCACGGAGAGAGAATAAGAATGAAGCAAGATCAAGGTACAAAGGTCGAAAGCCGAATCAAAGGTCAATAAGAGCGTTGCTTGTAAGGGCGATGTGATGGAGGTGCTTTCAAGTCGAAAAGTAGCAATTGGTGAAGATGATAAGTGAGCGACACTCACTGTGACGATGAGTTCTCGAGATGTGAAAGGTTCAAAAAGGTGATGGTGTGGAAGAGTTGATGAAAGTCAAACTGTTGGCGATTAGGGTGCTGCTGATTGTGACGAACCTCAGAAGTGACTCTCTCGGCCTGAAACTCAGCCACGGACCCGAAAAGCGTGAGCGCACTCTTTCAAGGCTGGTGCCGCTGCCCGATCTGGGAGATCAAGCCGACCCTTTCAAAAAGCTTTGAAAATTAAGTAGTGCAAGAGGAGACTTGAATTGAACGTCACAAAAAATGAAAGCGTGCATTTCCTATCGGAACAGTTTCCGCTTCCACCCGCATAGTTAGGATCTAACAGCCATAAGCCCGAAACATGGAAAGCTTTCGGCCGTGAGAACGGCCACAAAGCCGGCCAATCTAGTATTAGTGAAGGCAGCACTCGCTCGGCATTCGCTCCTAGAAGCAAAGATCACCGGTTGGTGTAGAACATGTTGAGTTGCAAAAGAGAGGACCAAAGAGACAAGCATGTTTCTGAACACAAGGACAAGCGGCAGAAGAAAGTGGTACAGTATGCGATGGGACATGGGAAAGGGTCGCGATTCGGTCATCGAGCGTTGACCGGCGAGAAGGCTGGGTTGGTTTGGAAAGTGGTGCAATATGTGGGAGGGCAGCAAACGCCCAAAAGAGGGTCTAGAGAGAGTCGATCTCAAGTGCATCCGCTGAGATCGGAAAACAGCCGGCCCAGCACTGCGACAGTCACACTGGCGGGCGCTCGCACGGTCACAACCCTATCGGCTGCACGAACCCGCACGCTCTGTAATTTCCCTCTCCACACGCTCCAGAGACGGCGTGCGTGCGTGCGATCCACTGATTCTGGCACTGCAGTGTAAGCAGCAGCAGCAGCACTGGAGCTTGTCGCTTGCTCGTTGGTCGTTTGGGCTGTCTGGCAAGCTCCCCGCTTTGATTGATTGCTGCTTCATTAGGCACACTCGCTCGGTAGCTTCCTCCTGGCCCCTCCTCACCTTTCTCATCCACAGCCGAGCACCAGCAGAGTTGCCGATTCGCGCTTTTCATCCTTTTGCGATCATTTGACTTGCTCCCCATCATCTGCCCTTCCCTTTCCTTACCCATCCAAGCACGGGCTAACACCTACGTCCTGTGCACGTGTACCAGCCGGGGACCAACTCAAAATCCCACTTGTAGCTCCAAGACCGCCAACGGAGGGGCAGACACTTGATTACGAATCAGGCAACTTCTCGCACACCTCGCAGGTCTGGTGCCATCGTAACAGCATCTCTGTCACCATTTGAACGCACCGGAGCCCAACACTTGCAGGCGCTCGCTCCTTCACCAAACACCAAATCAGACACCTCAACACCTTGGGATAGCTTGTGGGCTGCAGAATCCATCAGTCGCCCGCCATGGCTTACGTAGCGCTATGCAAGGCACTCTACGACTATGTGGCCCAGGCCGAAGACGAGCTCAACCTCACCGAGGATGACTATCTCTACATTCTCGAGTCCGACGACCCAGAATGGTGGAAAGCCAAGCTTCGTCGGGTCGACGAGCATGGTACCCCCATCCAGGATGATGATGACGAGGGTACCGTCGGTCTTGTGCCAGCCAACTATGTCGAGGAAGCTGAACCCATCCGTCTCAGCCGTGCCCTCTACGACTACGCATCACAGACCGAGGACGAGCTCTCCATGGCAGAAGACGAGCTGCTTCGTGTCTACGAGTCGGATGGCGTGTGGCTTCTCGTCAAGAAGCAAGGCAACGATCCACTCAGCGGAGGCGAGGGCAGGCTCGGATATGTGCCTGCTAACTACGTCGACGAAGCAGAAGCCGTCGACACAGGTGCTGCCCCTGTTGTCGAAGACGAGTACGGGGCCGCTGAAGAAGAAGAAGACGATGACGATGATGCTGATGCCATCGCCTCCGGTGCTGCGATCCCGCAGATCCAACTTCCGCAGACTGCGCAGCTGGGCAAGGGCGACGAGATCAAAATGTGGCCCGTCTCAGCTCTGGACAGCAAGAAGAAGAAGAAGAAGGGCACGCTCGGTATCGGCAACGCCTCACTTTTCTTTGCATCCGAAAGCGACAAGACTCCAGTGCAAAAGATCAGCGTACTTCACATCGCCAGCCACTCGCTCGAAAAGGGAAAGACTCTCCACCTCGAACTATCGCCTGAAGCCGAGCTTTCAGAGTCCACCATGGACTTCCACTGCGGCTCCAAAGACGCTGCCAATGACATTGTCAAGAAGATCGATACCAGCAAGGCGAATGCTCTCACAGCTGCTGCTGCGCCTGCCACACCTGTCGCTCCCGCCGCGCCTGCTGTGCCTGCTGCTCCTGCTGCTCCCGCCGTCGCATCTGCTAGAATCCCACTGCCACCTCCTCCTCCGCCCGCGCCGCCCGCTGCCGGAGCTACTACTCTGCCACCACCTACACGCACCGCCAGTGCCGTTCTGCCGCCACCAGTCCGCAAGACGGTGTCTTTCCAGTCGCAGAAAGAGCCTGCTGTCGCCGCTGCTGCTCCGGAGCCAGAAGAGTCGCGCGAGCACGCCGTGGCTATGTACGACTTTGAAGCTCAAGGCGATGACGAGCTCACAGTGACCGAAAACGAACACCTCATCATCCTCGAAAAGGAAAACGACGACTGGTGGAAGGTGAGGAATGACGCTGGACAGGAAGGTGTTGTCCCAGCCAGCTACGTAGAAGCTTCTGACGCAGCATCAGCAGGTGGTGCTTCATCCAACGCCGCGGCTCTGGCTGCCCAGCAAGAAGAGGAAGAGCTACGTCGTCAGGAAGAGGAGGAAGCTGCAGCTGTTGCCGAAGCCGAACGTCAGCGCGAAGCCGACGAAAGAAGGAGGGATGCCGAGGAGCGTAGGGAGAGGGAGCAGAAGGAGAGGGAACGACGAGAAGCGCTCAAGGCACAGCCAGCACCCGCACCTCCCAAGCTCGCACAGCGTCCCAGCACCACCGAGGTCACTCGTGCTGCAAAGAATGTCTCTATCCCCCAGGGCCGCAGTGCACCGGAGCGACCCAAGGATGGTGGCGGCCGTTCCAAGCCTTCCCCCAATAATACGCGAATGTGGACCGATCGTACCGGCGCCTTCAAGGTGGAGGCCGAGTTCCTTGGTTTCAACCAAGGCAAAATTCGTCTGCACAAGATGAACGGCGTGGTCATCGAAGTCGCGGTAGAGAAGATGTCAAACGGTGATATCCAATTCCTCGAGGACATTACGGGAAAAAAGCTCAACCCTACCGATGAGGAGATCGCCGCTTCCGCCTCGCGTCGACGAGAGCGGGAACGTCAGGCGAGCCGATCTCAAGCTTCGACAGCCGGTTCCATGTCGCGTGAAGATCGCGAACGAGAGCGTGAACGTCGTAAGGAAAAGGATCGTGAACAGCGCCGCCGTGAGCAGGCACGATCGGGCCCCAAGCGCAACGTCGATTGGTTCGAGTTCTTCCTCGCTGCTGGCGTCGATGTTGATGATTGCACGCGCTATGCAAGCTCATTCGAGCGTGACAAGATTGACGAGACTGTGCTTGGCGACCTTGACCCCGGCACGCTGCGTAGCATTGGTCTGCGGGAAGGCGACATCATTCGAGTCACCAAGTTCATCGACCGCAAGTATCGCCGAGACAAGACCCACTCTTCCTCTTCACGCCAGTCGGGCCGAGCCAACGCCAACACAGCTGCTGAGCTCGAGAGACAGATTAAAGCGGACGAGGAGCTGGCGCGCAAGCTTCAGGAGCAGGAGAGTTCGGCACGCCGAGGCGACTCGGTCAGCCCTGCACCGCCTCAGCTTTTCTCGGGTCCCGATGGTACGCTGAAGAACAACACGCGCCGAGGCAGGCCCACGCCTAAGAGCACTGGCAGTAGCAATGTGGATGCTGCCTCGTTGGCTGCCGCTTCCGAGTCTCTGGCGCGCACCACATCACCTCCCGCGCGTGCTGGCACGGTGAGCCCCGCGATTGCTCCCAAGCGCACCGGCTCTTCGCTGGCCAATGGCTTTGATGACGATGCATGGACGCCACGACCTCCCAGCACCAAGCCGGCGACGCCTGCTAGGCCCACAGTGGCATCTCCTGCGCCATCTGCACCCGCAGCTCCGCCGGCTCCTACGCCACCTCCCGCTCCGGTTGCAGCTGCTTCACCAGCACCAGCCGTCTCGCCAGCGCCAGCGGATCCCAACTCGGCGCTGTTCGAGAAGCTCGCTGCGATGAAGCCTCCCTCAGCCAGTGCAAGTCCACGCCCCGGTGCAAGCCCTTCGCCTGGGTCGTCGTTCCTGGGCCAGACACAGCCTTACAACCTTAACGCGCCTCGTGGACCATATGCGCCTGTGCCAGCCAACCAAGGCTTGCTGCAGCCTCTGGTGCCCACGCAGGGAACCGGGCAATTTGTTCCCACCAAGACGGGCATGATGGGGATGCAGATGACGGGCATGCAGCCGCAGCAGACCGGTTGGGGCATGCAGGGCATGCAAGGCATGCAGCATCAGATGACTGGTTTCAACAATGGCATGAATGGCATAGGCGGCATGGGCAGCATGGGCATGCAGCCCCAAGCTACCGGTTTTGGCAATGGCAGCGGCTTCAGCGGTGGTATGGGAGCCATGCATGCTTCGTCACCCTTCTCTGGCGGACAGATGCATTCCCAGCAAACCGGCTTCCCTGGTATACAACCACAGCAGACCAGCTATAACAACTTTGGCCAGAACTCTCAGCAGCTGATGGCGCAACAGACCGGATTCGGGTTCGGCTCGCAGCAGCAAGTACAGCAACAACAGGCGGAACAGGATGAAAAGGACAAGTTCAATGCGACCAACATTTTCCAGCAGATGAAGACGGGAGCGTTTGCCAAGGATCCCAACTCGGCACCTCAGTCGAGCGATAAATATGATGCGCTTCGCCCACAGCCAACTGGTTTCCAGCCCGGAGGTGTGATGCCGCAATTCACGGGAATGGGATATGGTCAGCCGCCGCAACAGCAGCAGTATCCTCACAATGGATACGGTGGCTTCGGCGGATACTGAAGAGCAAGATGGTTACCTGTTTCGGAACAATGCCGGCCGGCATTCTATTGCATGGCAGCGTCGTTAGTTGTTTGGATCTCGCTCAGTTTTGTACCGCATCATTTCAACTCAATGGTTAGATACAGTAGTATGACGACGGACGCGAATGAGTGGAAACGACTCGGAGTGTGCACCGAGTGTGCACCAATGCTGTGAAGATCGCACGAAGGTGGCGGTGAGTACGTCTGTTCAATGCACAGGCTGGTTGTGTTGCGGTGACGGCAAGTGTGCCCGAATGGTGACAAGGCAGTGTCTGGCCAAGGAGTGAGCTCTCGGATCAGGGCAGGAGACGCGACGCGCAGTTGTGTAAACTGGACCAGTGCCGAGAGAGGAAAACGGGTTGGGATCGAGTCCCAGAATGGAGCGAGCAGTTCCGAGAGAGCCAGGTTGGGGTCGGATTTTTGAGTGAAATCCAGTCTGCTGACTTCTGTCAGGCGAGAAAGATTAGAGCGCGACGCGCTTACTGGCGCGATTCCACTTAACGAAACTGCTCAAAGTCGCACACGCACACGCATACGCACACGTACACGCACACGCACGCACACGCACACGGAGAGGGAGGGGAGAGCGGGAAATGAGCACGCACGCGCGTGTTCGAAGTGTGACTTTGGCAAAAAGAGCCCAGCCTGACTGGGTGCTGCGAGTAACACAAATCCTCACTTTTGCTTAAAAAGCCTTGCTAGTCTCGTGAGACCAGTTCGTGTACTCTTCGCGTGCATTGACGAAACAATGGAAATGATTGTACGGTGTTCAAAGAGTCTCGGCGTCGGATATGGTGGTGCGCAGAAGCGACTGTGCTCGGACAGCGTGGCGCGGTCGAGTCGCTGTGAACAGAGGAAGAACGCGGCGCTGGTCGAGGTTGAATTGGCAGTTGGAAAAAGGCACACATCGCGTCGCAGGCACATTCCGAGGGTGTGTGCCTGGTGGGGCGTGAGGCGATTCAACGGGAAACGCATACGAACCAGGCATTGCTCCAACACTGCACCTTTTCGCAAACCCAACACTTTCCGCCATCTCGACACGCCATTGCCTTGTCTTTGCCTTTGTCTTTGCCTTCGTATCCAGACGAAACAGCAGGACATCGCAAAGCTTAGCAACATCCATCATCTTGGCTTCTCGGCATACGTTCGTGCCTTCGTTGCCACCATCGACCCTCGTCCTCGTCACCACACGCCCCGGATCCTCCAACACCACTTCAATCCCTTGAGCGCCTTTGACGCTCTTTCCTCCATCTACACTGAGGAATCTTGTGTCTTTGCCACCTAGGAATCTGACTCATGGACACATAGTCGGAAGGCGATTGTTCGTTTCGACTATTACTGATCATTCGGGTCTGGCATAAACGTACGGCCTCTTTGCTCCCGACTGCCCGTGTCCGACTGTTGCACATTCCCCAAGCAGGCATCTCTCCACATGCCTTTGAACCCTGCGGCTACCTTCAAATCGACAGCTTCTCACACAGCCGCATACGAGACGAGTCCTCTCTCTGCTACCTCTGCTGCCGACGCCAGCCTGCTTACCAACAACCCTCTCCAGCCTGTGCAGGAGATCGCTGCGAGTTCGCTGGTTGATAGCGTGCCATCTCTTCACAACTCGCTCGCCGACCCTCTCAAGCTCTCCTCCCAGCCTAACTCGAGCCTCAGCTTCACCACCTCAGCTCTCCAGCGTGCTGGCCTTCTTCCTGTCGATCCTCTGCAACGTGTCAATCATCCGTCCATGTCTGCCGCCGCTACCTCGGGCGCGTCTGCCGCCTCAGAAACCCTTCAAAGGATCATGGGCCACGGTGTTGCTTCTGCTGCCGCTACCAACGGCGCCTCTACCACCCCCCAAGCTGGTCCTCTGACGCCTGCGCATCTCAAGAACATGACCCCCGCACAGGCAAACGCTGCGCTGCAGAACCCTGTTGGGAATGTCCCCACCGTCTACCTTGCCACTTACTCTAATGTCCCCGTCTATGAGATTACTGTCCGCGGCATCGCTGTCATGCGACGACGTGGTGACGGCTGGTTGAATGCCACTCAGATCCTCAAGATCGCCGGTATCGAAAAGACCCGACGAACCAAGATCCTCGAAAAGAGTATCCTCACCGGAGAACACGAAAAGATTCAAGGCGGCTACGGCAAGTTCCAAGGCACTTGGATTCCGCTTCAGCGTGCTCAGGAGGTTGCTGCCGAGTACAATGTCTCACATCTTCTCCAGCCCATTCTCGAGTTTGATCCGTCCACCGCCGACCAGATCCCCAAGCTCTATCAGCGCAAGAAGCCAGCCTCGTCCGCTCGTAACTCGTCCGCCTCTGCCATCAACGATGGCAGGAGTGCGACCCCAAGCAAGAACTACTCGCCTGCTCCGTCTAGCGTCGGAGGTCCCAGCCAGCAGCCCCGCTTTCTTTCATTGCGCCCGCCCAGGGACACTCAGCAGCGAGAGCTGTCTCCCGCGCTTTTCATGCCACCAGGCGCGAGCGGTCTCCTTGGCGGCTTTGCAACAGATAGCGCTATTTCATCGGGTCCACAGGCCATTCCTCCTGGGTCTAGTCAGGCAGAACAGGAGGCTCTCCGCAGCTACAACGTGTACGGATACACACCACAGGGCGTACCACTGCCAACTTCAACTGTTGCAGACGGTCCGCCCGCTGCTGGTGACAAGAGGCCAGCTGGAAAAGCCGATCAGGAAGGTGCTTCGGCCGCCAAGCGTTCGCGTCTCACGAGCCCGCAACGAGATAATGGTCTCTTGCTGGGTCCTTCGCCTGTCAAGGATCTAAACTCCCTTGGTCCCGCTGGTGGCTCTTTGCGTGCCGCTTCGGCGCCTCGCGGTCACCGCATAGCAGTGGGACCTCCCGACGCAGCAGGCCGAGATGGTACTGTGCCTCGCTATGCCGACCGTGCTCTGCCCCCCAAGCCCTATGATGAGGGCGAGAAGCGCATGCGCGACCACCTTGTCAGTCTCTTTGCAGACGACAGCGTACTTCAAGGTGTCGCTGAGACGGCGACGGCAGTCTCGGCATCGCCCGGTGCAGCTGCTTCCAATTCTGCGGCGCAAGCATTATCTACAGCGGCCGATGGAGCAGCGGCTGGCAGCGAGGGGGACGATGCTTCTGAGGCTAAACTCGACAGGTTGCTCGCCGACTTGAGAGAGAAGGCCAGTCTTGGCGGACTCGGCGCAAGTGGCTCGGATGGACCAAAGGCCACTGTCGACCTTGTTACCGACGACCACGGCCACACCGCTCTGCACTGGGCCTCGGCTCTTTGTCGTCTCAAGCTCGTCCGTACGCTTGTAGCACGTCCTCCCTGGCAGGGCGGTGCCAATGTTCACGCTGGCAACCACGCCGGAGAGACGGCTCTTCATCGTTCGGTGCTTGTCACCAACTCGTACGACGCTTCGTCCTTCCCCATCTTGCTCAACCTTCTTGCTTCTTCGCTCAACACGCGCGACTTTAAGAAGCGCACCGTCCTGCATCACATTGCTCTCGTTGCCGCCCTCAAAGGCCGTGCTGCATCGGCGAGATACTACCTCGCGTGTGTGCTGGAGCACATTGCTGCTGAAAAGAGCTCCAAGTACAAGGGTCTTGTTGACGCTCAGGATGAAGACGGTGAGACCGCCCTCGGTATTGTTGCGCGTCTCGGCAATGCCAGCATGGTGCGCATGCTTCTCGATGTTGGTGCCCGCAAGGATCTGGCCAACGCGCTTGGCATCCGTCCGTCAGACTGGGGAATTGAATCGAGCGGTGACGCTTCCTCGCAGTCGCAGTCTCAGCACGATGGTGGCTCCATTGCAGGAGCCAGCACCGTTTCGTCGCTCCCACCACTGACGGCAGTCGACCTCGCTTCACAAAACCCGTCGGACATAATTGCGGCACTGACACGGCCCACGCAGGCGCCGGTGATGAAGAGCTCTGATGTGCGTGATCAGCTCAGCTCGACGCTCGACGACCTCCAGTCGACGTTTGAGCGCGAACTCAAGGAGAAGCAGGACTCCATTTCGACTGTCCAAAGCCACCTCCAGGCTGCTACACGCGACTTGGCTGCTCGTCGCAAGACTGTCGGTGCTGCACAGGGTAAGCTTGCGGAAAGGGACGAGGCTCGTCAGCGCGTGCAGAACTTGCGAAGGGCGATTGTTGCACAGCTCGGTTTGGATGAAGTTGGGTCCAGCTCGAAGCTGGAACAGCTGGAACGGGAAGCAGCTGCTGCAGCGAGCAAGATGGCGAATGCTGCCTCGGATGCAATGTACATTGACGGTGCCGTAGAAGACATCAAGCCTCTTGTTTCTAGTCCCGAACCTCTCATCGTGGACATGTTGTCGTCTTCATCGATCGCATCCGATCTCAAATCCCTCTCTGCTTCCGACCTGTCTGCCGAGCTGATCGAGCAGGAAGAATTGGTGCGTCTGCGATGGCTGCTCTCCTTCTACACCACCAGCTGCGAAGAGCTTTCCAGCACCATCGCCGAGTTGGAGGAATCGAGCGCGAAGAAAGAGATGCAATGCCAACAAGTCGTGGCCATTTGCGCCAACATTGCACAGGACAAAGTTGAGGGGATGTTGGACGAGCTACTGACTGCGATGGAGAGCGATGGACCTGATGTCGATCTGGCTCGGGTGGCCAACTTTATGCAGAAGGTCGAGCGCGGCAGCGGGGAAAGTGGTGCAGAAATTAGCGAGTCTACCAGCCGCAGCACCAACGATTCGACGGAAACTGCTGCTATGAGCACTGTACCCGCGGGAGATGGTGAGGACGCCACTAATCCAGGTGCGGCTAACGGCGATGTAGCTCCCTCCGCATAGGCTTATTTCAGTCCGAGGGCTTGACTCCAGCATTTTCAACACATGCATGGGTTTGGTCTAACTTTGCGCTTCACCCCACGTGTTGTTGGCACTGCTTTATACCTCTTATCCCCAGTCCATTCCTCATCCCGTGCTGATTTGGTATCGTGGTTACGAGTTTTAAAATTGTATGCTTTCTCCCAATGCTGTGTCCCGAAAAATGAAACGTTCTCAGTCAATTTCGGTAATCCTCACTTTTGCTGCGCCGTTTTGACCGTTTCAAGCTCCGGACCGCATTGGAACGATGTCGAGTTGGAGAGGTGGTACAAAAATGGAGCTTTGCGGACGGTGTTGGGTGTGTGAAGTGGACGTGGACGTGGGATGGACAATTAATTCGTATTGCTGTGAGATCAACAAGTAGAATTGTGATCTAGGTCTTGTTAGAAGGACAGAGGATCAGTGGATGAAACAGGTTCAGTCCTTGAGGATCTCCTTGGAGACGACCTTGCCCTCAGAGTCGAGCTTGTAGAGGATAGGTACTCCGGTGGCAAGTTCGAGACCGACTATACACGCAACGCAAGAAGTTGGGGTTATGGAGAGAGGAGAGACGAAGATGTTAGTATTCGTGATGCGTTTTTCCCATGCGGGTGGGAGGGTTAGGACTTACCGATGTCGTCATCACTGATGTTCTCAATGTCCTTAATCATGGCGCGGAGCGAGTTACCGTGAGCAGCGACAATGACGTTCTTGCCCTCCTTGACTAGGGGGAGGATCTCCTTGTGGTAGTAAGGCCAGACACGCTCAGCAGTGAGCTTGAGCGACTCACCACCGGGAGGAGGGATATCGTAGCTCCTGCGCCAGATGTGGACCTGCTCATCACCCCACTTTTTCCTAGCGTCGTCCTTGTTAAGACCGCTGAGCTCACCGTAGTCACGCTCGTTGAGCGCCTGGTCCTTGTGAATGGTGATGTCCTCCTGACCGATCTCCTTGAGCTGGATACCGAGGGTAGTCTGGGCACGCTGAAGAGCAGAAGTGAAGGCAACGTCGAACTTGATGCCAGTAGCAGCAACGCGCTTGGCACCGGTGAGAGCCTCCTCGCGTCCGAGCTCGGTAAGAGCAGGGTCCTTCCAACCGGTGAAGAGGTTGAGCTTGTTCCACTCGGATTGACCGTGACGTGTAAGGACGAGAGTTCCAACCATTTTGAAAATGTCCGTTCGAATCGTTTGAAGGGATAGATTGGTGGAGAGGAAGAGAGGAAGAGAAGGCGTGGGTTCAAGATGATGTTGTGCGCCGATCTGGGTTGCAGGAAGAATAAATAAGAAAGGGTGGCCCCAACGCCAGGTGTTGATTCGGTCGAATTGCGTGCGTCTCGTGATAATGCAGCCAAAGTAGTCTCGCCGATCGATAAACGTGTGAAAGAAATATTACCTCAGCATACACACTTCTCCCGCAGTGCGCCGAACAAGCTCGCATTTCAACTCACAGCCCCAAAAAGCGAGAGATACTGGTACTCGGCCGTGTCTCTGTGTACCTTCTCACATTGACACACCCAGGTGCCAATCACCGTCAGATGTTAGAGCACAGCAGCGACATCGAAGGACGAACCCTTCAAAGTGGGAGGGGCACTCTATGGTTTGCATGCAACTGCACCGTCTCCGATCTGCAAAGCCGCTTCATCGAGACGAGCCGAATGCGGGGAGGGAAAGATCCGCGCTTGCACACACCGGCAAAGCATCGTCCTGCAAAGCAGCACGCGCACTTGCCTGGGGTCGTCCGAATGTACGGGAAGTAGACGGCTTTGGACAGGCCGACACCGCCGACACCGAAAACTGATCCTATCTTTCTTAAGGTCAGTTAGCCGTCCTTGTGTCATGCAGAGATGTGGAGAAGGTCGATAGAATCACAATCTGTGGAGCTTCCTACACTTCCGGTGTAATCGACAGGAGAGATGCCAAACCTTTCGCAGCAAGGAAACGGGTCATGGTGATTTTGTTGTACCGAGCTTCGCGTGCACTCAGCGTCAGCTCCCGCCACTCGTTAGCGTTGCATTCTGTAATCTCCCGTAGCAACGGATTTGTCGCTCTTCACAAAGCAGAGAGAGCAAAGGAGCGGTGGCGATGGCTCTGGATGTTACGCCGAAATACCTCACAAAGTAGGACTAGGAATTGGTCTGTCCTCGACACGCGAGGTGCACCGTGCGTTGAGTTTCACAGCCACGCTACTCCACAAGGGAGCATCGTCGTGGGATGACGAAATTGGTGCTTGCTCCGCCCCATTCGCGGAAGCATCGACCCGGCCAGCGTCTGTCCAGTTGGTGCACAATCGCCGTTCTTGCTCGTCATACCACCATCGTCCGTGTATCAGAGCGACACACAGTGCAGCAACATGTCGCTCAACGTGAATCTTTCGTCCAGCGCCATCCGCGACGCCTACGAAAAGGTGCTCGACGGTGCCAAAGACTACCTCGTGCTCACCTATGAAAAGGCATCCAACGATCTGCGCGTTCAAGTCGTTGAGAACGGCGATCTGGATGATCTCAGCGAGGAGTTCTCGGACGGCAGAATCCAGTACGCTTTTGCCAGGGTCAAGGATCCTAACACTCAGCTGCCCAAGTTTGCTCTGATCAACTGGTGCGGTGAGGGTGTGCCGGAGAACCGCAAGGGTCTCTTCGCGACCCATTCTTCGGCGGTCGCGCAGTATCTCAAGGCGTACCATGTCAGCATCAACGCTCGGTCAGAGGGAGATGTGGATCCGAAGATCATTATCAAGAGGATTGCGGAGAGCAGCGGTGCAAACTACTCAGCTGCAGGCAAAGCGGCCAACACGCACTCGGGCGGACCGATCGGATCGGTGGGAACGAGCTACAAGCCCATCGGAACGCCCGACATCAGGGGCATGCAGAAATCAGCACCCAAAGACACCATCGCACCCGTCGGAACCAACTACGCCTCTAAGAAAGACGAGCTGCAGCAGATTCGTTCGGGAACCGCCTCGACACCTCAGATCCCCAGTGCTCCTCGTGTTAGCGCACCCGCTTTCCACTCTGCTCCTGCTCCTGCTGCTCCTGTAGTGCCAACTCCGAAGCCAGCTAGCAGCCCGTCTGTACCTCCCGCTCCTCGCCCTGAGCCAACTGCAGCTCCAGCCAAGCCTACCGAAGACGACCGCATCCAGCCTGTCGGCACTGCATACCAGCCTGTCAACCTCGGAAGGCCGGGCAAGCTCAACATGGCCAACCGCTTCCCCTTCGCTCAGCAGCAAGAGGACACTTCTTCGGCGCCTGCACCCACTCAACGTGTCGTTTCAGGTGGCGCACCTGGCAAGCTGACTTGGAGCCAGCGTCAGGAGGCAGTGCGCAAGGAACGTGAAGAGGAGGAGGCAAGGGTCAAGCAGCTCTCGTCTGGTATGCGTACGGCCAGCCTTGGTACTGGTGGCGCTGGTGCTGGCGTAAGCGTCAAGGCTCCTGCTCCCCTCGCTGCACCTGCTGCCCCTCCTGCTGCACCTGCACCTGTAGCCGCCGCCGCAGAAGAAGAGGCCGACGAAGCTCCTCCCGCACCCCCTGCTCCTCCTGCGCCACCAGCACCACCTGCTCAAGAGGAGGATGCCTGCTTACAAGAGGTGACCAAGCAGCTCGATTTGACTCACGTATCTGGTGCTGGTCCCGCGGCAGCCGGTGGTCACAGTGGTGGACTACGAGGACGGGTCGCATGGGCATACGAAGCAGCCGAAGACAACGAGCTCACGCTGGTGGAAGGTGCAATCATCTCAAACATCGAGCAGATTGATGAGGGCTGGTGGTCTGGTGTCGACGAGCACGGGCACGAGGGTCTCTTCCCTGCTTCGTACGTCGAGTTGATCGAAGGTGAAGAAGAGGCTGCACCCCCTGCACCTCCCGCGCCTCCTGCTCCACCTTCCGCGCCTGCTCAACAGGAACTGGAAGAGGAGAACGAGATCCCACCTCCTCCACCTCCCCCTCCCGCGCCACCTGCGCTGCCTGCAGCAGCAGCTGTGGTGCAAGCAGAAGAAGCACCTGCTCCTCCCCCGCCGCCTCCCGCTCCTCCCGTGCCGGCTGCTGCAGAGTCCAAAGGACTGGTCTGCACGGCCATGTACGACTTTGAGGCGTCCGAAGACAACGAGCTGACTTTTGCTGAGGGCGACACCATTGTCAATGTGGACGATCAGATCAGCGATGACTGGTGGAGCGGAACCAACGAACGAACGGGCGCTCACGGTTTGTTCCCGAGTAACTACGTCGAGAGGGTTTAGAACGATCCACGCAGTCTTTAGTGATGAGGTTCCAAACACCAGCATGCAAATGTAACACCTTGTTTTGCAAACGAGCTGTGTGATGCTAAGGTGTGGTGTGAGAAAAACAAATGGGGCACGTGACCGGCGTGCGCATCTGAGCAAAAGACACGCGGCCGACTCAGCCCGCTCGTCTCTTCTCCTTCATCGTCCACGTATATGTAACCCCCTTTCCGCGATGACTCCCCTCTCTCCTCTCCACCACTTCGTCAACAAGCGCCGTGACCTGCACGGCGTGTTACCATTTGCACCCGCTCGATTTTCCCCCATTGTGCCCGCTTGTGACCCGCTCCCCTCTGCGCTCGACCGGCCCTACGGCGTGCCGGGAGCCTTGGAGCTAGCGACGTTTCTCGCTGACCCGCAATAAATTTCCCCCCTTCTTTCCCCAAAAGTTCACGCCTGTGCTCACAGTATCGGCCGAGAGTCTCATAGCTGGGATAGTTTCTACAGTCGACAATTGGGAGGCAAGATTATCGGGAGCCTACACCGACACGAGCGAACGCGCAAATCTCGCGTTGGTTCGCTTTAACCGAGATGGAAAATGTGTGGGGAACGGCGAACTGTGCACATTTCATCCGTTCGCCCCTGGAGACGACAAATAATCGAGCGCCGTTGCCACCGATGTGGGCGAGAGAACTTGTGTCTGCGGGGACCACGCTAAGAGAACAAGAGGGAGCGAAACCATGGTGAACAAGGGACTGCCAACCATAACGGTGAATGACCAGGAGACCAGGAAAGGGTCTTCTTTGCTCGGTGGAAAAAAAAAAAAAAAGGTGCTCACAGGACAGGTTGGCTGAAAAAGGCGAACGAAAACGGCGCATCAAATTTGCCTCAGGAGAGCATCGGTTTATGCACTCGACAACACCCTTGTGCAGCGAGCCACATTGGAATGTGAATTTGTAATCGCACTGTACCGTACAGTATTCAAACGTCTGTTTCTTGAACACGTAAGAACGCAACCGCAACCGCCGCAATGCCGGGCTCCTCGAGCGGCGGCAATTCCTCAGTTCTTGCAGTTGTTCTACCGTTCCTTCTCCCCTCTTTCCTCTTTGCTTTGCTAACCTGTGCCGCTGTTTCAATAATGGGCTTTCCAGTGCCTGTGGTCGAAACCCCCGGTACGGTTGTTCAGAGTCTGCTTCGACCTACAAAAGAAAAGAAACCAGGCTCAGAGCGTGTTCCTGATTGTCGGACTCCTACGGGCCAGATGCACTGCCGCCGCAGTCCGAGACCAATCGACCGAAGCATCATTTCATGTACTGTATTGCACTCACGATCGGAGATGTTAACTAACGACCAGTAGTTGTACAGTACAGCATCCGCATCGCACTTTCACTCGTTCTGTGTCTGCGCAACTGACATGCTCCAGCCATGAGCACTCACGTCTGCCACCAGCTCTCACGGCAATCAGAGTCTTTCGAAGCGAAGCGCAAATGGCGTACGAAGCGGCTCGAGCGGACAGATCGACGCAACAGCAAGCACACTTCGCTCAAGCGAGGCTCATTAAATTATAGCAAGGTAGACTTTGAAATCAACACTCGCTCAGGCCCTTGTCGGATTCATGTTTGTATTCAAACTCAAACGAAAATGCGCTGTTTTCGAATCCAAAAAAGGGGCTGCAAGAGCGGAAACCAGGGATCGTCGGTCTTGCATCTGCGCGCGCGGCCAAAAACGAGCTGGGAAACGTGTGTGGTGCCTGGCTCCCGCTCGACGCCGTCGCTATCCATGCTGTACAGTACGGTACAGCCGTACTTGACCATGTAAAACATGACTCTCGAATGCTGTTGCCTGCATACCGCTTCATGATAGGGGTCAGTAGAACGACCCGAAAAAAGAAAGAAAAAAATTGAATCTAAATTTTGGAAAAAGAAGCTAAGACAAGGCGCATTAACACTCTCTGGCCTTGCCGAAGAGAGACTCACAACTGCCCACCCCGCGAAACTCAACACACTCAAATTGGACAAGTGTGTTGGGTGTGGTGTGCCTTTTTCCCCTTTTTCTACGTCTCGGACGCACTTGACTGCGCCGCGCTTGCTGCCTTTTGTTTTCTGTTAATGTGAGCTGGGCTGGGATGCGATGCGATGCGCTGTTTTTATTAATTTACGAGTGTGGTCACAGTGGATTTACAGTAGCACAGCTGGCCAAAGCTCCTTTTTCCCCCCTCTCTGCCTCTGCCTGTGTGTGTGTGTCTGGTTCGTAGCTTCACTCAACTCGCTCGGTCTAGTCGCCCCCTCGAGTGTGTCCTCTCCGCGCACACTTGCATCCAGAGTCGCCGTTCCGCCACACTCTCGCTTTGCCCTCGCTCATCGTCGTCTGCCCGTCTCGATTCCACCTGGCTCCAACCCTATCTCCTGTGCTTGACTTTTCGTCACCATACCATCGCCAGCCGCGCTCGCTCGAACACCACTCTGTACATGTTTTACGCCTCCCCAAGTTCTCGTCTTTCGTTATCGCCCGCAAAGACGCCTCAAAGGATCATCACAAATCTTACCTGATCGTACGACACACCTTGAACTCGGCGTCCCGACCTGATCGCATTCTTCTGGACAGCCAGGTTCGCTTAACCCCATTCAAGTGCAATACTCGGTTCTCGGTCTAGTTGCACCGCTTGGCATGCCGCACACCAGCTAGGATCAAAAGGCCTGCAGCACGCACCCAATCAACCGAACCTCATCATTGACGAGTTCCGCGGGTACTTCCCACCTGTTTGCGTGCCTAACAGCACGAAGTCGAAAGCATCTGCGTCCGCCTTTCTCCTAACTGTCAGTTTACAACCTATTCGCGTCCCCTTCCCGCGCCATTGCCATCGATCCATCTCGGCCCCTGCCACCAAAACTAGTATTCTGCTCTGTAACAAACATCCTATATGTGCTCGCAGAACCACACACAGCACGTCTTTTCTCTTCGACCCTTCCCACGCACTCCCGCCTCCTAGACATTGGCCCACTTTTCAAAAAAGCAACCTTTCCGCCTCGTGGTCCGTGATCCTTCTGCCACATTGCTCCAGTCTAACTTGCTATCCAACATGTCAGACCCATGCTACACCAACGGCGTCGATGCTGGTAACCCTGGCACGGCAAACCAGGCCCCTTCTGCACAGCAGCAGCAGGGCTCCTACCACACGCAGCGCTCCAACACTGGCCAGTCTGAAGGCAGCAGCTCTTATTATTCCAACGTTGCCGACGACAGCAGCGAGCTCAACCGCGCCACAGCAGACATGAGCCTTGGTAGCACGTCCAACGAAGCTTCCGCTGTTCCCGCCTCACAGCAGCGACTCTATCATGCACCTGGCTCTTCTATCGCCTCCGTGCCAATGTCGCAATCGCGTTCGCATGATCCATCATCACAAGCGCAGGCGGGTGTCCCGCCTAAATCTGACGAGACAGCACAACAACCAGCGTTACGGCCGTCTACATCCTTCGCAAACGGCATCGCTGACACCAACAATTCGCGAAACCGTGCCGACATGGATCGCATCAAAAGCCGTGCGGTTGATCCAGGCTGGAGCTGGGAAAAGGAACGCGAAAAATACGAGCCCGGTGGCTCTGTTCGTTCCAACAGCGTCGAATCCAGGCCAAATCTGCCTTCGCGCGGCTCCTCGCGACCCACACCATGCCTCGAGACAAGCGGTGTACAGAAAGCTGCCGATGGCCCTGATTCAGCCTCCGTCAACCGTTTCGGTACCACATCCAGTGTCGCATCACCTCAAAACATGCAAGCGCCTCCAAACCCAATCACAGGTGGTGTTCCGGAGCGTTCAGCGACAGCCTACACGCCAGCGAGTATGCCAACTGACGTTACTGCTGCTTCGAGCCAGGGCAACCCATCCTCTCCAACCCGAGCCCAGAAACTTGCTCAGCCGTCATCATCGTCCGGAACCTCCTCGAGACGGCGCGACCAGACTTGTCAAGCATGCGGCAAAGTCATGACTGGCCAATTTGTGAGAGCGCTCGGTAGCGTATACCATCTCGACTGCTTCCGTTGCAACGACTGCAACAAGGTCGTAGCCGCAAAGTTTTTCCCTGCCACCGATGATATGGTAGACTCCTCCGGCACCGGCCGCCTCTTCCCACTTTGCGAGACTGACTACTTCAGACGTCTTGACCTCATCTGCGCAAAGTGCAGTGGTGCACTCAGAGGCAGCTACATCACTGCACTGGGCAGGAAGTTCCACGTGGAGCATTTTACCTGTTCCGTCTGCCCGACCGTTTTTGGGCCCCAAGACAGCTATTACGAGCACGATGGTAATGTGTTTTGTCATTTCCACTACAGTACACGCTTCGCCATCAAGTGCACAGGTTGCAAGACCGCTATTCTCAAGCAATTCGTTGAAATCAACCGCAATAACAATGACGAGCATTGGCATCCAGAATGCTACATGATCCACAAGTTTTGGAACATCAAGCTGTGTCCGACAGGGTTCACACCCAAGGACGGTTCTGTGGCTTTGGCCGAAGTTGCTGCTGACACCTCTACCGACACCCCCGCCATCAACCAATCTGGCCAAGGCGGGGCTATCGAGTCGTCACCAGGGCAGACAGCACCTTCGCGCACCGAGCCATCTCCAGACGCGACGGAGATCGAGGCGACAGAGACGCCATCCAGCCTAAAGCAGAAGCAGAAGTTGATGGAGGAGCGCGTTTACCGCATCTGGACGGTCCTGTCTGCATTCGAAGAGAGCTCGGCAGCATGTATCTCAGAGATGCTCCGCCACGTCAGCAGCGGTCGCTACCTCGGTGGTGTCAGGATGGCGGAAAAGTTCATTCTTCATGTCGAGATTCTTTTCTCGGCAATAGACGATTTAGAGTCCAACTTTCGCAAGGAGGACGCCAAGGGCATCTCGCATATCCGTGAAGCGAGAATGCTGTGCAAGAAGATCGTCAACTTTTTCTCGCTGCTCTCACACACGCAGGAGACAGGCGCCCGAAGGATGGGCATCACACAGGAGCTTCTCTCGCTCGTCACGGGTCTCGCCCACTATCTCAAGATTCTCATCCGCATCGCTCTCACAGGTGCACTCAAGCTGGATCGTGAATATGGCAATGAGGAGGCACTGCATTGGTTCTTGAGTCAGCTCGCCTTTTCTGCCAAGCTGGGGAGCATCACTGCCGATGACAAGCAGGGTACGCAGGCTCCCAATACCAACACCATGGGTCCCGATGGACGATGGTATGGCTACCGGTCCTTGCCAAGATCGACAAGCTCTGGGTCGAGTGAAAACGGCGAGCCAGCCACTGACCTTTGTGTCGCCTGTGGGTCCACTGTGGAAGAAGAGTGTTTGCGCATGGGCGTAAATCTGCGATGGCATTCCAACTGTCTCAAGTGCTTGACGTGTCAGCGACCCGCCCTTCGAGACGGAGTCTCGACCCGCAAGCAGCCCGAGACGATTCCTGGCGCACCCGAAGCGTTGCCAGCTTCGCAGTTCGGTCTCGAATCTAAGCGTCGTCAAGCCGACGGTGGGTCCACATCGCAGAACGGTTCCCGCTCCGTATCTTCTTCTGGCTCGTGGTCTCACGCATGCTTCTGTCCGAACTGCGCAAGTGGGATCAACTTCCGCACTGGTTTCGAGTCGGTCACTAGGCTGGAGCAGTACGCTTTCCTCCTTAGGGTCGCCCTCAACCGTCTTTTCGCGCTCTTGCGTAAGCGTGGTGTTGTTCCACCATCTCCACCGGTCTCAGCGTCTCGTATGATTGGAGATGCAGAGCTCTCGGCATCTGGTGCTGCTGCACCAGCTGAGGCTGGCGAGGAGCTGTCGATGCATGAGGCGTACCGCGACTCGCAAGACATCAAGCGGATGAAGTCGGTCAACCTTAACCGCAAGCTCTCGACCAAGGCTAAGGTGCCACGCATCTCCACAGTAGTCGGCAGTCCTTCCGGGAGACAGACGCAGACATCAGACACGCAGCGACCGTCGCCATCCGATTCGGGCCTGCAGACCGACAGCAGGCATTCGCCCCGCCAGGCCAGTCCTGGTTCATCTCCAAGAGAACCAAGCTCGCCCTTCCAGCGAGATGGCGCTTCGTCTCGTGAGCCTTCGCCAAGCAGACGGCCACGACAGCCGCAGCAGCTGCAAAATTTCCAGCAGCAACAGCAGCAGAAGGTCTTTCAACCTGTGCAGCAGCATCTGCCCTTTGCGCTACCCGGTGCACCGGGTATGCCTCAGCAGCAGCCCCAGCTCGGACTCGGCACTTCAGGTCGTTCTGGATCGCCCTCAAACCTGGAACCCGGGTCGATCGTGCCCATTCGACCCGCCTTTGCACGTCACAACACGGACGTCAAGATCCGCGAAGATGGGCCTATCCGACAGCCTTCCGGTGACGAGATGCAGCGCGATACGAGGAGTGAGGACGGTATCACGCTCGCCGACATTCCGCACATCCTGGAGGCAGAGCAGGCGCGAGAGCAGCATCGACCCTTGCCGAGTGAGGGAACTCGTTGCATCTCGGAGCTGTCGGCTTTGGAGCTCTTCATCGTCAAGCACATGGCCGTTATGTACCTGCAGCAGTCGGCTCTGCGCGACCACGTCAATCTGGATGACCTGATCGAATTCATCGAGACGCGGAAGAACACGTTCTGGGGCAAGATCTTCAAGGGTGGAAAGGACAAGAAGGAGATCAAAAAGAAGGGCATCTTTGGTATCCCGCTCGAGATTCTCGTCGAGCGAAATGGTGCCGACTCGACTCTTGGTGCAAGTGCTGCACATCTGCGTGTGCCGTCTTTCATCGATGACGTGATCTCGGCCATGAAGCAGATGGATCTGTCTGTCGAGGGTATCTTCCGTAAGAACGGCAACATTCGTCGGCTTAAGGAGCTCTCCGAGGCCTTGGATCGCGACAGCTCGTCGGTCAACTTGCTCGATGACAACCCTGTTCAACTGGCCGCGTTGCTCAAGAAATTCCTGCGCGAGCTTCCAGATCCGCTCATGACATTCAAGCTGCACAAGCTCTTTGTCATGTCACAGAAGCTTGAGTCCGAAGCGGAACGACATCGCATTCTTCACATGGTGACAATCTTGTTGCCCAAAGGTCATCGCGACACGATGGAGGTGCTCTTTGCCTTCCTCAAGTGGGTTGCGTCGTTTTCGCACATCGACGAGGAGACGGGAAGCAAGATGGATCTTCCAAACCTGGCGACAGTGATCTGCCCTAACATTCTGTACAGCAAGGGCAGCGATCCTACCAAGGACGAGACGTTTTTGGCGAACCGTGCTGTCTCGCACCTGCTCGAACATCAGGATGAGATCTGGAAGGTGCCTGAGGAGCTGGAGGCGGTGCTGCAGGATAAGGACCTCATGAATGCTTCCGCGGATCTGACGTCGAGGGATATTCTCAAGAAGTGCGAAAAATATGCACGACTAAGACAGCAACGCGGTGGGATCAGCATGGGTAGGAATGGCAGCGGCGGTGTGGGTGGACCGCTCCACTCGGGTGAGCTGCAAAATCGTCATCGACCTGATGTGCACCCGCCAACAACGATGCGTCAGGTCCAGCAGCGAGAGCAGCTGCATTTCCAGCAACAGCAAGGGCATAGACAATACTCGAGCAGCAACGGCGCATCCACGCCGATGGGGACCGAGTTCTCCCGCAGCCCAGATAAGCAGGGACCGTGGTCGGCCGGGGCCGTCCCTCCCCAAAATCATTTTGGTGTGAGTCCAACAGACAGGGGACCGGCTAGCAGCCATAGCAATATGCCGAACAAGCAGCTTGGATGCATCCCTCCCGGTGCTCATGGCAATGGCGCGGTGTATGGCGGTCAGCAAGGAGGCTATTACCCAAACCCTTCACAGCAGCAGCAGCAGCAGCAACAGCAAATGATGCGCGGCCAAGGTTCAGCACCAGGACAAGGTTTCGCACCTCCGCCACCACAGCACTATCAGCAGCAGTCGCAGTCGCAGTCGCAAGACTATGCGTATAACCGATTCTACAGTAACGGTAATGGCAGTGGAGGTGCAGTGGAACAGAAATCCACTTGATGCGTTTTGCCTCTGTCTCATATCGCCATGATTGCTTTGTATGCCCGCGGGCGGTATAGAAACCAAACGTTCTTTTCCCGCGAAAGAGTACGGTCGAATATGTAGACTTGTCTCAGTGTGTGGCTGGGTGGGTGAAAGCGATCGAGGTCTGAGTTGTGGTTATCGTCAGGATGTAGCTCTCATGGCTTGTGCGTGTGTCAGAGGATAAAGGAGGTTTGACGTGCAGGTGACAGATTTGAGACACGTCTAATGCAGCCGTTGCCCCTGTCAAAACCCCCCGACGCCCACATCCCAAACTTCTTCATCCGCCGCCTGCTAGCTCGCGCTATGTGCTGTTTTTGGCGCACAAGGTCCGGAAAGAGATACGATGCGACAATCGTGCACAACGGCTCTTACGAACTGTGCACGATACGCAAATCATATCGAACCCCCACTTTGATGCAGAATGCAGTTGGTTGATCATGCATTCCGCATCAACTGAAGGGGAAAAGCCTTACCCTTGACCCTGAATCCGGACTAAAGGGTTGATACCTCCTCGAGCTTATTAATGAGATGAAGATGGCTCTTAACCTTTCTCCCTTGAAGCGTCAATCGACCTTACCTTTCCTCCTCTCCCTTAAAACCTCTCCTGACCACTCGTCGGAGCTTCGTCAGCACGCAAGACCAGCACGCAAGACCAGCACGCAAGACTCGTGCAGTTTTGTCCTGGCTCCCATTTTCATCTCACTCACGCCGCGTCCGGCCACCTGTTCGATAACAAAATGACAGAAGTCATACCAACGATACAAGACGTCTCTCCCACTTTTTCGCCAGCAAGATTTAAGACCTTGGATCAGAGCAAAGCTGAATGTTTGCCTGCTTCCCCCTCGACTAGCGCAGTCGCTCCCCCGCGTGCTTCTTCAGACGGTTGCACTTCGCAAGAAACGACGTTTTCACCGGTGCTACGACCTTCACCAGACGTTGGGATGAAGTATGGATTGGATGCACAGAGGAGGGCTTCTTGGACTCCGGTGAGTCTGAACGGTTCTATGAAGGACGACGTTGGAAAGGTCGGGCATCCTTTGAGAGACGAAGGGAGAAGCAGGATACCGTACGGACTGGGGTTCTACATCCCACCGCCGGGATATGTGTCAAGTTCTTTGGATGGGAGGTATGGCGTGCTACCTTCCGAAGCAAGGGCGAGAACTGTAGGAAGACCGATCAGTAATGAAGACCAAGGACGAGGCCCGACATATCGAATGCCGGGAGACAAGCTCAAGAAAGGGCCTTCGTCCTATTTGGATGCATCAGGGGAATCCGATCGGCTGCAGTCTCACGTGTCAGGTCAAGGTAGTAGAGAGAAAGCTCAATTCCTGTCCCATAGGGTAACCGCAAAGAGCTCCTCTGGGTCTAGAGGAGTGATGCTAATCTGGGCAGTCCTGGGACTTTTGTTTGGAGCAACGCAGGTGTTGCTGTTAGTCGTATACGAGCGCAATCGCAGCACAATTTGCACTGCAGTCATTTGCGCTGCACTCTTCCTCGAGCTGTATAGTGCCTTGATCGCGACGATCGGCCTTCTTCTAAGAGTGCACTACGGACAAGCGGGTTCCAGTCCAACTTCGAAACTCCTTGGAAAAGCAATTCGGCAAGGCGATCAGAAAAGGAGCCTGGCTTCGAGTCTGTTGGACAGCGTTCAGAGTATCTGCGGCTCTGCAACCTGTCTGGGAGCTGCTCTTGAGCTCACATCGCTGGTAGTGTACGCTGTTCAGTCGAACGAGACGTCACTTCTGTACAGCGTTGTCGTTGCTGTCTTGATCGCGCTTCTTAGCACGTTCATTGGCGTCTTATTCAGTCTACATGGAAATGGTCATCTGTGTTTCTCACGTGGAAACCGTCGAACGACCAAACGAGACTATGACAACGACACTACACCAACTCTCCCAATCTCGAACCCGCATCGACGCTCCCGATCACCATCACTCTCTTCGCACGGTGGAAAGTACGTGCCAGATTACGGACTGGATTCGGACAGCGACAGTGATGGAACCAATTCAGGAGTAAAGCGCCCACGCGCGGATTGGACCGATCAGGTACTGGATGGTCTCATCCGGAGCCCTTTACTCGACATGCCCAAATGAACAGTTTTGCAATGCTTCCCTTATCATTCACGGCTAGACGCAATTCATGACGCAGTCATGTGCACCATAGTGATTCTATCTCTCCATCTCTCTGTCTCTTTATCTCTCGATGTGACTTTGGGCTTATCACGGTGAAACGAGGCGAGAGAGTAGCGCGGGTGCTCGTCGGATCAGGTCCTAGCGGGAACAAGATTTGTAGTCCACTCGTGTACTTTTGTGCCGCTTCGAGCAGAGGTTGCGAGAGTTGAGCACAACCGGGGTGCAATTCATGTGCGGTGCGCCACATTTGAGCTGAAGAAAATCAAAGTTTTTGTCATCACGCGACGCTTTCTTCGTGCCTTACATTGTGCTGTCTATAGAAGCGCTTTCGACTCAACCTCGAGCTTATTTGCGTCTGTGATTGCGCAGCAGCATAGCGTTGGCTAGCCACAACGGAGCAGCCGAAATGAGCTGCAGAAGCGCTTCATTGCCGCACATGCATGCGACGATACCCTGCCCTTTGTGCTGTACCGATCGAGAGTGCGCAAGACTGCCTGTGACACTGCTCTTTGGCTAGGCCAGCTTCCGGATGGAGCCATCGATCCTAAAAGTCAAATTCACGGCGTATAAGTATACCGCATATTGAGGTTAACCCCTGAACTTGTCTGGTCCCAATACCACCGTATCACGAACGCCAGGTGACTTCTCGGCTGTAAAGCGCCAGCATGAAGGTGGAGCCCACACCCAGCCAATTCGCTACCACTGAAGCAAAGCCCTTGGTTTGGATTCTCAACCAAAGTGATGAGCTCGATGAGTGGCTCACAAGTCACCCGCCAAGCCGCCTGAATGTTCCTGCAGCTTTCAACAATGGCATCACACCCCAACCCCTCTGGGTCCTTGGCGTCAATTCGATTGAAGACCTAGCTGAGCTAGCGCCAGATGCCACCATCGACAAGACGTTTGTCAAAGCCGGTGATTTGGCACGCCATGCGGCTTGCAAAGTGTTGAGCATACAGAACGACGATAATATCCCCACTCATCGGAGCGGCAAAGCAGGGGCGAGGAACAAGAAGCAGTGTAGGACCGAAGTACAGGATGATTTCCGCGATCGCATCATGCTCATGGCAGCTGAACATCCTTTGTGGAATCAGGGAAGATGGACCATGATCATCAGGCCGCAGCAAATTGACAACACTTTTGCGCAACTCGCAAAGAGTCTTGCTTCTGGAGAGCTTCGCAAACATAGCTCAATCATCGCCCTTCGTGCCCGTCCCCTGCCCTTCGAAGAAAGTAGTTACGAGAAGCAATGGAAGCATTCAAAGCGCAAGAAGAGCGGTCTCTCTGCTCAACGAAGCAGCCTCACGTCCCCTACTTCGGCTCGACACGCAAACGAAGCCCCTCTTGGTATCGACATCTTTTTCCGACCGGTCTGGAACTCGAGCGCCGCTCGCGATGTGCTCAAGCTTGTCGCTGGCGTCAGTGGCCAGATGGCTACATTCTGCAAGGCGAGCCTCTACTCGCGTCTGGGTATCAGGAGCGGGCACCAGTTGGCTTCGCACTCGAGCTTGTACAATTGCAAGGCGCTCGCTTCGCCGGCCGATGCAAAGCTCTGGACGCAGAAGCAGTCTTTGGATGACACAGAGATGGATGAATGCAGTGCTTCGCAAGAAATTGGCCTCTCTGGCAAGACGGAAGAAGAAATCTCTTCTGATGCTCTCAGCTTCTTGCCCAACAAGCCTCCCTCAGTGAACGCGAACACACGAAAGCTCGAGGGCGAGGCTTCTACGGACCTCGAGGAGGACATAGAAGAGCGGGCACGCAAGAGGATTCGAAGTGGAGAGGGGCCATCGGTCGAGCACCGACTTAGCATTTCGGCACTCACTGAACCTTCTGGCGCCAACTATGAAGATCAGCTCGAGACACAGGAATCGCAAGATGAGCCTGTGCTTCCGACTCGGCCGGTCGTACTATTCCACACTGGCTCATTCGGAATTCGTGCACCACTAGCAGCCGTCCCTAAGGAGTTACCCCAGGTCAATCTTGTCGATACTCAGGAGACGAAACTCGAAGACGCTGCCAAAACGACCGAGCATCCTGCTCTATTGAAGAAATATGAGGCCAAGAGCATGCACGACGAATCGCAGACTCAGGTCGAGCCTTCTGCCTTCACCTCTGAATTCACATGCACTGTGGAGTCCACTATCGCTATGGCAGAACAGGTCAGCGAAGAAGCGTCCTTGGCCAAGAAGCTTCCGGAAGAAGCGAGGGCCGAGGAGGAAGACGATCCGGAAACGCGTCGACAGGCAAACATTTCGAGTAGCAAAGCAGCTGAGGAGTCGAAGCCTGCTTCGAGCGCTGTAGATGATGTCTGGAACACCCCCGATACAGAAGCAAATCATGATCTTTGCGCAGAGGCGGACGGGAAGATGGATGAGGCTCTTCAAGCTAGCATACATGTCCAAGTAGTGTTGGATTCTGATTCCAGTCCCACGGCAGGTGAAGAGAGATATAGGACGGAGATGGTGAATTTGCCCCAGACAGATGCAGAGAGTGAAGTTGCACCTGAATTAAGACCATGTGCAGAGGCCCTCACCACCCTTGAAGAGGACGCCAAGGAGAAAGAGGCATCTCATGCTACCGCTGAGGTCAAATCAGAGACAGAATCGTGGTGTGACCTCAGCAGAGAGCAGCGACCGACTGAAAGCGAGGAAACAAAAAGGACTGCAGGCTCCGATGCTCCTCATTCGGAGGAACATGGACAAGAACAAGAGAGTGTAGCAGGCGAGGCTCCCTCGAGGACAGATATGTCAGCCATTCATACAGCTCACACTGTCGAGACAGTCAAAGTGGTCAGGTCTGATCCACACCCTGCTCTCAGCGTCGAGACCTTCGAAGTGAACATGCCTGCGGCAGAATATCGAGCTGAGGGTCCTCCTGCGTCTTCGGTCAACGGTGAGGCTGCGTCGAAGCCGGAACTTCTAAGCGCTCTTAATCTTCCAGACAGTTACACCAGAGACGTATCCCTCAAGCTCAAGGGAATCGGTGCAGAGTGTAACAAGGATCCTGTGGAGCAAATCACGGGAGGCAGCACTATTCCCACGACCAACTTGAATCCTCGAGAAAGCGGTACATCTGGGTATGTGATTGCAAAGAGCCTGGAATCAAGAGATGCGAACCTCGACGCTCAGAAAGCGTTTCCGGATGAAGGCAAGGCTTCGTCTGCCGCAACCTCCGTTGACAAGCATAAGCCACAGGCATCCGCGGCTAATGCTACAAAAGATTCACTGACCGACGTCTTTAAAGGCTCAAACGTGCCACTCGCTGTAGGCAGCCAGCTCACCGCCGAGGAAAGCAACCGGTAGTGCTGCGGTCACCCTTCGATCGACCCCGATCTCGCGCAATGGCCTCTCCTGCAGAGTCAAGTTCTAAATGTAACACAACCTCAAACAACCCGAAGCAGAACAAGATCTGGTTGTCGCAAATGAAATCAATGACGTGCAAGTGTAGTATCATATAGAGTTGGTTGTGCATTGTGGGATGACAGCTTCTTTGCCGAGAAGAAATGGAACGGGCGTTGGAAGGCTTGAGTTAGAAGTTGGACAGAACAGGGTCGGGGTGTCAAAGTCCGCATCTCGGCATGCAGGTGTGGTCAGTGTGCGTTTACGTGTGTTGGTCTCGGATTCCGTAAAAAGGGGAAAAACTCTAAGGGAAAGTCGCTTCAGCCCTCACTTCCGAAACTCGACCCTCTATAGGAGGACGTTCTCGCTCACGAGATCCAATAGCAATCATTGTGATCCGGGCAAATGCAGGAGGGAAGGCGGAGATGAAGAGCAAGGACTGGGGCTTGAAGTGAGCGCCTTGGGAAAAAGCACACGGGAGGAAAAGGTTGGCCTTCCCGTCTCGACCATTTTATCCGCACCGTTTTCTCCATGGGGGCCATGCCAAAAGAGGCAAGCCAACGTGGCTCGATGCAGGAGGGTGCAAGACTAGATTCTGGTTGTGCGTGGCAGCAAACGTGGACCCTGTCCGACTCTCATTTTCAGTTCGGTGGGATAGCTTTAGCGTCCCGTGCTCGTCGTGAGCATGCCAAGACTATCCCGCTCCGGGTAGACGGGTCGAGGTGGATCGAGATGGTGGCTGTCCTCACGCCTGTGCATCGTACCGATTTATGCTCCTCCTTCAGTGAGGTTACTTTCACACCATCGTCTGTACGACTGACTACAACTTCTTTCACAGATACACAGGGCCACAAGGTATAAGATCCTGGTTTCCAGCCTCACTCCAGTGCCCCAGACTTTCGGCTGGAAAACACCAACCTACATAATCCCATCTGTGTTTGCGATGGTAACACTCACGGAAACACCTGGCGACCACGGTCTACCATCTCTCACAACCCCAGCGCCGACGCTTCCAGCGCCTGTGCAACCACGTATCCCGCGCGCGCCGATCCGAATTATCGTCCTCTGCGATGGCACTGCCCAGCAACGAAACTGGGTGAAATCCTCGCTCAACACCTCCATCCCCCACCCTTACCATCTCTCGCACGACCACAGCGATAGGAGGTGCAGTCGAGGCGATGGAGGCGATAAAAAGCGTCGAAAGGACGGAAGGAACGACACCTCGACTGCGGCCGAGACAGACGATTTCTTTACCAACGTTGCCTTGCTAGCGAAAATCATTGCCCAGTCTTCGGGGGTGGCCAGTACCAGTCCGGTCCAATCGCCTGTTGTTGGGAGTGGTTTGAATGGGTTTGAAGTGGATAAAGCCGGTCCGGTGGGAGGAGGTGCGGGAGTGATGCCTCAGATCGTCTTCTACCAGTCGGGGGTGGGTACGGGCACGGGAACGTTTCAGAACCTTTTTGACCAAGGAACTGGTCTTTCGCTCGGCAGCAAGATCGAGGAAGCGTATAGCTTCATCGTAGACAATTACCAGCCTGGAGACGAGCTTTTTCTGTTTGGTTTTTCGAGAGGAGCATATACCGCGAGATGTATCAGCGGTTTGATCAACTGGTGTGGAGTGTTGAACAAGGTCGAAATGACCCACTTTTCCGATATCTGGGCAGCGTATCAACGACGAGATCCTGACGACATCGAGAGCGAAGTCGCCGCTGCACAAGTGCTATACGAGGCCACGCTCAAGTATCCAAGTGCCGAAAGCGAGCAAGTGGCGACCAGCATGTATCTGGATAACCTCAAACACAATGACAAACTCTCTGACGACCAACGCGACGCTTTCCGGAAAACAAGGAGAGAGGAATGCGAAGCGAGGAGACGGAAGAGTTTGGTGGTTCCTCCACAGATCAAGGTGGTCGGTGTTTGGGATACGGTTTCGGCGCTTGGCTTTCCGGGCTTATTCCAGGACAATGGGATGATCGACTTTTTCGACTTTTACGATCCCGGGTTGGGCTCCAACATTCAGTTCGGATTCCATGCGTTGGCGTTGGAGGAGGATCGGAAGGACTTTTTGCCAACCATGTGGTATCAACCCTCTGTGAATGGTACGCCTTCGGCGGTGGCGGGGGACGAGTTCGGAGTGCGTGGGAAACATATGCGCAGCAAGCAGGTGTTGAAGCAGTGTTGGTTCCAAGGTGTACACACCGATTGCGGTGGTGGATATCAGTACCATGGATTGAGCGATATCTCGCTCATCTGGATGGTAAGTCAACTCGTCGACCCACACACTCTACCGGATGGATCTACCACCCTAAGACCTTTGCTCCATATCGACTTGGGTCTTCTCGCAACCATCCTAGACAGAAGAAGAGAATGGGCCAAACAAGTACCCCATCGTTCCCGCCCTACAATCAACTTCCAACACTACCGAACGGTGCACCAGAGCCAATGGGATGCGGATACCATGAAACGCACCGTTTGGGCCAACATGGCCAAGACCGGAGCAACGCACGAATCCATCCATGCTTCGGTACCGCGGGGAGGTCGCATAGACCCTGCCACGCACCCGGCATTTGCCCAGATGCGCAAGGACGATGCGCAACTGTTGAAGAAAATTTGGGGCGAGGCGCAGGATTGGGAACAGGCATTGAGGCCGACGGAAAAGTTGCTCTACTGGTCGAAGAGAGGTCCGTATCCGTGGATTCCGGGGACGTGGGATGATGCGATCAATCCTGCGATTGCACCCTTGCTCATTACCGGTGGATGGTACATCCCCGAGTTGGCAGGAAGGGATGTTCAAAAGATGGTCGTTGCAGCGGCACAGCACGAGAGTGATTTGGCGGATGTCGACGACGGGGTTGAATACGACTTCTCCTCCCCTACCAACAATGCAAGTGAAACGGTTGACGTCGACGACCAACCCACCGACGGATGGGGAGAGGTCACCAGTGGTACCTCGGCCGCCAAACCCACCACAACCAACCCCACATCCCTCCCTAACCCCACCACCAACATTCTGATGACTTTGCTACCAACTGCAACCTATCCGCTCATCCCATCCAAAGAACTCGGCGAAAACCCCGTCGACGCCGATCGCCACCCGCAGCTCCACTCGCTCTGGCAAACCCTCTACAACCTCTCGTCCACTCCCAACGCCGTCGTCGTCGACCTGATCAACCTTGGACCGGTGTCAAAGGCGAATCTGAACCAAACCGTGGTGCAAGATTGGCTCTGGAATTTGGGAGATAAAATTGCCGGTTATTCGGAAAAGGTCAAGGCGCAAGCGTTGACCGCTGGCGTGCCCAAACACCGACGCAAAGGCGATGGGAACAAGCTAAAGGCAAAGACAAGGGCAGATGGAAAGACAAAGGTCCAACCGAATGGGTACGAGGCACTTGCGTAGGATGTGCTCTCACTTGGCATCGATTCAGGAATTCAGAACATCCGGGACATTTCACCCTCCTCCACTGCTATCAACACATTTACTCGATTCGGTTCAACAAGACACGCACTTGACACATTCTTTTGACTCTCTGGACTCGCAGCACTGCATTGCAATTCATAACACAATCTGCCAAAGTCTTTCTGCGTTGCACAGCAGCACAGATTCCGCCTGAACTGAAGTCATCTTTTTCGTCAATGTCAGTAAGGCTGACATTTCACAAATGGTAAAAGTGCGATTGGGCAAGGGTTTGAACACGAGCTTGAGAAAATCTCTCGATTTTAGAGGTCCCGGTCGACAAGATCATCGTCATCATCTGCGTCTTTGTCTGCTTCCCGACCGCTATGTGTGCCTATTGTTGGATTTGCGTGTTCTTCCGTACTAATGTCCTCATCGTCAGTATCCCCCCGTCCCTCCTGATCCTCCTGATCCTCCGCCTCGTCCTCGGAGTCGGAGTCGGAGTCGGAGTCGCTCAACTCAAAGTCCTCACTGTGGACACTTCCAACTTCCAGCTGTTCGTCTCGGTTGACATCCGAAGCTTGATCCTCCATAGTCTGTTCTTCGTAGCCATCTTCGTCCTCGTCGTCGAATGAAATAAAGTCCTTCTGCTGAGTAAATGCCTTTGCCTTTCTCCGCTTGGCCGCTCGACTTTCGTTCATGTTGGCAAAGTTGACCTGCTCATCCCCTTCCTCCAGACCGTCATCGTCGTCGGAGGGTAGCAACTGCTGGTCATCATCCAGTTCTGTCTGCATGAGCGGTCGTTTGCGTTTCCCCTTGCTCGATCCTCGATTTCCCTCCTGATGTTCGGATTCGGACTCTTCAGCCGCAGCTGCATCGTCTCGCATGAACAGATCACCGTCTTGCAGTGTCTCTCCCTCCACAGCCTCTTCGTAAGCCGGATCGCTCGTGTTGGGAGCCAAAACGCCGTGCTTGGGATCCCTAGCCCTGATCACGTGAACCAGCTTACATCCTTTCTTGTCACAATTCCCCTTCTCCACAAAGTCCGGACATTCATACGTGTGCCTTTCTGTGCACTCTCCCCCCCGCTGGCACCAACCATACTCGCTGAAATCTCTGCAAATCTTTGTGTTTATCCCGTCCTTCAGCTTGTTTGAGTGGGTATACAGACACTCATCGCCGTTCCTGCAGTTGCCCGTCCTCAAGTAATGCACGCAGTGCGGCACTCTCTCTGCCCTCGGCGTGTGAGACAACGGACATGTCCCCTTGGGTAATGTACACCCATTGGGTCTGAGAACCTTTGGACACAGCGCGATCTTGCTAGAATCGTGCAGATAAGGACACGACAGGCCACGCTTGCACTGGCCGGTCTTGTTAAAGAACGTACACAGCGTGCGTGCTTTCTTGGCATCAAGTGTGCGAGAAGATCCGGGCTTGGAGCGGGAAGCAGCGTTGCGGGTGGACTGGATGGCCGAAATTTGGCCAACCATCTTGTCGAGCCGTCCCATTTTGGCGGCTGTGTCTCGCTGCGCTTTTCGCTTGGCGAGAAGTTCGACAGAGATGAGATTGCCTCGCTTGGTGCGGATGTAGTCCTGACCATTGATGCTTGTTTTGAGCGGAACAGCTGCGGAAGATGAGAGGTTTGACGGCCCAGCAGAAGCAGCTGATGTGGATGTGGAGAGCGCCGCCGTGTCATCGGAGGCAGAAGGTTGGACTGGTTTCTTGACGAGCTTAGTTCCGGAAGGATCAAATTCAAAGACGACGCCGTCGATGACCACCTCTCCCATGTTGTCACCACGTCTAATGGAGGAGGGCTTAGATGGTTTCCCCCTTTTCTCTTTCTTGGAAGACGATGGGGATGCGGCTTTGGCTACTGCCTTGGCCTTTCTCGTTGCCTCCAGAGCCGCCAGGCGGGCGGGTTCTGTGCGCTGGAACGTGGAAGCACTGACGAGACTCATGTTGTGAGTGGACTTGCGCTTGACCCAACCATCTGTCAAAGATCCACTGGAAGGATTGGTATTGAAAGTCGTCGACGCAGTGGTTGAGGCAGATGCCGCGGTCCCTGTGGTGTCCGCCGTGTCAGTGGCGCTACTGGACGAGGCTGTGGTGCCTGTGCACGGAGATGCCACCTTAGCATTCGAGTCATTAAGTATCAGTGTACGATTGCGTGGTGGTATGCTTGCCGCGCCACGCCCCCTTCCTCTTCCGGCTGCTGACGGTGTGTGGTAGCCGCCTCGACTGCCGGCGTGAGCGCCACGATACGAAGACGAGCTCGAAGTCGGATAGTAGCTTCGACCGCGCAGAGCACGATTATCACTGTACGTCTGATGCGATTGTTGTTGGTGATGGTGTTGCTGCTGTTTGTGCGTCTGAATGGCTCCTGAGAGCTTTGCGATTTCGGCCTTGAGACGCTCCTCCTCACTCATCGATGTCATGGCGCCTCTCTTGGACCTTCCGTAGCTCGAAGAGGCTGACGGATTGAGCTGATGGTCCTGAGACGGGAATAGACACGTATGACCTTCCTGGAATTCTGTCGGGCAGGATGTGTTTTACGGAAACAAAGATGCAGGACCGGGGTTGAGCAGGTGTCGTGAGTGAGGAGGTCCAAGAGGTTGGCAAACCAACACAAAAACGAAATGACACACCAATCCGAGTTCCGCAATTTCGTCCTCCACACACGCGAGCGAGCCAGTCTCCATCGTCTAAGCTTCCTGTCCCATTCAAGAGACTAGCTTGATGAAGTTGTGAGTCACAGCTGGAAGGAACCAGCACTTGAAAGGCCAGACCAAGAAGTAGACAGTCTTTAAGCCTATAACGAAGAAAAAAAACAAAAAACAAAAAAAAAACAAAAAACGGACACAGGCTCAAGAAAAAGAGTGCAAAAATCGGGATGGGAAAAACTAAACAGAAGGGGATTCCAGTTTTTTTGTATTCTTGGAAACATAAAAGAACTGATAACCCTTACAGAGTGGAGACTGCATGAGTCGAACACGCGACCTTTCGCAAATTAGACTAGGTGCTAAGCGAACGCTCTACCAACTGAGCTAAACCCCCGACCATTTCTTGGTCTCATAATGTTGCTAAGATATAGCTTTACTAATCAGAGGCTACTACCTCCCGAACGCACTGAGTGTGGCGTTCGCGCAACAGCCTTGGTAGCAAAGTTTGGATGCTCTGTAACTCTCCGGAGGGAATCGGAATGTGGTGGAAAATCCTTGCAAGATCGACGGCATGTGCAACGTGATTGGTGTGCAGTCAGAGATGTCCAGGCCACCTTGTCCGCGAACAAGAGTCACGCGGTCAAGCTGAGACCATGCCAACTTGATGCAGCCACCACTCAGCTCCCGCATCCTCGGGGGTTGAGTTGTGACGGGGTCTCCGCATAAGCTGAGTGGAGCAGCAAATGGGCGATTGACAAGGGACATGGTCCATTTCGGCGCTTTCGCCGAGATAGCGAGTGGAATGCAGTATCTGCATACTATCTTAGTCTCGTGCATGAGCGAAGCAATCGACAGGGGAAAGAAATTCAGAATCGTATCAAAAGGGCGAGAGCGGGGAATTCGAACAAGTTCATCGGCGGCTTCGGACGAGGCACCGAGCATGCAAGATAGTGCGGAGAGAAACAGACCTCAGATTTGCAAGTCCTTTGCGCCGGGAAAAGATCGCTGCGAATCCGGCTGGTGCATTGCTGCAGCCGGCTGTCTAGGCAGATACGATGGCTCACGAAAGCGCGTCTCCTTGTTGGCTGCAGTCGAGCAACTTGTTTTGGGTAGCAAAGAAGACGATGAGCACGGCTGATTAGACTGAAAAGACGCGGGAGCAGAGCGTGTGGGAAAGGAGCTTCGAACCTGTTCAGGGTCGCTTGACATGTACGATGGGCTCAGACGGGTCTGTCTGTACACGACCGTACAAGATGTGCGAAATAGCCCCAGTCAGATCTGATGCTAACGACATGCAGAAAGGCAAAGGAAAACAGCGAGGGATTCCCAGTAGCCGAGCTTGGAGACAAACGGCAGTCAAGCATCGAGGATCCGCAAATGAGGCGAGCCAAGTCGAAGCGACCGCAGGTGGGCGAGGCTAAACAGCGCCTTCTCCGCAGTTTCACGGCTCGCGCATTTGAAGGTGTGTGTTTGGGGGTGTGCCAAATCCCAATTCGGGACGCTGCAAAGTGGCACATTGTGTGCGCAGATGAGATGCTCTCCGCAGAAATTGGCCGGTTTACGGCGCTCCCGCGCTTCTGCGCTGATTTGGACTTTGCTGTAATTTCGCTCGGCGCCTGCGCTACGACTGATGAGCCAGCTGGCTGGCAGTCACGAGAGCTTGAGCATATCCATCAGCGCACTCACACTGCTTTAAGCTAGGTGTCGTCGACCACTGCACTATGCCATCGCTTCTCTCTCTCTCTCTCTCTCTCTCTCTCTCTCTTCATCTCGTCTCGGAGCACCCCCGAACATCACCGAGCCCTATCTTTCCCCTTTCACCTCCTCTCTCAGCGCTCACAACTTTACAGTGGTTGGTTATCCGTCCTGTCAAAACCACCTAGCTTCATCTCCTCGATAGACCCCTCCTCGTCTCAAACACGGCACACAGTACCATCACTTGGGACACAGCCACCGATACCGCCGACTTCTCCTCACCACATACCCCACCACCCCCGCCCCGCCTTCTGCCCCGCGCTCGTGTCTACTTTGGTCCTACCCACAACCCGATCGGTCCGAGTCACGCACACCAATCAGCAAGCTCATAGACACCTCACCGCCAATCGTGTCCCTGCGCTCTTGCCCAGCCAAATCCCACATGTCAAGCGGTACTCACCCTTGCGTAGCATCCTTATAAACATCCCACGTTTCCCTTTCCAGTCTCTTGCAATCACCCATCCTCTTGCCCATCACCACCACCCGTCGGAAGCCCCTCTCAATCCTACCTACCTGCCCTTCCTCATACAACCACCAACACCATGGCAGACGAGAAACACTTCGATGCTGCTTCGAGCAGCTCGTCAGACCCCAAGCACGGCGTTGTCGACCGCCAGCACGGCTCGCACGTTCACACGACAACTCTCGCCGACGTCACGCCCGTCCAGCGTTCGTCCAATCCGTTCATGCGCATCTACAGCATGCCCATCATTCAGGTAGCCCTCGTCGGTATGGTCTGCTTCCTATGCCCAGGTATGTTCAACGCAATTGCTGGGATTGGAGGTGGGGGCCAGATCAACGCCGACGCCTCGAACAAGGCCGCCATCGCTCTTTACTCGACGTTCTCTGCTGTCTCCTTCTTTGCCGGCACCATCAACAACAAGCTTGGCTCGCGTCTTACGCTTGGAATCGGTGCTCTCGGCTACTGTCTCTACATCGGTGCTTTCCTTTCGTACAACATCAACCAGAACCAGGGCTTTGTCATTGCTGCTGGAGCCATTCTCGGAGTCTGCGCCTCGCTCCTCTGGACCGCTCAAGGTGCACTCATGCTCGCCTACCCGACCGAATCCCAGAAAGGTCGTTTCATCAGCGTTTTCTGGATCATCTTCAACCTCGGCGCTGTGCTTGGCTCCGCCATCCAGCTTGGCCTCACCTACAACTCCACATCCAACGCCGTCTCCAACGGCACCTACGCTGCCTTTGTCGTGCTCACCGGCCTCGGAGCCTTTGCTTCGGCGGCACTCATGAACCCTGCCAAAGTGGTTCGCGATGATGGTACCCGAGTCCTCGTACCCAGTCAAACCACCTGGGCCAAGGAGCTCAAGGGCCTCTTTGTGCTCCTGCGATCCGACCCTTGGGTGGTGCTCTTGTTCCCCATGTTCCTCGCTTCCAACTGGTTCTACACTTGGCAGTTCAACGACTTCAACGGCGTCCTCTTTACGCTTCGCACTCGCTCGCTCAACAACCTTCTCTACTGGCTTAGTCAGATGATCGGAAGTCTTGCCATCGGTCAGATCCTGGACAACAAGCGCATGTCGCGAAAGTCGCGCGCTTGGTTGGGATGGTCCATCGTCTTTGCGGTCATGTGGGCCGTCTGGGCCGGATCGTACGACGTGCAAAAGAGCTACACACGCGCAACGGTGCTGAACGAGACCGAACGCATCGACTTTACCCACGGCAACAAGTACGTCGGATACTGCTTCCTCTACATCTTTTCCGGCGTGCTCGATGCTATCTGGCAGACCCTCGCGTACTGGCTCATTGGCGCATGCTCCAACGATCTTTCCAAACTCGGCTACCTGGCTGGTTTCTACAAGTCGATCCAGTCGGCCGGCGCTGCGGGTGCATTCGCCATGGACAACGACAAGCATCCGTTCATGACCAACCTTGCGGTTACCTGGGGTCTCTGCGCTGTTGGCATGGTCTTTGTGATTCCCGTCATCGCACTGCGTGTCAAGGAACACACTGATCCACTCCAGGAGGTGACAGTTCCTGGCCGAGCCGAAGAAATCGCTGCGATCGACAGCGAGGCTGCCGCGGACGTCAACAAGAAGCACTGATGTTGTTCGTCCGATATGGACCGGAAGGCGCGGACTGACATCTCGACTTGTTAACTAGGTCCTGTTGGCAACGGTTTCCGCATTTCCTCTTCACTTCTGTTTTGTACTACTACATACCCATCTATGCGCAAAGCCTGCTTGATCCGACTGTACAACAATACAACACAGTGCGTGCGCAAATTGAACAGCCTGAAGAAGGTTCCTGCCCGAGGAGGGTTTCAAGCCATGGATGTTCTGCAATCCAAAATTGGCCGCGCTTATCACCGAAGTCGCCAGGGTCCTGTCAACCGTGAAAAATGCGCTTACGCACGTCCCACACGAGACGAGCGTCGGAACAAGCAGCTCCGCCCTCGAGAGAAGCACCATTCTCGACGGATTGCGAATGTATTAGCCAATTGCATTGCCGTTTCCTCTCACCAGGCCCGCTTCGCCGCTTCTGACCAGCTTGCCCACTGGCAGACGAGGCAATTACAAGAGAGTGTCGCATGTCTCACTTTGGCACCATCTCGCGCAAGCGCCTTTCGGAACAGTCGAGGTTGTCCAAGTCGAAGCGTGTCATCTGTGGCAATAGACAAGGCGTGCGTTTTCAAAGGGCCTGTGCTCGGTCCGTGATGTGCTCCCGTATCAAGAGAATCCTTCCCCTCTAACGTTTCATCCTGACCACCACCATTCATCGCGAGGATAGATTCGCTTGTATTCTTCGCCTCGGTCAACATGTCATCCGCCAACCCCAAGGTGCAGGCAGATGCCATGCTGCCAAGCTACTCTTTGGCTCCGCCCGCTCGCAAGCCTCGTGTCCCTCTCACCCTGCGTTTTTCCTTTCTCTCCCTCCTCGGTTTGGTCACGCTTGTCTATTATCTTGGCGCACTCACCACCTTCAATGGCACCCAACATCACGTCTACCAGCCTTCGCCACATCCGCACGTTCAGAGCGCTTTCTCTGCATCGCTGGCCAAGTGTGATGCCATCGCCGCACCTGTCGGCCCTCCTGCCGACTTCCACAAGAGGACGCGATCGGAGAGGGCGGAGGCCAACCTCCAAGACGTAGTCATCCGCAACGCGACCCTCTGGACCGGTAGCCAGGACGGAAACGAGGTGTTGCACGCACGTGACATTTTGCTGTCCCAGGGTATCATCAAGCACATTGCCCACACCAAGGATAATGAGTTCCTCTCCGATGATATCGAGTCTTTGAAAATAAAGGTGGTCGATGCTGCTGGGCGTTGGGTCACTCCCGGTCTTGTCGACATGCACGTTCACTTGTCGGTTGGCGCTCTTCCAACTCTTCCCGGTCATGACGATGTCAATAGCATCGGCAAAAACACCAACCCTTACCTTCGGACTATTGACGGCATGAATCAGCACGACGTCTCTTTCCACAAGTCGCTTGCCGGTGGTATCACGACCGGCCTCGTCCTTCCGGGATCAGCCAACTCCATGGGTGGTCAAGCTTTCCCCGTCAAGTACCGCCAGCCCTCGTCTCATCTCCCGCAGGATCGTCTCATTGAGCCGCCTACATCGCTTGCCACTCTGGGACAGGGCAAGGGAGCTGATCAGCACCTCGCCAGAGAGCGCTCCATCCAGACAGGTCTGTACCGCAACGATAGCAGCTCGAGCTGGAGGTACATGAAGATGGCGTGTGGTGAAAACGCTCGTCGTGTCTACAAGATGACCCGCTTTGACGAGGCTTGGGACTTCCGTCGCACCTTTAACGCCGCTCGTGATCTCAAAAGCAAGCAAGACGCATTCTGCGACACTGCGAGATCCTTTGTCTCTCTCCACGGCGTTTCTTCCGCACCTGCAACTCTGGCTGATGCAGAGTTCCCAGACGACCTTGAACTAGAAGCTCTCGTCGCGCTTCTCCGTGGAAAGGTAAAGCTCAACACGCACTGCTACACTCAAGTTGACTTTGAAGCTTTTGTTCGTCACTCGAACGAATTCCAGTTCCCCGTCGCTGCTTTCCACCACGCACACGAATCCTACCTTGTCCCCGGCCTGCTGAAACAGACATATGGAAACATAACCCCCGCCATTGCTATCTTCAGCACGAACGCCAACTACAAGCTCGAGTCTTACTTCGGCACGCCTTTCACCGGACCAATCCTGGCGTCGCAGAACATCACGCCGATTTACAAGTCTGATCACCCAGTGACCGACTCGAGGCGGATCCTCAACCAAGCTGCACAAGCTCATCACTTTGGACTGGCCGAAAGGGAAGCGCTGAGGAGTGTTATCTCAGCACCAGCGGAAAGGTTGGGGCTGGATCATCGACTGGGCTACATCAGAAAAGGCTGGGATGCGGACGTGGTTGTGTGGAACACACATCCGTTGAGAATCGGCGCAACGCCGGTGGAGGTGGTGATCGATGGTGTACCTCAGCTCGGTCCACATGCTCCTGTGCCCAGCCCAGATCTTCCTCGTGGCAATGTGGAAAGCAAGCACGAGTCGTCCCCAGCTGCACCGGCTGCTCCCAAAGCAGGAAACTTTAGCGCTGAGATTGAGGAGGTCAAGAACTCGTACAGCGAAATCATCGCGTTCGAGAAGCTTGCTTTCCCCTCCGCTAAAGAAGCTTCGCAAGAATGCACCGTGTTTACAAACGTCAGCCAGCGATTTTTCCGCACCCACCACGGCGAACCCAAGAAGGCACGCATCTCTTCGACTGGCTTTGGATCCTCTTCCGGCCGTATTGTTGCTGCAGGTGGTAAAGTGCTCTGCAGTGGCGAGAGCTGTTCTGCCTCGGTCTGCCCGTCTTCCTCTTCGGTAAAGGCTATCGATGTACGTGGTGGTGTGGTTCTTCCGGGCATCACTTCCTTTGGCTCGAATCTCGGTCTCACCGATATTGTCTCGGAAGCGGAAGCGTCGGATGGGTACACTCTGGATCCTGTTACATCGTCGAATCCTATTCTTCAGACTTCTGAATACCTTCGGTCCTGGCCAACCGCCCGAGCTGTGGATGGATTGCAGTGGGGAGGTCACGATCTCTTGCGCGCTCGCGCCTCTGGTGTCACAAAGGGAATCGTGTTCCCGCAAAGCGATACTTTCTTTTCCGGCATCTCGGTCAAGTTTGATACGGGTGCTCAAAGCGTGCTCTCTGACGGAGCTGTTGAAGTTGAAGAGGTGGCGGTGCACGTAACGTTGTCGCACAATGGCGGTGGCGGACCGTCCATCTCAGAACAGATCGGTCTCCTGCGACAACTGCTTACTTCCGTTTCAGAGCCCGAGTCCACTACAGCGTCCAGCGGTACTTCGAGCCATGCCTGGCGTCGCGTCGCCTCTGGAGAGCTGCCGCTGGTTGTGACCGCGTTACGTGCTGATCACATCAGCCAAGTTTTGCGCCTCTTGGACTCTTTCCCCAGTGTCAGACTTGTCATCTCTGGTGCCGCTGAGGGACACCTTGTTGCAGAAGAATTGGCAAAGCGCGATGTGGGAGTTCTTCTTATCCCGCAAACCTGGCCTCGGACTTTCGATGAAATTCGCGGGCTTAGCGGTCCACCTCTGACGCGGGAAACCACCCTATCAGCTCTCCTCAAAGCGGGGGTTAGGGTCGGGTTCAAGATCGAAGAAGCTTGGATGGCAAGCAACTTGCTTTGGGACGCCACGAGGGCTGCACTGGAGACCAACGGTTTGGTGAGCAAGGAAAAGATTGTCGAGCTGATCACGAGCGGCATCGATGACGTTTTGAACATCAAGGATCAAGACTTGGCAGACAAGACCGCTCAAGAGGAGCAAGAGTTTGTCGTTTACGACAGAAACCCCTTCGAGTACGGTGCAAAGGTCGTCGCTGTACACTCGAAGCGCGGTACAGAGCTGATCACCGTCTAAGAGCACCAGCGAGAGATTGTCAAAGCGCACCGCACAATTCCATACAACCCAAGTCGGAAGGTCAAATTCAAGCCCACACCCTTCGCGAACAAGACTGTGTTGCATGAGATGATTTGCTGAGACGTTTTGTGATGGTAACTATACAAAGTCTAGGCCTGACCGTAAGCCCAATCCATGATTGCCTTTGCCTTGGGGAAAATGATGTTGAAGATGGGATGGGTCGGGTTGAGTTTGTTACTCTTCGCTTCTGGTGTGCCAGCCCGTGCCTCGACGACGATCTCGTCCCGCGCCGACAGCGTCCAAGCCAGCATTGTCGCATACACCTTTCTGTGCCACGCATTGTTGCCTTTGAAATGCTGGTGGAGAAACGTCGACGTCTCTGGACTGAGTCGAACCGAGTGTTGCGAGAGACTGAGGCCGGAGAGGTTGTAGCACGTGTGGTAGGCGTCAGGTCGTTTTCCCGGTTTATCGCGCAGTCCACCGCCTTCCATACCGGCGCGTTGGGCAGCGACGAGGATGTATTCTTGCAAACCAACACGGTCGAAAAGCGTGAGAGGAGAAAGGTCGTCTGCCTCATCATCGCTCTCGTCGGCCGCGTCGAGGGTGGACTCGGTTTTCCATGATCCACTGCTGGTGCTGTCTAGGGATGGCGCAAAGACGGTTGGTGCGGGTGGGACGGTGAGCATACCGTTCCAGTCATCCACACCAGTCAAATTGCTTGTTGTCAAGGAGCGATGTGCGTCCTTGATGAGCTCAGCTTCGATCATAGCCGAAAGGATGGTGAAGAGGCCGCCGCCAGAGAACCAGCCGTAGCAGCCGTCGACGAGTTTGTTGGTTCGTCCGCGGAAACCGCAGCCTTCGAACGGAATGCCTTGCTGTGCAGTAGCCCACCGAATGAGCGCGTCTTGATCCAACGCTGCAGATGGCGGCAGAGACGATTGCACTGCTCGAGGTGTTGCTGATGGTGACGAGGTTGAACCGCCAAGCGAAGATTCGAGCAAAGAGAGTGCAAGGTGGCTTGCTGCAGCGCAGTATGTGTAACCACCATGCGCTTCACCAAGTGAGGGCCGGGGGATATCTTCAGCGACGAGAGAGATGCCGGTATGTGCTCCGCTTTGATAAGTAGGCTGGCTGGCTGCAGCAATTCCGCCTTCGTATGTCTGGCAGCTAGAGATGAAGGGAGCCATTCCGTCGAGCAGCTTCTGTGTGGAGATGCCGAGAAGGGTGGTGATGCAAACTACGCAATACCCCGCTCGAACGTCGACTTCGCCGTTGACATGTACCAAAAAGCTTCCATCCGGCTGCTTGAGACTCGAGATCCAATCGTACATCTTGGTGCGATCGATAGCATCCCATCCGCCGTGGCCCACCTCGACTGACTTGCCGTTGGCCACGTGCTCAGGTGTAGGTGCAGGGCCTGGACCGCCGATGATGGCGAGGGCTGAGACGGCTGCATAGGTCGCCATCAAATGGGAGATCTGGTTCGGACCGCCACCGAATCCACCGGTAGCAATGTTTTGAAACGACAGCAACGTCGCGATGGCCCTCGCGCGACCTTTAGGATCCAGTGACACCGAGAGCAGGTCATAGGAATGCAGGATCCAGTAGAGTAGCCAGGATCGATTCGTGTCAAACGCAGTGTAAGTGCCAGGAAGCGGCTCAAGAAGCTTGGTCAAGAAGTTGAGATGAGCTTGCCTCTCGAGCAGCAGGCTCGGTTTTGGGGTGACGTTGACGTTGGCGTTCCGTGATGCTTGCGCAAGTTGCTCTTCCTGCCGCGGTTCGGACAGCCAAGGGTTGATGATGCGGCCCTTGTTGCTGCCGTCCTTTGCAAAGTCAAATTTCGATGGGCGAAGACGAGAGAAGAGGGCGTTGATGGCCTCCTCGGTCTCGAGCTGATCGTCAGACGTTTTGGTGTAGACATGGTCGAGTGGCGCCGGCCACGCCGTAGCCTTGATTGCGGGCATGGTGCTTTTTGCGTGTGCCGATGTAAGAGCGTATTTCAAAAGTGTGGGAATCAGAGGGAACCAGATCGGAGACTGCCGATGTGGTGGTAGGCGTAGGCAAAGCCGAACTCGTCACCAGGAAGGTTTTATGGGTTGCAGCTGATCAGCTCCCGTGCCAGCCCGCGCAAGTCTTGTGTCCAGAGTCGATCGAGAGTACGCTTGTGCCTTCACGACGCCATTGTGAAGATGGTCGGATGCGCCAATGAGAAGACAAAGGGCAGCAAAGGGCCAAAGGTGTGCGCGCATGTGGGTGTGCGAGTATCCGTTTAGGATCCCTTTGTCGCAGTCTTCTTGAGCTCCCACGACGTGCATGCGCGGAACAAAGGAGAAGTGGAGGATCTCCTCCATCCAGATCGGGTCCCTCCCGATTCACATGCACACCGTCTGAGTTGTACCGATCTCGGGTCTTTCACCGGAACGACCCCGAATGAGCCAAAAAAAAAAAAAAAAGTAGCATGCCTCCACCGAGCTGTCAGAAAAACGTATCACACCTGGTCAAGCTCTTCACTTTGTCGCCACACCACAATCGATCACTGTCGATTCATTGGTTTCCACGTTTCACCCAGCGACTCGAGCACTGTCTGACCCTTAGGAAATCAGGTGTGGTGGACGGTGCGATCGAGGCAAAGTGGTGGCAGCTCGCCCGCCTGTTTGTTCCGTCATGCTGCCCTCAAAGCCCCAAGAAATCAAGACAGCGCTTGTCTCGGTATCATCGCTATACCTCGCTGGCTGGGGTATTTACTATCTTGCACAAGAGACCATCCGTAGACGCGAACTGGCATCGCGTAAGAGAAGGTATCCCTTGAAGGCACCGCTCCTTCCACCCCATGCCATCTCTTCGGGGGTGCGCGTTGCAGAGCGTATCGGCGTCCTAGCACATACCAACTCCAAGAACTCTCGAGCAGACGTAAGCCAAGAACGGAAGAAAGCGGAACAGATCCTCAAGAAGCAGGGCCTCGACGCAAACGATGGAGATTTCGAGACAGCGCCCCGACCTGCAAGCCCGACGCATGCGACATCGTGGTACGGAGGTGCGACTGACACAGAAGTCACCAGGATCCAAAATCGTTTCGCCTCACTCAAAGTCCTAGGCCGCTATGCAAATGTCGTTCCAGAATGGCGCGAACAAGGTGCTTGGGAATGGGTTTTCTGGAAGTTATTCTACAGCGTCTTCTACAAACCACGCATCTGGTGGGATGGCGGTCTGAAAGCTGACCAAAACACATCGGAGGGTCGCCAACAGATCGAAATGCTTCTTCCAGTTGAGCGCATCAAGTGGAAAGAGCTCTTCGTCCCGCCAACCTCGTCAGAAACTGCGGAAATGATATCGACCGATACTCCTGTAGTCCGGGACGCCAACCAATCTTCGTTCACCTGGATCGGACAGTCAACTTGCCTCATCCAACTCGACGGCGTCACAATTCTCACAGACCCCGTATTCGGAGAGCAGCCTGTTGCGAGCTTGTTCAGTCCTACTAGGATGAGGCCCATGCCCTGCAGCATCCAAGAGCTCATCTCCAACGCGGCCATCGACGTCGTTCTCCTTACCCACAATCACTTTGATCACCTCGACGTCGATGTTCTCCCCCTGATTCCCGAGCATACCCTGTTCGTCGTTCCTATTGGGCTCACTCCTCTGCTGAACCAATACGGCGTGAAGTCTGAGCGCATTGTGGAACTCGACTGGTGGCAACAAGGCAGACTGCCCCTTACCATTCGTGCGGCCGCCAAGCGCAACAGTCCTGCCTCTGGCCCTACCGAGCGCCAAAGATGCTTCGATGTCACCGCTGTTCCTGCCAGCCACTGGAGTGCTAGATCGCCTCTCGACACCAACACCACTCTATGGAACTCGTACGCCGTGCGTGTCTACTCGTACGACAACGGCCCAGTCGATTCTGGTTCTCGCTCGCCCAGCACAGCACCAGAAGCCCGATCGTTGTTCTTCTGCGGAGACACTGGCTACTCCCCTTCACTATTCACAGCCATCGGGCGGGCACTTGGTCCTTTCGACGTTGCGTGTCTTCCGATAGGCTCGTACGAGCCACGATGGCACATGCAAATCCAGCATATGCACGTCACCGAATCAGTGCAGGTTACGCGCGACATCGGCAGCAAGCGTGCGTTCGCCATGCACTGGGGTACGTGGTCACTCAGCGATGAGAAATGGTGCGATCCTTACTGGCAGCTTCAAAGGGAGATTCAGCAAACAGAGGACGATCCAGAGCGTCTTCTCGCCGTCCCATTTGGCAAGACCTTTTGGCTTTGACCACAGAATAGCAGACCGATTTCCAGCATTCTGACGTGCCACCAACGCTGACGCCAGAGTTCGCGAATCCTGGCCATTCCTCCAACGACAATTCGCTTAGATGAACAGCATCAGCATCTTCACATAGACCATAGACTATACATGTCGTCCCCGCCCACTACTGTACACTATCACATAGATTATGGAAACCGCATTGCAGCACGTGTATGTCAACGCCCGAAGCATGATTCTATGCCAGAAATCGCAGTACAGTACGCGCAATCGCACCAGCACCAATGCTTTCCTGAACTCATGCTCAGCGCGAGAAGCCATCAGAATTTATAATAACTCCACTGTGCCATCATCGCGCCTCGGACCTTGCTGTGATCGACGAACCAAGCTTGCTGTGTCGAATCTCTACTTCCCGCGAAGCACCAAGGTCGAGAAGGAGAGCGGTCGCGACACATTCAGGACCAGCATCCATCTCGTACGTTACGTGCCGTTTTGTCGGGCGAATTGTCTTGACTACAGCAATACCTGTTCTAGGCGCAATCAAAGCCTCGCATGGTCCACGGAAAGTCCACACTGGCCTTGCTCGACGGCCTGGCGGTATCCACGATCTCGAAAAAGCAATGTAGACGAGGCGCACTGCTAGGACCAGCAGAAGCCGGTTCGTCTTGATTTCCGACGACACGGGACGATGCGGCAATCGACCAAGATAGAGCGGCGATTCCTCCGTGACTTGGAAAAAAGCCAACGGAAGTGATACAAAGCAGCAGCAAGAGAGTACACAAGAGCGAATGGACACGTTATCTAGGGGTTAGTGTGCATGGGGTCTTTAGGCCAGCTCGCTTCACACAGGAGCTGACCCTTCCGATTTTGCACAGCCATGTCGCCTCTCTCATGCGGAGTTAGTGGTGACTGACACAAGCTTGCTACATTCTGCATTCTGCGTGTGCTCATCGTCGGCCAAAGACCTTCGGTGTTGTTTCGGGCACTAAGCGCAAGCGGGGCAAACAATAGCGACAACATCTTCACGTTGCAAATTCGGGTCGGGCAATGAAGCTTAATTACACCTCAACAGGATTGTCGACAGCGGAGAACGGAGCTCTGGGCGCTGGGGCTGCCGATACAATAGTCCTTCAAATCACGTCAGAGGAGGAAACCAAACACCCCAGGATTCGGGTGCCCACGTCCATAGAAGCCTTTGCTTTGTCCATGCTATGCAGGCACCGCAGCGCTCGCATTACAGTTTACTCGAATCGGAAGCGAGGGCCCCGAGATAGGCAAGAAGCAAAAATATCGAGTTGTCGGCTACCTTGATGGCTTCACAGCCTTGGTTTTCCCTGTCTCGCCCATCGCGCCACGATGCGAGGTTCGAGCCATCTCAACTTGGAGCGTTGGTTGGCTTGACGTGACCGCATCCCGCAAATCATCTTTTGATCACGCATGAGGGTGTCGATACAATGATTTCTGCTGCGATTCCACTATTTATTTACCTCGTATAAGCCCGGCTAAGATGGGCAAACAACCAGAACGCAAGCCAGGGTGACCCCATTCCCATTCCGCTGCCTTATGCAGCGTTTTCGCCTTTCAAGTTCGCTTGGAACAGCCTTGCGTGGACCGGCCAAGTCCATCAACACCGTAAGGCAGTATGCAGCTTTTCTCTTCTCGGGAAACGACTTTTTGCCCACGCCTCTTTTCAAGACGCAGGTGCGCGCATGTGGTCGACGGGGATTTGTTTGCGACGCATGCTCATGCCCGGCTTTTCGAGACCGTCGGGCTCCTACTGGGTGGCCATCACCGAATTTCGTGTGAGCCTTGGTCGATGCAGATTCAGCCGAGACGGCCAGTCTGCATCCCACCTATCTTTGGAAAAACCAAAAAAACAACTGTCTGGTAAAACTACTTAGCCATGCACAACACAGGGCTGACTCGGCTGTCCAAGAGTACACACTGATTTGATCACCTTCCGCTGCTGACCGGTTTCTGATCCGGTTCCTCATGCTTTTATCGGAGACCTCTACCCCGAGAGCCTGCCTGCGGAGCTCAAGCAGTTGAAAGTTGACCCTCAGACGGCCTTTGCCCCAACCTATCAGCAAGCAACGACCTTTGAGACTGATACTGAGCAGGTGGCGAGGAGAAGGTGGACGGGTCGTTTTTGAAATTCACAGATTGTGCAACTGGACAGTGCACTGGATCAGGCACAGCTAAGCGCAGCATGAAAGAAGCCGTCGCACCAAATTTCCGTTGGAGCTTCATACGGTTCGCTAAGGTGCTCGTTGTGTCAGACCTCTCGATCTTGCGAGAGGCACTTGTTTTCCTACTAGGTCCGTAGCCGAAATTAGAAAGTGCTATGCCATGAACTACGCCTGCTCTCCGATCCATCTGCAAGCCCCTGCACCCGCCCAATCGAGCTGCTGTAGCAAAGCCGCCAGCTGGACGTCTAACAAAATACGCGAGACCATTCAGTTCGATAGCTAGACGCGGAGGAATTCTGAAGCACTGCGGCAAAAGAATATTGGCCGGGACACGGCGTGGAATGCCGTACAGTACTGTGCAACCAAGAATTGATACTGCATTTTTTTTATGGAAACCTTTTGAAGGGGTTTCCCAACATTTTTAGCCTCATGCAAAGCAATGCAGAACAAAAAGAATGGTGCAAAAGCCGGGACGGAAGCGACAACAAGCCACAGTGGAAGAAAGGAATAGGAAAATGAAAAAGCACAGTAGTGCGAACAGTGCATGAAGATTCTGTATGTTAATTCAAGAACACCCTTTGCAATATTCTAGACACTGTACACCACAACTGAGGGAACGGCGGTTGCTCGGAAGTAAAGCTAGGAAGCCTGCTTTTGTGCTGTAGTGTCACAGGACAGTACAGTATCAACAGGAGGGCCGGAAAGCAACGCACGAACTGCGATCTGTTGTTCAAATCCTGCCCGTTTGGCAACAACATTGAAACCCCCTAATGGCTACTTTGCTTGTCAAGCATGTAGTGTGAGTGCTGGTCTTCCCTATCATCTACCCAATACCAACGCATGACGAAGTCGTATTGCGCTTCCAATATGCGACTTGCTCTATTTCTTCATCTCCTTTGGTTACGTTTTTCATTTCTCATGGAACTGATCCGAACAGGGAGTTGCATCTCGGCACTTAAGCGAACCCAAGGGTCATGGATGACCCAACTCAGGTCCACCGAATTATGCGCCGAGATTGCACAGCAGCATATTGCTGCTCTGGTACGGATCCGAGACTCATTGAGCCACACGACCCTACAGACACACAATTCTGTGCTGTCTGTCCTGCTTTCGCTGCGAGGAAACCTGGCCCAATCCCAAATCTCTGTTCCGGCGGTCTAATGTCCCTTCGCTTTTCGGATCCGGCCCCTCTGAACAAAATCTCTTGGACTTCCTCGTTATCTCGTCCAACTTAGCAAGGTTCTGCAGCTCGCGTCCACATTCATTGATCCGAAGTGGGTGTGACCGCATCTCACAGCTGATTGCACCAGAAGACGGGAATACCGAAGAGCCTCGCTAGTCAACTTGGGTCCCTTATAGCCCCAGACTGCTCATCATTTCGAACCATGAGTAGGCGATTCGGACGTGAGATTGACTACTCGACACACGCTGCAGCTTGTGCGATGGCACGGCATTCCACGTAGCAAACGGTACGCTGTCGCACTACACAGGGTTGGAAATCAGCAAGGACGCGGTACCGAGATTGCAGCACGTGACCGGCGTGCCCATCTGAGCTCGAAAGCGCGGCTTATCACCCACTCGTGAGCTGCCAGTGGGCTCGTCACACACTCCATCATCCCTTCGCGAGCGCCGTCGCATAACACGGCCTCGCTCACTGTTCGTAGTCACCCGCCCGATCCCTTCCCTGCGTCCCGCCTGTATGTCCTTGCTCTTCACTGCGCTCGACCGGCCCCTACGGCGGGCCGGGAGCCTCTGAGCCAGCGAGCCACCTCGCTGTCCCGCAAGTTATCAATATGCTTCCTCTCATTTCTCGGCCGCGTGAGTCAGAGCTGGGATGCGGCGAAATTGACGAAAAAACAACCGCATGGTCGTTTCGGATTCATCTCCGCTTCAACTTACCCACTGCCAGTTCCCCCGCTCGACATCCTCACCAGCACGTTCTGTTCGCTTCGTCGGAGCACTTGTAACCCCCATGGATCGATCTGTGTCAAGTTCACCGATGCGTGTCGGTTTGTTCCGGACATCTTACCTTGAGGAAAGGTACAATGCAATACTGCGTCGAGAGTCGGCCTCTCGCAACCGCGATGCTTTGCGCTAACACCGATACCAATCTCGACTTTGTCGAGACATGTGGGGTGCAGGCGGGCGAAGTTCAGCTCTCCTCGGAAAAATGGTAAGTCCCGGCTTCCGAGGTACGCAGTGCTGTCCCCACAAAACGCATGACGGTGTCAAGATTGTACGCGGTCATGCGCAGAAGCAAGGTCTCGTCCGGTCAAGTCCGCGACTCGCTAGCCCTTGCCCTGCTTTCCCTTTCTATGCATTATCGAAAAGGAGGCGTGATCAACACTGCAAGAGCTTACGGCCTTTATCATACTTCCCAAATAGACTCGAAATCACACTCGACAAAAGAGGAAATGAGACGAGTTGAACCCACATGTGGCGGAGGCGTGTTCAATGCTATACAGCCTCGGTGCTTGGCATACAGAACAGCATCACCAGGGCAGAGTGAGGGAGCCTATCCCCAATCGTAAGCGCTTGCAGGGACACGCGACAAACACGCGAGCCATTGAGTTCAGGAAAGAGTACCGTTCCGGTTAAGGTCAGGTGGTCTTCACAGTGTCGTCCGCAGCTTGAGGCAGGACTCGCTCGTGCGATTGGTTCAGACGCCACGGACAGCATGAGAGTGACTAAAATCGAAAAGATTAAAGAGAGCATGCATGACGCAGAAAAGAAACAAGTCCAAGAAAAGGGGCAACTTCTATGGATTGTATGAACCAGGCGAAACACCGAGAAGACTCTGACTCGCCTCTTGCTCTGGCAGCTTTACCATCGTCCTTCTCGTTGTTTCGTAGCGAGTCCGTGTACATGTTCGCATGTATCAAACCCCGTGTTTTCGTCTGTGCAACTCGGTGGGAGCGTCAAGTGGCCGACCAGCTAAGCGACAAGCCGCTTCACAGTTGGGAGCTCCATCGTTGTTGAAAATCCGACACAACAATTTAGGCACACGGGAAACTACAAAATCAGGGCAGCCGAGCGGATCTTCAAAGCAGAAGCGACATGGTGTTAAGATATATGTACAGCTCCTGTTCCGCGATTGTTGATGTATCAACCTTTTGGTGGAGTGGGTTTTCCAACACATAGTCAGAGGGAATGCAGAGCGCTTGGAACGAGCGCTAGCTTCATTGGCGCGAGCTGGCACGAGGTGGGGGGACGCGTTCATAACCGGGCTCATGTTCATAGTTTATCTAGGAACTCTGGGTAGTCCCACGTCCTCCCAGTTACCATCACCTCACCTCAAACTTTGCTGATCTCAAACTTAGCTGATCGCAACCAAGCGATAGCTACACTTTCTTTCGGCTCCAGCGGAACCTAGCTACGACTCCGAGTCAGCCGCCGTAAGGAAGCCGGACAGGTTCCGAATTTTGGCCTCTTTTCGACGCCGCAATTTAAAATCGGATTTTCAAACGGCGTCAATTCCGGTCACCGAATCTGACTACTCTCCTCCCCGCTTGTTCACGCTCCTATGGAACCCGACAAGCCCTGCATACGCTGCAAGCAATCCCTAGGGCCAAATCATTTCGCAGGCACTAACGGTAGGATCACCAAGACTTGCTCTAGCTGCCGCACTAGGATAACAGCAGCGCGCGGGGCCCGGGTCCAACACCGCAACCCCAGCTCCAGCGCTGCGAGCCGCACGAGGTCCATCTCCCCCGCACACCTTTCCCCGCCGCCAGCAGTCTCACCCGAATCGACCCCCTCCCCACTCTCAGCGGCCGCCATCGAGGCTCGAATATCTTCACGCCTCGAATCCCGGCTCGACCAATGGTTCGAAGAGCTACTGGCCACCCTTCGAACCGGTCAGCCTGCACACCCAACGACGGTGCCGTACAATCCCTCCCCTTCCGTCTTCTCGCAAACACCAACCGCGCACAACCACCCAACCGGTGAGTCCCCCCCTCTGTCCACGTCTCACTGTTTCCCCTGGGTAACTGCCGATATTCTAGACAAAGTTGCACAAGATAAACTGCGCCCGGAGGAGCTAGTCAAGCTACGCAACCCGGAGTCCAAAGTCTCACGCGAACCCACACGCTCGACCGGGCTCGTCCTCGAAAGCGGCCAGCTCACGCTAACGGAGGATTCCAGCGACACCCGCACCTCCACCTTCGCTAAGGCAATCCCGAACGTGGCCGCCCTTACACAGGTCTGGCTGGCGTACGTAGCTATACGACTCCGTTACACGCGCAACCACGAGCTCGCCGAGGCCCTCCTAGCGCACCTGGAGTACCTCATCGACTACGAAAGCACGTACACCTGGCGGGCTGTCGTTGACTATCACCTAGCAGTGTGTTGCCTCAGGTTCGGCACAGGAGCAGTGCACGAGTGGGCAGACGTCGACAACAACATTGCCGGGAGAGTCCTCCTCACGAACCCCAGGACGGCAAGCCTCAACAACTCCTCCACTGCGCGACGGGACCAGGCGCCCCCCAACTTCAGGAAAGGGACAGGGAGCCGCCAGAGTCGAGCCACCACCTCTACGAGCTCTGACACGTGCCACAGGTTCAACGCGGGGCACGACTGCGCAGGGTGCACCCGCCAGCACACGTGCCTTCACTGCAACGGCCCACACCCGCTCCCTTCCTGCCCTAACTTCGCCAGGAGCGGGAAAAGCACGAATACTGTCAAGTCCGGATAATGGTGAGTAACTACTCACTCAGGCGACACAGTCAAGCCGAGGCGCCCCTGAGCGTGCCAGCCCCACCCTTTCCCAGCTCAAGGGATCAGGCCACGCCGCCTTCAAGAGCGTCTTCACAGGCTCCGCCGCCTTCAAGAGCGTCTTCACAGGCTCCGCCGCCTTCAAGAGCGTCTTCACAGGCTCCGCCGCCTCCAAGCGCGCCCTCTCCTACCCAGCCCCCGCAGCTGTCGATCGCGGAAGACAAGACCAAGGCCGCGCTGCCGCTCAAAGCGCCCCCCCAGGCCACGCCGCCTCCAAGAGCGTCTCCCAAGGCCGCGCTGCCTTCAAAAGCGTTCCCCCAGGCCACGCCGCCTCCAAGAGCGTCCTCCGAGGCCACGCTGCCATCAACGGTGCCTCCACAGGTCACGCCACCTCCAAGAGCGTCTCCCAAGGCCACGCTGCCGTCAAACGCGCCCCTTCAGGCCACGCCGCCTCCAAGAGCGTCTTCCCCCCAGGCTATGCCGCCTTCAAGAGCACTCAGCCCCCGGGACATCCTTGCCGGTATCATTGATTTGCCCCCTGACCTAGCCACCCCTATCCTCGCCTCCATCCTCACAGGTAGACCACCGGCACCTCGTCCCAACACATCCTGCGCACGACCCATTTTCGACCAGTCAGACACGCCAGCTGCAGTCGGCACACTCAACGCACGGCACTGGTCGCCCTTCCTGAACCTCTACCCAGACCAGGCCTTTGCAACGCAACTACGAGGGGCGCTCCTCCACGGAGTCAAGCTGGGCTACGAGGGACCGCTGCGACACGAAGCCAGGCTAGGAGTAAAGAATTTGCCCATGGACAGCACAGGCCTCGAGCACCTACGTCGAGAAATCAGCTCCAGGGTATCCGAAGGCCGCCTCCGCCCCGTGGCAAGCCCAGACGCAGCCCGGTTGGTATGCTCCCCGATGGGTGTGGTACCGAAACCGCACAGCGACAAGCTTCGCACCATCTACCACCTGTCACACCCACGCATTCCAGGCACGCGCTTGCCGTCAGTCAACAGCCACATTGACACAGCGTTTGTAGCCATCAAATACGACACTTTGGACGCCATCATGGACTACATTCGCGAGCACCCAGGCGCACTCCTCTGGAAGGCCGACCTCGAAGACGCATTCAGGCACGTGGTTGTCGCCGAGAGCGACGCACGCTTGATGGGGATCCAGTTCGAAGGGGCCTTCTACCAAGAGTGCGCACTAGCCTTCGGCGGTAGCTCCTCTCCCTTCCTCTTCAACCTCTTCGCGGAGTTCCTACACTGGCTCGCGGCCTTCACACAACAGTCCATTTCGGCGCTCCAGCCATCCTCCAATCCGCAGCCCTACTCGGTCGTCACACACTACCTCGACGACTTTTTCGGAGCCGCGGACGCAGACGCAAACGCTAACGTTCCCATTGCAGCATTGAGCCTCGCAGCGTCAGCCCTAGGCTTCAGGCTGAGCAGAAAAAAGACCGTCTGGAACACCACCCGCCTCGAGGTTCTAGGGATCGAACTAGACTCGGTGGCTCAGACGGCCTCAGTCACCGAGTCACGTCGAAGGCGCATCCTACAAAGCTGCGGGCGCATACTAGATCGAGGGCGAGCATCCTTGGGGGATATGCAAAAAATAGCCGGACTCCTCCAGTTCGTCACAAGAGTAGTTCCCCAAGGCCGCGCTTTCCTCCGTCGCCTCTACGACGCAGTCAAAGCTCGCTACAAGACCCCCTGCGAACGCCATATCAGTAGTGCTACCCGGACAGAACTGTCATGGTGGGTCAACACTTTATCCTCGTGGGACGGCGTGTCCCTACTACAGCCCTCCCCCTTGCTCATCGAACACATCTGGACGGATGCCTCCAAACGTAGCATAGGAGCGCACCTCGGGACCATGCGTCAGCCAACCGCGGTCCTCTCCCGCAAGGTATCACGTCGGCACCGCAACAAGGATATTCGTTTCCTGGAAGCGCTAGCAGTGTTGGAGGCTCTAAGGCTATTCTCCCCCCTGTGGTCAGGCCCGCGTCGGGTAGTCGTCCGTGTAGACAACGAAAATGTCGAGCACGGCCTACGCAAAGGGTCAATCCGCGACCCAGCCACACAGACCATTCTTCGCGCGATCTTCACCCTGTGCCTACAGAGGCACATCGACCTGGTACCACTCCGGGTGAGCTCCGAAGAGAACATCCTCGCTGACGCCCTCTCCCGTCGTCGTTTTCTTTTCATCGAGCAGCACTACCCGTCAGCCTTCTCCCTGCTAAAGTTCAAAGGAGCCAGGGCGAAGGAAACCGGAGAATTCAGCCGCCAGCCTCTTTCAAAGCCGCAACACGCCTCTCTGCCCCGGCTAACTTCCTACTCTGGAACGGCCTCGCCATCAACACATGCTCTCGCTCCAGAGCAATATGCGCTGACTTCGCCGAGTTCACAGCCTCCCCCCGACCCTTCCCAGCCACCGAACCCCAGCTCATCGAATGGGTGGCGAACCAGCACACTAAAGGGAAAGCCTACAGCACTGTCAGACGCGACCTCGCGGTCCTCAAGTCGTGGCACGTCGACATCGGGGTCCCAACTTCCGCCTTCGACTCCGAGCGACTCGCCAGAGTGGTGCGAGGCTTCAAGAGGGTGGCTGGGGACCCACTCCCCATCGCAAAGCCCCATCACCCTCCCCCTCCTGCAGAAACTCGTCCGCGCCCTGCCCAGCATTTGCACCTCACCGCACGACCGACACATGTTTAGAGCGGCGTTCTGCCTCGCCTTTGCGTGCTTCCTGCACGCAGGGGAGCTTACGTGGGGAACAGAGGAACTCAGCGGGCAGCTCACGGTCGGCTCGGTCTCCTTTGCGACGGACCGCTCTCACGCGACCATCACCCTCCCAGCCAGCAAGACGGACCCCTTCCGACGAGGGGCAAAACTCACGGCGCCTGCAGTCAGGACGAGCACCTGCGCAGTTTCGGCCCTCGAGGTCATTTGCGCAGGCAGACCGACAGACGCGCCGCTCTTCACGATGGAGGGCGGCCTCCCGTTCAGTCGGGAAGTCTTCACGCGCACACTCCGGCAGTGCCTCCGGGCATGCGACATCTCCCCAGCCGATTACTCCGGCCACTCTTTTCGTCGAGGAGCCGCAACCTGGGCTGCCGCGAACGGCGTCGACGACGACACCATCCGAGGGCTCGGGCGGTGGAAGAGCGATTGTTTCCGAAGGTACATTGACAAGTCCGCCTCCGACCGTGCCGCTACCACAGCTCGAGCCCTGTACTCTCACCCGCACCGCGCACTCGACCTGTCAACCCCCGCTTGGCGCAATATTTGACATCCATCACCTTCCGCCTATCTTGTGGGGAGTCAGCTCGCCCCGCTCACCAGCCATCGCTCGCAACCGACACACCTAACGGTTCGCTGCTCACCAACGGGCAATGGCCACGGCTGGGAGCTCGCCAGCGACTCCTACGAGTTAGGCATAACAATTTAACATTTCAACTAAAAAATCTAACAAAATCTCAACAACTCCGATTAAATGACACCAGCGCGAGCCGGCAGCGACGATGATGCAGAGCGCTTGGAACGAGCGCTAGCTTCATTGGCGCGAGCTGGCACGAGGTGGGGGGACGCGTTCATAACTGGGCTCATGTTCATAGTTTATCTAGGAACTCTGGGTAGTCCCACGTCCTCCCAGTTACCATCACCTCACCTCAAACTTTGCTGATCTCAAACTTAGCTGATCGCGACCAAGCGATAGCTACACTTTCTTTTGCCCTCCCTTCCCTGTCCCCATTTCTTGCACGTTCCGTCACGATTCACTGTATTTAGTTCCTGCGTTCTCGCGCGCACTCCGCACCGCTCTCACGCGACGCTCGACCGCCCGCGGCCCTTACGGCCACGGCTGGGAGCTCGCCAGCGACTCCTACGAGTTAGGCATAACAATTTAACATTTCAACTAAAAAATCTAACAAAATCTCAACAACTCCGATTAAATGACACCAGCGCGAGCCGGCAGCGACGATGAAAGGTGGCGCGCTCCAACCAAGGACGGGATCTGGATACCGTGCGGGCCTCTTTGAGCGAGGCGAGGTGAGGCGAGTTAAGGATGCGGATTTTGACAGATGAAACGTAATGTTTGATATCGCCCACGGAATGGTGCTGGAAGGCTCGCAGCTGATCCCGACGGAAGCAAAACATGCACCATAGAATCGGTTTCGAAGCCAGACGGATGCAGGCCAAGTTTACCCAGCTCCGCTTGCCTATGGGTCTCCCACGGGTGCCGCCATGAGCGAGAGCCAAGAAGCAAGCCCAGACGAATCAATTGTCGGAGTTTTGGGAATGGAAATCAGGCAAAGCACACAACCACGGCCGAATGACGAGGCTCGGGTGGACGGTGCTAAATCCAACAAAGCTGATTCGACAGACCAAAACAGCGCTCGGTGAAAACAACACGCGGCTTCGCCGGATCGGAGCTTGAAGCCACGCACATATCCGTGAGAACGAAAGCACGACATTCTCAAGATAGACATCAATTCAATTCATGGTGCGAACGATGACCGAGTTCCGGCTCATTCATGGATGACCTGCAGAGCGGCCCATGAGAGCCGAACCTGGCATAGCTGCCAAATGAGTTGGATGACGGTGCATGCCCCGAAACGAGTCATGCGCCGGGTTGCAGACCGGTGATCTGTCCAGCTTCACGTCTGCTGTTCACCAAGAGGCACAAGACGGGGATCGTCGCGGCACTTAGTAAACTGTCCATGCATCGCGTCTGCCGGACTCGCGTGTGCTCGTCTATGACGTTTCAATCGTCTTATCTGTTGGAAACCTCCCTCCACCAAAAGTGATGCATCCACAATCGCGGAGCAGGAGCTGTGTATCCTAACTTCATCGACCTGCGTTGCATGAGCCGAATCGGAACAGTTCTGTTCCAACAATCCTCCAGAGTTTCCCGAAGGTTGGTCTGTCGGTGTGACACTCGCCCTAATTTGACTCACTTAAACAGTCGCTCCATGTCTCTTTCTGTCGGACGAGCCTGCTTTCTCCAACAAGTCAGCCCGCGGCTCGTCTCTTTATGCAGAAGACTAGACTCAAAAACGCCAACAGCTCACATGCTCCATGCCGCAATGAACACCAAATTAGGCTGGGATCCACACTTTGGGAATACGACGGAAGTTGTTTCGCCGCCCTTCCGAGCCGAAAGGTGCATAGAGCAGACGGGCGCTATTCGGTCACAAGTCCTGTGCCTGCATCACGGCTTCTCATCTGACAAGGCAGCAGCGCTCAAAGTGTTTCAGCTCCTCTGATCTTGGCAGGATCCTTGGGCCTGTCGCCGACAGAAAGACGAGGCCAAACATACTGGAAGGTTTGGTTGCGTGTAATTTGACACTTGGCGGTGGGGTTTGACTTGTGCAGCGCTTCAACTCATTCTCGGACTATTATCTCGTGTAGCTCCGAAGTAGTCAGAGCGCTGCATGTGCGGAGTCTCGGTGCTGGTTTGAACTTGGATTTCAAGAGGACGGTGTTGATACTGGAGAAGCCACATGCGACCAAAGGTGCTGGGAGGCATCAAAACAGAAGATCATGGTAGAACGTTTTGTGTAGGGGCATGAAGGGTTCTCTACACCCGACCATTGTGCTCACATGTCTGCAGCGATCCTGGTTTGTACTGTGTTCTTCCGCTTATTCTCCTGACGTGCCCAGACTCGAAACTGCAGCGCCATTTTTGGGACACAAGCCTGAAACTGGCAAGAGGCTTGGCCGGAGAACTGTTCCCGAGACACACCGTGCCACACAAACGCACCTCGCGTGAGAAATTAAAAATCAATTAAAATTCCAAACCGCAGCAAACGACACCATACTGCAATTCGGCGACAATGATGGTGGGCAAGCACTGGAACAGTCTGTCGACGCGGGCAGACAGGAATCTGATCATGCAGAGCGCTTGGAACGAGCGCTAGCTTCATTGGCGCGAGCTGGCACGAGGTGGGGGGACGCGTTCATTTCCAGGCTCATGTTCATAGCTTATCTAGGAACTCTAGGTAGTCCCACGTCCTCCCAGTTACCATCACCTCAAACTTAGCTGATCTCAAACTGAGCTGATCGCGACCAAGCGATAGCTACACTTTCTTTCGGCTCCAGCGGAACCTAGCCACGACTCCGAGTCAGCCGCCGTAAGGAAGCCGGACAGGTTCCGAATTTTGGCCTCTTTTCGACGCCGCAATTTAAAATCGGATTTTCAAACGGCATCAATTCCGGTCACCGAATCTGGCTACTCTCCTCCCCGCTTGTTCATGCTCCTATGGAACCCGACAAGCCCTGCATACGCTGCAAGCGATCCCTAGGGCCAAATCATTTCGCAGGCACCAACGGTAGGATCACTAAGACTTGCTCTAGCTGCCGCACTAGGATAACAGCAGCGCGCGGGGCCCGGGTCCAACACCGCAACCCCAGCTCCAGCGCTGCGAGCCGCACGAGGTCCATCTCCCCCGCACACCTTTCCCCGCCGCCAGCAGTCTCACCCGAATCGACCCCCTCCCCACTCTCAGCGGCCGCCATCGAGGCTCGAATATCTTCACGCCTCGAATCCCGGCTCGACCAATGGTTCGAAGAGCTACTGGCCACCCTTCGAACCGGCCAGCCTGCACACCCAACGACAGTGCCGTACAATCCCTCCCCTTCCGTCTTCTCGCAAACACCAACCGCGCACAACCACCCAACCGGTGAGTCCCCCCCTCTGTCCACGTCTCGCTGTTTCCCCTGGGTAACTGCCGATATTCTAGACAAAGTTGCACAAGACAAACTGCGCCCGGAGGAGCTAGTCAAGCTACGCAACCCGGAGTCCAAAGTCTCACGCGAACCCACACACTCGACCGGGCTCGTCCTCGAAAGCGGCCAGCTCACGTTAACGGAGGATTCCAGCGACACCCGCACCTCCACCTTCGCTAAGGCAATCCCGAACGTGGCCGCCCTTACACAGGTCTGGCTGGCGTACGTAGCCATACGACTCCGTTACACGCGCAACCACGAGCTCGCCGAGGCCCTCCTAGCGCACCTGGAGTACCTCATCGACTACGAAAGCACGTACACCTGGCGGGCTATCGTTGACTATCACCTAGCAGTGTGCCGCCTCAGGTTCGGCACAGGAGCAGTGCACGAGTGGGCGGACGTCGACAACAACATCGCCGGGAGAGTCCTCCTCACGAACCCCAGGACGGCAAGCCTCAACAACTCCTCCACTGCGCGACGGGACCAGGCGCCCCCCAACTTCAGGAAAGGGACAGGGGGCCGCCAGAGTCGAGCCACCACCTCTACGAGCTCTGACACGTGCCGCAGGTTCAACGCAGGGCACGACTGCGCAGGGTGCACCCGCCAGCACACGTGCCTTCACTGCAACGGCCCACACCCGCTCCCTTCCTGCCCTAACTTCGCCAGGAGCGGGAAAAGCACGAATACTGTCAAGTCCGGATAATGGTGAGTAACTACTCACTCAGGCGACACAGTCAAGCCGAAGCGCCCCTGGGCGTGTCAGCCCCACCCTTCCCCAGCTCAAGGGATCAGGCCACGCCACCTTCAAGAGCGTCTTCACAGGCTCCGCCGCCTCCAAGCGCGCCCTCCCCTACCCAGCCCCCGCAGCTGTTGATCGCGGAAGACAAGGCCACGCTGCCTCCAAAAGCGTTCCCCCAGGCCACGCCGCCTCCAAGAGCGTCTCCCAAGGCCACGCTGCCGTCAAATGCGCCCCTTCAGGCCACGCCGCCTCCAAGAGCGTCTTCCGAAGCCACGCTGCCATCAACAGTGCCTCCACAGGTCACGCCACCTCCAAGAGCGTCTCCCAAGGCCACGCTGCCGTCAAACGCGCCCCTTCAGGCCACGCCGCCTCCAAGAGCGTCTTCTCAGGCCACGCTGCCGTCAAATGCGTCTCCCCAGGCTATGCCGCCTTCAAGAGCACTCAGCCCCCGGGACATCCTTGCCGGCATCATTGATTTGCCTCCTGACCTAGCCACTCCTATCCTCACCTCCATCCTTACAGGTAGACCACCGGCACCTCGTCCCAACACATCCTGCGCGCGACCCATTTTCGACCAGTCAGACACGCCAGCTGCAGTCGGCACACTCAATGCACGGCACTGGTCGCCCTTCCTGAACCTCTACCCAGACCAGGCCTTTGCAGCGCAACTACGAGGGGCGCTCCTCCATGGAGTCAAGCTTGGCTACGAGGGACCGCTGCGACACGAGGCCAGGCTAGGAGTAAAGAATTTGCCCATGGACAGCACAGGCCTTGAGCACCTACGTCGAGAAATTAGCTCCAGGGTATCCGAAGGCCGCCTCCACCCCATAGCAAGCCCAGACGCAGTCCGGTTGGTATGCTCCCCGATGGGCGTGGTACCGAAACCGCACAGTGACAAGCTGCGCACCATCTACCACCTGTCACACCCACGCATTCCAGGCACGCGCTTGCCATCAGTCAACAGCCACATTGACACAGCGTTTGTAGCCATCAAATACGACACTTTGGACGCCATCATGGACTACATTCGCGAGCACCCAGGCGCACTCCTCTGGAAGGCCGACCTCGAAGACGCATTCAGACACGTGGTCGTCGCCGAGAGCGACACATGCTTGATGGGGATCCAGTTCGAAGGGGCCTTCTACCAAGAGTGCGCGCTAGCCTTCGGCGGTAGCTCCTCTCCCTTCCTCTTCAACCTCTTCGCGGAGTTCCTACACTGGCTCGCGGCCTTCACACAACAGTCCATTTCGGCGCTCCAGCCATCCTCCAATCCGCAGCCCTACTCGGTCGTCACACACTACCTCGACGACTTTTTCGGAGCCGCGGACGCAGACGCAAACGCTAACGTTCCCATTGCAGCATTGAGCCTCGCAGCGTCAGCCCTAGGCTTCAGGCTGAGCAGAAAAAAGACCGTCTGGAACACCACCCGCCTCGAGGTTCTAGGGATCGAACTAGACTCGGTGGCTCAGACGGCCTCAGTCACCGAGTCACGTCGAAGGCGCATCCTACAAAGCTGCGGGCGCATACTAGATCGAGGGCGAGCATCCTTGGGGGATATGCAAAAAATAGCCGGACTCCTCCAGTTCGTCACAAGAGTAGTTCCCCAAGGCCGCGCTTTCCTCCGTCGCCTCTACGACGCAGTCAAAGCTCGCTACAAGACCCCCTTCGAACGCCGTATCAGTAGTGCTACCCGGACAGAACTGTCGTGGTGGGTCAACACTTTATCCTCGTGGGATGGCGTGTCTCTACTACAGCCCTCCCCCTTGCTCATCGAACACATCTGGACGGATGCCTCCAAGCGTAGCATAGGAGCGCACCTCGGGACCATGCGTCAACCAATCGCGGTCCTCTCCCGCGAGGTATCACGACGGCACCGCAACAAGGACATTCGTTTCCTGGAAGCGCTAGCAGTGTTGGAGGCTCTAAGGCTATTCTCCCCCCTGTGGTCAGGCCCGCGTCGGGTGGTCGTCCATGTAGACAACGAAAATGTCGAGCACGGCCTACGCAAAGGGTCAATCCGCGACCCAGCCACACAGACCATTCTTCGCGCGATCTTCACCTTGTGCCTTCAGAGGCACATCGACCTGGTGCCACTCCGGGTGAGCTCCGAAGAGAACATCCTCGCTGACGCCCTCTCCCGTCGTCGTTTTCATTTCATCGAGCAGCACTACCCGACAGCCTTCTCCCTGCTAAAGTTCAAAGGAGCCAAGGCGAAGGATACCGGAGAATGCAGCCACCAGCCTCTTTCAAAGCCGCAACACGCCTCTCTGCCCCGGCCAACTTCCTACTCTGGAACGGCCTCGCCATCAACACACGCTCCCGCTCCAGGGCAATATGCGCAGACTTCGCCGAGTTCACGGCCTCCCCCCGACCCTTCCCAGCCACCGAGCCCCAGCTCATCGAATGGGTGGCGAACCAGCACACTAAAGGGAAATCCTACAGCACCGTCAGACGCGACCTCGCGGTCCTCAAGTCGTGGCACGTCGACATCGGGGTCCCAACTTCCGCCTTCGACTCTGAGCGACTCGCCAGAGTGGTGCGAGGCTTCAAGAGGGTGGCTGGGGACCCACTCCCTACCGCAAAGCTGCCCATCACCCTTCCCCTCCTGCGAAAACTCGTCCGTGCCCTGCCCAGCATTTGCACCTCACCGCACGACCGGCGCATGTTTAGAGCGGCGTTCTGCCTCGCCTTTGCGTGCTTCCTGCGCGCAGGGGAGCTTACGTGGGGAGCAGAGGAACTCAGCGGGCAACTCACAGTCGGCTCGGTCTCCTTTGCGACGGACCGCTCTCACGCGACCATCACCCTCCCAGCTAGCAAGACGGACCCCTTCCGTCGAGGAGCAAAACTCACGGCGCCTGCAGTCAGGACGAGCACCTGCGCAGTTTCGGCCCTCGAGGTCATTTGCGCAGGCAGACCGACAGGCGCGCCGCTCTTCACGTTGGAGGGCGGCCTCCCGTTCAGTCGGGAAGTCTTCACGCGCACACTCCGGCAGTGCCTCCGGGCATGCGACATCTCCCCAGCCGATTACTCCGGCCACTCCTTTCGCCGTGGAGCCGCAACCTGGGCTGCCGCGAACGGCGTGGACGACGACACCATCCGAGGGCTCGGGCGGTGGAAGAGCGATTGTTTCCGAAGGTACATTGACAAGTCCGCCTCCGACCGTGCCGCCACCACAGCTCGAGCCCTGTACTCTCACCCGCACCGCGCGCTCGACCTGTCAACCCCCGCTTGGCGCGATATTTGACATCCATCACCTTCCGCCTATCTTGTGGGGAGTCGGCTCGCCCCGCTCACCAGCCATCGCTCGCAACCGACACACCTAACGGTTCGCTGCTCACCAACGGGCAATGGCCACGGCTGGGAGCTCGCCAGCGACTCCTACGAGTTAGGCATAACAATTTAACATTTCAACATAAAAATCTAACATAAATCTCAACAACTCCGATTAAATGACACCAGCGCGAGCCGGCAGCGACGATGATGCAGAGCGCTTGGAACGAGCGCTAGCTTCATTGGCGCGAGCTGGCACGAGGTGGGGGGACGCGTTCATTTCCGGGCTCATGTTCATAGCTTATCTAGGAACTCTAGGTAGTCCCACGTCCTCCCAGTTACCATCACCTCAAACTTAGCTGATCTCAAACTGAGCTGATCGCGACCAAGCGATAGCTACACTTTCTTTCGCCCTCCCTCCCCTGTTCCCATGTCTTGCACATTCCGTCACGATTCACTGTATTTAGTTCTCTTGCGTTCTCGCGCGCACTCCGCACCGCTCTCACGCGACGCTCGACCGCCCGCGGCCCTTACGGCCACGGCTGGGAGCTCGCCAGCGACTCCTACGAGTTAGGCATAACAATTTAACATTTCAACATAAAAATCTAACATAAATCTCAACAACTCCGATTAAATGACACCAGCGCGAGCCGGCAGCGACGATGATTGCAGGGTCCAGAGAAGCAACAGCAACAGCAGCAGCAGCGCCGAGTCTGCAAAGAAGCATTCGAACGAGGTTCGTTCACAGATCGGGCTCATTTGTTTCATGTTGCGGCGGCGTCTGCGCTCTTCACACAGCACGAACTAGTGCGCGTCGAGACGACTTTAATCGCTAAACTCTTCCGGCTCACTTGAAGTACTAAACAGCCTTTCGTTCTCAGGGCTAGATCGAGTGGGTGCAAGCCAGATCAAGCACAATTGTGCTCGGAGCACCTTGATTGAAATGACAAGGCATGAACAGGCATGATGGCTACAAGGCCGAGCCAGCCACTAGGCGAAGCAAAGTTACTTTTTCCAGCTTCCACCGGAAACGTAGACGAGTCCGAAGCTGGCGCACCGTCCGTACTGCACACTGCTGTAGATTCTCTGAAAGCAACCCACATTTTGCTTTCGCTCTAAATAAAATCCTGCAGAAAGAGAAGCCGAGCTCGGGCATGCGAGCGTCCAGTCCGTCCCTGATAGAACGCGTCGTCTCTGCATGGCAGGATTCCAGTTTCCGGGGTTTGCATCGAATGCAGCGTCCATCTTGTACTGTACCAGCTTGCACCAGCTTGCACGTTTCGTAGTTCTCGGTACCCCAATAAAACAACTGGGTCGTAGTCGTGCCAATCTACCAGCCACAGGTCGTTGAAATGTAGCAAGATGACCGCACAAGCCGAACCGTCGAATGTCCGTGTTCCGCAGACGCAGGAGCCAGGGGGCGCGGGCAGAGTGCGACTGACTGGTTGGTAGCAGGGGCGAGCGACGTGTGATTTAAAAGACCGCGGAATTGTTGGAATCAGCCCATATCCGATGCGCGACGCTGACTGAGGGGCTGGGGCGTGTGTGAGCGAACCGCGATTTTGTGTCAAGCGACCGGACGGGGAGGTTTTCTGTACGGTATTGTCTCGTCTCGCTTCGCTTCGCGTGGGTGAGTGGTGAGTCGCATGTGGACGTCCAACACTCACAGACTCGAATCATGAATGGAAACTGCCCACTGCCCACACCCCCTTTGCCTCTGGTTCTTACCTCGTCTCCCGACGACGGTGGCGGTGTATTGATTCGCGTAGCTTGGTATGCTCCAAAGCGCTCTGCACAGACTCCGACCATCCCCCGAGTGAGGCCGACGGAGCGTCGCTGAGACTACACGTGTGTTTCGAACAGCATGTGTGTGGGAAACGCAACGACCTCTATGTGCAGGTAAACTAGTGTTGCGGGCATTCAAGCTGAGTATAAGCGCGATTTTCGTGATTGTAGCATTGCGTCGAAGGCTGAACTGTTTCGCAGATGCCTCGGCGCTTCTGCAAGCTGTGGGTCGTCGACATGAGACAAAAGCGCAGTTTGTGCCGACTTACAATGGTCTTGCGCGAGTAATCGTCTGCCTCGTAGATCACATTGGCCACAATCGCAGTTGCCCGATTTGCATCAGTTCAGATAGTCGCCAACTACTGCCAAAAGACCGTAATAAAAAAAGAAACAAAGTAAAATAAAACAGAAAAAAAAGTTGCAGAAACGAAAACAAGGACACACGCGCTACGGCGGAAACGCGTTGGTCGAGGATGTGCATGTTTCGTGAGGTCACTTGTCGCTTGGCTCGATTATCCGAACCAGCCGCGGATTTTCCGAACTAAGCGTCGCTGCCCACTCTTCGCCTATGTCTCGACAACTTCCGATTCCCACACTTGTGCATCACCCAGAATTCCTCGCGGCTGCACTTGGCCCACTCCGTCGTCCATCATGTTTGTACAGCACAGTACTCCAAGATTTCTGGTCGTTGATCGCAGACGCAGATCTGCACTCGACCATGCAATCGACTTCTAGTCACGATGCCGCAACAAAGCAGCGTTTGCAATGCTGTGGAGCTAAGGAATTAATAAGTAGCTGGGAGAGTAATAGATGGTCTTACCTTGGATATGAGAGGCTTCTTCGGTGAAAGCGGACTCGATCGAAGCCAGGAGTTTGCTGGCTCAGATAAAGACGGGCGCTGTCAAGTCTCGGCACGACCTCGGTGGCATGTTGCATCCATCCTCGTTATTAAGCAAACAATCACAAGAGAACTTGATAAGCCCCGAACACTCGAAAGATTGGGCGAAAGCAAGCCTCTGAAGACCAGACGCGATGGTTTCGGATCTTTCGGTTGAACTCGACAGAAGCATGTCCGCAAAAGCATGCCCGCAAACACCCTTGCTTGTGCAAATACGCCTCGTCATTCAAGTGTCGGGGCCTCCAAAAAGCGGTCGAAGAATTGCTGCTTCAGCGCGAATGTTCGCCTCGACGAGCCGCCTGTTTGGAAAACCAGCTTAGCCGCTGTCAAAGCTGCACATGCTTGATCGTTTTGGTCGGAACACCGTGGATCAGGCATGAGTCGTGCTGCGCCGCGAAACGAGTTCGGGACTGTGTGCACACACCCAGGCTTGTTCGGGCCCTTGTTCGGGTGCTACACCGGCGCGGGCGAATCAGCGCAAGGCGCTAGGTACCACTGAATCCGTCACGCACAAATCTTTTAACATGTCAAAAAAATCACACGTAAGGAAAATAACGTTTAATTAAAACAAAGAGCAAACCAATACAGAAGTGGGTGGGGGGCGTGATAGCAGAAAATAATAATAAAACTAAAAACATCGACGTGTGCGACACGACGTGAGGAGGGATGTACGAAGCGACTCAACGGAGAGATGGGTTGCGCACCTTGCCGCACCGTCTTGCATTGGTGATGTGTGTCTGCGTGAACTGGATAGAGCTCACTTTTCCTGCCGTGTTTGAAAGCATGCACACTCGCTCCGCTGACTTCGCCAATCAAGCCAGGCACCGGACACTCGCTACACTCTCTCGGGGCATTCTGGCCCTTGCTTTGCCTTTCCCGTCGTTGTCTGCCTTCCGTCATGTGCAGCAACAAATCAAGCCTCATGTTTGTGCTGCTCCTGCTCCTGCTCCTGCTCCTGACCATGACTATGGCTATGACTATGGCCCTGTCTTGTGGTTCTGCTGCTCTTGTTCGTCTGTCTCGCTTGCATCCGTTTCTCCCATGCTCGACTGCTCCCGTACGGCGGCTGTCTATACTAGCCATCTGGTTCCATGATTGATGCGGACAGAAGAAGCTGCCATGCACATGCGCTGCTGCATCTTGCCCTGAGTGGCTTCCCACTTCCATTGTCTGTCGTGGACAAAGTCGTATTCTTTCTTGGGCGCAACGCTTCGACAGCTTTCGCCCCCTCCTGCATCATCGGCCTGTTTGATGAGAGACGCCGTCGCTCTGCTCTTTTGTCTCGACACCGATTTACGCTTCCGCCCGTTCAGCTCTGCGCCCACCCTGAAAGAATCGCCCCCATCGCTCATGTACTCCTCCTGGCGGCATCCTGCTATCAACACGCCAAGCTGCACTTTCTGTCGCGCCTGTCCGCCGATTCCATCACCTCCTTCTCTCACTTCCCTTAAAGTCTCCAGACCCTGTCCTCTTGTCCTGCTCCCCCCCCCTTGTTCCTTGACCTTCTCGCCTTTGCCTCATACATCCTTTTCTTATCATACCCTCACTGACCTTTCTCAACCTTGTTGAGGTCCGTTCACCTGGCTCTGTCGGATCACATCTGCATCCGTCTGCTTGCGCTCTCACACCGCTTTCTCCAGCCCATCGGTATTGCCGTGTCTCTTGGCGTGGACCTTTTTTAAGAGCTGAGCATCTCTTTCATTGTCTCGACTTCCAGTCCCAGGTTCATCTCTGTCTGTCGTAGCATTTGCCTAGTCGCTCAGCTATGGAAGGGGACTCCCATAGTCAGTATCGACACTACCAGGAACACTATCCTTCCAGTTGGTCTCCTTCCTTCAGCTCTTCGTCAAACAATCTTTCAATTCTACCTCCCATCAGCACATTGACGAACTACGCTGGTCGAAGCCGAACTTCTGTTGCTTCTACTTCCACCTCGGCGTCCAGTCCGTCTTCTTCTCACTCATTCGCATCTCGCTCCAACGGCTCCATCGAGCCTCAAAGCCCCACCGACGGCCAGCCTTTGCTTGCCCCAACCCGGGACATAACCATCACCTCGCATTCCTCGGCTTCCCTTCCTACTCACCACTCCACTCCGCCCGCGATGCCTCACTTGTCTGCAGAGGCCAACTATCATCCGCATCACCAGTTTACCGGATTGAACGCCTCGCAGCATGGTCGCCCCGTCGAGGATGGCTCATACTTATGGAGAGATGGTATGAAAGGTATCTGGAACAGCCTCACTGGAGCCCCACAGAGCAAGCTTCGCTCCCCTAACTTTGGAGCCAGCGCTAAAGGCGAGCACTTGGAACCCGCTCGTCCCTCTGATGTTGAGGCTGCCACGTCCATATGGGACGTTCCTCGCGACACTGTCGCCATGACCATGGGGTACCAAGGCAGCTACGAAGACCAGTCCTTCCGATCACAACAGGTGTGGCACCAACAGCACCTGTCGACACACTCCGGTGCTGAAGAGCAGCAACCGCACCTGAACCACTCCTCATCGTACTCCCACATGCCCGCACCTTCGGGTCTCCCGGGCGCCACTGCCGATGCAGCGAGGCCGCGTGGAAGCTCCGATGCTAGTACAATGGGCGACCAACATTACGCCCGCAAATCCAACTACCAGCACGGTCGATCTGCCGAAGGTCCTACCGATGCCTCTAACAGTAGTCAGTGGTGGTCCTCCGAGTCACACGCAACTAGTGAAGATCCATCAGCAGCCAATCACTTTGGCACTCGAAGGCTCCAGCCGCCTCCTTTGCCTGAAACTCGCTCTGGTCCTCGACCCGCCTGGTCCAACTCGAGCGGCTTTGACATTGGCGGTTATGAGTTCCCTCAGTCCACGCTGGGTAAGCGACAGTACGACGAAGAAGCGATGGGTGGATCCACACATGGCGGCGTTTCCGACGCTAGCGACAGCGCTCTTCGTAGGTATTCTCTCGCTCCCAACATGTCATTCTCGAGGCCATCCGCGCCCATCAGTGGAATGATGAACGGCTACCGGTCATCTCACACCGATCCTCGCCGGCCCTCGCTTCCCTCAGATCCATACGGAGCGCAGCAGCACGCTTCAGCGGCGCAGCGTCCAGGCTATTCCAACCCTTCGCAGTGGTCCCCCTGGAGTGGGGCCACCTCTCACTCTGGTGTCCCTGGCGCTTTGAGTGCCACGGGATCGTCGCCCAACCTTTCGGGCTGGCGCGACAGCGGCATCATGCGATACGGTATCGAGACTGCCTACCCATCGCCTAGCAGTATCCCTGGCGGCGACAAGCGCCAGCAACGCGACCGCTCTTCGTCGTCGGCCTCGGCCGTCCAGCAAACCAACGTTCTGGCCAACACACTGTTCCACATCACCACCGATATTGTCTTGCGCGCACCCGCTGGCAGCAAGATGGAGGATGTCCACTACGATCAGCACTGTGAAATTCGCACCGGGATGGCCGATCCTCCTGCATCCGACTTTGAAGTCGAGAACGAAGAGGACCGACCTCGCTTGCAGACCGACAAGCTGCGCTTCCCCGGCGATCTCTACACTCCTCGATGGGTACGAGGCTCGGGCAACGCGCGTGAAGCTTGGTGCGAACGTTGTGAGAGCGGCAACTGGCTCCAGCTGAAGAACTCGCAGTATTGGTACGACCAGGTTCACAAGCATGGTATCTCGTCGGTATCCGGTCTGAGATTCACTGCCCCCACGCATCTCAAGGTGTACGCTGACGCTGCAGGTACTGTCGAGGGCAAATGCCACCAGTGCAAAGAGTGGGTTCTCATCTGCACGGCAAAGAGGCGTCGCAACTTTGCTGCCTTCTTCAAGCACGCCCACGCCTGCCACTCGTACCGAAAAGCGAGCGCTGTCGGCAACGGTCCCTACGTCGAGCATAATCCCGGTGGACATAGGAATAAGAAGGGCAATGGGGCTCCCAGCTGAAGTACCAGGTTGCCCAAACGTCAACATTTTCACCCCATATACCTCTATCACAGTTTGCCTTTCCATTGCTCTTGCGTTTTATCTCCACGCTCACTTTGTCTCTCATTTCTTTGGAGAATTTGGTCTATACCGCACTTTATGGAGAGAAGACTTGTGATAACGCAACACACCCTGCGATATTGTGTCAATCTGGTTTGAACGCGTTTGTGGATGATCAGCACTTTTGAACGGTCGACTTTTTGATATCCAATTTGAGCCATCAAAGCTCATCGTGGCGCTCGGGAGCCTTTTCATCCCCCGTCGCTGGCTCCCCTCCCTGAAGTTTGGCCTTGCGTTCCTCGATGCGCTTCAGGATTTCGCTGTACATCTTCTCGACCCGCTCGATCTTTTCGTCGCTCACCGCAGGGTCCTGATTTCCCTTTTCCCGGGCCAATCTCATCATCTCTACATCCGACACAAGGTGCTGCGCGAGCCATTTTTCGCTCTCCAACGCCATCTGTTCGGCTTTCTCTGGATTTTCTTTCACCAGCTTTTCTGCAGCAGCCTGAGCACTCGAGAATTGGGTAGAGTAGTCGGCGGACCAATCGACCTGTTCGCCTTCCAGCCATCGCTGTAGGTTCTCTTTCAGCGAGATGTTATCGTCCGAGTCCGAGTGGGAAGAGGTCTGCGAGGAGAGTTTGTACGAGGAACCCGAGGAGGACGCCGAATCGGGATCGCCAGAGGTAGAGTAAGACGCACTGCGGCCGGTAGTTACCGTTCCGTCCTCATCCGTGGACAAAGAGTAGGACGAGGAAGAAGAGTACGAATGTGAGGATTCACCATCGCCATGTGCAGATGAGTCTGCATCACTCTCGGCCTTGCCAGACTCTTTAGCCTTGTTCTTTGCAGGTTTTTCTTTGAGATTATTGCCCTGCTTAATGGCGGTATTGAGCATGTCGGCGAGATCTTCCATCTTCTTCTTCTTTTCTTCCTCCGTCATTTCTTCCTCCACGCGCCATTCTCGGTTCGCGCCCTTGGGCAGGTCCTCAATGTCTTTATCGAGTTTGACGGGTTTCTTCTTGGCTTTCACCTTGGTGGGTGCCTTCTTGACCTTGCCCGACTTGGCTTCGGGGATAGTCTGCTTAATCCAAGTATTGAGCTCGTGATACTTGAGTGGGCCGGTGTAGACTTTGATTAAAGACTTATCGAGCTCCTCGCCATCGGCACGGGATGGAACGACGACGAGGTATGGCAGCTTATCATCGGAAACATCCACACCTAGATGGACGCGGGCTGCAGCCTGAACAGGTCGTTGGTCACCTCGGAGGAAAGAGAACGAAAGGCTCTTGCGGAAGTCAAGTGCGAGACTCTTGTAAAGTGGCGAGCTGGTGGGCTTCTTGGAGAAAAGAATGACCTTGGGAGTAGTGACGTCCTTGTCGGCGTATTCCTGCAGTTCCTCCGCTTTGAGCTTCTTGGCACCCATGGGGAGCGCATCAATCATATACGCAGCAATATCCTTTGCCGATCTAGGACCCTGATAGTCCTTCGGCAGACGCTTCTTTGTCGATGGAAAGAGCTTGAGTGTGGGGAAGCCTTGTATTCCGTATTTACCGCAGACAGGTTTGTTTTTGTCGTCATCGCAGTCGATAGAGGCAAGCTTGACTACGCCATCGAGTTGGGCAGCCACCTTGGAGTAGTCGGGAACAAGCTTCTGGCAGTGCCCACACCAGGGAGCGGTGAAGGCGACCATGGTCGGCTTTTCTATGTCAAGCACCTCGCGCTTGAAGTTGGAAGAGTCCACGAGGGTGACCTTGGAGTTCTTGGGGAACAGAGCCGCCTCGGAGTTGCCCAGGAGAGCAGTGGCCAGCAATACCAGGCTACATTTCCACTTGAAGCTTGATGGCATCATGTCCAGCAATCTGCTCTTCGAGCGTTGACGTGTAAAGATAGCAGTGGTTGCAGTAAATGTGGGGATGGAGAGGTACGAATGGGGGGAACGTGTGGAACGTGCGGAACGTGCGGAACGTGCGGAACGTGTGGAGCGGCTCCAAGTTGGATTTCCCCACAGCAGCGCTTCAGCCGCTCAAAAGTTGACGTGGAAGCTTCGAAATCTCCGAAACAGGTTTAGAGCTCGACTTTGAGCCGCGAAATATGTGCGAGTATCAAGACATAACATTTTGTTCCTGACACACACAACAGGCTCGGATTTCGGCAAAGTGTCAGAAAGGTTCTCCTTTCTTCTCGCAGAACCCTTTCTCCTTGCTACTGTTCGTACATCATCGCTCGTCCCTATTCTGATCCTCCTCATGAGGCTTCCGACTAGCCTGGTAGAATCACTTCAGCCCTCATGCGGCGCTCGAATACTGCTCTGCCTGCCAGAGACGCCTGTCGAGCCCTGTGGAAGCAGCAGCTGCAGCAACGGCGAGTTCTGAGCTCCACCGCCTTTTATCCAGGTTCAAATTGGCTTGCCTCAGGTTCGACTTCGACAACAAGCTCCTCATCAGCCTCGCCCGCCGCTTCATCCTCTTCCAAGTCGAGAACATCACGATTAGCACGACCCTCGCTCGCTTTTGCCTATTCTACTTCAAATCCCGCATACCCACTTCCCGGATCCAACAACGAGATTGATCCTCGTGGAGTCGACTACTCTTTATTTGAGACTGAGGACGATACATATGACCAACATGCATCGTCATCGACTATTGCTGATGAAGTGAGCACATCTCAGCACAATGACGCCTCGGCAGCCACGCGCTCGAACACCCCACTTTCTGCACCAACTCAGCTCCTCGTTCGCCTGATCAATGACAACGACTTCCAAGCAGCCACTACAGTGCTGCAAGAGCTTCAGACTCTCCGAACTCCACTCGATGAACCACTGCCTCTATTCTCTACCGCGGCACTATGGGCGATTCGGAACGGTAAAAAGCATGATATGCTTACCTGGATGAGTCTCTGCCCTGGCTACATCCCTGGTACCAAGTACCTCGAGACCGCCTCCAAAGCCACATATCCGAAGCAAGTCAGATCGATTGCAACAAACTTTCGGAAATGCTTTATGGTGCTTCTCGACTCGTATGGCGACGATATGCGGCTATTGCAAAGAGCTAGCATGATCGCCGCAGAAAAGGGCTTATGGAGCGTCCTGCAGTCGACTCTCGCCCAGATCCTCCGCTTTGGAGTTGGACGTTTGCAAACCACTGACGCTACAAACCTTTCCATCGCATGGCAGTACTTCAATCGCCTCGTTCAGGTCCATCAAAGCCAGAGAGGATTGAGGGATTACGGCAGACGCAAAGCGATCTCGTCAGCGACGGTAGAGTTGCGTGCATTGTACAACCTAGGTGTTCGCACACTAGCCCTTGCCGGACGTCTGGATGATGCAGTGCATTGGGCAGAGAAAAGTGCAGATATCAACAGTTCTGCGCTTTCACAGGTGCTAAGGCTGGACTCCTTCACGGAGAACTTGCTCCTGGAAGAGCTTGTCAGGGCTGGACCAAACTACATGGATCAAGCGCGATGGCTTGCCGACACGTTGGCACGTTCTCCAAACCGCTTAGTACAGTACAAGGCGGTCGATATTGATGCGGTTGCTAAGCGCATCGATCGAGAGACTTCTTTCACAACCGTTGAAGACGACGTGGACTATGGGATGAGGGCAGGTTCTACTCTGGACAACACCATCCAATCTTATCTGCAACAAGGAGATGTGGTAGCAGCAAGAGATCACCTCCTTTCTGTCCTCCGGTCGGCGACCCGAGTGCGACGCGGCGAAGATGAGCCTCTACCTCCATACGACACATCAAGTGCCGAAAGTGAATCACTGTTTTCACATTTACCATCCGCAAGCGCACTCTCAGACCTCCACGACGTGGCGAACAAGCTCGGCACCGTTGCCGTCACATCCTCTTTGACTGAGTCTGACATGCGTCAGAAGCCCGACTTTGACGGCAAAGATTCATCCGCATCGCAAGAGACTCTGACCGCAGAGGAATTTATGCGACCGATTCGAGACAAGCTGCTGCATGTACGAGGAGGGAAAGGGCTATGGGAGACAGCGAGACTGTATGGATTTGTGAAGAAAGACAGATGCAAGGAAGCCGTACTGTTCTATGTAAGTAAAGCTGGATTCAAAATGCCCTCGGGAGGCATTACGACTGAGCTGGTTTCGCTCGCCCTCGACCAGCAAACACTGCCAAAGCCAAGTAGACGAGGGAACTTGGACAACGCCGAAGGCGTCCGAGGAAAGCACTGGCCTTCGACGCATGCAATCAATCTCATGCTCAAGGCGATCACTGCAGTCTGTTTGGACTCAAAGGATTACTCCCGTCTCACACGAGTCTACACGATGTGGAAGGAATCCTCTCTTCCATCCACTTGCACAACTCAAGGTGACGACTCAGAGGTCGCAGAAGGAATGATCTTTGAACAATGGCCGCCATCACAGCGGCCGGACAGCCACACCTTTGACCCTTTCATCCGCGCCTTCGGCCGACTCAACACTGAAGTGCAGCGTACTACTTCCAGCGACGGAACGCCCGCAAAGGTGGAGAAACAGAGCTGGGGATCGAGCCAAACAGTATTGGAAGTGATCCGCGACATGACGGACATATTCTATGTCCAACCCAGTGTCAGCACCTGGACCATCGCGCTCGAATGTCTGGCTCGCGAAGGCCGCGATCGGTGGAGCACTACGACTGATGTGCTTGCCCGTGCGGTTGGGATCAACACCACTTCTCTCCTTTCCTCCTCATCCTCACCTCCTCAGCATGTCGTGAGCGCGCAAGTCAACTTTGCTCCGGCTAACGTTGTAACGTATACTGCGCTCATCCATGCACTTGTTCGTGTGCCTCACCAGGACGGTGGTAGCATGGTGGAGCAAGCTGCTGCAGTGAGGGATGACTTGCTAGTCAGGACGCTGGATCTGGATTTGGCAGTCAGGCAAAACGTCCTGGCCGAGAAAGAGGACGAGGAAGGAGGCAACATGTTTTTCGGCGACCTGTTGACGAGGTGGCAGGCTCTGCAACAGGCGGGGTCGACACAGCAGTCGCAGGAGGACAAGAGGAAGCGGTGGCAGGCGGCAGAAGTGCTGAAGTCCAATCAAGGACGCACGCTGGAGGCAATGCGCGAACTCTGGCTGCTAGAGTCGACTCAAGCCGAGGAAGAACCTCTGTGACGGTATGTCTCTTTACATAGAACCAAAGCACAACAACAATGCCACCGAAAACTTTCAAATTCTTTCGCATTCTTTTTGTCCATGGGATACGCCGAGCAGATCAAGGCCGAACTCCGGTGATGGCAAGAAAAGGAAATGCTTGAGAGCCTCCGGTATCGACTTCCTTGTCCATCTTGAAGATCTCGAACACCTCGATGTCCTTTAATCCGGCTTGTGTGAGGATGTGGTGCATCTCGGAGCGTTTCAGTCCATGTCGTTCCACTCCGGCGTGCTGTTTGGAGCAGAGTCAAGTCAGCAACCGTTCCTTGATGTCTCTCTCGGAAGCTATGCATCTTGGAGATTTGAATTGCCACTCACCTTGTCTTTCGGATGGAAAGCCTCTGCCTGAGGGCCGTCATCTTCGAAATCCGAGATCCAAAGCCTACCTCCGTTGTTCAGCGTTCCAAACATGACGTTCACCAACGCTGCCATGTTTGGCACATGATGAAACACCAAATGGCTTACCGCCACATCAAATTTACTGCCGCCCAGAACTGCATCTTCTGGATCCTCCAAGAGCTTGACCTTTGCATCGACTTTTGCGTTCAAGCCTTGCTTCTCCACTTTGGCATTCAGCATATCGATCATCCCCTGTGCCGTGTCCAGTGCCACGATCCTTCGCACATGCTTTGCTAGCGGTACTGTGAGCAGGCCAGTTCCGCATCCAACTTCCAGCACCGAGGACGATGAGATGTTGGGAAAGTGCTTGTTGTGGGAAAGAATGGACTCGAGACACAACCGGGAAGACTCGACCACTTCTGGCTTGCTGTCCCACGTAGCCGCCTCGGCATCAAAGCGATCGTTGCCAGCCGAGTAGTTTGGTACAGTCACCATTACGATAGATCTTTATGTTAATGAGTGCTGATACTAGTCGAGGAATCGTATCGGATGCGAGTACTGTGAGAAGACCACCATGCTCTAGGACGAGGCAATGCAAAGGCGGGCCCGGCTATTAAGTGGTGGTCAATGTGGCGCGAGCTTTACCCCGCAGAAACAGGGTCCGACACAGCTGTGCGCAGATTGAGTATTACGTAATTATATCTCATAAAAACCCGAGTCAAGGCATACGCTGATGAGGAGTATATATTGACAACAATACAAATGTCGAATAACTCCCAGTTAGTACAATGGTTAGTATAGGGCACTCTCAGCCATATTCCTTCTGCGAAAGGAACTGAACTGCTCAGATCAGGGTTCGATTCCCTGGCCGGGAAACTTTTTTTTCTCCCTCAGATTCTCCCGCGTTTCCTTTTTTTTTTTTTGTTTTTTGTTTTTTTTTTTTTTTTTTTTTGTTTTTTTTGAAGATTGCAAACGGACTTTCGTTTGAGGATCTGGTCTACCCCACGAGGTGCTGATCGTAGTTGTGTATAGAGGTTAAGAGTTCGGGGTGGACCGACGAAGTTGGAGAAGGTCAAGGTTGTTGTTGGAAGCCGAGCGAAGGGAGGTTGAAACCAGGGCGGGAAGCTTGTTTAGAGGACAAGGGGGCGGAAGATGAGATCGATGACGCTGCCACGTTTTTGGGTGCGAGGTCAAGACGTGGACGTGCATGTCAGGAGTGCATCGTAAAAAGGGGCCAGTTTCCACCCGCAGCACTATGATTTGCTGAATAGTGGAGTGCGGCACGTCTGGCTGCGAGTAGCAGTCACTCTGCACGCACACAACACGTTGAGCGCCACCTGAGTTCCGCCCAAGTCTGGCAAACAGCTTCCGACGCTCGACCAAAGCTGTCACTCGCATCCCCGATGCTAGGCTCCTCTTCTAACCCCATCGACCTCGAACCCATTGGCTCATCGCTCACGTGAACCAAAAGGTTGTCAGACTTCAACAAAGCCTTCGTGGCATACTTCGGAACCACCCTCCGGAACCTGAGTCTAGCTGGTTCCTACGTTCGGCTGCTTGTTTCCGATACACCTGGGAAGTTGCCTCCACTCGAGGTCTGAACTCCGCACCGACACTTCAGACCCTCGTTCATCTCACTGCTTCCTATCCCGCGCATTTTGGTCCGTCCAACGACTCGGTTGAGCGTCTGGATTGGTGCCCACCGTCCAGCATCCTTTCAAGCTCAAGCTCGCCACTTTGTTCATATAAACGCAACAAGCATGAGTAGCGCTGCGACAACTAGCAAGCGGCGTCCGCTGCCCGTCAAGGAAGACTTCTTGCCTAAGCACCCCAAGCTGGCCCAGCTCATATCTGAAACACCTGACGAATTCAATACCTCTGCCATCACCACCCCTACCTCCGAAATGATGCCATCATCCGAGATCTCGTCCACTTCTCTCAACGGTCGCAGTACACCCGACTCGGAAGGAGAGCCTACCGTCGCAACCTCTACCGTCACCACGACCATCTCCAATCCGCGCGGGAGCGGCTCTTCCACCGTCGAGTTCCAGCACTTTGGCGCCAAGGCGCTCTCGCATCGCGTCGGCAAGGACGGCGCCATCTATCTCACGCCCGTCGCTGCCTCTTCAAAGTCGCGCAAAAAGATGCGTGCTGTAGTCAGCTTCAAATCCAGACGAAGCCATTTTGACCGCTTCAACGAGACTTCCTCGCGCGATCAATTCCGTGGCTTCTTTACGCTCTTCTGGGTCTGCCTTGCGCTCTTCGTCCTCAACACTTCGTACACCAGCTTTGCCAGCACGGGACAGGTGCTCAGTTTGACCTTTGCAACGCTCTTCAGCAAGGACGCATGGATGCTAGCCTTGTCCGACGGCGTTCTCATTGGCTCGCTCTTCATTTGCGTGCCCTTCGCTAACGTCTGCAGGCGTGGCTGGGTTCGATACTGGCCTACCGCGATTGTCTTTCAGCACCTGTGGCAAGCTGCGCTGCTTGGCTTGGTCATCAAATGGGCAAGGTACCGAGAGTGGCCCTGGGTTCAGAGCGGCTTTTTTGTCCTGCACACGCTCGCCATGATGATGAAAATCCACTCGTATATGAACGTCAACGGCAACATGGCCGACACCTACCACCGCTTGCGCCGTGTAGAGAGCATGTTAGAGGAACGTGTCGCTGAAGTCGAAGGCTCCGAAGCTGGTAGGGGCGATGAGCAGCTCAGAGCCGCTTGGGCCAAAGCGGTGCGACTCGCAAGACGCGCTGCAGGTTTCAGCAGTCAGGATGCCAGCACAAGCGCAGCGCAAGCGCTTGCAGACTGGTCCTCGCTTGACGCCCAGAGAGGCAGCAACTCAAATCGGCTTCGTTTGGGCCAGCTTCTCAACGCAGTCCCCATCCAAGATTCAGTCGAGCCTCCATCCCAAGGGAAAGGCGAAGAAGCTGATGCTGGCGAGAAGAAGCTGAGCAGAGAAGAGCATGTTCAGCTGCACAAGGATGTTTCCGAGAAGGATACCGCGGACCGTAATGCGAATGCAGCCTCGAAAGATGACAAGCTCAAGCCCAACAGCAGCAACGACGCAAACCTCAGCCGACGTCTTTCCACCTCTCGCGATTCTCAGTCGCACCAGATCCGCGATCCTCATCCACTCTCCTCTCACCCCGACACGGTCATCTCTGATCTGGCTTGTGAGATCGAAGTTCTGCGTGAAGACCTGCTCTCTGCGCGTCCTTCTACGGAGCCCTCGCCGGAGCTGATTTACCAAGAACCCGTCATGTGGCCCGCCAACATCAGCTACGCCAACTTTTGGGACTATCTTCTCGTCCCCACCCTCGTCTATGAACTCTCGTATCCTCGTCTCAAGAAGATCCGACCACTTTATGTTCTCGAGAAGACTCTTGCCACGTTTGGCACCTTCCTCGTCATCTACGTTATCACCGAACACTGGATCATGCCATTCACTCCTACCGCCGACACGCCTTTCCTCCGCACGTTCCTCCAACTAGCGGTACCGATGATGATCAACTACCTCCTCATCTTTTATATCATGTTCGAGTGCATCTGCAACGGGTTTGCCGAACTCACGCGCTTCGCCGATCGCGAATTTTACCTCGACTGGTGGAACGCAACCAGCATGGACGTTTTCAGTAGAAAGTGGAACAAGCCCGTCCACTCTTTCCTCTTACGGCATGTGTATGCCAGTACGATCGCTGCATGGGGTTTGAGCAAGAGCATGGCCATGTTTTTGACCTTTTTGCTCAGCTCGTTGGTGCACGAGCTCGTGATGGCTATCGTCAGTGGAAAGATTCGGTTCTATCTATTTGCGGCACAGATGGTCCAGTTGCCGCTGATTATCATCAGTCAGATTCCGTTTATCAAGCAGAACGAGACACTGGGGAACATGATCTTCTGGATCGGACTCATGGCTGGATTCCCGCTGCTCAATATTGGATATTTAGTGTATTGATCCGGTCGCCCTTGCAAGCGCTGGACTGACCTTGGATAGGCTCATGTGATGTATTAATGCTTGAGATCACCAGGCTGATTTGTGTAATGCCTAGACAACTACACCCCTCTCTGCGGACACTTTCAGCTGCCCATGCGATCCGAGCCAACGCTTTGGTTCGTTTATTTCAAGTGAGACGGAACGCGGCGGGATTGCGGAGTTGATCAGCGTATCTTAGCATGTGAAGCGGAGTAACAACCTCCTTTGGAGGCCAGACTCCGGAAAGTTGCCGTTTTTTTGCGCGAACCTCTCTCAGACGTTTCGCTGCTCACTGCTTGAATTGTGGGCCCTTTGTTCTTTTGGGCATGAAATCGATTTTCGACGCATAAAGTGATTCGTGGCGTTGGCTGACATGCACGACAAGGTCGTCCCTTTGTTCTATTCACGACTTTGGTCCATTCACCCGCCCGTACAGATGCGGATGACATCAAGCCTGCATACACTGTTGCGAGGCGCAAAACACCACTATGAAGTTTCCCGGATTCGGAGTGGAAAGAAGGTGGTCGAGACATCCCAACCGTCATGAATGCCGAACAAAGGGGGATGGTTGAATCAGACAAAGCGCCCACATGTGCTGTGGTCCCAAGCGAGCTGCCAAGGTGAGCGGCGTACAGCCCCTTTAGATTGCAGTATTGAATTAACGCCCACACGCATACTCGAGGAAGGAAACATGTATGGCAGACCTGTCAAAAGGGTCTGCAAGTCCTTTTGTGACCCGAATCCCTTCTCTCTAAAGATAAAAGTGCCCCTCCTTTCCTCTGCGTCGAGATTCTTCTTGTGCTTCTCATTTCTGTTCCTTGCAATCCTTCACAGCAACTTGTAGAGCAGTGTGCAGGAACAATATGTCAGCCGTCAAACGATCACGTTCAATGACCGCCTATTCTACCACTTCTTCCGCCCACTGCGCTCCAGCTTCTACTTCCGCTTCCACAGATATGCAGCCACTTCCTCGCTTCAACAACTTCCGCCCGGCTCGTTACCAAACTAAAGAAGAGATCGACCGCTTCTTTGGCACCACTTCCGTGCAGAAACGCGAACAACGGCTTCGAGTCCGCGAATCCGACGGCCACGTCTACTTTGACTGGATCGAGAAGGATGAATGGCAACACTTGCTCGCTACAGGCGCGCTTACCAGCCCGAACTCATCAGCGGAGGGGAGGAGGAGAAGCAGTACAGCGACGTACTTGACGCTCAACTCGCCGTTATGTCCAGCAAGTCCGGCGAGGAGTGCGAGTCTGACTCGCCCGGGAAGTGCGGGTCTGTTGGTGGAACGATTTGGCGAGATTAGGATTGCGGGCAGGGACAGCATGGCTGCGGACAAGGGAAAAGATGAGAGGAGGGGAAGGAAGAGGAATAACAGCGCTCTGGCGGGGAGAAATGCGAGGGTAGATGACCAGATTCCATTGGGCGTGGGAGTTGAAAAGAGTTGGATCGATGCACCTGGATACCAACGCAGGCAGAGCGATATCTTCGAATTTACTCCGCGTCATACCTTCAGTGATGATGTTGAAAAGCAGGAGGGAGAGGAAGGAGCCACGCATAGCGACACGGCTCGAATCCATATCTTCCGCATTCCACTCAGCCACCGTAAGCTGGATCAAGAAACGCTCGATCAGACTTTTGGTCTTAACAACCCGCTTCTCGACCTGACTTCCTCCGCTACTCTCCTCAACCCCGCCTCTCGCACCCAGAAGCCAGCAATGCTCCACATCCCATTCAGCTCGCAGCGTTCCAGCGCGATCGAAATCGAGAACGAGACCAGTCCAACATGCTCCAGCCCTCCTCGCAGCCCAATCACAGTCGTAGATGATAACACGTTTGATTCGGCTTGCGGGACACGCAGGGGAACTTTCGGATCTTTGCTCCCTCTACATTGTCCGTCAGTGCAGGTGCTTCCAATGGCCAGCAGGAGGATCCGACACCAGAGCGACACCGCTGTCTCACCCCCTTCTTCAGCCGCTATGGAGTTCCTTCACTCACCCGTGCCAAGCACTCCCTCTTTCTCTCAACCTTGTCAGACGCTCAGACATGCTGTCTCTTTCGACAATCCGCGCCAAGCCTCTTCGCACAACGGCACCGCTCCGCCTGAACCCCTTCCTTTGACTGCTTGGGCTCAACGTCAAAGGTGGCATTCAGCAGGAGTTGAGTCTAATACAACGCCTTCCTCTTCCGTGATAAGGCACCGCACAGTAAGCTCTGTCGCTTCTCTCCGCGAAACGGCGGGTGAACGAACATTGAGAGACACTCAGTCTCCGCTCCAAGCAGCTGCTGCAAAGATGGAGAGAAGCAGAAAAATTTCTGGTTCATCCGAAGGCTCTTGCGCCTCGGAAGGTTGTTTCACCCCTCTCGCACCTCGAACTGGCGCGAAAAAGTTCGACCGAACCCGCACGCAACACCTCGATTCTCTCCAATTGCCTTCCCCAGCAAGTATCGTTTCGCAGCTTCCTTGCTTCGAGAATGCCTCCCCCATGCGGGATCCAGTGCCATGCGCCGAACCACAGCCTTCCGCCCAGCTCAAAGCTGAAAGCATGAATCCGAGTGACACCAAACCAAACATGGGCATGAGTGGCCTAAGGACGGGACCCCAAGTGTACGATGGTCTCGAAATTCCATGCGCCTCGATCCACCTTTATTCGGATCCGGAAGACAATGTCGAACCCGCGCTCGCGTTCACTCTATCGGCAAGCAAACTCAAGAAGCTCAAGAAGAAGAACAACTCGAGCGCTATTGCGAGTGCTGCGGATGGGGAAGGCGCAGATCATTCAAGGCGTTTCTCGGCGACGTCGACAACCGCTACGGGGGTTGATGCGGGACAGCATGCGAAAGGCAGTTCGCGATGGTGGAATCACATTCTGCACAACTAATTGAGACTGTTTTCTGTTGTCTGTTCGCTCTAGAAATTGACTTCAGACCACACTGTTCGACTTACTCCGGCTTCTCGTTAATCTCACTCCATCTAATTCGGCCGTTTGTACTCGAACATCACAGTCGTGGTGGGAGTCTAGTTGGAAGTAATAGCAGTTGCAAAGCGTACCAAGAAACCTATAGTCAGAAAACCGCTGAGAAGAGCTCAGAGAGCAAGCTTGATGCCATCCGCGCCCTCTTCGCGAGCCTCGACGACAAGGAAGCCAGGCTTGGTGATCAGCAGCTCGAGCTCGACCTTCTTTGCGCCCTTGCTTGGGGTTGGGACGGTGAACGCAGCGATGTTCTTGCCAGCAGCTTTGGTGACGGCGGTCTTGATCTCTTCTGGCTCCATTGGCTCGTCGTCCTCGTTAATGTCCTCCTCCTCAGGCTGGATGGTCTCGACCTTGACCTCATCAATACCTTCGTCGAGGGTAAAAGCGACGTTATCGGCGCCGGAAGCGACGGGGAAGCGGTATGACCTGCGCACCGGGAAAGGAGTGTGTGCGGGGACAAGGGTGACGAAAGTGTCGTTGAGAACGAGACCAAGGGGTGCCGAGGTGGTCTCAATCTTGAGATCGGCGACTGAGGAAACAGGAGCAGCGGGGACGCTGTGGATGTACTCGGACTCCTTGGAGCCTTCGGGGGCAGCAGCGATGACTTGTGCCTGGATAGCACAGCCCCTAGCAATGACCTGGTCCGAGTCAATCGAAGAAGTGATCTGTGCACCTCCCTCCTCCGCATCGCCGAACAAACCGGCGAGTCGGTCCGCCAATCCACTCAACCTTGCGCTTCCACCGGCGAGCACAACCTCGTCCACCTGGCACGCCTCCAAACCGCCCTCCTTCAATACCTTCTCCACGTCGGCGACGACCTTGCCGTATGCAGCGCCTGCCAGCATGTCGAATCGCATCCTGTTAACGCTACCGGTGAAGTCGATACCTTCTGCCAAGCTCTCGACCGAGCATGTTGCCGAGTTGGAAGCCGAGAGAGCACGCTTGGTAAATTCGGCCTCGTTGCGCAGCTTAGCCCAAGCGCGCTTGTCGGTGTCGGCAATGGTGATCTTGGTCTTCTTGGTGAACTCCTTTGCGAAAAAGTTGATCAGCGCAGAGTCGAGAGTGGTGCCACCGACGGTCGAGTCGTGGAGGTAGGCGAGGGTTGTGTACAGGCCGGAGCGGGCCGAGAGGAGTGTGAGATTGGTCGAGGAACCGCCCATGTCGACAACGACAACGTTGCGGTCGAGCGACTTGGCGACCGCGTAAGGGGCAGAGTCGACGCCGTCAGGGTGGGCGGGGAGCTGGCCAGGGCCAGCGGGGGAGGTGAGACCGTATGCGGCAAGCGCGGCGGCCGAGGCAGGAATGATTTGGAGAACAATAAGACCAGCCTCTTCAGCAGCCTTCTTCAGCGCGGTGATCTGGGCCTCGGGGTACCACTGGGGCACACTGAGCACAGCACCAGCGATAGGAACTCCAGAGAGGAAGTCCTTGGCGGTGAGGAAGAGGCTGCGGAGGAAACGGACCGAAACATCGTGAGCGGTGAGAGTGGTCTCCTTGCCGTCGATCTCGACCTTGAATCCGGGGGCACCGTTGACGTCAATGACGGGGGAAGAAGATCGCTTCTTCTCCTCCTCCTTGAGATCAGCGAAGGATCGACCAAGCAGGTTCACAAAGCTGTCGATAACGTTAGGAGCGTTGCGCACAAGCTGGGGAGTGGCCTGGTTGGCAAGGTAGACCTGGTCACCGTTGAAAGCGATGCGAGTTGCGAGCTGACGCTCACCATCCTCGTTGGCGATGACATCGGCACGACCACTGCAAGCAAAAGGATGGAAAGACAAAGTGTCACATTGTCAGTACGAGCTACACATGATGAGGGGTGGGAAAGAAGGCTTGGCGGGTGGAAAACGTACTGCTGGTTGATGCAGGCGATCGAGCTGTACGAGTGGCCAAAGTTGATGCCGATCACGGCGCCTGCTGCTTCCGTCATCTTGATTTGAGTATGGGACTTGGTACGGGTATGATGGAGACGAAGGGATGGTGCACGGATGAGGTGGAACCGACCACTGCGAGCTGTTGGTGTATCTCGTTCTCGCATATAAGCTGCAGAACGGGTGTGACACTTGGAAATTCTCGAAAAAGTTTCTTCTCTCCTCGTGTTGCTTTGCAACGCCCAAAAACAAAAAAAAACAAAAAAAAAAAAAACAAAAAAAAAACAAAAAAATAGAATTTCGTATGTCGAATCTTCCGATCACGCGGAGCCGATTGTTGCAGCTTGCCCAACTGCCCACCTCGTCCTTTTCTCGTACGATACACTTTCGATGTAATTTACTCGCTGCTAAACGCCACGCGCGGTACACAAACATGTTGGTCTTGAACCCTGTCGCTGTTCAGAACGATAGCGAGCCCATCTTTTCTCGTCCACGACTTTTCTCGCGGATCCGTTGCAAGACTCATAAGCTGGGATCATAACGCTAAATACATCAAAATGACGACGCGCTCACTGGTGGAACTGCTCCCGCCTTCGATGGAACTCTCCCTCGGCTCCACATTAAGACTCCCAGCGTGCACAACAAATCTTATGCCTTTCAGCATCGATTACGACGGCCCTGCTCCCATCGACTCCTTCTTGGTCCTCCGGTCGTCTTCCCATCTGGAAGGCAACGAAGACCAGGATACATCCTCGGAACAAACGCAGAGCTTTGTCTCCGCATTCAGAGGCCGCGCAATCCAATCTACCCCGCTGCCCCTTCCATTAGGCTACAAAGCAAAAGTCGTCGCCGTATCCCAAATTGCGCCTTCCCCCCTTGCCGAGCTCAGCTCAGGTTCGACATTGGCCAGAAATGATGAAATGCAAGAGCGAGAGAAGAAGCGCCAAAGAGTGCCTAAACCACCAGCAAGGCAGCTAAAGTTCTCCATGGATAGCGACGACGATGATGCGGAGCAAGACGACGGTGAAGACGGCATTGCTTCCCCACAAGAACAAGTGTCGCCTGAACTCGAAGCAGTCCAATGTGAAGCAGAAATCGTGGGCGAAGGGAAAAAGAGCAAGGAAAGAGGAGCAAAGATCAGGATAGCGTCGATTGCAGAGGTAACAGGGGATGAATTGACAGTTTGGGGTCCGGACGGACCGATTGACAAGGGAGACGATACGTTCTTTAGAACCGTGGGAGAATGGTATTCCGTCGTTGCGCCTCTTGTAAGTATCCTTCGCTCATCGATGCCTTGTCTGTTCTTGCGATTCCGCAACTGACATCCACCCAACGCTTTGTTCTTCATACGGATCGAAACAATCGCAGTTGCATGCATGACACCGTCGCCTTTCCCAGGGAAATCCCGCAACCCTTACAGTGCTTCATAACGTATATTTTCCACAAACGGATCGAAATGCAGTATATATGCATCGCAGTGTCTGTGCCCTGTGTGTGCTCGTCGAGTTGTCTTCTTCGCCGATCTCTGCTTGGTAGAGTATCACGATGGGCGCCAGTTAGTTCCACCTCCCTGACGTCTGTTTTCCGTTTCCTCCGATCAACCTCGCTCTGACTCTTGCTTCTAACCCTCAATTTCTATTCAGAATCATTCACAGTAAGAACCTTCGCCTTCCTGTCCTGTGCAACCACGGAAACCGTTCGCTCAATTTGGCACGTTCGCTATTTGTCATGGGTATGGTCATCCGTAGAGCGAAAAATGCCTCCCGGGTCAAGGCAACGGCCGAGCAGCACGAGCGGCCAAACGCTACCGTGCCGAACGCTCCGCCCTCGAACGTATCTCGAAGGGGTCGATTCGAAGACTAGCTCGCCGAGGCGGGGTCAAGCGTGAGCCATTCGCAACCACCCCCCCACTCCTTTGTCCAATCTTCTCGCACGTTGAGCCCATCACCTTCTGACTCATGGTTTCTTTGCTCTGGATTGTTGCATGGCGTAGGTATCGCAGGTACAGTGTACGAAGAAGCCCGATTTATCCTGAGCGATTTTTTAGCCCGTGCTGTCAGAGATTCTATTGTGTATTCTCGTGAGTTCCCCCCTACCCTGTTTACACTGGAAGGACTTTGAGGTGTTGACGACAGCGAATCTCCTTTTGTATCAATACACGGGTACGTAGAGCATTGCAACAGAAAAACAGTTATGACGATGGACGTCATCTACGCGCTAAAACTCCAAGGTCGGACCCTTTACCACTTTTAACCAAGTGGCACAACCTTGCCTTGTCGCTCCCAACTGCTTCGATTACGCAAAAACTTTGCCCAGAATTGCATCACCTCATCCCACTCTCCTCCCCGTAACATGCTTTCCTCTCCACCATCAGGTGCCAGTGGTAATCTGTGAAGCTGCAACCCCGAGGTTGCCTTGCGGTGTGAGCTCCACTTTGATGCCTCTTTGGATACGTCTGATCTTGATCTGTAGATCTGCAGCACGGCCGTTCTACTCGGATCCTTCAGAGTTGGGTGAGAGACAAGTTGGCCAGATACGGAAACTATGCTACCCAGTGCTTCCCTTGGATCGGGATGTGTTTTCGTATGGGCGACCAGGGTTTCAAGTGCGACAGTTGCGCCTTGACCGAATCCGAACATGTGAATAGAGTCAGGTGGCCATTTGCAGTTATCCACCAGATGTCCGATCACCGTTTCAAGGTCGTTCACTGTACTGATGGGATTCGGCTTTGTGAGCAGTTCTCCAAACTGATCGAAGGAGGGGTACCACATCCAGTGCGGTCCTTCCAGAAACGGCACTGCATGAGGAGCCTGTAGTGTGAGCACTGCTGTCTGTGGAAGCGTCCTTTGGAGACTCTTCCCTAGATTGAAGAAGCCGTTGTCAGAGTCCCCAAGGCCATGGAGGAGGATGAGAAGGTTTGAATCCACTCCGGTTGGAGACTGTGCATAGTGGTGTGCGGTGAACTTGCCCAACGCGGGAGAAGGAAGCAGCGGCTTTTGTACAGCTTCTATCGTTGCGTCGATTTCCATTGCAACCGTTTCTGCCGACATGATGCGGTGTGGGAGGCAGGTTCTAGCCACCGGAAACAGGAGGAATTGCAGCAACCTCTTCGCCGCCGTGCAAGTCCCACTCGTTGATCTCGTCGATTTCAATCAGTGTATTGTCTACACTCCACCTGCAGCCTTGGAGTACAGCCTGGGCACCTTTCTCGGTGTATTTTGTGGCAATGAGTGAGATAAATGAGCTAAGAGGCAAGGGCGTGCTGGGAAGGTCAAGCGTCTCAGAAGATAGGCCGAGGGTTGTTCGAACAGACGCAAAGTAATAGACTCGCACTGACGGCGAGCCACCTAGAAGGACGCTCGACAGATAGAGAGCAACGGATCAGGACGGAACTAACAGGAGAGCGGAAGAGTGATAGACAGGGCAGACTTACTCGACATGATGTTGCTGGTGAGGTGAGTGTGAGGAGCCAAAGAAGCGACAAGGTGTGTGGTACGTGCATTTTTGAGAAATCTCCCTCCACTCGGACACACAAGTAACATTGTTGGCCAGTGGAAGCAAAAATGAATGCAGAAGGAGGAGCAGACAGTACTATCATCGGCCATTCTGCAGTTGTTGGTGAAAAGAGATATGTTGATGGCTCCAAGCAGCTCCTGAGGTAGCTCCTGCCCTTCTGTCTACCCTCAGTAAAAACCCTCCTGAACCTTTCAACAGCTTTGAGCTGCTCAGAATTGTCAAAGATGGTGACCTCTTCATGTCCTCCTCCTTTTAAGATAGAACCACTACAGCATGTACTTTGTAACACCAGCTGTCAAATTTTTTGTTCTCACTGCATGCCATCGTTTCTGGTCATCACAGTGATGTGAGTCTCATGGTCTGTCACAATCAGAAACACCTGATTGTCACGATCAAAACACATCAAGGGTACCATAGTTTCACGGGTACTACCGTAACTACGTTACCTGCTGTATGCCGTTGTGCTGGGCAGGGTTTGGCACACAGGGCCATCTCTCGCATCCTTTCAGCTATGTACGTCATAGTTATGTCAGTGCGGAAGTGACACTGGACAAAGCTATACACGACTCTGCCATACTGTGGCTTACGAAGATCGGCCTTGCTCAACTTCAGCCTTCACAGTCAAGCGAGTGATGCAGCCACGCACTTCATATGCATCAAACATCACATGTCAAGATTCCAGATCATGATGAGGGGATATCATTGCGAACCGAACCACGTCAGCCCATCTTTAACCGTACATGTTGTTGTTGTTGTTGTTTCCCCTCCCACTGGCACCACCGGCACCACCCATAAAGTTCCTGGCCATGTCCCTCAGAGCGGGGTCATTCATCATGGCGCTCATGTCCGGCATTCCACCGCCTGAGCCGAACCTCTCTGCTGCCTGTCGCAGCATGGGGTTGTTCATCAACGACGTAAGACTGTCTGGGTTGGACATGAGGTTCTGAGCCATCTGAGCGATCATTGGGTTGTTCATCATGGCTGCCAGATCCGGCATGCCGCCTGCGCCAAAGTTAGGGAATCCACCTGCACCTGCATCAGTGTCAGCAGCTGGCGAAGCAACGGCATCCCTCGACGTAGAGGTAGGGTTAGCGGACGAGGAAGAAGTGGAAGATGAGACCTGCTCCTTGGACGCAGCAAGACCTTTCTTGAGGACCTCATTGGTGGGGTCGACCTCGACACCCTTCTGGTATGCCTCTACTGCTTCCTCATACCTGCCGGAGGAGAAAAGGGCGTGGCCGAGCCTGCTGTATGCCTTACCGAACTTGGGGTCGATCTTGCTGGCCTGCTTGGCGTCATCGATGGCCTGGTCGTGCTGGCCAATCTGGCTGAAAGCAGCAGCACGGTTCGAGTAGTAGACAGGCGAGTTGGGGTTGAGCTCAATCGCCTTTCCATATGCCTCGATGGCAGCGCCGTAGTCCTTACCAGACATGGCCTTGTTGCCCTCGGCCTTGAGCTGTTCTGCCTTGGCAAGGTCATCTGCGGAAGGAGCGGCAGCAGATGAGGATGCAGATGCGGAGGAAGAAGCAGCAGCAGGAGCCGGTGTAGCGCCGCCCATCTTGGCCTGCGTCTTGAGGAAGATGTCAAAGATAGCCTGGAGACCGGGACCCGAGCCGTACTGTGCCTGTTGCTCTGCGGAAGATGTGTTGATGCCAAAGGCTTCGGAGACGTTCTTGGCTGCGTCTTGCAACTTGGCTTTTTGATCGGCGGGAACCGAGGAAGCGGACTGCTGGAGCCACTGTGCAACGGCGTACGCCAGCGGTGTTTGCTGTGACGACATTGTGTGTGGTGTACGAAGCTCGATCTGTTGCGGTCAAGAGATACGTTCCAGCCGGCGTAAGAAATACGAGGTCAGCGCATGTTTGGGTTTGTAATGTGACCTTCTTCTGGATGCAACGCTGGAGGAATCAGAATGCTTTGTATCTGCATGGTTTGACTATGTAGTCTAACATGTATTTGTGAAAGTGAAAAGGTGGTGATCATCATGCGAGAATCCCCCTGTCTGATGCGCCTCTTGCTGCTTTTGAGGCGCAAAGATAGATCTCGACGTTGGTCGACCAGAAGAAGGCTGGGACGGTGTAGAGAGTTGGAGAGACTTACACTGTGGACAAAGCGGTGTGACCCGGTGTGTACGAGTGGATAAGATGCGATGGATGTAGGAAAAGGAACTGTGATCGATAGGATGGTAGTTGTGGAAGTTATAAGAAACAGGTTTAGTTGGCTCGGGATCCGAGTGGCAAGTGCGCGTTTGTGGTGTCAAGTGCCCAATACGCAGCTCAACTCGTGGCTGAAAGGTACTAACTGAACTGTACTGTATTGTATTGTACTGTACAGTACAGTACAGGTAGAGTACAGGCACGACTTTCCAGACTTTGAGCTAGGGCCGTGCAGACGTGGCTTTTAGCTTGAATCCAATCTGGACTCAGCGCGTACTCGCGTATTTCTTCCCTGAACGTCTCTCGCCTTCCAGCTTCCTCTCGAATCCCTGCGCCGCACGCCAGATTTCACGTTGTTGCCTCGCACGATTCAACATGCCCACGTTTTCGTGGCTTTGGTGCTCTGTCAGACACGCTTTGTCTTGTGCAGCTGCCAAGAGAGGTTCTGTGAATACCGTACCATTCCAATGATGAGCGAACAATGAAGATGAGACGAATGGATGTACGAAACAACGAATCGTGAATGAAGACGAAAAAACAGAGCCGACAGAGTGAGTCTCAACCTTCTGCCAGCTAGCAAATATGGGATGGGATGAACATTCTAAAAGGGGGCGAGAGCGAATCCGCGGGTATGTCAAGTATACTGTGTATCATGTTGAAGTATGTCTGATAATGCAGCAGCCGCGTGCTTTGATGTTTACTAGCATATTCTTGCCGCTGCTGCTGTTGTTATTGTTGCTGGTGGAGGTTCCAGAAGAGCAGATCTGCCCTCTCAACCACGTTATCCTCTGTCAGCTCCTGCTGCAGGGCCAATGTTCTGATTCTAGCCACCAGATTTCGCAGTGTCCTCCTCGAGATCGTGATGGTTTCGGCGAGATCTTCTTTATCCGTCATATCCGTCTCCTTTTCCTCTGCCGCCGGCGCATACTTCCTCAAAAATGGATGTTTTAGCAGCTCCGGGATCGTCGCCCGTTCCTCAGAGCCATATCTCAACGCCGCTTGGACACAATCCAGCAGCTCATCATCCACCTCCATCCTCTCGGGATACCTTGGATCTCTAAACCGATTCCAAACGATCTCGTGCTCCGGATCTATGATTGCTTCCAGCTTCCTGTTGGCAGGGACTCGATCGAATGGCGGCCTTCCCCAAATCATCTGGTACAGAATGCATCCCAGCGACCACACGTCGCTCGGCTTTCCGGCTTTGTACACCCTCCTTCCCTTGGCACGAGCGATCTTGATCGCTTCAGGCGCCATGTAGTTGGGCGTTCCAATGATGTTGTCGCGCGAAATGTGCACTGTGCCCTTGGGGATCTTTTTCGAGATACCAAAGTCGATGAGTTTGATCCGGTTGTCAACCATCAGAAAGTTGGCGGGTTTCAAGTCAGCATGGACGAGATTAGCTTCGTGGATGAAATGAACCGCTTCGAGCATCTCGCGGAAATAGTGAGCGATCGCTTCCCTTGGCAGTGGCGATTCTTGTGCAAGAAGGGTACCGAAATCCCCTTCACCAAGCTCGATCAAAATACGCAGCTTATCCGGTGTGCCATTCTTGTCCACCGTGACATGGTGTCCAAAGTAGCGCAAAAGGTACATCTCACTGCCCTCTAGATCTGACAGCGTGCGCAGCAGGTTGGCTTCGGCGATCAGATCCAACTTGTCCTGCTCGCTCTCGATCTGTTTGAGGTCGACCTGCTTGAGCGCAAAGAACGCTTGCTGTTCTTCAGGCACGGGCATCTCGTCGATCATCTGCGTCTCCGAGTTTCGCACCTTCTCGGAAACGGGACCTCGTAGGACGTGGACTGTGGAGAACCCACCCTTGGTCAACTGCTTACGGCGGAACTTGAATCCAGGCAACTTGACGCAGCGTGTGGATCCCGCGATCTCCTTCATAAAACGATCTTGCTGGCTGAGCGGCTTTTGTATCTGCCGCGTCGTCTCAGCCCAGATGGACTCGTGTCGAATCTCGGAGTACAGACGACCTGCTTCTTCCTCTGCTGGCTCGTCGTTGTTCTCTTCCGATGCCTGTGTTGTCGGAACAGAGGCTGACGACATGGTGGACGAAGCCCTCAACAGGCCGTCGTGGCCAGGCCCGACTGGTTTGGACGCAGATGGTCGCGCGGCTCCAAGATCGTTTGGCGAAGGCGCGACAAGTCGCCGTTGCGCCATGGGGTCAACGGGTGCCGCAATGTTGGAAGCGAGGAAGTTGTGGATTGCCTCAGCTTGCCCTCTGGTTGGGTGGATAGAGCCATTCTCTTTAGCTGACAAGGCCGGCTCCAACACACTTCTTCTTGCTAGCGGGTGAGCTTCGTTCCGGCGAGGTGGCGGTGGCTGCATCTCGTAGTCTTGATATTCGATATCTGCATTGGCCTCATTATGGGACGGCCTGGATTCTGGACCCGGAGAGCGCACGAGCGATGCTCTCTCCATCATCTCCGCCCTCATCCTTTCTTTCTCCGCATCATATCCGTATGGCAAGAAACGTCGATCCGGTCTCTCGGCCGCGTCAGCCGAGCCTGGTCCTGCACCTTGTCCAGATCCATACCCCGAGCCGGACCCGGAGCCAGAATTGGAGTTACGATCCTGATTGTGGCGCGACGGACGCTGTTGAGCGTTCTCAGGACTGGCACTTTGAGCCCCTTCCCTGCTTTTGTTCGCTGGGTTTCCCTCGCCCTCCTCCTCTTCTATGTCGTCATCTTCATCGTCGGAATACCTCCTGACCACCCTTCTTGCCGGCGGATGGCGATTCGAGGAGCGTGTGAGCGTGCGGAGGCTCCGTGCTGCACTGCGTTGGGCTGTAGCCGGCGCGGCGGCGGCAACAGCGGCACTTGAACGAAGCGCACGACCGGCCATGGCGGGAGTGCGGTATCCTGAAGATGGTTGAACACTCGAAGATCCCGCTCGAGGAGCATCGTCAGGAGTATCGTGTTTGACCGAAGCACGTTCTTCGATCGGAGCATATCTGACATTCTTCTCGTCGTCGTTGTCTGCCTTCTCCGAACTGCGTCTGCGAGTCGGCAGGACTGTGCTGCTACTGCGCAGTTCTGCATCGTAGAGAGGAGAAGCACTTCCGTGAAGGGAGGCTTTCGCCATGCGAAGGGGTGGGGAGCTTTTCGACCTCAGCTCGTCGTGCTGAAACGCCGGACCGGAAGCAAATGGAGACGAGCGACTGTATGGTTCTTGTGCCTGAGCTTCGCGGAAGATGCTCGCTGCTCTCAGATGTTGCGGCTCCTCCGGATGTAATGCCGCGTGCACAGCTCGACGCCCAGTCCCAGGTGAATCATCGTAGGGATCTGAATGTGTTTGTCTCTGAGCCTCGGCTGAGACTCGATAGGGCCGTGCGCGCGTCGATGCTGCAGTGATTTGCGGTTCAGGGGCATCTGATTCTGTTTCAGTGTCTCCAAGGAAATGACTGACAGGTGCTGGCGGAAGCGGACTGTCGCCGATGGTAGCATTGGCACGGTCGCTCGGTGTCTGATCTGAAACAACGCCACCATGTCTCGTCGATCGTCGCAGGACCGGCGTTGACGGCGGCAAGTCATTGTATCTGGAGACCGCAGTCATGTTGTAGCAAAGCAGACCTCGCCGCTTGACGACTGCTAGATGGATGATGGTGGTGGCAAAGCCCAGTTGCGAAAATTGACAGTTGGTGCGAGTGTGTCTTTAGAGCAACCAAGACGGATGCATGTTTCCTGCTCGCTCTTCCCTCTCAGTTGGCGGATATGCGGGGATAGCTGGATGGTTGGTTGACTCCACCAGCTGCGAGAGCAAGATCGAGTTGAGCAAGGCTGGTGTGGTAGAGCCGGAAAACGAGGTCAAGAAGGATGTAGAGTGGTGCAAATAGTGACAATCACGAGCAAGCTCGAACCACCTCAAAGTCAGGTGGCCTGGTCGGTCTGCTTGCTCGAGTGGATTTGCTGCAGTGTGGAAACTCTCCAAGCCTCGCATATTCTCACTCTCGCAACCTCACATCTCCTAGCCCTGCCACGAAGCATGACTTTGCCCTGAGCGGTTGCTTTCGCTCACGATCCCATGCAATCCGACTCTGACCCAGTCTCGTTCGAGCGACGCTGCCTCGCTGCCTCGCTGCTTCACTGCCTCACTTGTTTCACTTGTTTCACTTGTTTCACTTGTTCCTTTTCCGCTTGCTGCAGCAGCCAGCGTCAAAGTCAACACACGCGCTCAGGCAAAAAAAAAAAAAAAAAAATACTTCAACGCATTTCGCGTGTCATCTCTGCACGTGACCTTCTGGTTTTCTCAAATTTCGGAATTTCTTCATGTGAGATCGAGCATACATTTGTCCGTGTCAACGTGCCACGAGACCTTCGCCATCTCGCCACTACAACGACGGCGGCGCTTCAAGGCTGCTTCTTTGAAGCAGCAAAGGCATTCCAGACCTGCTCAGCATATCCGAGCACTGCCTCCTCCTCGTACCTTCTTCCTACAATCTGAATTGCCACCGGAGCGTTGACCAGCTGCTCTGCATTCCAAAGCTTGTACCACTTCTCGTCATCTGCCGACAGGAACTCGCTTCTCGACGCCTTTCCGTCCACCACAGGATCGACTTTGGTGATCGGTAGTACGACACATGGGTAGTCGACTAGGTTGAAAAGGCCCGTGTACGAAATGTAGATCTCATTTCCGGGAGGAAGAGCCGTGTAGGCCATGCCAGGTACGATGAGGATGTCAATCGGTCGGCCGTCTTTAGTGTGCTGGGCCGTGGCATTCCAGTGATCCAGGTAGGCTTTCTGGAATTCCAGCTTGCGTTTGTTCGACTGCCAAACTTCAAAACCACCATATTCTCGTTGGCCAATGCCCGACAAACAAGGTCCGAGAGGTTCGTTGAGCGGCGCGATGGCGGCCTCGATGTCCTTGCCTCCGTCAGCACAAAATGCTTCGCCCATGATCTTCAGCGCATCTTCCGTCTTGTATGCTTCAAAGCTGATCACCTCGTTGTCAGGAAGAGCCGAGAGCACCTCCTTTATGGCTCGCTCGAAAGGAGGTGAGGGTTTCACGATGCCGTCGTGCCACATGACGCCGATGTTGAGCTTCTTCTGCGTGCGTGCTTGCTGGAAACGCTCTTCATTCCACGGCATCGAGGGTGTCTGAGGGTCCGAAAGCCATGGCTGCTGTGCAAGCACTGCCTTGCTGAATTCTGTCAAACCCGACAGTGAGCGACTAAGCGGCCCCACCACGGATGGAATTGTGATCTGCCCGAGCAACGAGTTGACAACACCTTCGTAAGGGAACCTATGCGAGCAGGGTCGCAGTCCAAAGACGCCGCATAGCGCGGCAGGGATCCTCACCGATCCGCCCACATCCGTACCCACGCCCAACGGCGAGCCCTTCATCGCAATCAAAGCTCCTTCACCTCCCGAAGATCCGCCGGGATGCAGTGTACGGTTGTGTGGGTTCAGGGTAGTGCCCCAAAGATAATTCGACGTTTCCGAGTTCATGATCGTCTGTGGCAGGTTGGTCTTGACAAAGGGCACAGCACCGGCGTTCTTGAGCAGTTCAACGAGAACAGAGTCCGATGTGGATGGCTTGTTTGCATAGCTGATGTAGCCGATGGTCGCATCGGAGCCTCTGATCTGGAATTGGTCCTTGACGCTGATTGGCAGTCCGTGTAGTGGGCCACGTACTTTACCGGTTGACTCGACAGTGGCATCCAGCTCTGCAGCCCACTTTCTAGCGTCATCAAAGTGGATCTCGGTTAGCGGATTTACGAGTTGATGAGCAATGCAAGTCCTCTTGATGAAAGCCTCGAGCACCTCCACAGCAGTGTAGGCACCACTAGCCAGCTTTTTGAGAAGAGCAGAGACATCGTCTGTCTCTGTGATCTCGATCTCACGTTCGGAGAGTATGCCACTTGATCGAGGAAAATCAACAACGGAATCGGTGCTGACTGGAGGCAGAGACTGCGGCGCCACTTTGTACGATGCAGGGATCAACGCTTCCCTCTGCGCGCGCTTTGTTTCAGCAACTTCTTGCCACGACATCATGTTCGCGAAGGAGTCCTTGAAGGCGTGGCCAAAGGGTTTTCTATACAGTGACGAGAGACTGTGAGGATAGCGAAAAGAAGGTCAAGAAGTGGCTCAGAGCCGGTTTCTCGCAGTATCTGAGAAGGACGGTGCGCACGGATACCAATTTTCCTCATTTCATAGCCGCGCTCTGAAAATTGTGGGGAAGCGCCTGCACAGATATCAAGGACCATCCCACAGTTTCATATCTTGTTGCTCACACGAACCGAGGAAGGATCACTACATATCAGTTTAGCATCACGAGATCGTTGGAGTAAGTGGATTTCATCGACGGACATCGTTCTTTGAGGAAACTCATGGATTCTGGTAAACGGCTACACCTTTCAGCGGCCAGCAGTTTGTGCCTTTTGTCGGAGCGAAGCCAGACTGTAGCTCTATTCGTACGTGTAAGTCTCTTCGGGCTCATCCTCCAGGGACGTATCATCATCTTCGCTTGCGGTCGCAGTGGCGGTTGCCAGCGAAGCATCGGTCGACCGAGAAGCAGTAGTTGCCCGAGACTCAGTGGTTGTCCGAGAAGCAGTAGTTGTCAACGAGCTAGTGGTGGAATGAGCGGCAACATTGAGCAATGTGTCCACCCTCTGCGACGTAGTCGCGATGGCAGTGGCGGACGGGAACACTGGGTTTTCGTATGCCGGCTCATCAACGCTGGAAACCGCCTTTGCAGTTGCGCTAGAGATCACCCGGGCAGAAGATGACGGCTCTACCGGGGTCGATTCTACAGAGACAGTTGCAGTGGAAGCGTGCGTACCGGTAGGCGACGAGGTTGCGACTTCAAATCCAGGTGTCGTAGCGACCTGGATCTGAGGAGTCGCAACGTAGAGCGTGGTGTATGCGCTCTGGGTTACTGCTGGTGCGGACACACTGGTCTCATCAGCCATCTGGCTTAGAGAAATCGCAACATAGAACGTGGTGTACGCGCTCGAAGTCACCAAGGGTGCGGGCACGCTGGTCTCAGCGGAATGACCCGTTGCTTGGGTGGATTGCAGGGGGGCCGACGCCGCCCTGTTCAGAGAAGCAGCAACGCCCGAAGTGACCTGCTGTGTCGCAAGCGACGTGTAGACGTGCGTGGAGCCCGTGGACCTGGTAGAGGTCGCAACGCTGTTCACACGAGCAGTAGAACGCGTTGTTCCATACGTCGTACTGGTGAGTTGGGCGTACGTATTAGACGTCGAGGATTCAAGAGCTCCGAAGCTCGTCTCCTCTGTAGTCTCTTTGCCTGTCTTGGACACGCTAGCAGATTCAGTCTTTTCTGGCTCATCGTCCACCACGGAGGACTCGGGAGAAGCCGCAGTCCTGGTCGCAGCCGCAACCCCAGTCTCCTCAGATACAGCAAGCGACGTTGACTGAGCAGTAGAAGGTGCAATGTCGATCGTAGAAGCCAAACCAGATGTTGTGCGATACAAAGTCGAGTAGGCAACCAAGCTTAATGGTACAGGTGCACTGGCCGCTGTCGTCCCTGTCTGAGGAACCGTGTTGTTGAGACTGGCATCTACGGATTGTGTGGCAGAAGCCGTGGTCAGTGAGGATGCAGGCTCATTGAAAGGGGCAGAAGCGGATCCAGACAGAGATGCGGTCGCAAGTACTGTGGAGGGTGCGGTCGCGGGCGCGGTAGCAGGTTCCGTAGCCAGAGAGAGAACAAGCGCAGTGGCCGGTGTGTTGGAATTCACGGTTGTAGGCACTGTATTGATCAGTGAGGAGTCGCTAGCCTGAGTCGGGAGTGCACTGGATGTTGCGATGCTAGTCGTGTATGCCGCAGCGATAAGCGTCGACTGAGAAGTAGCAGTCGCAGTCGCAGTTGTCAGCACACTGCTGCTGGCAGGAACGCCGGTGAACGTGGTCAAGTAGTCCGACGACACTGTCGCGGTAATTGCCGTGATCTCTTGCGTTGCTGTAGCCTGCAACAAGCTCATCTCCGATTGCAACGAGCTTGTAATCGACTTCAACACGCTGTTGGAGCTGGCTACGAGCTGAATGCTGTTGGCGAGGGATCTGGGATCACCCCATGGTGTCACCGTTTCCGTTGGTGCCGGAGCGACGTACTTGGCGTTTGCGGAACCTGTGGCCCATGATTGCTCCAACACCTGGCCGAGCTCATCGTTCTGTGTTTCCACCCACCTAGACGGTCGAGATTTGATCGACTGGCTAAAGTTGCCGCCAGAGGGAATAGTCTCGAGACCTTCCAGCAGAACGGCTGCCATTCCTTCGATGGCGTGGTCGTCGATATGGCAGTGTATGATGTTGGCTGCGGCATGGTCGACGAGATAGCGGATGGCTACCCAGGAGTTGGAGTCAATATCGAAGCCGTCGCGCAGGGGAGGAGTGTCAAGGTTGAATGTACGACCCAGAGCTTGTGCCTCAGCCACCGTGTCACTTGGGAAAGGGCCGGCGCCGCTTCCAATGATCCAGAATCGTCGTGAATGCATGTGGAAAGGATGTGGGCTGTTAGGCCCGCCTACGATCGAGTAGATGTTGTTTTCCATGATTATATCCACTACCGTGCCAAAAGGGATACCAGCATAGGGCGTCATCTGGTTAGATGTTGCGTTCCCATCCGTCGCGTTGAAGAGCATCGGCCGCTCGTCAGCTAGATGAACAGTGTCGAGTGGCATGGTCGCAAGCTGCCACACATTTAAACTATTCTGTGAGGCAACAGCATGGAGCGTCATATTCGACGTCTTCGGGACCGTCGAGATGGGGTCGAAAGGCTTGCTCAGATTTTGCTGCCATTTGACCACAGAAGGGTCGGTGACAAACCCACTCATAGGCACATGAGCAGTGGTCAGAGTGCGCATCGCATAGCCGAAGTCCTCCTCCAGCCCAGGTGACCATGTACCGTCGATTTCATCGATGTAAGAGAGAAAAGCATGTCCCTCGATAGGCTGTAGCGCACGAGCTCCAGTCAGGCGAATGGGGAAGACGTTACCATTTAGGTCCGGGTTCAGTTCAACCATGACGCTGAGCCGGCTACCGATGGTGATCTGAGCCCAGTCAACCTTCATCGGCTCGATATAGTGACCGTCAACAGCCACAATCCACATCTTGTGCGAATCGATGCTGACGCCATAGTACCAGTTGGTAGCTGTGTCGATGATCTGCAGATTTAGCCACTTTCTGCCTTCGCTGATCGCCTTTGCAGCGCTGAACACCGTCAAAGGGGCAGTGGTGTTCTGACAAACACCGCCATACCTGGTGTCGAGAGTGCCCTTCACGGTGTAACCAGATTTGGGCGGTACGAGGGAGACGCAGCCTTTCGAGGTAAGGCCTTCAGGATTGGTTGAGCTGAAATTCTTGAGCAAGCTGGCCTGAATTGGGGAAATGACCTTGGTCCAATCGTTGACGCAATACTGACGTCCTCGGCCATTAATGTGCAGCGAATCAAAGCAGGCGGGGGGAACACCAGTTTCGTGGACGACAAGTAGCATGTCGGTGTGGTTGATGTGCCAGTGGTCCGACAGCGCCATGACTTGGAAGTCCTTCTCGGCAGCCTCCATCTGATCGATGTCGTCTTGGCTTGTGCTGATAAAGCTCCACGGCTTTTTCCTGTTTGCCTTCGGTCGAATGTAAATGGTTCCTCGCAGGCCATCCGCGTAGTATCCCCTCTCATGGCTGTGATACCAATAACCACCGTATTGATTGATCAGCTTGAAGCGATACGTGTAAGATTGGCCTGTGTAAATGTTCCACTGTGAGAGTCCAGGCACGCCGTCCATTTCGGGGCTACCAATCTGGTGGATACCGTGCCAATGAATCGCAAAAGGAACTGGACTCTGGTTGTTGACTGTGATCTCGATGTCGTCGTTCTCATCCCAGACGAAGGGATCCGCTGGAAATTTGCCATTCATGAGAAAACCAAGTCGCTCGAATCCGTCTGGGCTGATGTTGCCTTGAGTGACAGTCATGTTGTAAGCCTTATCCGGAGCTGGAAGAGCGACCGCATCTCGACGGTAGAGGTGGGTGGGATGAACGAAGCCAGCTGCGACAGAGCCTGACGAGATCTGGTTGTGTCTCTTGACGAGCAACCGGCGATGAACGCTTTCCTCTCCGTCAAATGGCGGCTGCGCATGCTTCACCGCTGTGCCACTAAGAGGTCGCGGTCTAGAGACAGGGATTGCTGCAGAAATCGATCCGGAAGGAGCTGCCAAGAGCACGAGAAAGGAAGTCACCAGAGTCAGGAAGAGCGCCAAGCTTCGCCGTCCCTGATCTGGAGGTCCTGGAGATCCGTGCATGGCCCGCATCGCACTGAGCCTGTCAAGTATTGAAGAGATCAGGACGGATGAAAACGTGGGTCACACGATTGAGTCGCTGCAAGGAACAGCCTCGTGAGGTGTTGCGGTGAGGAAACGTGGGTGCGCTATCTGGAAAAGACCTTCTTCGGTAGCTGATAGGGTCGCTCGGGTTTCCAGGGGCGTAGCCACTCTCTGAAGCGAATCTTTTTATACCTTCTTCCACAACTTAGGTTCCAGGAAAGGTTGGCGTCGTGGCGCCGTCTTGAACAAGCGGGCAGGTCAGCTGTGATGACTGCTTCCGTACAAGTACCGTTTCCAGCCTGCTGAGCGAGAAAAGAGAAGCCGAGGAAGAGAGTAGCGTGGGAAGGTGCAGAGTTGGTGCTGCGCAGCAACACTTGGACCGTCGGTACATCCGGCCGCTACACGCATCCGTCCTCTCCCAGTGGAACGTGTCACCATCCTGTCGGTGCTGAGTTGGTGTGCAATCCCATCGGTGCCTCCCGAAGGTTGGAAAGACGAGCGCGATCTTTGATCGAGTTCCCACCCATTGCCCAAAAGATGGGCCAGATCGATTAGGATGCTCGGGCTTGCCGAAACAGCATATCTTGGTGAGACCGTCTTCTTGTGGTCACTCTAGACAGCCGTCACACGTGTCTGTTTAGCACTGTGCCTTGGGCGGCGAGCTTGCTTTGTACATTTCCGGCACATCCGACGAATTTCCCATGACCACCTGTTCACGGTGCCAGAGTATTTCCGCACCACAGTCACAGCGTAGCTTGAGCTTGTTTGCTGCAATTCCGCATCGGAATGCGTCCGACTCGAGGTTCCGTGTGATGCGTTCGTTGGCCAGGTGGGATCCCTGTGAAAGGACTTGCTCGTGTTTCAGGCAGACGGGAGGCACTCTCCCGGTGGATTCTATGTATTTATTGTATTGTGTCAGAGGAAAGACAGAAAGGAGCGCAGTGTACCCAGATGGAGAGTGTTGGTGACTGAAGGTGATGGGCATGATGGAGCATCGTGAGAAAACAAAGGCTCCAAGCTGGCAACAATGCGCACGGCGATCGAGAAATCAGAAGCAACAATCTGTTGCAGCAGGGTGCCAATGTTGAATTCTTCCCAGAGACAATGGGACCAGAAAGGCTGAGATGGCGTTATTTACAATGCGTGGATCCGCGAGAGACGGACTAGCGTCTTAAGCCTCACCGATCCTGTCGCCAGGCGGCATCACTCCAATGCTTAGTTGGCGTTGGCAGGGATGCGGCCGTATGCCCTACGGTACATGTGGTCGACGTTCTCGAGGTAGTAAGCGCCGGGCCACAGGTTCTCGAGCTGGCCAACGGGCTTGTGGTTGACAGCGTTGTGGGTAGCCTCGCGCGTCTTGAGGGCCTCAACGTAGGTCTGGCAAGGAACTACCTTCATGCTGGCAAGGCGGTTCTTGAGGTCAGCTGCCTTGACGAGCTGCTCCGTGGGGCCGTTGACGCGGATGGCGAACATCGAGGCGGCAGCACCAGAGCCGAACGAGTAGAGGAGGATGCGCTTGCCCTGGATTTCTTGCGAAGGGATGTTGGAGAGCAAGGAAACGAGACCACCGTAAAGCGAGGCAGTGTACATGTTACCGCATCGTCGCACAGTGTCCATACCGGGCTCGAGCTTGGTCTGCTGGAGCTCCTTGCCATAAGCAGCGAAGGCTTTCTCGACGTCCTTGTTGGTGATGGTGGACTTGCGGTCAAGCTCGGCAAATTCGGCAGGAATCGAAGCGTACTTCTCGTTCTTGGGGTCAGAGGCAAAGTCGTTGTAGAGCAATCGGCCGAAACCCTTCTGGACAAGCTTCGAGTAAGGGCTGTGGAAGAGAGTGTAGTCAAAGTCGTCGACCTTGATCGAGGCGAGGTTCGAGGCTTCCGAGTGGCCGTTGGTACCGTTGGTGGCAGTGTTGCGGAGCTTGGCAGCTCGCTGACGGTAGGCGTCGTAGGTCTTGTCGAGGCATCCAAGGTAGGCTTGGATGGTCTCGGGGCCGTCGACTTCGGGGTATTCGGACGAGAGGTTGGGCTTGTAGAAGTCCCAGAAATTGCTCATGTGGGTGCCGTGGGCCGGCTCAAAGACAAGGGGAGCATCAGGGCCGATGAGCATGGCAACGGCACCAGCACCACCTACGGGACGGGCCGAGCCCTCGGCGTAGATGGCAATGTCACCAGCAACAACGATGGCATCACGGCCGTCCCACGAGCTGCTCTCGATCCAATTGATGGCGTTGAAGAGAGCAGCGGTACCACCGTAGCAGGCGTTCTTGCTGTCGATGCCCTCGATGTTGTTGTTGCCAGAGGGTGCAAAAAGGTCCATGAGAACGGTCTTGACCGACTTGGACTTGTCGATGATGGTCTCGGTACCGACATCAAGACGACCGATGCTGCGGGGGTCGATGTTGTTCTTCTCGAGCAGGCCAGAGACGACTGTGTAGAAGGCAAAGAAGGAGTCCCAAGACAGCAGTACAGGCAGAACGCAGCAAGAGGTCGGACGTCAGCTTCATTCGTGGTATACGGGAGACAAAAAGGGAATTGCGAGAGATACGTACCGGAAAGAGCGAACGAGTTGATGTCCTCTCGGTCGTCGGTGCAGGCCATGTATTTCTGGCCGAAGCCGATGGTGTACTTGCCCTTGGCTACACCATCAAAGTCCTCAAGCTCATCTTCCGAGATGCACTGTTTATCGCCGCGCGAGAAAACGCAAAAGAGGAAAAGTCAGCGAAGAGATCCGAGAGTTGAAGAAGGACCCACCGACGACGATGTGCACGTTCTTCTGCAAGACTCTTGCTCGTCATCGTCGGTGTCGTAATGCTTGGAAGCGACAGATACTCACCCTGCGGGGAAAGTAGACCTCGATGGCCTTGATTCCGACGTTCTGAGGACGAGCGGACATGTTGAAATGTGTGTGGGGATGGTGAAGGAGAGAGAGAAAACCTGTACGAGGTGATGCGGTGGTGGTTGAGAGGCTTGACAAGTCGAGCTAAGTGACGCCCAATCAAGCAACCCATGCAATCCTTCGAACCCGGACGCACGCAGGCAACAAGCACGAGCATCAGCAACGCTTCCAAACGCACTTGCGCACGCACGGTGTTGGAGCTTGCACACACGCACGCCAACTGGCTTGCTGCCGTCGAACTCACTTCCAGCTCGGAAGACTGCACGATTGCTAGGCGAGCCAACGGTCACCTGAAAAAGTTAAGCTACAGCGTGTGCCATCTGCTAGGTCGCAGAAGGAACTTGGGCTTTGCGGGAAAATGCCAACACGCACGCGATAGACATAAGGCACTTTCCCCTGAGGTCCACGAGCATTTGCGGCGGCCAAAGCGCGGCGAAGATTAAGACTAAGATTAAGAAGAAGTGCACAGGGCGGGCAGAATCGCCTGACGCGAACGAAAACATAGAGTGTCACTTTTTGGGCTTGCTCTGCACAGCAAGGTAACAAGCGAGACCTGCGCGAAACACACCGCGAAATCGTGACATTTTGGTGAGGCCCGATTTGGGTTGTCAATTAACCAGCACTCGGCCAAACATTCGCGGCGACGCAGCTGCTCGGACCCGCAGGCTGCCACACAATTAAGCCCCCCTAGCGGTTCTGTCGGGCAATTTTGGCACATCAACATTCATGGCGAAACCCTTCGATAGATGGCCAAGACGATTTTTTGATTTTCCTCGCCTCATGTACCTTCCCTCGCCAGATCAAAACATCAGCAGACGTAGTACTGCCCATCTGTCAGCGTTGCCATTACTGACAATGCTTCGTCGCCAGAGCCATGGAGGCTGTGTAAGTGACGGTCGCAAGGCGTGACAGCGGTTGGAATGAAGCGAGTCAGGCGATCCTTCCATGCAAGCCCACGCCTAGCCTTTCGTTTTTTGGTCTCCGAACGTCAGGTTCACATTTACAAGAAAGTGGGCCGATTTTGTGCCATTCCACTTTGAACGCCCTTCAGTCCGATTTAGCCCGCATTTTACCGCGTTGTGTCTCTCCCGATTGAGATCGTGTAACTTTGGATCGAAGAAACACGGTTGTCGCTCGACCCGATCGTCAAGATCACTTCAGACCGTGGAGCATGGGGATTGTAAGCCAGGTTATCCTCATTCACAGTTTCACTGTCGTCTGACGGTCGTTAGACTCGAACGTCCATGGCATTGCGAAAAGAGACAACCTGGAACAATGGAGCGCAGACAGGATCAGCTGGCATCCGAGCCGAAAGCGGCACCTTTAGCCTGGGCAGCAGTAGCGTCGGCGTTCTGACCACCGTCCTCATCACCTGGCCAATCCTCTTCTTTGAGGAAAGCACAAATCACCGTTCTTCCACCGAATTGTCTACCAGCAATCGCCTTCAATGCTTGTGCGCAATGCTCTGTCTCGCTGTATCTTACGTAGACCCTGCCCACGCCTTCTCGCTCTGCCTTGTCGCCAGCCCCTACGCTCTGGTCTTGGCTGCGTTTCCACTGATGCGCGGCAGCGCCCTTGCTCTCCTTCGCCGGCCGTGGCACACGTACATCCGTGACCGCACCGTACTTTGTACACTCGTCCCTAATATCTTCCACAATATCCGCGTACTCTTCGTCATCTTGCAGCTCTTCCGGCGTGACCATGTTGAGCATGACCATACAACTCGTTGGTTCACCAGCATCGCCTCCCTCTCCGGCGAACTTTTGGAGTGAGTTCAGCAGCCCCGTACTACCCAACGCGCCCGCATTGGCACCAGTCGCCGCGAGAGCTAGAGCCTTCTTCTCGCTGCCCACACTCGCACGCTGCACTACTAGGCTGCGATCGCCGAGCTCCATTCCGTTCAGACCTTGGCAGGCGAGGTCGGTTAGCGCCGCGTCGACATACTCGCAGAAGGCAAATCCTTTGGATGCACCGGTACCGGTGTCTTTGACCAGGTTGAAAGCACGAAGCTCGCCGAAAGCTTGGAGAAGTTCAACAACCTGGTCGTCGGTGAGATACGTTGGGAGACCGCCAACAAAGATCTTGTGCGGCGAGTCCGGGACGTTGGTGCTGATGACGCCAGGGACGTGTATGTTGGATGGAGGTCGGATGTCAGGTCCCGTGTAATCCTTCGGACGTCGAATCTTGAGCGATTGCGCTTGAAACACGATGCCATCAAACGACATTGCGTTGGTAGCTTCTTCAGGATGGCGGAACTCTACAAAGGCGTAGCCCTTGTCCACATTGACCTGTGCAGAGACGGCAGGCTCTCCTGGCTCAGTGCCGAGCTTGAGTTTGAGCATCTGTTCGTTGAAGAAGGCCACCATGTTTTGCTCGTTGGCGTGATGTGTGATGTTGCCGACGTAGAGTCGGCGCGCTTGACGGTTGGCGTTCTGAGCAGCCAGCTCAGCTGGAGAAGCGCCTTGGTTCTGAGGGCCACTGTCAGGCCCAAATCCTGAATGGGGAGGGTAAGGCTGGTTGTGGCCATGTGGAGGTTGTTGTGGTCGCGGGTATTGCTGTTGCGGGTGTGGGTGCTGATGATGCATGTTTTGATGCGGATATGAGTGATTGGGGAGTTGGTTTTGGTTGTGCTGTGACGGGTAGGAGTGTCGGGGATGTTGATGAGGAGGCATGGGTGCGCCGCGGTGGGGATGGATGGGTTGTCCGCCCATGTGGATGGGTGGCAGCGGCAACCCAACACCGGGTGGAACACCAGGACCGTTGACACCAAGGTTGACCGGTGGCATTCCTACGAGCCTTGTCTGGCCAGGAATGCCAAACAATCCCGTCGCCTTGGCGGCAAGAGCGCTGGTGCCTTCGAAGCCTGGTGCCGGAATGTCCCACTTTGAATTTGGCCTGGCTCGCTCGCTGATCGGGATGGTACCCTCTGGTGTCGGACTACGATGCATAGATGGACTGCTGTCACGAGCTTCCGAACTTCTCCAGTCGCCGCCGCGGCTTCGGCTGCCCCGGTCAGGATAATAGTCATCATCGTCGTATCGTGAGCGCTCCCGGCGACCAGGGTATCGGTCTTCTCGGTCGCGGTCGCGTCTATACGAGTAGCCGTCCCTGCCGTCCCTGCCGTCCAGAGTATCTCTACCATCACGACTTGCCCTTGCCCCTGCGTAGTAGTCGTCGTCCCTGCGCCTCCGTCGTCGATCATCGTCGTCCCTGTCGCGCTTGTCCCGGTCATCGCACTGAGACTTGCGAGGATATCGATCGTGCTCGTCGCGATCTTCGGCGTCTCTTCGCTTGCGTGAGCTCGGAGAAGCATTGCGGTCTTCCTCGTATGCATCCCTGCCAGATCTCCTGTCTCTGCGGTCTCGTTCGCGCTCACGGTCGCGACCGGAGGAGCTGTTGCGGTCTTTTGCCTTGGTGCGGACTTCGTCCTCGATACCGGCCAGGAAGGCCTCGGCTGAATCCGCCATGGTGGAATCGGCACGCAGGTGATCGGAAGCGGGTGTATGACTCTACGTCGGGTCTGATGAGGTGGCGGGAAGGAGCCGAGCGGTTTGAGGAGGATGACGAGTGACAAAGCGGAAGCGCGAAACGCGGCTTGAAAATGGCGAAACCGAATTGTGATTCCCACGTTCCCGTTCCCACTTTCCCACTTTCCCACTTGTTCGGTTTGGATCCGATTCCCGATTGGCGGTGACATGCCAGGGTCCGCGGTTGGCGCAGAGAAATTAAATTCACGATTCTGTGATTGTCGTCGGCTCGACCTCTGCAAGTGGAGCTTTGACAGCTCAGCGACTCGCAAGATGCTTTGATCGCAACGACCACTTCCGCGACTTCCACGACGTCATCCGCATCCCCACAGCCATTATTTTGGTGCTCCACATCTCATCGCAGAGGCTGAAATAGCCATGTCGGGTCCTAGCGTACCGTGGACAGAGCACCGGACGCCGCAAGGACGTCCCTACTGGTATCACACCATCGAAAGGCGCTCCGTTTGGGAGAAACCTTCTGAGCTCAAGACGCCGCGAGAGCAAGCACTCGAAGCCACTCCATGGAAGGAGTACAAGTCCGGAGACCGCTCCTATTATGTCCATAGTGTCACCAAGCAGTCCACCTGGACCCTGCCTCCGGAGCTCAAGCAAATCCTTGATGCGTACCCCGTCGATGGCGCAGCTTCATCTCCGGCCCCACATGTGCTATCCCCACATCTCAACAACACCAATTCGCCAGCATTTGCTCGCTCCCCCGCTGCAGCGCCGAGCCCAAATCCGGCTTTGGGCCACGGATCGCCCTCCGAGCTAGCCACTGCGTCTGCGGCAAATGGATCCCATGCTCTCTCACCCAACTCCATGCGCCTCACCGCCTCTGGCTCCAACACACCGCTCAACGCCACCCTAGCTTCCTCGTCCAATCCCGCATCTCGAGCGCCTGCAACCATTCAGACCATGTCTGGTGCAACCGAGCTCAACTTCAAAGGCGACAAGGAAGCCGCAGAAGCAGCTTTCATCCAGCTTCTCTCCGAAACCGGCGTCGACGTCGACTGGACGTGGGAAACCACCATGCGCACCATCATCACCAATCCGCTCTACAAAGCGCTTAAAACTATCGCCGAGCGCAAATCCGCGTTCAACAAGCACATCGACGCTCTCCGTCGCCAACGCGCCGCCGAATCCGCAGCTCGACTGGAACAGTTGAAGCCGCACTTCAAACGACTCCTTACCTCGGACAAGCGCATCAAGAGTTATTCGAGCTTTGCGACGGCCAAAAAATTCCTCAGCGATACTTCAGCCTGGCAGCAGGTGAAGGACGATGAGGAGGCACGCGGCATCTTTGATGCGGTGATGAAGGATGTCAAGCAGGCGGAGCGCGAGAACGAGGCAAAGCTGAGGAAGAGGAACATGGAAATGCTCATGGCGTTACTCAAGACGTTTGAAGCCGACGTGCTTACGAGGTGGAGGGATGCGCATCGCACGATTCTCGAGTCGCACGAGTATATCGATGATCCGCATCTCTCGCAGATGGATCTTACCGATATGCTGATCGTGTTTGAAGATCTGATGAAGGACATTGAGAGGGATACGGATCTGGCGAAGCGCAAGGAGGCCGAAGCGAGAAGGAGGAAAGAGAGGCAGAATCGGGATGCTTTCAAATCTCTCCTGCGCACTCTTGAGAGCGAAGGAAAGATCAGGGCCCGCTCTACTTGGGGTGAGGTGTTCCCGCTGATCAAAGACCACGATGTCTTTCTTCGCGCTGTGGGGCAATCCGGATCTACCCCGCTCGAGCTGTTTTACGATCTGGTCGACGATCTTGACCAACGTCTTGAGAAGCAGACTGCCGATGCACTGCAGCACGCTGCTAAAAATGGACACACTGTTACGCCGAGTACAACCGAAGTCGAATTCTTGTCCTGGACCTCAGCTGCCGATGTGCCGGAAACAACGCTCCAGCAGATCTACACCGAATTGGTGGCCTATCTCGCGGAAGAGGAAGAGCGCAAGGTGACGGAAGAACGCAGGCGGTTGGAAAGGAAACATCGACATCGCATCGAGGATCTTCGATATGCGTTTAAAAAGGTCGACCCTCCCATCGAGCTCGACTCAAGTTTCGAGACGGTCCGGGAACGCGTGCAGGCATTGGACGAGTATCAGGAGGCAATGAAGGAGGATGAGCGCATTCCACGCTGGGCATGGGATAAATTCGTCCGGCGACAAAAAGACAAGGAGTTCGAGGCGCAGTCCGCCCCAGGTGTGGATGATGGTCGAAAGAGGAAAGACCATCCCGACGCCACGAGGAGGCGAAGCACCAGTGCAGCTACACCTGCAGATGCCGATCATCCCGACACCTCCGCAGCGAAAAGAGCTAAGCGAGACGACGAAAGCGAACCCGAAGAAGGCGAAGTGTAACTTGGTTCAAACCGTCAGCAAGAATCACTTTGGTACATAACGTATTTCCCGTAGTACCGACGCGCCTGTAGTACCGACGCATTTTTTTTTTGAAATTTAACTGTGATGGTAGTACTTGTCCTGATCATGAGCACAGCATTTTTTGATAGTGATGAACCATGAAACTTAGATTGATATGATCGCAATGAGATGTGTTACACTCAAATGAATTCGGAACTAGAGATGTGTGCATGATGAGCTCGCTAAAGGAACCTCGGAGTAGAAGATGCTTGGAAGTTCATCATCATCTTCGATGGTGCTGAGAGGGTCGTCATCATCAAGTTCATCCATCCATTGACGCACTGAAGCTGGAAGGGTGTCAATGAATGGTGTTGAAATGCTCTCGTCGCCATCATTAGGTGCTTTGTCACCATCATTTCCTCTGATCATTGATGGTAGTACCCTCCACTTCTCCTCCCATTGCTGTTTTCAAGCCTGGTGTGCAATGATCACTGGTTTCTTCACCACCAACTCCTTCTCAGCATGCTCCCTGCTGATCATCCTCTCCTTGGAAAGCACCATCTGATCACCAACCTTAGCTCTTGTCGCCACCTTTTTCACCATCATCCTATTCCTCTCCTCCTACTTCTGTAGTAACATGTTTTCTGCTTTCAATGATGAAATACAAGCCTGTTGTTCACTGAACATCTGCAACAGGGTCCGCTTGAGTGAACATGCATCCCAAGAATCTGGTTGTGTTGCTTGAAAGCTGTTGAGTAGAGCACTTACACCAGTAACTGTGTCAGGTACAGCCGTTCCTTGCAGCAGCTGTACCTGCATCGAAGGCTGTTGAGCTGCTGAATGGCTGGCTAATCATGCCAGTACCTTCTCCGGGTCCAGTGTGAGAGTGATTCCAGAGACGGAAATGTTGGAATATACAGTCACTCGTGTTTTCGACTTCAGAATGATCTGTTAGATCATGGAGGTCCAACACAGGCAACCAGGATGCATCAATATTCCTCAAAAATATTTCGACACTGTTAGGCCACGACATGTCAAGAAAAGTCCAATTTCGGACCCCCACATCCTATTGAAAGGAGTGAACCGGTAATGTGTTACCATTGCCAGTTCAGGAATCCTCGGGGAAACCACTGATCAGCTAAGGCAGGGGCAAGTAGCTATCTCGACAGTGCCTTCCCTATATCGGAGGGGCTTGTAGAGCTAAGTCTGAGGATGTTTCAGCTTAGATACACTCTGTGGATAGAGGATATCAGGGGGTTGCAGTAGTGATCGAGGAGCAATTAACAATGTAGGCAACTTTGCTCACGCAGGAGGAAGAGAGATGGAGAAGAGGAGGAAGCAGACCTTGCTATGCGAGGATGTAGGAACTAGTTTGAATGACTTTCTGCAACTGTATCTACAAGTGAGTTGATGTATATATAAGTGTTTTCCTATGGTGGCAATGCCTTCTTGAAGTTGGCTATGTCTTTGCTGTATCAAGGGCATGATGCCTGTGTCGAGTCTTGGAGAGTATGGAGCATCATTTGGGATCTTGAGTAGAGACAGTGAAGTGTTGCAGGAACTTATCTTTGAGCATGTGTGTGGGGTTGCATATATATGCTATCTTTCCCTATCATGGAGGAGTGTGTTCCTATCTTTGTCAATATATACAGTCCACACTCATCCAACACAAATTGTGTTTCAGAGATATGGGTCCGGGGTCCCCGCAATCATGGATCAATAGCCAAAATTGGGTAAATGCAGTCCTATAGCCAGATGTAGGGGTCCAAATTTGGACTTCTTCTTGATGTGTCATGGCCTAACAATGTTGAAATAATTTTGAGGAATTTTGATGCATCTTGGATGCCTGTGTTGGAGCTCCATGATCTAACAGATTGTTCCAAGGTCGAAAACACGAGTGACTGTATATTCCAACAATCACAAGGGGTGGCAAAACCTGACATCCACTTCCAATGCATTCAATTACCATAGCTGATTCCCTGGAACCCGGTTGTGCACGGAAGTGAGCAGCTTTGTCATGATCAGGCACAACAACATGCTCACAACCACCTTGACCAAACATGAACCCAGTTTCATCCATATTGAAGATGTTGCTTGAAGCTATCTTGTATTCATTGATGATATTGACCAAACAACTGTACCATGCTCAAACACCATCCCCGTCTGTGCCTCTCATGCAAGCATTGTCCAGACAGTGAGACCAGCATGCTTGTATGGAGGGATGGCACATCAAGAACCTGGACAGCCAATTGTGCCCAACTTCAACCACTCGGAACTGGTCTGGGGTGTTGGAATATACAGTCACTCGCGTTTTTCGACTTTGGAACGATCTGTTAGATTGTGAAGGTCCAACACAGGCAACCAGGATGCGTCAATATTCCTCAAAAATATTTCGACACTGTTAGGCCACGACGCGTCAAGAAAAGTCCAATTCCGGACCACCCACATCCGGCTATGGGATCCTACTTGCCCGATTCCGGCTATTAGCCCGTGACCGTGGGGACCCTGGACCCACATCTCTGAAACACAATTTATGTCGGATGAGTATGGACCGAACACATTGACCAAGATAGGAATGCACCCCTCCATGATAGGGAAAGATAGCGTATATACGCAACCCCACACACACACACTCAAGATAAGCCCCTGCAATACCTCACTGTCTCTACTCGAGGTTCCAAACGATGCTCCATACTCTCCAAGATTCAACACAGGTGTCATACCCTCGATATAGCAAAGACATGGCCAACTTCGAGAAAGTATTGCCATCATAGGAAAACACATATATATATATATATATATATACATCAACTCACTTGTAGATACAGTCGCAGAAAGTCATTCGAACTAGTTCCCACATCCTCACATAGCAAGGTCTGCCTTCTCCTCTTCTCCATCTCTCTTCCTCCTGCGTGAGCCAAGTTGCCTATGTTGTTAATTGCTCCTCAATTACTACTGCAACCCTCTGATATCCTCTATCTATGGAGCATATCTAAGCTGAAACATCCTCAGACTTAGCTCTACAAGCCTCTCCAATATAGGGAAGACACTGTTGAGATAGCTCCTCGCCTCTGTCTTAGCTGATCAGAGATTTCCCTCGGATCCCTGAACCGGCAACAGTAACCCATTACTGGTTCACCATTTTCCAATATGGGGCACCATGTATGATGGTGTTGGCATATTCCCAGATATGAGCTGGTGTCAATGGGAACCCACTGCAGGCACAATGCTGAATGTGTTCCTGAAGAGCACTCTCTGCAGCAGGTTCCAACACTTGTTGGTTGGACTGTGCCTGGTCTTTTGACTTCCAACCATTAAGTTGGTAGCACAGGGTCACTTCAGGAATGTTGTTTGCTGCCGCTGCTTGGTGAATGCTGGAGTAGGTTCCATTTCTGACATCTGCAGCAGCTTGTTGGAGTTGAGCTTCTTTTCCAGTGCATTTGACAGCGGATGTTGCTCGAGACAGTACCAAGCACTTGGAACAGGAATGGTGAACCATTACGGGGTCCAAATTGCTGGGATATGAGCTTAAATTGCAAATATTTGTGGATACAATGGTGTAGACAATGTTCATGGTGGGAACTGATGTGGGGTTGGTGGGTTTCAGGAACGAAGAAACAACTGTGCTCACGATCATGCAAGTCACTCACATCAGACATGTGCTTCTCAGAAAAATTTAAAATTGCGTCGGTACTACAGGCGCGTCGGTACTACGGGAAATACGTTACCATGCAATGCTTTTCATCCGTCAATTCGTCGCTTCGCGAGCTTTGATGCCCTTCAGGAGCGATTCTCATTCCTACATGCCACATTCTCACCCCTTTGTTGAGCATCACACTGCTCTCGAAATGTAGGGTAAAGTTCGATTCGACAAGAAGCGAGAGCAAATACGAGGTAGTACAAGGAACACGACGGCGGGGCGGGCTGGACCTCTTGATCTGTTCCACGAAGCAGCGTGCGGTATGTGTGTGTGTGTGTGTGTTGTTGGATTTTCCATGTGTAGGTTCGTTGACCGGGAACTGCGATCACGCCATGGGGATACCTGCCGGGTTGTTTGCTGAAAAGATGAACAGGTTGTTGGTTGCCGCAATCGCAATAGTGTTCTCCCTCGGATGGTAGCTCGCGTGGAGGATCTTCTTGTTGAAATCAGGGTTATCAAGGTTGACCTGCCCTGGCGCACCGAGTGTGCCGTTGCCTCCATTCTTGCCCTTCTTACCGGCACCCGCCATCCTCTTGGCCTTGAACGCGCTCTTGTCCGCCTGCAGCACGACATCAGAGCTGTCGTCCTTGTCAAAGATGTGGAAGTAGTTGTTGTAACTGCCCGTAAGCACCTTCTTGCCATCCGGACCCCAAAGCGCTTCAAACTTGTCAAAGATGCAGTCGTTCTCATACAGGTCGCAGAGCTTCGAGCGCAGGTGGTCGTGGATGGGAATGGTCTTGACCGGCTTGTTCTCCATGTTGACGTCCCAAATCTTGAGGGTAAGGTAGTCGCGCGAGAGGATGTAACGACCATCGCGGGAGAACTTGACGTCGGATATGCTGCTGATGATCTCGCTGAAGAAGGACTTGGTGGAGGGATCCTCCTCCTCCTCAAACTGCTTTGCATGTGCATCGCAGAGCGCCGAGTCTCGCATGTCGGCTAGCTTGATGGTGCCTTTGGAGCTGGAGTATACGAACTGATTGCAGTGGATGGGATGGAACTCGGCAGCGGTGATGACTTCAGTAAGCTCTTCCATATTGACGGGCTTGATATCGACAATGTCTGAAAGGAAGCAAAAGAAAGGTGAAATCCAGGAGCAAAAGAGGAGGAGCGTGTCAGCAAGACCTATTGCCCATCTTGAGTTGCTTTCATATCGATCATTTTCTCTGTCGCATGGTGATGCTGAGTCACCGATAAGGATAGTAGACTCACTGAAGCTCTGATCGCTGATATTGAGGTTCCACAGATTGATACGAAGATCGTCTGCACTGATGTACGTCTCGCCGTCCGAGTTGACCGAAATCGAGTTGATGTGGTAGGCATGTGCGTTGGCGTAGATCTTCCTTGGGACGGCGGCAATTATGGTGTCAACTGGTGTGAGACGGGGCAGACGAAGACCGACACCGCTTCCGGGAACTGGTGTCGGCACAGGTAGCAATGATGGGTGCACGTCTGGGTCGCGCATCTGGCCATAACCCATGTCATTGTGATTGTTTTCGGCGACTAGCTTGAGTGTCTTTTCAAACACCTTCCACAGCTTGATTGTCTTGTCTGTTGTTGGGGTAGGGGCAGATTGTCAGCAGTGTGAACGTGATGTGTGAGGTCGCCAAATAATGGGCGTAGCACCTACCGTTTGTACTGAGCAAGAAGTGGGCGGCGTTTTGTCTTCTGCACCACTTGATTTTGTTGATCTTCTCTTCGATTTCGAGCGACTTGAGATAGTCGAACTCGGGCTCATGCGATTGGAATTCGGTGTGAAACTTGTATTCGCAGCCCTTTTTCTGTGAGGCACCAAGACAAGAAAAAAGTGTGGTAGTTAGCACGCTACTCAAACCCGGACCAAGGGAGACGGGAGCGTAGAAGTACTAACAGAGTCATTTCGCTCGAAGAGGACGACACGACCACCTTTATCACCTGTAGCGAGGTAGTCACCCGTGTGATCGAACTCGACCGTCGAGATGATGTCGGCTTATAAGACAGCAGCAAGTAAGTTCCAATGTAAGTTAAGAGCTCTAGGATAAGCCGGGGCCCACGCTAAGCGTTTGAACCTGCTGCCGAGATGGGAATAGCGAGGAGAGCAAGATGCAGCAGGGACAACAAACCAGCGTAAAGACGACCAAGGCCGCATGCAACGCCTCGAGCCCAACGCAGGTGTTTTCTGATAGAGCGAGTATCTGCCTTGCGTGAGAAATGTGGGCTTACCTTCGGTGATCTCCTCAACTTCACCCTTGTCTCCGAAGCACTGGGCGAAGCGCCATCCTCCAGACGGATCTCCCTCCTTCTCCATTCTGACGAGCTATGTGTGTCGAAGATGTGTGTCGAGGCACGTCGTGCTAGTAGTCCGTATCAGTATAGATCGAACTTGAGACTGCTGGTTTCAAGCGTTGCACGAGCCGGTCGAGAGGCTCTATAGTGCAGTTGAAAGTAAGAGACGTGGCCACTGGTGGTGTATTGCTAAATGACGATCTATGATACGGTGAGGAATGCGGTGGGTGGTGTAGTCGTACACGAGAGTTTGGCGCAGGATTCGGCTTCAGATGAACACGGCGGTCGACAAGGTGTTGAGCTGGTCGAAGCTTGTACGTGGAGCAGCGCTATGCGAATAAGCTGATTGGCAAAATTGGAGAGAGGACGCCGATCGTGGAAGTCGACGTTGTTTCCTGGACACGGTGCTCAAAGGCAAGCTGGACGCGTTTCTGGTACGCGCCGAGACAGGAGAACGTATCCTTGGCCAGACAAAGGGCGGCCTCGTGATGCGGAAATTTGCGCAGAAGAGTGCTTGAAGCAGCGGTCGGGATGCGGTGTCGTTTGTCGTTCCGGCGAGCGTGGCGACGATGGCGAAAAAAGGTGTTGATGGCGGGACGGAGATGGAGGTTGGTGGAGGGCGATTGATTGGCTAGCCAATTTTGGTTGATCGGTGGTTGGGAATGCAAACAAACTGGGCTCGTGCCCCGGTGCTCACCTGCAGCCAGCCAGACAGCCAGCCAGCTGTAATTTCGCCCAATTTTCATGTCGCTGTCTGCTGCCTCGCAGACCGCGAAAAGGAGGAGAAAAATGCGAATTGGAGCTCCGCGCGCCCAGTCGGTCGCCTCGTTCAGCTAACTGAGAGTCATGAGTGGAAAAAAGACACCACGCCACACGAGTCAGCCAGCCAGCACGCCTGTCTCTTGCCTGTTTGGCTACCGGAAGAAAACATGCCTCTCGCATTGACCGCAGACCCGACACGAACAGACGCTTCACTCGCACAGGACTGGAACCCCTTTCAGCACTTGGGAGCACGTTAGTCCGGTGAAGCGGATTTTCTGGTGCGTGGGGGATCGACTTGATATGAAGACGGTTTCGCAGTTGCGTTCTAGACGTATCTCCTCTAGACGTATCTCCTCAGCTCTGGCGTCGGATTTACAGAACATCCGTCTGGAGACCATTGTACTAACACAATGCACTGTGCTCTCCGGCATTTGTGCGAGACATTGTGAGGCGTGAAGGCGTACGGTGTGAACCGTGCGCATCCAGCTCGCACGACCATCATCTCAATCATGAATCGCCTCTGAGCCGGTTCTGAGGTGTCGTGTTTCAGAGCTCGATTTCGTGCTTCAGCCAAGTGCCAATTGGCTCGAATTCCGGCTAAAAAGTCAAACTAAAAAAAAAAAGAGCACCGAAATCCGATGTCGGTGCCTTGAAACCACGCTCGTGCACGAGCCAAGTCGTAATTTCGCTTCATCGACACGCCAATCGGGAGTTGTCGGGGAAAATCGACGCCGATCTCACGCACGGTTTGTTACCTATATTTCGTTTGGATTCGCAACCAAGGTCAATCACAATCATGAATGGAGTGCGTTGGTTAGACAGAAAGGCGAACAATCCACGTTGATGTGACATTCCATAATCAGGCCAGCGAAAGGGCACCAGCGAGCAAAGCGGGCAGTAGCGCGAGTCCGTACATGGGAATCGAGGCCATCGTGGCGCTGTTGGGTTTGGAAGCCGCCGGCGCGGTCGAAGTGGCAGCCGTCGCGGTTCCACTTGCACTTGCACTGGCGTTTCCACTTGCGCTAGAGCTCGCAGCCGTGAGCGCATCTGTGCAGGTGATGTTTGCACCGACCTTGGCATCGTCTGTGAACGTCACATCGCTGCACTGGTACAGGTGTCCATGCACGTTGTTAATGTACTCGACCATGAGCGTCGCATTCGTCCCAGCGCCAACGCTCACACCTGGCACATTGAGGCTCGAAGCATTAGCGTGGAAGCAGAACTCGCCTGTACCGCTGATAGAGAGATCGTGTCTCAGCGGTGGAATAGCAGCGCCGCTGCTAGTTGCCAAGAACGACTGCGCAGAGGTGGGCACGTCGAACGAGATGTAGATGTTGACGATGGCCGAAGTATGGTGACTGTCGATCTCGACTGGGCCATTACGGTAGTACCAAGGCTGACGAGCCAGTGACACATTCGGGAAGCCACCGCAAAAGTTTTGGCTCTCGATATCTTCGTCAAAGCCGCGAGTGGTTGGGTAGTCCAACGTGAAATGAGCCGCTGCGGACGACGCGAACGCGAGCACGGCTACAGTCGAAGCAAACTTCATCGTGTTCTGGTCTCCAAAGCGACGATGTAAGGGATTCACAGGAAGGGATTGATGTCGAACGAATTCCGGAGGAGTGGGGTTTGGCAAAGACAGATGGAACCGCCACTTCCATCTCTTATATACTCGCAAAGCACTTCATCCCACAAATGCACGACTCTCAGGCCTTGCCAGAAAGAGCCTTCCGAACAGCAACGGCATTAATTGGACTGACGAGGCAAGGTGGTACGAACTGCCCCTCGGTTTTCAGACAGCGACGAGTCAGCGTAATAAACCCCGCCGGGACGGCGGGGACACGCGAGAAACCCTCCGAGCTCATTTTGTCGTTTCCAGGCTAGGAGCAAGTGTGGCAACATGAGATTTTTGTGTCTCTTCATCAGCAGACGGTGCGTGGGGGCAGATCAAATCCCTTGCTTTTGCCGCCCCGACCGGGTTTGTGGGTCCGAGTTCTAGATTCGACTTGGTGAAAAGGCTCCGAGAGTGTCTGGTGGCTTCCAGAGCTCGATAAGCGAGCTGGTGCACGGTCTCGGACGAGTGCCACACTCGTTGGTGTGAGTTGGCCCGAACGATGTGGTGTTGCCCATCCACAGCGAGTGTCGTCGACGAGAGCACTGAGGTTGTCCACCAGAATTGCCACGTGGCGTGTCCAATCCGCCTCGAAGTTTCAAGGTGTTAGACCTTCACTTTGACTTTGTAGTGGGAAAACAAGTGACGAATCTTGTGGAGGCAGAGCTGGCGCAGAGCTGGCGCAGAGCTGGCGGAACTGGCGCAGAGTGACATCATCCCCATGCTCACGACGATGGCTGCACGATACAGGCGCCCGAAACCTGAAAGCAGCCTCACCGGACCCTGGGCAGTCACAGTCGGGTCGATCGCAAGCCAACACATGCCCCATGCTTCAGCCTCTGCCCCACTCTGAACCGCGCAGCATTGCATGACTAATGCCCCTGGATGCTCTGTCGGACTCATTGTGCACCGCTCATCCGCGAGCGTCAAGCTACATGCCGGTGTGAATGGTGAATGTCGAAATCGCGCAGTTTGTGTTCGCTTCAGTGTCCAGTGCGGAGTCAGTTATGAGTGGGAGTCGACTGCGAGATGAGGAAGTATCTTGGAGCGTTGCATAAACGTCTCTACTTATCCGCTTGGCAAACGTCGCTGCGTCGCTTTCAGCCTCACCACCATCCTCCATCAACCAAAAAAACATCCGCTCAGCAATTATGTCGCTTCTCCGTACTTCCACCTCTGTCTTTGCCTCTGTCCGCGCTGCTTCTGCCGGTAATCGCACGCTCATCACCACTGCTGTGAGTCCTTTTCTTTCTCGCCTTCGCATGTCCGTCTTTCTACCTCTTTCTGCGCCTGTGCTGATGTTACCTCGACCGCGTGTTTTGTCCCCTTTTTCTATGTGACAGGTCCGACGAACAGACGATCCGAACATCCTCAACAAGGAAACCCACTCGGGTGCCTCAGTCAAGGCCGATAAGCACAGCAAGGATCCCAAAACACTCCAGAAGGAAACCACCCTAGCCGCCAACTCGTCCTCGTCTTCTTCAACATCGGACAAGGACTCCCACCCCACCAACTCTGAGGCGGCTATTCACGGCGAAAAGCACAACAAGAGCCCCGAACAGCTCCAGAAGGAAACCACTCAGAAGCTTCGCTCCTGAACAACCTTGCACACAACCTCGCCAGCTTCACACTCTTCCTCAAATGCAATCGAAAACAAAGTGACATATGCACAACAATGGCAGCTTAGGCTACAGTGGTAGAAATCCGAGAATGGTTCGTGCGATGACCGGATCAACTGTGTGAATGGCAGATGAACGAGAAATAGGATCTTCCTAGACGCAACTTTGCGGCATTCGCAGATTGCAAAGTTCACGATCCACCCACATTCCCAAGCTGCCTTGCGAGTGTCGACGTTTCCTCGCGATTGAGAGGCGTCGATCCTGACAACAGCACGTTAAAGTCGTATTCCAGATCCGTGAACGGCGTCACAGGCGTACTGCCCGCCGCCATACCGTACAAAGCCCCATGGCCATTGATACTCTCAGCGTTTGCCAAGACAGATGGCTTCGCAGCAGGCATGCTGAGCTGGAACGCAGCCCCATCGCTGCCTTCCTTCGACCCAACTGCCTTGTGAGGGGCCGGTCGCATGTTAGCCATGTTAGCCGTTCCAGTAGACAGTGTTGGGAACACGTGAGGCTGACCCATTTGAGAAGGCGGTAAGTAAGGCTGAGGCGGTCCGTTGACAAACGCTTGAGGTTGGTCGAAACTGCTGGGCATGACGATGGGACGTTGCTGCTGCTGCAGCGGTGGAACTCCATGCATCTGATGTGCTGTGCTATCTGGTCCAAGCCATTCTCCCAAAGGACTCACCGAACTTCCTGGTCCTGGAGAAGCAGACGTCAGGCCCGTTGCAAGCATGCCCGTTCTGTGTGGACTGCTCGCCTGTGAAGCAGGTGTTCCGAACACGGACGGTCGGCGCACGGATGGATTCATCCCAAGTGCCGTCGGCGTAGGGGCGCTCGACGATGGACTATGTTGCATCACGGGATGCGGCGATATCTGCGAGAACAGCACATTCCCGTTGGATGGCGTGAGCGGCGATGGCACGCTCGATATGGCGGTCTGTGTAGGATGCGATAAACGGCGCAGCAACGGTGCTGTTCCCATCAGAGGCTGGCCTGACATTGCTCGATTGACGCGCTCTACTCCGGCATCAAGGCTTGGAGATCCTTTTCGCTTCTGTCCAGCTTGGTTTGCGTAGTTGGGGGTGGCCGTTGGGGGCTCCGGTTGCCCTCGCGGGAGCATTTGTTGCGTCTGGGTCAGTGTCGACCCGCCCGGACTAACGACAAGTGACCTGGGAGGTTTCAAGCCGTGCAGTTGAGCCAGCCGCAGCTGCGCATCGTTCTGAGCAGTTTGTAGGCGAGTGACACGTTTGACGAGCGCCTTTCTCTCTTCTGCAGTCAGATCATCAATGTCCTTGGCGCCAAAGTTCATCATATCCATGCATTGTTGGATGACGACACGGCTGGCTGGCCTCGTGAGGCCAAGCTTTTGGCTTGCTTCGAGATCGAGCTGCATAACTTTAGATGTTGGTCCCTTTTGTTGTTGCTGCTGCTGCTGCTGCTGTTGTTGTTGTTGTTGTTGGTTCTGCTGAGCTGGAGGCGAGGCTCGAGCATTGGAAGCTGTCTGCATGGATGTCGACGCTTCTGAACGCTCGCTCAGCCGTTCGGATGTGCCCAAGTCAATCTGCGACGTCCGCCTGCCCATATCTGTTTGCTGTGCACTCGTCATGCCAGGCCCTTGCATGAAATACGCCGTCGTCGGATTGAAAGACCCGCTCGAAGGTACAGACGCTGCATCCACCATTGCAGGTGCTTGGCTGAGAGAGTATGTTCGTGCATCTGCAGAAAAATTTGGTCTCGCTTGGGTCTGCTCGAGCGTTCTGGACGCCATGATTTCCCAAAAGATAACCCACCATTCGAAAAGTAGACTTTGGGGAGCATCGATGGGTACTTTGCGATCTGGATCAAGACCCGCTTCCTGCCCGAGGGCGCTTGCAGCCTGTGAGAAGCCACGTTTGCGCAGATAATCACACACGTAGATGTGAAGCATCTGGTCGCCTTCCCATGTCGCAGTTGCTGATGGGGCTGCGCTGGGATTTGGGACACCCTGCCGCTGCTGCCGCTGCTGCTGCTGGTTGTGCAGGTTCATGCTTGCCCAATTCTGCAACTACACCGAGGCTGTCCCGCCGCGGATATTGCTATGCAGCTGGAGAGAGCAGTGGAAAGGAGTGCAACATCCGCGATCGGTGGATTCAGCCAAGCTGGGGTGAATGTCTAGAGGCCGTGTAGAACGTGAAAACGGTATACCTGTGCAGAGCGATGCTGCGGACAAATTACGTGGATGCTGCCCTCGTCGCCAAGATGGTCAGCTTTGGCTCAAAGCGGGGTGTCGGATTGTCGACGAAGCTGACGTCGAGCCGCTGTGGCTTCGTCGCCGTTTGAAAGGTGTAAAGCGGACAGAAGAGCGAAAATTGTTTGCACCAATCAAAACCGGCTGACCGGATTGGTGTTGTTTGATCGGTCCTATTCTTCCCAAACAGCGTTGTAGGTAGGTTGGCTGCTCGGCAGGACGCTTGAACAAGGTATCCAGAGGAAAATGTGGCTCGTCACTGTTGGCACCATTCGAAAAGTGCAAGTGGATCCAAGAAGGTGATCAAATGTTGCAAGCCAAGTAACGCCTGCGCTCGAAGGTCAAGGTTCCATCCGGGGTGGTGTGCAGAAGCGAAAGAATGATGTGTCGTGCAGAAGGACAAGGTTGTGCCTTGGATGAGACAGCCTTCTCATAGCTGTTCAAGCGTCCGCTGGGGGGTGATGCGTCTTGCCGAACCACGTCGAGCAACCAGGCAAGGCAAGGTTAGATTCATGCATGGCGCTGCAAGCATGCAGCTGCGCAGCGGTTTGTGCGAGAGGTTTCGACGAGAAAGGAGTGTGATTGGTTTTAGAATGCGCAGCACTGGGGTAGTTGATCCAGGCCGAGGCAGGAATCTGTACATCCAGCCTGAGCAAAGGCACAAAAGCTCGAGAACGGGAGGAGGGTGGGAAAGGGAGATAGGGACAGGTTTGTTTGCATGGTTCGGGTGACAAGCGTTTGTTGAGGGCCAAGAATAGAGTCGAGGAAACCAAATGAGGTGTCTAAGTGTGCGTTTGTGTGTGTGTTCACGCGCCGACGTTTACTGTCGAATGACCACAGAACACGGAACGCACGAGGCAGCAGGCGGAGAGCATCGTCGAACCATGTGCATGTACGAGACAAACAAGGACATACAAAGGTATCGGAGTCAAATTCAGCCAGCCAGCCAGCCAGCCTGCCTGCCTGCCAGCCGCCTTACACGGCTGCTGAGTCAAGCGCCATTTGTTTTGGCAGTTTTGCAAATTCGGACGGGAGTTTGATGAGTGCGGGAACACGAGCCGCCTTCAGCTGCAGCGGCTCGATGCCGAGATCGAAACTCGATTGGAACTCGATCGACACTCTCCGGGCAGCCTAAGCTGCACTCTTGGCATCGCAGCTTGAAACTGAGCTTGGCCGTCTGATGTTCGAGCTTTTCTTTTTGGCCGAACAAAGATGGTTCAGCTCAGAGCTTGTTCTATCCGATCCGCGTGGTTAGCATCCGTTGCTGCTGCATCGGCTTGGCTGCGACTCTGTGAGTCTTTTTGCCGAACGTGTGTGCTCGCACCCGAGGTTCTGTCAGGCACATGGGCAGCGCAGGCGAGATTTTGACTCAGCGCAATCGGCCCATGCTTCGTTTGCAGCGTTTCCATGTTCGGTCGTGCTTCGGAAATTGGCTTCGATTATTTGTCTTGCTTTCTGTGCTTTTTCTGCTTTTGTCTCCACTCGTTGAGTGGCGCGGCGCAGTTCTGATGACTTTGCACATGCAAGCCTCCTCTCAATTGCAGCGCTTCCATAGTAATCCACGGATAAAATTTGTATTAAAACTCGCCTCCCGGCCGGCAGCAACCTCCCAGTCTAGCACCAAATTCAAATCTCACCTGGGCTTGCCCCTCGTCGCCGTCACCAGCCTCTTTGGTGGCGCAACCACTTTCCATGTGCTCGTTTTTCATGGCTTCCCGCGGACACGCCCAGGATGGACGGTCAAGCGGAGCTGCATCGTGTTTGTGTATAGCACTGCACACGCGCAGTTTTATTTCTTGACACGCCAGCCACGTTCTCACTCTGCCTCGAGCAAGCGAGTGGGTCATTCGTTACGGAGCAGCTCACATGGTCACTGCATCTCCAACAGACGATCGATCGCCGTCTCCACGTTGCCCTCGCAGCCCTGCAGCACCATCTGAATCACGCCGTCATCCATCGTCGGGAAGATCGACTTGAGAGTCTCCACGCTCGCCGAGTTCTGCGCCGCTTCGTCCGCTTGCACCGCGTCCAGACGCTCTTGATCCATCAGCGATCGCTGGATCGCTTGCTCGGTCTGCGCATTCTCAAACGCGAGCACCTCCCTTCGACCCGGCTGCAACTGTCCACGCTCCACTGAGCCTGCTCCTCCTGTTTGGCGAGTCGGTGTGCGGGGCAGGTTCATCCCGTCGTTGTTGAAGCCACGTCCAAAGTCCTGCTCCATTTGCATGCGTCGACGCATCTGCTCTGCCGCTGTTGCGCTGGACGTCGATCGCATCGCATCCACTTCATCCTCATCCTCATCGTCGTAGTAGTCAGGGTCGCGTTGACCAGCCATGAGGTTGCGTCTGCCAGCCGATTCGTCGTCAAACATGGTGTCGTCAATCGAGTAGTTTCTCTGAGGCATGTTGGGTCGAATCAAACGAGGCGGCGCATTCAGTGCTCCTCCAGCAGCACCTACATGATACGGATGGAAGCCGTCCTGTACCAGATCGCCCGTGGATGGCGTCTGTGGCTCGTCTTCGACCAGCATGTTCGACCTGCGACCTACGTGCTGCCCTGGATACCCTGCCGTGCGAGGCTGCGTCACGCTGTCCGAAGTGTCAAGCGAGCCAAAGAGACCTCCAAACAACTTCGACCTGGACGTGGACGACGCCATGCCTGTAGAGCCAGGAGCCGGCGTGGGTGCTGGCGAGTTCTGCCTTTCGGTCGACGCGCCGCTGTCATTGTTGCTGCTGCTGGGCGTGCGAATACCCTCGATGCCCTCGTTGATGAGCCTGCCAAGCGCGCCCATCGGTCGACTCAGACCGGTCCGCGCAGCTTCTCCCGTTCGGAGGAAAAAGGCACGCGTATCATCGGCAATCGAAGCTGCCATGGGCGTGAATGGAAGCGGCTTGGCAGCCTCTTCGCCTGGACCAGACGGCGCCGAGACGCTGTTGGCACTAACGCTGCGTTGATGCTGGGGATTGCCGAACGGAGACTGTGTGCCTCTTGGTGGTGGCGTCGTGGAAGGGGCGAGCAGACTTGTTTCTGCTGCTTCTGCTGCTTCTGCTGTTGCTGCTGCCGCTGTTGCTGACGGTTCAGGTTCTGGCAGCGAAGAAACGGCTTCCTCGACGCGCTTTTCGAACTCCTCTTGCGTGATGTTGCTGAGCGAGGTGCAATCCATAGTCTCGATAAAGGCGATCGCTCCCATCAAGCTTGACAGATAGTAGCCAGACTCGCTCGAGAGGCGATCCGGATTGCGGAAACGGCTGATGTACTCGACGTTCGAAATGAGGTGTTCTGGGTTCGCCTTGAGTACTACAAAGATGAGCACGGGGATGAACGTGTCTGCATTCTCTTGCGTTGAGAGGTGCCGAATCATACCAAAGATGACCTTGCAGCAGTTGAGGATGCAAATCAGCTTGTCCCGAGGTGCCTTGTAGTGGTTGATCTTGAGCAGCTCCTGGATAGAGAACTCGATGAAGCCACGCGAATGATCGCCCACGGGAACGTCGAGGTGCTCCTCGCTCAGCCAGCCGAACAGACCAATGCGCTGGCTAAGCACCCTGTCGCGTTCGAGATCATCCGTCTGGACAGCCCAACGGCCTTCCTTCTGTACAGCAGGTGTGAAGGTGTATGGGTAGAGACGATTCATGACGAGCTTCTCCATAGCCTCCTTGGCGTTTCCAAAGTCGGTTTCGCCCAGATTCTTCCAGACATCGCACTCTCTCATGCGAGCTGCGATGAAGTCAAGAAAGTCGAAGATGAGCTTGATCTGGTCCTGAGTTCGATACGGCTTCTTGGCAAAGCCTTTGATGAAGCTTCGAACATATTCGCCTACCGGCTGTGCGCTTCTGTGCTTCATCTGCTCGAGGAATCGGTTGAAGTCGAACGGGAGCTCTTCGCTCGCTTGCGTTGCTGGAGGTGGTCCCTTGCCGATTCGAATGCCTCCGTGCGAGGCACCCTTTCCCTTGTCGCCGTCTGTGCCTTTCTCTGCCTCGATCGCAGCAGTGTGCTCTGGTCCGGAAGAGGTTACCGCAGCGTGGGTGTGCTTGGATGCGTTCTCACTCGATGCTTCTGCATCTTGGCCAATGCTATATTCGGGCTTCGCATGCTCCTTCTCGCTCGTGGCCTGAAGCGCCTTGCGGGCATTTTCAGTTGGAGTGGCGATTCTCTGAGGTGTATCCATCGATGAGCCGAGGGCGGGAGAGTCTCGACCAAAAGCGTGCGCGACGGCTGCTACGCTTTCGGGGTCTGCCAGGGCTTCTCGATCGGTTGGTGCTGACTTTTGCGCGTTGGGTGTCGAGGGAAAATCTGGTTGCGCGACGCTCGACGAAGCCTCAGTATCGCGCGACTTTTCTGACGGTTGTGGAACGTGCGTGGTTGGGAGTGTTGATGGTGCATTGCTCGCATCAGCTGCGGTTTCAGCTTGAATGTCTGCGGCTCGCTCTGCAGGCTCAGCAAACACGGCGGACGAGGATCGTGGCTGATCATCCGATGCAGCTGCGTCCGCTGCTATGACTGCGTGAGAGCGAGTGGGATGCGCGAGGTCTGAATCGTTGTGCTGAGCCAGCTTGTGCGCGTGACTAGCAAGCGGCTTCTCCGACGCAGACTTGCCTGCCGACGACGTGGGCTCACCACTGCTGCTTGTAGATGGCTCTGCATTGGTTGTTTCCTCGGCTTGCGTGTCTGTTTGGCCGGACGCCTCTCGTGCGTCCTTTTCTGCTGCTGCATCTGCTGCTGCATCTGCTGCTGCATCTGCTGCTGATCGCCCCTCTGTGTGCTGCGTGGCCTCTGCTGCTTGTTGCATGGGGGCCACTGTGTTGGCGATATCGGATTCTCCGTCTCTAGATTCTTCCTTGTCGAGGCTCAGATTGTCCACACCCCCAGAGAGAGCCTCTGCCGAGGTGGCAAGTGAATGATGCTGCGCCTCCCTATCCTCCTCATCCTTTTTTGATGCTGTCAGCGTTTCGGCTGCGGTGTCATTGTCGAACGTGGTTTCGGTTGTCGGCGTTGACGACTTGTTGATACTGTCGGCAACCTCGTCGGAGCCTGGAGCGGCGATGTGCTCGCCTGACGATGCCATAATGGACTTGCGTATCCTGAGAAAAGGGGCCAAGTCGACCGCCGATCAAGTCTAATTGCGCCAAGAGTGATGATGGCGTGTGGTACACAGCAAAAACATGCACGAGCAACACCTAGAGAGAGACAGTTTGCGAGGTGTTGGTCAGCTCGCGGCCCGCCAAAAGCACACCGCTGAGTTGTGTGCGTGCATTTTGAAAATGCACGTTCCATGCGAGTCTTGCTCTCTGTGTCCCTCCAAGGTCACGCTTCAAATCTGCAATCACTCAATCGGATTCTGCCTGCCCCTCTCACGGAAGCATCCTCCGAGGTACTGCATCAAGCAAACACGACGTTCCAGCTCGCCTCGCCTCCAGTCGCTCATACTCTGTCCACAAAACCGAAACGAGACGTCTCAAATTGCACCCATGTGGTCGGATCAGCTCAAGTTCATTGACCCGATGCGAGCCCACAGGCACGTAGCTACCAACTTGGAGCAAGAGTGGCTTGGATTTTGGTCATGAGTTGAGGCGGTACTGTCTACAATGCCAATCAACATGCTCAATCTAAACGCAGCAGGCACCCGAACCATACCCGTGTTCGGGCAGCGTCACGACATGCCGCTTGAGATGGTCATCGTCGTCAGAGCCACTCGAAACACTGGCTGCATCATTGCTCGCACCGGGCTGGCAGCAGGTCGAGCCTTTCGCCTCCTTATTTGCAACAACAACGCCACCATCCGAAGGCAGTCCGTGGCCCAGCCCATCGTCGGCATCGATGAGATGCGACGATCCGAGCGTGTCCCAAGTCGAGAAGAAGTGTCCAAAGATACCGCCGAGAACGATGGCAAGGATGATGTAGCCGTTGAACGTCATCGCGATGAGCATTATGAGGTACTGTAGAACCAAGAGCCCGGGAACGACTCGAGACAGGGTCAGCTTCATTGTTCACATGCTCAAGATGGCACCACCGCCATGCTAATCCAAGGCACTGATCCTAAGCAAGCACTTACAGCACCGGTGAATTGCACGCCGTACAAGAGCGAGCGCAGCAGCTGCTGCCACATCTTGGGGCGGAAACGCATCGAGTCGAGGGCGGCTTGGCGGCAGCGCCCCTTGCCAGTGGGAATGCCAAAGAAGATCGAGTCGAGCTGCTCCAATTTGCGGGCTGCTGCCGAGCCGTCCTGCGATTGTTCTGCATCGGCGAGACGGGTAGCCATCTCGTTCTTCAGGTGCTGAGTGCGGCGCCTGGTTTCCCTTCGCTGGATTATTGCGCGTTCGAGGATCCATCGATCGAATTCACGACTCCATCGCCTCACAGTTTCGATCAAGAAGACGATCACAAAGATACCGATGCAGGTACCGGCGAACTGCGCTTCAGTTCTGATGTGCCACGATGAGGTGAGCACACAGGTGTTAATGGTTTGCCAGTTTCCGAGCATTTTCATGCTGCAGGCGCTAGAAGACGAATCGCCCATACCAGACATACCAGACATACCAGACATGCCGGACATGCCGGACATGCCAGACATGCCCGAATGATCGTGAGAAGTCATGATGTTGAGTTTTGAGGCAGCCTTGGTCTGATGCTACCGCGACGTTACTTAAATAGGGTAGGTGGGGTGAGGGCAGCTAAACGAAACAGAAGGTGACACCTCTTGCCAGGCGAAGCGAGTGGTTTTCTCCGGGTACTTTTTTAAGGATTGGTCGGGACGGTGTTCGGAATGGAGGCCGAGGTCGTCGACACGTTAGGCGGCCGTTGGTGTGCAAAATGGATCCTTGTTTGTATGGGTGGACTGTCTAGATGCAGGAGGGTGTGAAGTTGGATGTCATTCAAACGGCCACAATGTGGGACTGCTCTTGCTTGCGCATTGTGGGCTGCCAGACACCGAGCTCGGAGCCTTTTCACGTCGCTGATCTCTGTCTGCTCTCAGCCTTGCACTTCGCCTGGCAGCCCTCTGCGTGGGTTCTGAACGAGGTTCGTCTTTCGGAGCATTTCCCAGTATCAAAAAGCTCGTGTGGCAGGCTCAAGTCTAATTTCGAGTTTTATTCACGTCTCAGCGCGGTGGCGCAATGCCTGAGAGGGACAAGGTGAAAGAAACCCTCCGACTCGTTCCCTCCGTTGACAAGACCCACCGTACAGCACTGATGACTTGGCAGCGCCGCCTGGGCTTCTTTTAACGTGTCGCCGTACGTATGAAGAGCCAATCCGCTACGGCTTTGCCGACACCGATCACACGCACTATTCGAAAGACGGAATAAGAGAGAGAGAGAGAGAGAGAGAGAGAGAGAGAGAGAGAGAGAGCATCACAAATAATGCCATTCAGGAACGAGCTCTCGCGAGGACCGAGACTCTTGAGTTTGGGCGTGCCGATGGAGCACCTGCGCGTGGAATTTCGACGTTATGGATTTCTCTTGGAGGACCGAGACTCGAATAAATACAATACAGCATCGGTGTCAGATCGAGGTCGGTATAGATTTCGTACATAGTCCACAACCAACAGGCACAGACTCATAGGGTCGCGCTTTGGTATCAGAGCGGGAATTGCTGAAACTGACATTGCGGTCTACCAACAGTGTCAAGAGTAGCAAGCACCCTACAGCGAATCGCACACGAGTCTACCCATGCAAACCCACCTCCATGGAGCTGATTCCCGGCTGAATGTCATGCATGTAGGGTTTCGTAGGGTGAAATTGGGGCCTTGGGTATTCGTACGGCGTCTGGTGACGCGCGTTCGACTGAGGGCCAGGTCGGCGGAAGCTATGGTGTAAGGAGGGCTCAGCGGTTTGATGCCGAGGATGAGCTTGCGCATGGCCATCCGGGTTCTTCTGCGATGCGGAATGAGAGCGAGGTTGGTGATGTAGTTGTTCATGAGAAGGATGCAGTTGATCGTTGCGTGGAGTCTGTGGCTGCAGCAGATCGTCAATCGAGGAAGGATCCGGCTTGGACGAAGGGCTTGAATCGAGCGATAGAGCAGGAGTCTTCTCGACGCGATCCTCAACCTCGACTACCTGAATCTTTCCTTTCTTTGCTTTTGGTAAATTGCTCTTTTTGCTTAGCGGGCTTGTCCTCTTGTTGGTCTTTTCTCCTGCTGCTTCGTCCATCGCCCTTTGAATCTGTGGCTTTCGAGCTTTGGGAGCAATGTCAAGCATCACTTCCATTGCTGCTCGAAATTCGGCTCGAGTGGCTTCTAGCACGGCCTTGAACTCTCGATGCCACACGGTATTCGACTCTTCGAGCGACTTGATGCGACCAAAGATGATCTTCCTATCCTCCGCAGCACAGATCATCTTCTGTGTGATCTGGACTTGGAGCTGTGAAATCTGAGCACCCTGAGTGATCAGGCGTTCCTGCACCAAGACCGAGTCCTCGATACGTGCCTTGATGACTTTCAGCTCTTCTTGCATCACATTCATTCTATTCTCTGACACCAGCCAGAAACACTGGGTGGTGTCGTAGATCTCCCTGAGCAAACCAGCATCGGTGGTCGAAGGGTGAAGTCCTTCGCCGCACATGGTCATTCCCGTCGAAGTAGAACGGACAAAGTCCGAGTCGTGTCGCATAGCGTGAGGTGCTTCGCCAGGAGGTGGCGTGACACTGCCGTGCCTACGATAGGCAGAAGTGTTCTGACCTTTCGCGGCGCGACCGCTCTTCCTATCGCGAAGCAGTGGCATAGGTCCACTCGGGTAGAGATCCATAGCACTCGAATCGCCCGACAAGTGGGGATTCGACGACTGCGACGTAGTGTTTTGACTCGAAGAATGACTGTTGGGCTGGCTTGCAAGGTAGTTTGAAGATGAAGCAACGGTATCCGAAACTTGACATGAAGGGGGAAGGTGTGCAAACAGGCCATCACCTGAGCCGAATGCCGCGAATGACATCTCCGGCTTGACGTCCTCCTGTTCGAATTGCTGAGACCATGGCTCAAGGGGCTCGCGTTGATGGTTTACTTGATCTTGTCTCCGCTCGGGGACGAGTTCGAACCCTTGCTGTTGTGTCCAGCCCTGCTGGAGCGCAGGATTCTGGCTGGTGAGGCTAGAAGTGTCTGAGGCATTCATGTCGAAGGACAGTTGAGCTATTCACCGGGGAATCTTTTGGGGGCCTAGGCTAGTCCACTGTGGGAACGAGCACCTTTCCGGAAGAGCCAGAGCTATTTAAGTGTCACCACTCAGCCTTGATCCGGATGAGCTTATCGGGATGCGCCTCCATCACAAACAGAATCTTCGGGGGCTTTCTTTCCCTCGAAGCTGGCGCCTAGTCAATGCTTCATGATGGGTCAGGGACCTCGTCAGCGCAACAAAAAAGTCTGCACTGGTCTCTGATTCGAGCTGAATGGCAATCGCCGCAAACGCCACGCGACATCGCGACAGCAAAAATCAGATGCTTGGCAAATGAACCGGCGTGAAGCGGCTTGCAACGACCGATGCCGGTCCGCGATGGACGAGCGAAACCTAAAGATCGTCAGCAACGGCCTAGGATGCCAAAAAGCCAATCGAAGCGGGCTGAGTGTGCAGTAGGTATCCACCATCAAAATGTGTTTGATGCATGGCGATGAGGATTGACAGCTCGTTAAACGTAAACTGCGGCGCAGTCTCGGTGATTGTCTCGTTCATTTCGAGTTTGTCTCCACGATGCGGCTGAACAATCACTCAAAGTGGCTTGGTCGGGTTTCGACGGAAGAGTGGTGCTTGAGAAAACTGCGACACCAGCCTCAAACCAGAAGGTCGGAGTTCGGAGACAATGGTTTGGCAAATAGAGGCCTACTGAGCTTATCGGAGAAGCATGGTCACCATGTTTCATATGTTCTCGGCAGTGATATTGTTCCTCACTTTACGAGAGTTATGCTCATGACCAGAACCATGATGCTACGTCGGCAGAACCTACAGTCTCAAGCTCAAGAATTTCAGAGCTTAGAGATAGGCACGTCGACAGAAGGAATCAAGAAGAGGTCTAGTGAGAAGTCTGGCACGCAGGGCAAAAGTCAGAAGACCCAAACATGAACGATGTTGGCAAAGGATGGTACCGGTTGCGGAGAAAGCACTGAGCATCGCGGTCTTGCTTGTGTCGTCAGACGTTCCTGAACGTATAAGATTGGGACATCAGGATCAAGAGGCCCCCTCAATCACGCTCCGCTGTGTGACCGGTGAGCCTGCAGATTGCGGCCATCAAAAGTCTTCTAGCTGCTGCTACAGTCGGATCGCCGGCAAAGTCATTCGAGTTTGATCGGAGCCATGACTAGGCAATCGAGAGCATCACCAGAAGCGATGTTTCGAGCCAGCTTAGAAGCGGCTGGAAGAAAGGATGGAGTGGGCACCAGGAAGCTCAACTTATTGGATCGCGAGCGTGAGCTTGAGTTTCACCAAAAGTCAGCGTACAGTAAATAGTATTTAATCAGGATTTTAGGATTTATGATTTATTCCACGTCGGTGTGTTTGTCTCTGCTGCGCTCAAGCCAACCACGCAGTCTGCGGATCCAACTTGCGTCGAGTCGGTCGACGTGCGGAATTCCGTGATTGTCTGCTGCTTCCTCCACGACATCCATCTGCTTGCTTTCACAGACACATACCCCTTCCCACCACGACCATTGGTTCAGTCGCCTCTCCTATTCACGAGGCTAGATCCTGTCTTGGCAACACAGGCGTTGGCCTCAGCCGCTCCTTTCTCGACCACCGACAACACTGTGAAAGCGCCGACTTCTTCAGTTCACTTCAGTTCACTTCCACCTCCGTTGTTCTTCGGCGATGCGGCTCGGATCAAGCCCCTGTCTGTCCAAACAATCTGACACGCTGCTGCAATAAGCTCGCTGCAAGATGAGTTCTCCCACGGCCCACCGAGATGCCTCGCTCTCAGCAGCGAGCTTCCTTGCCTCCATATCTGCCGAGTCCAGCACATCGTTCGGTTCCACTGCATCTGGTTCCTCCGCTGCAACCTCTGCACCTGCTTTGCCCATCTCCGCCAAGGTGTCGCTCATCGACGCGCAGATCGATGCCCTCGAAGGTCGTATCGAACAGACCATTACTTCACACGCAGCGCAGCTTCGGGAAAGAGCTGCCTCAACCCGCTCTGTCGACCGGGATCTTAATCAACTTTGGAGATCCATCCATCAGACAAGCTCTCGTCTTGTGACAATAGGCCCCCAGCTCTCTCAAATATCATCAGACTACCACGATGCACTTGCGCAGAACTCCAAGCAGCGCCTTCTGATTTCGGTCTTGTCCGATCTGCTTGCTGCGACACGACTTCTTGAGAGGCTCGAAAAGCTGCAGCTCCAGTCCGACCTATTAACCCTGCGAGATGAATTGCCAAAGGCTTCGGAAGTGATGCAACCGCTCCGCTCCCGATCGGCGCTCCAGAATCTTCCAGCTGTTGTGGAACTCCGGGCTCGATTTGAGCGCCTCGAGAACAAGTGCAAAGAAGCCGAATCTGCCTCCCGGCGCGTTGATGCGCCACAAACCACAAAGCAAGAGCCAGGGCGAGCGAATATGGACGCAAGTGCCAAAGACTTGAAGGGCACGACAAACACAAGCAGCGAACAGGTTCTTTCGCCAGCCCTCAAGCTCTTAGATACTGCCCGAGCACTGATAGTCTCGCAGGGCTCGGAAGGAGGCTGGAAGCAAGTCCGCATCGAGCTCGATGCCCCCGCGGCACCACCTCCCGCCGTGCTTCCCGCTACAGGCTTGGCTGCGCAGTTGAGGATAGATTCAAGCAGATCGTCTCTCGATAGCCATCCAGAACGTTTGCACCGCGAGGACCTCATGCCAGAATCAGCTTCTTTGACGCGCAACTCTTCATCCTCTTCTACGGCGAACGCACGCAACAGGCACAAGCCCAAGCTGGGCGCGCGATTGATTCGTCCGCAGGATCAGCTCGGAAGCGGCCCGTTTAACGCCGAAGACATTGTACTCGATGAAGACGGCTGGGGGCTTGACGATGATGACGAAGAAACTACGCTGCCACAACCAGCTGCGCACAGCGGAAATACAATCCCCCCGTCGCAGTCAATCGAGTGCACTAGCCAGCCTGCTCACCTGAGCGTATCTTCTCTGACACGCCATAGTCAGCACAGCTCGCCAAGCAGCTCCGTGGTGATGCAAAGTAGCATGAGTTCGAGCTCGTCGCAGCTAAGCGCATTTGCTGTGCAAGAGCCCGAGCTGCGAGCAGATGCTTCAGCGAGCAACGACGTGGACGCCTGGGGTTTGGGCGAGGAAGACGACGACGCCGGAGACGATGCTTGGGGGCTTCATGAAGACGATGTGCCGCAACAAATTCCGCCAACGCCGAAAAAGGTAGAAGCTCACGTTTCAGCACCAGTCGAGCGCACTGAAGCTCCTGCAACGCCAGCTGGTCCAGCGGCACATGATGCATGGGCCTTGGAGGACGACGATATCATCGCAGACGAGGATCCATGGGAGACAGAAGGACAGTCTGGAAAAGCCACAGCGCCTCCTGCAGCTCTAGAGCATCATGACGCTGCTCAACTCGCTTCGTCTTCAGTGCATGAACTTGCTGTCGCGCCAACATTATTATCAGGAGAAGTGCACGCAGACCATGCAGAGCCATCACATCTCGAACCGCCTTCCGCGACTACCAATGTCGAATCAGACCCTTGGGAAGCAGACGACCAGCCGGCAAGGGTTGCAGCTCCCCTTATAGCAACACGCACGCACAATGATATTCCTCACAAGGCTGCTGATGTGCCACCACCGGGGCTTACTGGTAGACAAGACTCATCGCTGGCGGAGAAGGACTCTCTCTCGGCAACAGCGATGGACAAACCTTCTCACGACGCGATGGAATTGGCTCAGCAGGCTCCTCACACGGAAGCCTTGTCTTTTGAATCAGACAAGATAGAAGAGGGGACACAACCGGTGGATCTCATGGATGAGACACGCCCACAAACACAGAGAATGGAAAGTGCACCGCAGAGTGTGACCGAAGATGAAATGGACGAGGAGCCAGCGGAAGATGCATGGGGTTTCGAGGAAGGCTCGAGCGCATCCGAAGCGGATAGAGTCGAGTTTGCTCCGATCACACATTTGAGCAAGAAGGATGAATCGGATAGGGCTTGTGGGCACACTCAGCCTTGCCTTGTCGGATCGACCAAATTGGAGGCCTCGAAAGCTCACGTCGAAGCTACCGCAGCGTCTGCTGTTGAGCACATTGCCGAGCCTCAGACTGGTCAGTTTGAACCAGTTGCGAACCCGCCATCACCTACTGGTTGGGGTCAAGACTTTTCAGACTCGGAATCGACAGGAGTTCCAGCGATTGTGGATCACATCGAGGCCGCACGCTCGTCCACGAGGACCGTGTCTGCCATTTCTCCAGCACACTCTGGCACTCGGACAAGAGATGTGCCAAAGTTATCGGATGCGACGCCCGAACCCTGTACGGCGGTAAAGGAGAAATGCACCATCAGCCAGCGATCACTGGATCTGATCAATCTGGCTGAGAATACGATGAGCTCAGTGATCTCATTGCTGCGGGGCCAAGGTGAGTCCGTCGCTGGTGACGACGATGTGGAAGCTGTTGCAGGTGCAATCTTGAAAATTTTTGAGCTGCACCGAGCGTTGATGCCAGTTGCTCATGGCGAGGCGCTGCAAGAGGTTCCATCATTGGCGATGCAATTCTTCAACGACTGCGAGTATCTGGCTCGCGAGCTGAGCCGACTTGTTGGAGACAAGGGTGAAGAGGTGACGACCGCGTGGCTTGCACGTGATGCAGAAGCAGCTAAACGGTGGAGGACAGAGGAGATGATCAAGCTGGAGCAGGAAGCGACGCTGACGAGAGGATTGGGACAGCGTTGGTTCGAGGCGCAGATGACAGCACAGACGAAAGTATTGCTGGACACGCTGATGGAGGCGGACGGGTTTGCTCGCACGTTTGACGAGCATCGATTTGGACGGTGTGAAAGATGCATCAAGCAGGTGGTGCAGACGCTGGAGCAACTTGGCAAGGCTTGGCAGCCTGTGCTGGTGACGTCTCGATTCCATGCTGCGATTGGTCGATTGGTGGACCTGGTGTTTCAGAAGGTGCTGCACGACGTGCTGGACCTAGAGGACATTGGCGAGAGCGAGTCGGAAAAAATCGCATCGTTGGTCAAGACGCTGGGGAGCTTGGAGAGCCTCTTCGCATCAGAGGACTCGGAGCAGAGCGCGGCGGCGCTGTGGGTGCCGAGCTGGTTCAAGACGTCGTACCTGATCGAGATTCTGACGGGCTCGCTGGTGGATATCGAGTTTCTCGCGTTCGAGGCAGGCGCGCTGGTCGACTACAGCCGCAAGGAGCTGACGGGACTGATCAAAGCACTGTTTGCGGACACGCCCAACAGGAGCAAGCTGTTGCGCAGGATTGAGACTGCACCTGTTGACGTGCTTGCGCATTAAGTGAAGCGTAGAGTGCCTTGGATGGGAGTGGGCAGAGCAATCTAGCGCATCAACATGGTAAACTAACTGACTCTGTATCATTTCTTTCGAACGGAAGCCGACAAATTATTTAGCATGCATGCATCAGAGTGGAGCATGTGAGATGGCGAATGGGAAGAGGAGGAGCCAAGCTTGCGTGTTCCCGCAGCAACAAAGATGGAAGCTGTTGATGTGAATGGAATGCTACTCACGTGGCTCTGCTAGGCGACTGGTCTGACGATGTGAGCAAGTGGATATGAATGCCTGCGGCAGATGGGCCAAACGCTGTTGATGAAACCTCAGCCATGTCGCAGGATTCCCGAAGCCCTTTCGTGATTTCATTTTTACGCTATGCGTTACTGCATATGGAGTTGTGGGTCCGTGACCACATTCATGATTGTCTGACACGCCCCACCCATCCCACTCAGCGCAGGACCAACGCTGATCGAAGGCCAAGAGGCCAAGACAAACGACGATCATTGTTCTGGCGTGATGTGGAACCCTGGGACTTGGCGTGCAAAGGCGCCTGGATGTGCAACCCATGGTCTTGGCAGCGCAGAGGTGTTGGCTCGGCGCGTACAGAAAGTACACATGTTGTGCTGTACTGTAGCCTGATAGGTGTGCAAAAATCATAAAAAGGCACCGTTGTACCGGGGAAGTGTTGACATCTGCACAACGCCGTCATCGCGTTGGACGCTTCCTTCCTGTCTTCCATTCACGATTTGGCCTCCCGCATTCTTTTTTGTTTCCCCCAAAGTGCGTGTTACGGTACAGTTCAGTACAGTACTCACGTACTCACATTATGCCTGCTTGCGACCGACATCGGATGTTCGCTTCAGCTCATCCCTCGTGACCTTTTCCCCTTCTGCCTTCCCCATCCACGCTTTAAATGTCGGCATGTCTCGATGTCAGACACTATCCCACAGCCCACTCTGCATTCGCATACTGTATTTTCTTGGCCGGCATACTATTCAACTTTTCCATTTCTTTCCTGCAACAATACCAGCACCCTCGCAATCGAGCCACGCCAATTGTGTGTTTCGGTTGGAAACAGAATGTAAGCGGGGGCGTAACCATGAAGCATCTCTCTGCCTAGGTCGGTTGGCGCATCGCCGTTCGACATCTCAGCTTGGTTGCATCGAGTCTTGAAAATCCTGCCATGAATCTCGTCCTCGCTTACCACACTGCTCTCCATGGCCTTCCGACGACTCAGCCCACAACCGAAAATCCCCTTCAGCTTGCGCGCAGCCACAGTCAACCCATCCTCCTCTCTTCCTCCCGTCTTGGCCCTGCCAAACCGATGCGCGACGAGCTTTCCATCCTTCCTTCCGTCTCTTCGCCTCGTCCTTGACCCATCCTGCCTCTGTCAATACTATACTGTACTATACAGTACCCGTAGCACACTGCAGTACTGTATTATATTGTAATGTACTGTACTGTACTGTGCTGTACAATAGAACCCGGACGGTTCGACCCTTCCGGACACTGCTCTGTGTCTCCCATCCCGTTGTCTAAAGATCGACAGCGTCTTGAGTAAAGATCCCAGCAGCATCTCTAGCTACTTCTCATATCTTTGCAGGTTCCCCACCCCCAACCCCCACCCTTCCCCCCTCTCCCCTCTTCCTTCATGCTGAACTTCCTTCCTTTCCGTTAGCGAACACCATCCCTTGCGGTTGTCCCTCCATCCTTACCATCATCCCCAGCATCCTCCGTTTCGTCGCTCGTGTCGTCTTCTTTACGACCAAGCATCATCCCGCTTTTCGTTGCGCTAGCGTCGGTGCTAGCTGTTCTTTCTACCCCTCCCCACAACCAAAAGGTTCCAAGGAACGTCTAGCGACGTACACTCGCGCATTTTCCCGTAGGCAATCTCCAGAATGCCTGTCCATCGAACAAACAGTCCCCGCCCAGCCGACGCGTATGAGCTGCCTGCGTCACCACCGTCTGCCGCAGTCCAAGAGCCCTTGCTCAACGCGGACAACTCTTTTGCTACCGATCCAGACACAACTGGTGACGCTTCCCTCCAGCAACTCTCCCATCCACGTTGGATCCGCTCCCACTCTCGCTACAGCCCCGAAGAGCCCACCCGTGACTCATACATAGAGCCTCGATTTGCCTCGGCGGCATCAGCGTACCATCTCGACCGGTCCTCGTCACCAGCACACCCCACCCCCATGCCGCAACGATCTTTCACACCACCTTTCGCACGCTCTGCTTCTCGTCCCACCTCGCTCGCAAGCTCTAACATGCTCTCCGTGCGCTCCCAAAGCGACTACGATTCTGTCTACCAGCTTTGGCGCCAAAGTGGCACGCCCAGTAGCTTCAACGAGCTTTCCGACGACGTCCCCAGCACTCTTTACGACACAAGGCGTGGCAGCAGCACCACCGATCTTGAAAAGATTGAACAGTATCGCGCCCGTGCTTACGAACCCGTTTCACCGGATCATGGAGCGTTTCAAGGCCTGCACAAGGGTCAAGCAGGTTCAAATGGTCCCAACGACTATCGCGCTGTAGGCCTCGCAAAGTATGGTCGAGGGAAAGACCAGCGCATGTCACCCAGGAAGAAATGGTGCATCCTCCTCGCCGTCGCAGCCGTGATCGGCGTCCTCACTATCGCCATCGTAGTCCCAATCACCCAAGTGCTGCTCAAGCACAAAAACCCTCAGACAAGCGGCTCTCAAACGCCCTCGAGCGGAACTGACAACAAAGGCCATGGATCTCCGTCAGGTAGCACCCCTGTGCCACCGCAAAATGTGGCTATCTGGGGCACCAACGGATCCACAATCGACCTTGGTAACAACACAAACTTTACCTACATCAACAATTTTGGCGGCCGATGGGCTTCACAACCACTCAACAACACCGCTCAGGCTCAAAACTACACTCCTCCACTCGACCAGGAGTTTGACTTTGCCCGTAACAGGATGCTCGGCGTCAACCTCGGTGGCTGGCTTGTGACCGAGCCTTTCATCGTTCCGGCGCTCTACGAGCCATATGAAAACACATCGAATCCTGCGGTCGACGAGTTCACCCTGTCACAGAGGTATCTATCCGAGGGAGGCATCGACAACCTCCGCACCAAAATGACACAGCACTACGACACTTTCATCACCGAACAAGACTTTGCCAACATTGCCGGCGCTGGTCTCAACTGGGTTCGCCTGCCTATCGGCTTCTGGGCGTTGGAAACCTACACGAACGAGCCCTTCCTCGCGGGCGTCTCCTGGAACTATGTCCTCAAGGCTATCCAGTGGGCGCGCAAATACGGCCTCCGCATCAATCTCGATTTGCACGCTGTGCCAGGATCGCAAAACGCCTACAATCACTCTGGCCGAGTTGGTTGGATCAACTTCCTCCAAGGTTTGATGGGCAAAGCCAACGGCGAGCGCACAATGAACTACATTCGACAGATTACCCAGTTCATCAGCCAGCCCGAGATTCGCAACGTCGTACCCATGTTCAGCGTCATCAACGAGCCATACGCAATCACCATTGGCCAACCCGCGCTTGAATCGTGGTACTCTCAGCTCTACTCCACGATTCGCGCTATCACTGGCTCTGGTGCAGGCAACGGACCATACATCACCATCCACGACGGCTTCCTGCCGTTGAGCAACTGGCAGGGCTTCCTCAGTGGAGGTGACCGTATCGCATGGGACACGCATCCTTACATCTGTTTTGGTACGCAGAACACCGACCCTTGGGATGTTCAGATCCTCAAGCCATGCCAGCAGTTTACCACTCTTCTCGACAATGCTCGCTCAAACATGGGCGTGGCGATGGCCGGAGAGATGTCGCTGGCCATCAATGATTGCGGTCTTTTCCTCAACGGCGTGGGCGACGGATCTCGCTACGACGGCACATACAAGGGCCCCGTCGCAGGCAACTATCCTAGGATGGGATCATGCCAGCCATTCGACGACTACGAGAACTACTCGGACGAGATCAAGCAAGGATTGCGTCGCTTTGCGCTCACTTCCATGGACTCGCTGCAGGACTTTTTCTTCTGGACGTGGAAGATCGGCAACAGTTTGCGAACGGGCAAGCCGTCTGCGCCCATGTGGTCGTACTCGCTTGGATTGCAGCAAGGATGGATGCCTACCAACCCATTGGGTGAGTCGAGCGGCGCTTGTGCGGCCCAAGCATCGCGACTAGGAACCTCGGTGCCAACCGCCACTTGGGGAAGAGCGTTCCAATCCTGGCAGACGGGCCGAGCCTCCAACTACTCGCCCAACACTGCATCGTATGCTTGGCCTCCGCAGTCGCTCGTTTCGGCCAACACGCCCGTCTCGCAGCTACCCAGCTACACCGCCACTAAGTCTATCACTCCCGTCGCCGCTCCGACTGTTTCTGTCACGGCCACCGTTTCGGGTCAACCTACCGCCGCCCCGACGATCGATTCTTGGTACAACATAGCCCAAACATCTCTCTTCTATACCCCAATTGCTGGCTGCAACTATCCTCCCGACCAGTACAACCTGAGTGGATGGGACCCCTCGGGCTGGCCTTGCAGCGGAACACAACAGCGTCGAGATGTGGTGCCACGCGCACAGCCGACCTCGTCTCCTCATTAAGCTGCACGTCAACCCTTTTCGCCACTTTTTGTGAGCGACATCACTTGGACTTCGGACAGCCTTCCCTATATACCTGTAGCTTGGCGCTGAACCCGATTTGAATACGGGCAATTTTTCTTTGCACAAGTTGCAAGTTGTAATTTTACCTTGTATTCTCCCCCGCCGCTTGATTGGACCGAATGACCGTTGCTTCCTCATGCCACACTATCGCCACGTTGCGATCCCTACTGGATCCGGCATCTCGGACGTGTGATTTAGTGTCGATGCAAAACACCGTGTGGCAAGCAAGGAGGTGGGTTTGGCGAATCCAAATCCACGTGTCGGCGCATGCCTGAATTCAGATTTGGGGGCCCAACCCTTGCCATCTGGAATGTGCAGCGCGCAAGTCACAGAGTGCAGCTGTCAAACATGGAAAGGGTCCTATGCCACGCTGGGTGCTCAACACTTTCGGGCAAGGGTCGTGCAGAGTTGCAACTAGCTACGTACATTCCCCAGCACACCCCAGCACACCCCAGCACTCGCAAATCGTTCTGCTCGTCTGTCGCCGTTCTCCGGAATGAAATGCGTAGCATACACGCTAACTAGATTCTGTTTAAGATGCAAGCGGTGCAGCTCTCGCAACTTTGTGCATGTGCTGTACCGTACACCAGGTAGAGAGGATGAGCTAATATTCAATGCTCGGGATAGTACGCCTAGTTGGCAGGCAAGTCCACGTTCGAAAGTGTTTCTCAGATACTTGTACAGATGGAAAGGTTGTTCAGGGAGCCATCTCAGGGAAATCACTTGTGCCGCTAAAAGTGTCGCTTTGACGACCTCTTCCTCCTTCTTTCCTGTCTGTATCTTGCTTCCCGATTCATCACCTCGACTCTCCATCTCGAAGCGCGGTCTCAGACAATTCCTAGCCCCCATTCAAGGTCAATTTCTTCATCACTAATAGAAATGAAAATTCTCAAGCACTACACCTCCCATCTCGGCATCGGAAACAATGCTCAAGGCACGACGACACCTCTCACTTCTGACCCACCATCTTCTCGAAAGATGAACGTCCTCAAAAACTACGGCTCCTATCTCAGCATTCGCAGAAAAATCTATCGATCCACTCGCGACGCCTCACCTGCTTCCTCAGAGTCTGACGATTCTCTCGACATTTCGACCATCTCTCCCGCTACATCCATCCTCCCTTCTCCTAGTGACGATTCACCCAAAGTAGCGCACGCTCCACCGCTTTCCACATCCGAGTACCGCTGGAACTACCTCTCTCACCCGCTCACGAGCAAAAACGTCTGGTGGAGAAACGTCGATTCAATGGCAAACTTTATCCTACATTGGCAAACACGCTTCCATCAACATGGAGACATGTTCGGAACATGCACCCTCTCGCGTCTCTCCTCTTCCAAAAAGCTCCCATTTCATCTTACCACGGTGCAGATCAGGGAAGCTGTACGACGCTTGAGACATAGCCATCCGACGATGGCTTTGCGGTTGGCGAAACGAAGCGAGTTTGGGATTGAGCAGCTTCCGATCCCGGAGTTTCTACAGAAGAAAGTGGATCTGCAGGTGGCGCTCGTGTACGAGGTGGTTGCGTGTGATGCAGACGTTGAAGCGTGGCTGGATGAGGTCTTGGTAGTCCATGCTGAGGCGAGATCATCCGAGGAGGAGGAGTTTAGAACTTTTCTACAGGGTGCGACGAGAGATGGGGTTGCGGGAAGGGATCGACTTCGAATCCACTATTGGCCCCACGATGAGCGGGCTGATGCGAGGATTTTGGTGGAACAATGTCATTCGGTTTCCGAAGGGATTGGCACGTTGATTGTCTTTGACTTGCTTCTTTCGAGTGTCGCCTCGGTTTTATCCGATCCGGAGACGAGATCGTTGGAATGGGGGGAGGAAGTGACGAGGTTGGAACCTGCTTTGCAGGACGCTATCGCTTGCCCGCCCCAGAGCTGGGAGATGAGTAGGGAGGAGTTGAAGAATGTGGAGAAAGTCAATGCCGATCGGATGAACGGGAAAGCCTGTGTGCCGAACTTCGTCGACCGCATTGGAGGTAAAGTGGTGGGGATGGCAATGGATGGCCATAAAAGTAGCAATGTGCTTCGGTCGAAAGTGCTTAACCAGCCGTTGGTGCGGCTGTGCAGGAGTGTAGCGGAGAAAGGCGAAATGCTGCCCCTCGGCCTTCTCCCCCAAACAGGAATCCCGTTCGAGGGAAAGCCAACACATACGGGCTTTATCAGCGATACTCTGGATGCAACTCAGACGAAACAGCTCCTATCAGTGCTGAAAAGTCAAGGTCTCACATTAGCGCCATTCCTCGAAGCCTGCAGTCACATGGCTACCATGTGGACTCGAAAGCATCGAAATCTCGTACCCCACCCCAAGCAACGAAATCGGGGTTTCGACCATCCCAACCGAATCCTAGGAAGTTTCAGCAACGCCATCAGTAAGCGCGACACACTTCAACCGGAACACCGACGATACCTCGGATTGTGCATGAGTGGATTCCCGACCAAGATCGCTGCCGGTCTCGCTTGCTGGTCTGTCGCTTCTGAACAACACACCAAACCCTGTCCAGCCGCCCCAATCGATCCGCTCCCCAATGTTACCCCAGGCGATGTGGAGACACTGTTCCGAGTCACCACATCTCTCGCGGAACAGTACCGTCTCGGGAGAGAAACATCCGACTGGTTACGATACGATAAAGCACTCATGTTTGGAACCATGCACACCGAATACCTCCTCCTGCGAGATAGTGCCCACTACCCCTCCATGCCCTGGCTCAGCTCCATAGGTCGGCTCGAAAACGTCTTCTCCAGCTCCCACCCCATCAACCCAACAGGATCGGTCACTCTCGAGGCACACAATATGAGACTCCTCGGTCGCGTCGGAATCCGTCAACCCATCCTGCACGTGTATACTTTCCGAATGCAAACCACCATCCAGTTCTCTTTCGCCGACTGGCTCTACTCCCCCACCGACCATAACAACCCCCGCCCGAAAGGCATGCGTCAAAACGACACGCAGAACACCGACGCAGCGCGCCAAACCATCCTTCACTTTTGGCTCCAAGTGTACCGCTCGCTCATCGATGCGGTTCTGCTCACAGCTACGGCCGCGCAATCGTGACGTGGGATATGTGCATCACGAAGCGTGCGATTTCGAGCATAATGTGCCAATACAAGATGTGCGGACTGGGCTGCAGAAACACGACGTCGTGTATGTAACAAGATAAGCTACAGAAACCGAAGTGGAAAGAACACAATGTAGAAAGCTCCAAGTCACGTTGGACAAGTGTGTCGATGCGAATCGAGTGAATAGCATAAGAGAGAAGAGAGAGACGGCCTCGGCGTTTTCAGCCTTCACGCCATGACCTTCCGCGGTCGCCTGTGCCGAGCAGCGCGCCGATAAGGTCGCGTGCGGTGTTGACAATCTCGACGGCTCGACCGATGATGCCTCCCTCGTCCTCCTCCACGTAGTCGTGCGCGAGCGGCACGCGTGGCTCCGAGTTGTGCGGTGCGACCAAGGCACCTGTAGCGCTCGTCCGGCGTGGTAGTGTGGGGCTTGAAGGGCCACCTCCAGAGATGTCAGCGCCGCTGCCGGAGCCTGACCGACGCTTTCCACTGGTGCGCGCGAGGATGAATGTGGGCGTATTGAGAGGCGTAGGCCCCACCTCTACCGGTCCGTCCGGACTCGTCACGCTAGCGGCTTTGGATGCGCGTGGAGTATTACTAGGAATGTTTTCTACATCGACGCTCAGCTCCGCAGCAGCAGCGTTGGTCGACGTCGACTTGGCACGGGCCGATGCTTTCGAGCCGCCTTTCCTCTCATCCGACCAGTAGCTTCGCTCTTCGTCGTACATGTAGCGATCGCCGTCGCGATCCTGCGAAGATCGGTTCGAGCCGCCGTCGTCCTTGGCATATAGATGAGGGCTTGCCGGGAAGTTGGGACTCGCGAGACCATAAGATCCCTGTCCGTCAGAGTCGTATTCGTTCAGGGTCCGATTCGCGACCGGACGCGCCTTTCCTCCGTTCGTTGCTGCATCTCCAGCTCGAAGGCCATCAGCTCCATCTCGCGAGCCGTCTTTGTCGCCGGTCCGAAAGGACTCGCCACTCCGTGCATTGCTCCGCGCATTGGCAGGTGAGGCGGAGGCAGGGCTGGTAGACGAGTTCGAATACCGGTCATAGCTTCCATTGGCGATCGAGTTGGTGGGCGAATGGCCGGACGAGTTGCCGCTGTTGGTGCGCCCTCGTCCTTGCCTTGCTGCTTCTTGAATGCGCTCGTAGCTCGCAGAGCTACCGAGCCTTTGTGACGGTCGACCCCTTTCACGCGAGTCATCGCTGCGTGCGGCTTCGTACGACTCTGCCAACGAAGACGACTCCTGATGCGAGGTGCCGAGCACGTCATAGTCGCCTTCGGCCTCTAGGCTGCGCGACTCGTAATCCTCGGCGGAGGTCTGGTGAACAATTCTGTGTTTGAGAATCCCTCTGGGTGCAACACTGGCCTGCGACTGCTCCGGTGTTGCGGCTGCTATATCTTGAGGCGACGTGGATGATGAGGATCCGTCAGTCCTGTCTGACTCGCTGTGGTCAAAGTAGCTTCCGTAGGTTCGGGAAGCGTCAGGGCTGCTCGCAGCGTCGCCTGTGTTAAAAACCGGCCCGTTCGAGTTTTCTGGGTCGCCGGAGCCGTCGCCAAGATCGGGCCCATCAAAGTAGTCAAAATCTCCATTGAAATCGTCGTCCAGATCCCACTGGACGCCATGTGCAGTCGGGTCGCCATGGCTCGACGGAACACCGGCACGCGCATACCCATACTGAGCAGGATATGTAGACACGGTGCTACCGTTGTTGGCACGAGTCGCAAGAAAACCGGTAGGATCGACTACAGCGGGCGAAGGTGCCGGGTATACATCGGACGTCTTCAGGCGAGTAGGAGCGAGCTTGGCGATTGTTGCTTGGTGCTCCAGATGCTTGGATGAAGACGAGGCGTGAGAAATGGCGGGCGATGTTCGTGGGCTCGACTTCATCGTGAGCACTTCCTCCTCCTCGCTGCTTGGGTCCTCCTCTTCCTCCTCGAGCTCATCTTCATCGTACTCGTCGTAATCGGGATATCGATGATCCAATGCAATGCACTGCTCGACACGGTGGTTGAAACTAATGTGTCTCTTCTCTTCCGAGCCGGCGCTATCGGCGCGGCCAATGCTGGGAGACTTTTTCTTTTGCGCCGAAACGAGAGGAATGGCATTTGGAGAGCTTCCGGTGCGCTTGGGTGCCTTTGCGACCAGGTTGGAATCGGACTTGACGGCAAAGAGGGGCTGACGCTTGGCAGTCGCCTCGGCCATGCGGTCTTGCTCCTCCATGTGTTCGTCAATCGGGTTGGCCTCGAGCTCGATGTTGGGCGAAGCAGCATTTCCTGGCGTTGTGAGCATATCAGAGATAGTGCGGTGCTTGAGAATCGAGCGGACCCGGTGGCCGTCGTCCAAATCAAGGCGATCCGCAGTAGTCGCAAGCTTCGGTGCCGGTACCGACTCTACGTGCTCGTGGAGAGGTCCATACAACCAGGTAACATCGCTGTCTTTCAACCTGTGAGATCAACCGAGCAAAGACGGCCAGTGGCATGCAAGAAAAAGGGCGAGCAGTCAGCGTCATGTAAGCAGGAAATCCAAGGTAAAGCACCAAAGCAGGCTGAACCCAGCGTGCCGTTTGTGCGGGCACCGAGATGCGAGCGACTTACCAGTTGAGTGTTTCTGGACTGATGGTCTTGAGGTTTCCACGCTGCTTTGCCCACGTGCGCCAACTTGCGTTTTCGAGCCGCACACCGTTAGCGATCTGGTTCTTTTGCTTGGTCATCGCCTTCCAACTGCTCCACACATCCTCATCGGTCCACTGGTGACTGAGGTAGTCGACGCAGACCGTGGGCATGCGCGATTCGATCTGGGCATCGTCGGGGGCAGGAGCGTTGTTGGCAACGGTAGGGTAAGGTTGGGGTGTAGACAACATCTTGGCAAAAATTTTATGAGAATCTATCGAGCAGGTTGCAGAGGCGCCAAAGATGAGATATTCTGGTCGATAAAGCTTCTCAGCGGATGGTCAGGTGTGTTGTGGCTACACCTCTCGCTTAGAGCTGGAAGCACATGGATTCTGCGCAGCGCCAATTTGAGAGGGTAAAAACGTTGATGCGGTGGTTTGCTCAGCAGGAGGCTTGAGCCTGAGGAAGGCCGCTGTGTCGAGATACGATGAGCGCCCAAAGACAGCCGGCGAGCGCAGGATTGTAAGAGCAAAGCTTCGTGTAGAGTCGTATTCCCAAAAGTGATCGATTGAAGATCAAGAGCTGGAGTGGACCAGATGAGAGACGGATGTTGAAGATGAAAAGAACGCCGCAAGTGGAGCCAAGGGCGGCTCGAGTTTTGGATTGTGGTGTCGGATTGGTGAGGGATCGTTGACCGCAGCGTTGGTCAGAATGATCCGCACCTTGGGAGATGGAGATAGCGAGCAGCAAGCAGGCTTTGAACGTGAGGTGGGAGAAAGAAAGGGGCAGCTGGTGCTGATGCTGGTGCTGGTGCTGGTGCTGGTGCTGGTGCTGGTGCTGGGATTGAGACGAACAGCTCTCTGGATGCGAAGTGATGCCACTTTGGGCTACTGATATCGCGGCGTGGCCCTCTCTCTGCGCCAAGCTGCCTCGCAATTTGTGTGTTGTAGCTCAGTTCAGTTCAGCTCAGCGACCGCCCGCCCGCTCGCTCGCCCTAGCAACTCGACTGCGCGCCGAGACGGGCATGGGGTTTTGGCAGTGTGACCTAGCAGTAGCAGCGAGTGGCAGCAGCACTGCACTGTACTGTACCGTAACTTTTTGTTTGGCATCTCCCACCCCCCGGTGAACGGGCTTGGGAGCTGCAACACTACTCGAGCTGTTGCCTAAATTCCGAATTTCAGAAAATACAGAATACACGCTCTTGCCAATCGAGCCTGTCTCTCCCGCTGCTCGGCAACCCTTTGTGTGGCCGCCCCTCCTGCCCCCCGCGCTTGAATCGTCTTTGACCGAAAATCTTCCGCAGAAAGGCGAATAATGATGGGCTCAATTCGAACCAGGATGACGATTTTTGCACGCAGCCAGCCAGCAGCGCGTACTCACGATTCAGCGCGGCATTTCAGCGAATCGATTCCGACTGATCCGAGATCTACCAATCGTTCTTTCCAACCAGCAAGGGGTGCGTGGTCTGTTTACTCGACGCTCTTCTTCGAAGCGTGGGCAGCGTGGGCAGCGTGGGCAGCGTGGGCAGCGCAGGCCGAAGTTTGGAAACACCCTTGACGACGCCGTCGACGCTGACACAATGGCCAAGGCTTACTCGAAAGCCCACGCTCCTCCAGGGCTTGACCAAGTGCCAGCACGCGGCCAAAATCGAGACGAGTGGGCGCCGTGATAAATTAGAAAGACAGATAGATAGCTACAGTAGCTAGCTACCTTTCTGCTAGCCAAGTGTGGCTTGCACTAGGAGAAGCATTGAAGCCGGCTGGCTTCGGTGCGTTCTGGAACAGAATCAGAACGCATTGAAGCGTGCTTCTGCTGGTTCATTCTGCGGCTAATTCGTTCCGCGATCCTTTTCGAGCCGCCAAGGGCTTTGCAAGAGAAGCTGCACGCTTGACGCAGAGAGTCGAAATCATGCATCGTGCTTTGCAAAAGCTTAGACGCTTCTTGTCGCTGTCGTTCCATATCAGGCAAATCAACGCAAAGCCGTTCAAACGCGCGCGCACCCCCCTTCCATCTCGCCTGTGTGGCTTGCACTTGCTCTATCATGAATTTGCATTGCGAGTGGGCTTTTCGTGCGGTCGTCTGACAGCACTTTGGTCAGGTATGGCACACAGTGGCTGCGAGATTTGGGAATGACTCTGCATATCGCGGTGCTGCAACAGCCTGACGCCAGTGTCGGAGTTGACCCACGATCCAGCCTGCCAATTCAAGTCGACACACACAGACGCGCACGCGCCAAGCGAATTCCTGGGGGGCCGAGCGGAATTCAAGAGTCCAGCCGAGGCTCAAACGCTGTCTTGTGCTGCGACCTTTTCACACCCGATTCTGCGGACAAATACAGCACACGATTTGGTCGATCATGATCGTTGGGCCAAGCTGCAACAATCACAATGCCATCCTCGCACATTCCCGCTTCCCAAGGGGGCCCCGTGCTCAAACAACCGACACGCTTCGCCCTGTTCAACCCAGAGCTTGCTGGCTCTTCCTCGGAACGGCATGCAAAACCAGCACTGCCCTGTCTGAGACAAAGTGTCCCATGACCCAGCCCTTCGTTGTGATCTTATTAGCAAGCACACTCTTTCCGTGTGACCGCGAACACACTTGAGTCAAAAGTCTGAATTGACCAGCTCTGCGGCTACGACCCGGCTCGCACACGACAGACACACTCACGACGCCTTGCAAACTGTTGCGGTCTTTGCTTTTCTGCGCCTGTCTCACATCAGGCGACCCTTTCTGAACGCTTGGCGCTAGCCCTCTCCCAATCCGCATGTGCAAATGCCGGCGACGACCACTCACTGTCACAAGTTGATGTGTTCTAAGATGTGAATTTGCTATAGACGGCCATCGCGTTTCAACGCTGCTGACTTTGCTGTTGATCGCGCTTCTTAGCCTTGACCAATCGCAGTATCTTTCGAGGCGACAATCTTCCTTGACGGCCTAGATCTGAGCTTGGCCCGAAGCTGGTCAATCAGAAGCTCTCGCTCGGCGAGCTTGCCCTTGGCACACGCCATCTCGCGGAGGTACGCTTGCTCGAGCTCTGCTACTGCTTTCTCCACCTTGGCGATTGCCGCTAGCACCGGTGTAGGCTTGTTCGCCCCATTGCCCGAGAGTGAGGTGATAAGGGACGATAGAGGCACATCGTCATCGCTACAACTGCTGGTGAGGGAAGCGTCCGCCCCGCATTCTTTGGGGACTTGTTGCGACTGCTCGAGCTGCGAAACCGCGCCGTTGGTGCGGGGCTGTGAAGCGATAGGCAGGTGTGTATGCCGATCACCAATATGCTCTGGCTCAGGAGGCGAAGGCGCGCGAACGTCTCGTCTAGCTAGTAGATCTCGTACCCATCCTTCCTGAAACAAGGGTCCGCAGTTGCGACCGTCATGATTCTGCTCCTTAGACTTCTTGGAAGGTCGCGCGGGCTCGGAAAGGTCGCGCGGAGAGTCTTCGCGGAGGTCGATGACTTCGCGATTGTTATCAGTAGAAGACTGCTTGGCTCTCTTCTTGCCTTTCGAGTTGTTGCCCATCAGAGAAGCAGATTGCTGGCGTCGCTCGTGGGCGGTGCGAAGGCTCTCAGCTTCCAACCTCTCACAAACCTCAGCTGCGACGACAGAGAGCAAACGTGGCGATCAGTAACCGACACCATCGGCCTGAACATGCGTAGCGGTAGCGGACTTACAATCGAGCTCTACAGGCACTTGAGAGTCGAATTCATCCAGTTCATCCACTTCTACAGGGTGCGAAGGCAGCGTCTTGCCAGCCGCTTCTTCCATCGCGCCAGTCGAGGCGAGCTGCAAACGCGGGAAGCTGGAGCTTTGTGATCGTCTACGATCGACAGGTGGTAACGAGATCCCAAGTGATGGTGTGCCGTAGGCCTCGATAGGGGACGATGTTGGTTGTGACGGAAGAGGCGAGCTGCAAGCGTCTACGGATGCTTCCGCATGTGTAGGTTGTTGCTTTTCTGCGGACATTAAGGAAGACGCCAGGGATCGGAACTTTGGGGTCTGAGAGGGGATGTCAGATCAGGGGATGAGCTTGACCTTATATGAGCACGCTCGGCCCCGTCTTGGGACGGACCGGACGCTTGGATGATGTAGACGATCCAATCCGGCGGGAATGGGACTTGAGCAGACCAAGTCTAGCTCGCTGTTCAGCTGCGGATCGAACCGACCTTGCTTTGGAGCGCAAGCCTCGTCCGCAGGACAGGTGCGAAGCGACGCTGTTCCCACACTGATAGTGCGACCAGGGTTGAGGATCATCCGCACCTTCTCACGCCACTGACGACGCCCGATCGGCCCTTGCGAAGGCGTGTGAGAATCCGACGCACGATTGAACAGCTTCCGCCCCATCAAGCCTGCGCTGACCAGAGCGGTTCTGCGGCAGATCGCGATTGCAGCAAACCTTTCGGCACTTGCGATAAGAGTGTGGTGCATGGCTGTAGTGGCGCACGTCTACGACCAGCACTCTTCCTGCCACCTCTTCTGCCTCTCGAGACTGTCGAGGAATCTCTTTGCCTGCTCTTCGTCCATCCCGCCCCACTTCTGCGCAAGTCGCTCAAACGCACCCCTCACCTGTTCGGGCATCTTTCCGGACGCGCCTGCCACGATGATCCACGCATTCTTCTGCACGATGGCATTCCAGAGTAGTTGACTGCGCTGTTGGTCTTCGATGAGATCCTGGACGTACGTTTTGTCTCGTCCGTCTCTGCTGAATGCTGTGTAGAGGTGGAGATGGCCCGGATGCGTCTGCGCGAGTGTTTCCCAGTCGGATTCGAACAAGTAGTCTTTCGACCGATAACGGAAGCCCAAGAACAAGTGAAGCTCTGGACGAGGAGATGCAGTCTCGTCGTCAAGACGTTGCAGCACAAGCGAGCGCAGAGGTGCACAGCCTGTGCCTGGCCCGATCAGGATGAGAGGCACTTGCGCAGGAGGGAGCGTGAGATAGCCCGGCTTGAGTAGAATCGGAACCTCCGCGCCGACCGGCAGCTTGGCGAGCCATCGAGTGCACAGACCGGTGCGTGACTTTCGCAGCCGGGTCTTGAACTTGACAATCGCTACACTGAGCTGGATCACCGTCTCGGAGCGAAGTGCTGCATCGTTTGTATCGCTCTCGTGTGTAAGTCGAGGTGCGCTTGCGATGCTAAACTCTCTCGGCTTGATCCAAGGCATCACATCAGCCACATACTCGAGGGGAATGGTGACCGACTTGAACTCCTCCAGCACCTCCTTGATGGTTCGCCTAGGTCTCTGCGCATACTCGAACATCTCGTCAATCCCATCCTGCGGATTCGCGCCCCTTGCCAGCTCTTCTTCGGGGTAGATGCCACAATACTCGTCCAGCTTCTCCCGTTCCAGCGATCCGGCGGGGGAGAACAGCCGGATCTGGTCGAAGAATGAGCGCGTTGGCACCGCGGTAAAGTCGAGGTGGTGGGTGAAGAGGTCTCTCAGCGACATGGCGTGAGGAGCTTGTGGCACCGTCGACGGAACAGTAGGTCCGCCAGAGACGCGGACATGCATCTGGGGGTTGAGGTCAAGGCGGGAGAGCATTTCCATGACGGCGGCATCGTCGTTGATCGGGTGCAAGCAGAGTACGTCACCTGGTCGAAATGTCTTCGAGGTGATGCCCGCAGCAAGAGGGTCGGGTTTCGCCTCGTCTCCACTGCTGCCATTTTGCTGTGGCCTCTCGCCCTTGTCCGGTGTCGTTTGAGAGCCGATGAATTCGAGCAGACGAACGTCTTGAAAATGATCGGCGGCGGTCATACGTTGGTTTTTCCCGAGTCTCGATGTAGACCAACCTTGCTCTTCCAAGTGTTTCCTAAACCTGCTGGTTGCGCTGGCCTCCTTCGACGAAGCGCCAACCTCATCCACCGCCTTGACACTTGTAGCAGGAGGAAGCACTTGATCCCTTCCGATTTCCACCACGCCTTCCTCTAACGGCAATATCGCGTCCATCTTTCCCCAAAACTGTTCCAACCATGGCACGAGCGAACCTTCCAATCCCAAATAATGCATCTCGTCCCCCTCCCCATGTTGCACCAGCTCCACCGCACCCAGCGCATTCAACCTCCTACTCAACAGCCTCACAGGCCAGCAGAAGCGTGGATATGTGGTATCACCCAATCCGAAGGCGGCAAAGTTGAGATCTGCCAGAATGTCCTCTGGAATGCCTTTGCGCAATAGAAAGTTCCAAAACGTCCTTGCGCTTGTGGGAAACTCGCCCTGACCTGTGGTAGACACCAAGAAGAGGACGAGAGATTCGGCGACCAGATCGGTCACGTCGTATTCGGCTACATCGCTAACGTCGACAGTGTACCGTTTACGTTTGGCTTGGCGAGCGATGCGCAGAGCAACGTCTTGTGAAGTGCCTGTTTGTGTCATATATAGGATCGTAAGATGACGCCCTTCGACCGGCGACAAGGCCGAACTTGATGCATGTGCTTGTATCGAAACCATCTGTTCGCATACAAAAAGGGAAACAATAGAGATGGTGTTGCTAGGACGGATGAAAGACGTTGGAACGAGTTGGAGACCAGACGTACTGTACACGAAGGAAACAAGAACGCGAATAGAAAGAGAGACTTCGGCGAAATTCGCGGCAAGCTCGGATCTGATAATCTGAAGAAAAATGGGGCACGTGACCGGCGTGCGCATCTGAGCAAAGACACGCGGTTGACTCAGCCCACTCCTTCCTTTCCGCCTTCACCAACCACACATGGTACATATATATATGCTGCTCCCACAATGTTTCTCCTCTCCACTCCTCTCCTCCTCTCCTCCTCGTCTACAAGTGCCGCGGCCTGCACGGCGTGTTAGTTTCCCCACCCGAGTCCCTCCCAATTGTGCCCGCCTGTGACCCGCTCCCCCTGCGCTCGACCGGCCCCTAGGGCGTGCCGGGAGCCTTGGAGCTAGCGAAGATCCCTCGCTAACCCACAATTAACTTACTTTCCCATTTTCGTCCGTGCTCATGATATCGGCCGAGTGTCTCACAGCTGGGAGTGCTAAGCCAATAGAGAACCAACCATTTTCCATTACAGTAATACAGCTGCTTTCACCGTGATCTACGCCCGCCACTTGCAACCACACTCACGACTCAGACCCGCGCTTCAATCCCAGCAATACGCCTGATCTTCACCCACAGATCACCTAGCAGACGACTCAACACTACAGCAGACAGCGGGGGTTGGGATATAGATAGGTTGCAATTCAAGAATGAGTGCAAATGATACACACTAAGTGATCAAGTAGTTGTTAGGACTTGGTCGACGGCGATGATGCAGCAGCCACCTGAGATGGTTGATAAAGGCGTGCGTTGCCGGCACCTGCCGAGGCAGCTACTGCCACTGGTGTTGCTGCGGGCGGTGCTGCAGATTGAGACTTCAATCCGGCATTTGAACCCGCCGACAGGCCTGTCTTTGAACCTGCAAACCCAGACGCCTGATGTTTGGTCGTTGGGTGAACATGGTTTGCGGTTGCTCTTGGCACTCCAGCTGCGCCATTGCTGAAAGCCTTGAGGTCCCGCTCATCCACCACGCCGACCGGTCCGGAAGACATGGACGGCGGTGGTGGCAAATTCGTCTTGGCCCCAGCCGCTTTGGCATGTGATGGCGATGTGACTCCTGGCGCGCCACCAATGTGGCCTTCGCGAGGAGCTCCAGCACCAGAGGGCGCTTGATTCGACCGTGACTGCTTGCTTCGCCCTGAAGTTTTGGCTGCACCACGTCCACGTCCATTGACACTGACACCATCCTCGACACCAGCGCGCTCCTTGCGGCCGCCTGCTCGGTGAGGCGGTGTGGGCGAGGGTGGCATATTGGGCACGCCTCTTCCTCCAACGTTCATGCCTGGACCGGGACCAGCGGCTCCTGGTGGCAGGTTGAAGTGTGGTGGGTATGGAGGATACATGTCTGGTGGAAATGGCGAGCTCCGGTGATGAGGGTCGTTGGGGTCGATCCCCATACGTGCTTGTTGCTCGCGGTGATGCATACGAACCGCACGCTCCATCTCGGCAGCTGCATATGGGTCAAACCCCATCATGCTCATTTCCATCCCAGGGTGCATATGACCAGGCGGGGGTGGCAAAGGATGCATACCGTGACGGTGAGGCGTGTGGACCGACCCAGGTGTGCCGGGAGCCATCATTGCTCCGGGAGGCGGCGGCGGCAGGCCACGGGCACCGGGTGGCAAGCCGTACGGGAAGCCGTTCATGTGGGCCTGAGCGGCAGCCGCCGCAGCGGCAGCAGCTTCAGGACCGTACATAGCATAGACGTCAGGGTTCTGGAAGTCGAGGCCGACGGGAGGGCCGTAAAAGGGATCATACATGCCTGGCGGTACGCCGACGGGTCGGATGCCCATCTGCTCGATGTCCATCATAACATCAGCTTCGGCAAGACCTTTGAGGTCGGGGTATGCCACAAATTCGTCGCCAGCCTCGATTTCACGGGCAAGAGCCTTGCGCTTTGCCGAGTGCTTGCGTGTGGGCTTGGAGCCGTTGGAATCGATGCGTTCTGCCTCATCCGGCAGCGGATGCTCGAACGGAATGTGAAGTCGGTCTGGGTTGCGGACAAGCTCGGTCTCAAAGATCTGATGCCTTCGGGCTGGACGCGGCGCATCCAACGAACGCTTTTCACGATCGAGTCGTCTACGTTTGCGGCTGAATTCGTCCATCATGTCGCGGCGCAGGCTTGCACAGCTGGAGCGCCAAATGCTCCACGCTGAAAACTCCTCTGCCTTGGCGACACGCTCGTACTGCTGCTCTTGCTGCTCAAACCACATTTCGACGAGCCGAGTGCGACGCTGACGGCGCATCTCGATTGCTTTGGTGAGGTGAAGAAGTTCAGGATGTGTGCCATCCATGATCATCTCGCCTTCCTTCGAGATCTCTTGGAGCCTTTCGAGGTAGAGACGGTCGCGCAGCATGGCGAAACCAATCTCGATCTTGGTGAGCGCTTCCATTGCTTCTTGGCGTCGGATGGCGGCTTCGTCTGTGGAAGTGTCTTCGTCGTGCTCGACGGCGTCCGGCGCTGGTGTGCCGGCAGCGGTGTCGAGGTGCTCGGCGTCGGCTTGCTCGGCGTCTGGCGCCTTTGCATCGAGATCGGCCTCTTGATCTTGTGCGCCCTTGGCCTTTTCGGCATCTTCGTCCTCATCTCCGAGGGGAGAGGCAGCTCTTGAAGAAGCTGCGGACCCCGGTAGACTGTCAACGAGCTGCTCGGGCTCGAGTAGACTGGTAGCTCCACCAGTGGCTGCTGCACGCTTTTTCATGGATGCGATCAGGTCGAGGTCGGTGTCGCGAAGAGAGCCGGATTCCTCTTGGTCGGAAGCATCGTCGACGCCTGCTCCAGTTTCGGCGTCTGCATCTTCGGGCTCTGGTGTAATGTCGGAGCTGAGATCGTCGGCGTCTGCCTCTTGACGAAGTTGTTGCAAACGACTTGGTTTGGCATTGCCATGGAGCGAGGAAGCTGATTCGGCTGCTACTTCGCCGTCTTCGCCTTCTGGCTCGGATACTTCGTCCTCTTCGTCTTCTTCTTCGTCATCGTCATCGACGTCGCCAGCGTCTCCTGCGGTTGCCAGCATGGCAAGGGCATCGAGGCCACGTGCTGCTGCAGATGCATCGTCGCTTGCGCCGTCGGCACCGCCAGTAAGAGCGGCGAGTGCTTCGGCTGCTTCGTCTTCGTGCGTCTTGCTGTCTGGACCGTCATCATCATCATCGTCGTCGTCGTCGTCGTCTTCTTCTTCTTCGTCTTCTTCGTCTTCGTCGTCGGAGCCGCCGAGGTCGTCGTCTGAAAGCGATGAGGCATCTTCGTCTTCGTTCTGATCTTCGTCCTCGTCTGTGAGTTCGCTTTCATCGCTGAACTCGTCGCCAGTGAAGCCGCCGGTCTTTTGTGGGGAGCTCATGCTGGAGTTGGGATCTTGTGTGGCAGTGGCTTGCGAGGCGGGCAAGGCATCCTCGCCGTGTGCATTGACATTTTCGTCTTGGCCGCGATGGTGCTCTGCATGGTCGGCCAGATCTTGTGCGAGTGCTTGTTGCATGGAGATATCGGGTTCGGCGGGAGCATCAGCATCGGTGTCTGCGACTTCGCGCATGTGCTGAGCGAGCTCGTTGGGATCCATTACGATGTCTGAGTTGCGGTTGTCGCCGGCGTCGTGCTCGGTGTCGTCGTAAGGAAGGGGCTCGGTCTCGGCGTCGGAGGACTCAGCAGGGTCGTGATCGAGGTGAGCGGCAGAAGAGGGGTAGTGGGTAGGGTGCTTGGAAGCAACTGCGGAACTGTGAGCAGCAATGTGGGACTCAGTAGCCGCGCTGGGGGGCATGATCAGGTTCGGATAGCGGCGGCAGGAGCGCGGCTGTGGATCAGCTGGTGCCAGCCGACGAAGAGCGCAGTGCTGTCGCGATGGGCCGGCGACGGCGGCAAGGAAGCGAGGGGATGGGGGGCAAGTTTGCGAGTGTGGTCAGAACGCGCGAGGTGGGTTAGGACCAGGATGATGAGCGATGGCTGGAGACGGGCCTATCGCATTGTCGCGGGTGAGCACGGGGTGGTTGCGGTCGGAGAGCGACAGGATGCGGGTGTAGAGGCCAGGCCTATGCGCAGAGTGGCTCGGAAGCAAGGGAGCTAGCTCGAGGCTGCTAGATGTCTGGAAGCAGAGGTGAGGAGGTGGGTGCGGCCACAGAGGCAAGATAGAACTGCGGGTGCTGTGGATACGATCCAAGCCGGCCGCCAAGGGAGCAGGTGGATGAGAGCTGAGGAAGAGCAGAAGGAAGAGAAAAGCTAGCCAAGCTGGATGCGGGTACGGGTGCGGGTGCGGGTGCGGGTGCGGGTGCGGGTGCGGGTGCGGGTGCGGGTGCGGGTGATGGTTGGGATGGAGGTGTGGGAGAAGGCGCAGCGAGGCGTTTGGGCAAGCTGGATAGATTGCAGAGCGAATGCGCTGCAGGGCGCGGATGGAGCAGGTCGAGTGGTTGCTGAGTGTCCTGGCTGGGCTGACAGAGTGAGTGAGCGACCCTTGAATCCGATTGAGCGTGGAGACAAATTCCGAGCGCAGTACAGCACAGCACTGTATCGCCTTTGTCTAGATTTTCTCGCTCGACATGGCTCTGCACACCGCCCAGCCCAAGATTCTCGGATTTCGCAACTCATCCGCACTCGCTCGCACAGATGCAAGCCGGACGACAGATGCGTCAAGATTTCGACATAACATCGAAAAAGAGCAGATTCCACAGCACTTCTGCTCCCGTACGAGTGATCGCTTCACTCCGACTGCAGAGCGAATCGCCCAATCGCCCAATCGCCCAATCGCCCAATCACCTCGGTCGGCTCGCGGGACGGCAGCGGTGCGAGTTGGCAAACCAATTATGAATGCCGGAAGTATGGAAACGCACACTGGCGTAACGCAGTCAGTCACAGCTGTGAGTTGTGGGCTTCGCTCCACTGAGCCAGCCTGGATCCAGCATCCGTCGTGGTGCAACTTCCGTACAGTACTCACAGACTGTACAGACACCTACGCTGTGCCACGCTTGTTGCGTGCAGTGCGCTCACATTGACGCGGAACCTAAACCTCCGTTGTGGTTCGGCCATTTTGGATCGTCACGCTGCTGAGCTGCTGAGCTGCTGAGCTGCTGAGCTTTGCTCGATCTTTACCGGATGCAGGCACCGTCGACATACCTGTACAGTAGCACCGCACATGGCACATACTGTACACCTCAAACTGCACGCCGTAGTTGCATCTGCGCGATTGTCACAGCCATGTGAGACGCTTGCCCCCGCTTCGAGCTAGAGCTTGCCATACAGGCTACGGTTTACGCACCGTATATCAACTCGCCGCATGGTTGCATGGTGTTATGGTTCTGCGTCCCATCAAACTACCCACGCCAACGCATCCCCACAAGCCAAACCTTGTTCTAGATTGGCCCCATGTCGACAGCACAAAGCCTAGGCTTGCACGAGCGCTACGTCGTTGCCCGCCGCTGCGTCAACTCGGCCTCTATAGTCGCTGCTGCAGCTATCCTCGAGCTCGACGCCCACACCACACAGCCCCACGATGTCGACTATGCATTCCAGGTGTTGCGCTCCCACTTTGCACAGCGCATCCACCACGCTCTCGCTCAGTACCCGCTTCTTGGATACTGCGTCCACGCGCCCCGTTCCAAATCTCCCCAATGGGCACCCATCCACCCCGCTCCCTCTTCCAACGGCATTCTTCATGTCGGACCCGCCATCTCGGTGCAGCAGGACCGAACCGATTCGAACCGCAGCAAGTTGCTGGCCCGTGCAGTGCTGGACACCCTGAATGAGCTTCCGCTCTCCACACAGCTCGACAAGGGTCCACTGTGGAAAGTGCAGCTCAACCAGATCCACGATGCTCAGGCCGACACGCCCACCTGTCTCGTGGTCCTCTCCACGGATCATTCCATCAACGATGGACGAGGCACGCTAAACCTCTTCCGCATGTTGCTCGATTCAACAGCTCCGATTCACACCACTTCGGTGCAGCCAAGTATCCCTCCCGCTTCCGACCAGATCTTTAACTTCAAGCCGTCGGTCGGATACATGCTCGGTGTCGCTTGGCAAGAGCTCGTGCTTCCCAAACTGCCTCTGCCCAGCAAGATCAAGTCCATGCTGCGTGGTCCTGTGTCTTGGCCTGCCTCTCCATCTCCTGCGAAGCGCAGCGGTTCGTCTAGCACCGTCGGCAAGTTTGATATCGTGCGTCAGCCCAAGCAGTGTGAGCCCGCTTTGCACATTATCCTCGTTTCCGCACCAAACCTCGTCACCAATTTGAAACGGCTCGCAAACGCCCACATTGATCCCACTTCCAACACCAAGAAAGCGGCCACGCTCCATGCCATCGTCCAGTCGCTCGCGCTTGCATCGCTCTATGCCGCCATCGCCCACTCTCACAACATCCAAGATCCGGCTGCACTCGCACACTTCGATCTCGTCCTTGACTCGGCCACCCCGATCTCGCTCAGAGACGAAGCTCGTTCGCCAAAACGAAAGCGAACCACTCTCAGCCCGGCGGTTGAACCCTCCTCTACACGGCTACCCGAAACTTCCGGCAATTTCGTCTCGTCGTACATTGACAGCTTCCACATCCGAGGCAAGAACACCTTCTGGCGTTTGACCAACCGTTTTGCTGCCGACCTAGCCAGTCCCAAAGGACGCAGGTCGGCAAAGCAGCACATGGGATTGCTTGCATACATTCCTGATTTCGACGCCTCCTCCAACCAACACAAGTCAGACGTGGCATATGCGAACGGTTGGGAACAGTTTTTCGGCGAAAAAGCCTGCTCACCCGCCCCCTTCGATTCCACCTTTACCGTATCCAACCTCGGAATGGTCGATCTGTCCCACTTCGCCATCCCACTGTCTGAATCCGTAGATGCGGTAGACGCAGCCACCGAAAACGGAACCTTGATCGATCAGCATCATTCAACGCCGGAGAAGATGCAATCCGATCTAAATCCGAGTTGGAGGGTCAAGAGCGCAACTTGGGCTCAGTCGTTCACTCCTCAAGGCGAAGCTTTTGGTGTCGACGTGGCAGGTTTCGCTACATCTTCTGCTGAACAGTGTTTGAGCATTGCAATTTCTTCCCGACCAGACGCATTTAGAGATGCACACCTTCACCAGAGGTTCACAACCTACCTCGAAAGGTTGCTCCTCGTCTTTTCCGATACTCCCACAAAGGTATCGTCGCAGGAGAAGGAGGTGAAATTCCCCTTGGACACCGATCCGACCTTTGCAAATATCGCTAGCTTCCTCTTTTCATTGACACCTTCTCAACATGAGTAACACAGCCTCGCCTCTATCAATGTACATCCCTCCCTCAGTGTATATCCCCTTCCTCGCTGGACAGCTTTTCTCACGGACATTTAATGCAATCCCCACCAATCATACCCGCACATCCATCCCAACCCCACCGTCTGACATTCACACTGTCACAGCCTCGGATTGACACACAAGAGGGGACAATGCATTCGTGAAAACAGCAATCTTGCAAGGTTTTGGGGGAGAAATACAGTGTACGAAGAAAAGCGGGGGAATGCAACCTTGTCTCATTCGTGAATGGCGAAACAGCGTCAGAGCGGTGTGGGTAGCCAATTGGACGGCGGCTTTCTTTTAGGCAGATCCACTGGCACTGGGCTTAAAAGTGACCTCGGAAAGCGTGTTGAAAGCCTCTCTGTACGCATCAAGCAGCTGCTTGATCCGCTTCCTCTCGCTGGTGAGGCCCTCGTCCTCGTAGAGCAGTTCCTCAAACAGGTTCTCCTTGTACAGCGACGCGACCAGCCGGTTCTGCACCGACTCGCGGCTAAAGTTGACGAGCAGATGCATGATCGCCTTGGGCACTAGATCCTGGATCGAGAGACGCACAATATTGAAGTAGCTAGCTATCAACGATCGGATCAGCGTCGTCTCGAGCTCCTCCCGATCCGAGAGCGCATACTCGTCCGACGAGATCGGTGTCGCCTCGAGATGCTTGTCCAACGACTTCATGTCGTAAGCCGCCGAGTTGCCCTCCAGACCAGTTCGACCCGACATGGCATTGGGCTTGTGTTCACGTGCCTGGCTGTACTCTGGCATCCTCGGCTGGTGCGCGTGCGGCGGAGGCGCGTGGTAGCCTCCAAGACCCGAGGCAGGTCCAACACCGCCCACGGGTAATCCAGACGCGCCACCGAAAAAGTAGTTAAGGAAGGTGTCCTTTGCTCCACCACTCGAAGAGCCGGCGCCGTTTGCGAAAGCGCTACCTGACGCATGGCCAATGTCGTGATGTCCACGTCCCTCTGGCGCCGATGCCGAGTGCGGATGTGATTCGTGTGTCGATGCGGCACGCTCCTTCTTGTCCTTCTTTCCGCCACCAGTCTTGGAGCTGGCTCCGTTCACGGTGAGGCTGCGCGAGTTGGGTCCGCTGACACTGTCAGCATCATCGTCGTCCGAAAGCTCGTTCGAGACGTCGGCAGGGTCGTCAAACGAGTTTCTGGGTCTCGAAGAGGGAGGCAGCAAGGCGACCTGCTTGCGTGCCTGAGCCTCGCGCTGCTCGCGTGCAATGTTGGCCGAGTCGTGCACAAAGGCAGGGTGGTTAGTGTTGATGTATGCGGCTTGGATCTGGATGAGGCTCTGGACGTATTCCGACGTGGGGCCGAGACGCTCGCGAAGCAGCTCCGAGACCACCTCGATGAGCTGAGCATGCAGTCTGGGGAAGCGTTGCAGCTCGGAGCTGGTGCAGTTGTGGCAGATTTTCATGAGCTCCTCGTACACGAGCTCGACGCAGCGCAGGCTTGGCGGTTCTAGAAGCTTGATCTGAGGCTTGATGAGCAGCTCAAACGCGGCCTCCGGTACAAAGAGCGATGGGCGCGGGCCGGTCGAGTTGCGAATGGCGGTGCGGATGTCCTGGACGGTGAGGTTGTGGGTGGGGTTGATGCTGGTGAGGGCGTGGCCAAAGACGTCCTGGAAGATGTAATAGATCCTAGCACCTCCGCACAGCTCCTTGGTGGAGATGTCAAAGGTGGTACCGTCAATGGAAGCGACAAAGTCACGAGCAAACTGGGTCATGAGCTTGAGAACGAGCGAGCCTCGATGCTGGTCTCCAAGGAAGGTGGTGTCTCCAAAGGCGGCAAGCTCCTGCTGCGTCTGGCCCATGAGAGTGTTGAGACGCGCCTTCATGTCTGGAAGCTTGTCGCGGATGTGGCTCATGAGCACCTGGTTGAGTGTCTTGGCGAGATACTTGGTGCCACAGCGGTGTGCAATGTTCTTGTAGGCGGCGTGAGAGCGGAAGAATTCCTCCTCGGCGCGTCGGGCGGCGAGCATGGAGACGTTGCCGTTGATGTCCTGCTGCGATCGATTGACGACGCCAATGAATCCAAGCTTGAGTGGGTAGACACGGCCAGTGAGAATTTCGAGTGCGTGGGTGCCCTGGTCCATCAAGTCGAGCTTGGTGAGGACGCCAATGGTTCGTCGGCCCTGAGGGTCGACGGTGCGAGCGAGCTTGAGACTGTCCGAGTTGGCGAGATCGACATTGGCAGGGCTGACGGCGAGAATGATGCAGTTGGGCTTGGATACGTAGTCGGTGACGAGGTTGCGGATCTGGCGCTCAATGTCGGATGGCTGGTCGCCGACGGGGATCTTGGTGAGACCGGGAAGGTCGACAAGGGTGAGGTTGAGCACGTTGGGGCTGTAGATCTTGAGGTGGATGGGCAGCTTGGAGACGCCCTTGTTCTGACCGGCTACACGGAACGTCTCGTTTTCGATCTCGCGTCGGATCTCGTTAAAGTCGGTGAATCGCTTGTCGAGATGGAGGAACTCGCCATACTCTTCATAGGTTGGGGTCCTGCCACCAGAGGAGGAGCCATTGGAGCCACGGAGCAGCTCGGGCTCGGGGCCATCGGAAAATTCGTACGGACGCGTGGCCTGCTTGGCGTGGTCTTTGGCGGAAGGAGTGTGAATGAGCTGGAGAACGAGAGGACGTCGTGTGACGATCCCGCTACCTCGAGGCAAAAAGTCGCGGCCAACAATGGTTTCGAGCACACTGGACTTTCCTGCTGACTGGGAGCCGACAACGACGATCTGAGGCAGGTCGACCGAATCGCCGCCAATGGCGGTGAAGGTCTCCTGGAGCTTATTGACCACCTGGATCAAGTCTACGTCCATGATGACGACGCAATATGGGATGGGTGTCTATGTGTGGGTGGGTGTGGTTTCGGATGAGCGAGGATTGAATCGAGGATGCGTGCGAGCGGAATAGGATGGCAGAGACTATCGACCACGAGCCACGACGAGACCAAAGCTAGAACGTTGTTTTGTAGCAGCGACGGTAGGTGTTTAGGACGACGAGCGCAAACTTTCTGCAAGGCTTACGGATAGCTCGAGAGAGAGAGAGGCAAAGCAATGGATGCGCCAAGATACGCGGAGGTGGCCGTCTCACTTGCAAGAGGCTTGTTGGGCAAGATCAGCGCCGACAGCGGAGAGGTGAGCAAGTTCAAGGGGGCGTGTGGAGAAGGAAAGAAAGCCCGAGTGGGAAAGTGCGAAGAGCCAAGCTACAGTACACTAGATCGAGGGCGGCGAGGGGGGGGCGGGCGTATGCGCTGAGTTGCTCGTGACGAGTGTGTGCTGCAGTGCAGCCAGAGGCGAGAGAGTGTTTTGTGTGTATTTTGGGCGCAAGCCGTCTCGTCTCGACAGAGCAGACCAAAAAAACCAGCGCGTACCGCAAACTCGCACCCAAGCAGCTCAGAAGCGAGTCGTGAGTCGTGAGTGTGTTGCTCGACAGGTTGGCATACACTACAGCTCGACTGTGCGCCGCTTTCTGGCTGAAACCTCCTCCGCTTCGTCGGCGGGCTGGGCCTTTGCGTGTTGGAGCCTCTGATTTCAGCGCGTCTGGTACGCTGTTTTTTCTTTTCTTTTCTTTTTTTTTTTCTTTTCTTTTTTTTTCTTTTCTTTTTTTTTCTTTTTTTTTTTTTTTTTCAACTTGGCGCGCGCCTCTGTGTGGTGAGAGCAACACTGCTGTGTCTAACAGAGCACAGGCCAGAAAGATGCATACAACGCTCTCGGCCTCGTCGTTTTTGTTTGCAGGCACCAGCCTAACAGTCGCATTCTGCGGCACAGAGTTCATGAGTGCACACATGTGAGCAGCGTGTTTCTTCCCAAACCCCGGTCGAGAAATACAGCGCACTGTCGACCAAATGGACCCGCACGGATGGAATTCTGAAAATGACTGCTTCCACCGCCGATCACCCATCAGTCCAACTTTTACCCCCCACCAACACTTGCATCACACACTCGGGCTTTGGATACACCCGCAAGCACCACTTGCGAGCCGTCGATTGCGAGTGCTGTCCGCTTGGACTTCTGCATCTCGACTCGTAATGCAAACTAGAACCCACTTTTCAATCCATGTCATCTCAGACAGCAGCACAAATGTCTACACGCATGGCAAGTGTCTAGCGATACTATGTATTGATTTCTTTCGTTTTCGATGTACACAGCACGAGTACAGGGCCTGGCGAGCGCAGCAGACCACACAACTCCGGACCCTTTCCCCGCTGTTGAAAGGAGGTGGGTTGTCCAGACTCAAAGCCGTCGACCACGACCACACACGCGTCACAAGGCGCGAAGCATGATGCAAAACTACTTTGGACAAGCGGGGTGCGACGTGAGAACACCGTTTAGGCAAGGAAGCCCTTGACGTGCTCAGTGATGACGCTCTTCATCTTCTTGAAGAGCTCCTCGCTGGGGAGACCCTTGGAGATCTCCGAGAGAAGAGCATCCTCGGTGGCAAGCTTCTCACGGAACGAGTTCTCCCACTCGACGATGCGGTCAGCGGGGATCTCGTCGACGAGACCGTTGACACCGGCGTAGATGATGGGGATCTGCACCTCGGTGGCCATGGGCACGAACTGGGGCTGCTTGAGCAGCTCCACGAGACGCACACCACGGTTCAGGGTGGCACGCGTGGCAGCGTCCAAGTCCGAACCGAACTGGGCGAAAGCAGCAAGCTCACGGTACTGGGCAAGCGAGAGCTTGAGCGAACCAGAGACCGACTTGTAGAGCTTCGACTGGGCGGCCGAACCGACACGCGACACAGAGAGACCGACGTTGATAGCGGGTCGGATACCCTTGAAGAACAGCTCGGACTCGAGGTACACCTGACCGTCAGTGATGGAAATGACGTTGGTGGGAATGAAAGCGGACACATCACCACCCTGGGTCTCAATGACGGGCAGAGCAGTGAGCGATCCACCACCGTAGCTGTCGTTCATCTTGGCGGCACGCTCAAGCAGACGCGAGTGGAGGTAGAAGACGTCACCGGGGTAGGCCTCACGACCGGGGGGTCGTCGGAGAAGGAGCGACATCTGACGGTAGGCGACGGCCTGCTTGGACAAGTCATCGTAGATGATGAGAGCGTGCTTGCCGTTGTCACGGAACCACTCGCCGATGGCGCATCCCGAGAAGGGAGCAAGGTACTGGAGGGGAGCGGCCTCCGAGGCGGTGGCGGCGACGATGATGGTGTACTTCATGGCGTCGTTCTCCTCAAGCACCTTGACAAGCTGAGCGACGGTGGATCGCTTCTGACCGACAGCGACGTAGACACAGTAGAGCTTCTTGGACTCGTCCTGGCCGTCGTTCCATCGCTTCTGGTTGAGGATGGTGTCGATGGCCACAGCGGTCTTACCGGTCTGACGGTCACCGATGATGAGCTCACGCTGACCTCGTCCGATGGGAACCATGGCGTCGATGGGCTTGATACCGGTCTGCATGGGCTGGTTGACCGACTTACGGGGGAGAATACCGGGGGCCTTGAGCGAGGCACGGCGACGCTCAGCAGCCTCGATGGGGCCCTTGCCGTCAATGGGGTTACCGAGAGCGTCGACAACACGGCCGAGCAGCTTGGGTCCAACGGGAACGTCGACAATCTGGCCGGTACGCTTGACAGTGTCGCCCTCACGGATGAGACGATCCGAACCGAAGATGGAGACACCGACGTTGTCGGCCTCGAGGTTGAGGCACATGCCGCGGACACCCGAAGAGAACTCAACCATCTCCTCGGCCATGACGTTGCGGAGACCGTAGACACGGGCGATACCGTCACCAATGGTGAGGACGCGGCCGGTCTCCTGAACATCGCCGCCAGCGGAGGCACCCGAGATACGCTGCTCAAGGATGGAGCTGACCTCGGAAGCGGCTGTAGACGGTTGCAAGAAATGGTGAGCGAGGATACAAGCGTCGCAGCAAAGTCGGGGGAAGAGTGAAGCAAGATGGTCGGGGCAATCGTCAGCAATCAGTCAATTTGGAATGGTGACCGAACGATCAAACTCTTTGAGTTCTACACTTACCAGGCTTGGCGGTAGCGTAGGTGCGGACGGCGTTGGCAACCGATCGGCGGGCCTATTTTGATGGAAAACGAAGCGGGTGGGGAGAAGAAAGTCAGTAACCTGGGCTGCGCATGACGATGACCAAGGGTGGCGGTCGGCGATGTGATGGTGGAGAAATGCGATTTGGTCGAGGTAACCTGGAAGATTGAATGCGTTCGAGGCAAGTAGAATGTGCTGGTGCTGTTGTGGGGAGCTTTGCAGGATGTAGCGAGTTCCCTGAACAAACCAAGCTTCGGCGTGGCCCAAACCCTCCTGCGGCGTTTGCAGCGGTGATCTGGACTGCGCAGATGCAGAGTCGACAGCGAGCGAGCGATGGGATGCTACGCAGCCAATGCAGGTGGAAGCATGGACGGAGGAGGGGGGGAGGATAATGTGCTTCCTAGGTGTGGTAAAGTTGAACGGTCTTGTCCTACACCCGTGGAGATTGGATGCCGAGCCAAGCCAAGTCGGCTGCTCTGACTCTGCTGGTGGCAGTGTGCGCTGTTGGATGCTAACTCTAGCCTCGTCGTGTCGGATGCGTTGCCATCGTCACTGCTGATGGACCATATTCGCCGAATTGTGCGCGCTTTGGGCTTGCATCTCGTACATATCCCGCCATGCAATCACATCACTGTCGCAGGAAGCAGAAGAAAAATAATACGTACCACAGGGACGGCGGCCGATCGGGCGAGGTTGGCGGTGGCAATGCCGGCGGATCGAGCAAGCATCGCGGCTACTACGAAAGTGGAGACGATGTTGGGAAAAGTGGGAGGTGGTGAAGGGAGCGGATGAGGAAAGGAGGAAGGAGCACAAGAGGAGTGAGAAGAACCAAGCGTGCGCGGGCGACAACTGGGCGCGGACGGGGACGAGAGCGGTGAGACGAACTCGAACTCGGCCACACAGCCAGACTGGCTGCGACTGGCTGCGACTGGTTGCGACTGGTTGCGACTCCAAGCCCAACAAAAGAGCAACGACGACGACAGCCGCACCCGCCAGCTTTGCGTGCGTGCTCTTTCTTTCTACTCTCTGCCCACAGCGCGCCCTTGAACCACGGCTGCACACACGCACTGGAGCAGTGCAGGCCAGCATCAGAACATCACAAGCGGATTGGTCGGATCATTCAACCACACGAGAAAACGTTGTTGCCTTCGCATTTCAACTTGGGCCAAACCCCCAATTCAATTCGTGCAAGCATTTTGGTTTCGAATTTGAAGCTCGGCCAAAGTGGTTTGCACGGAGGCTTTTACTTTGTATTCACACGGTCTTTGCCTCGATTCAATCCTCACGGATCCGAGTGAACCACGCAGAGTGTGTACCGCGAGCGACCTCTTCAGTGGTCTGCGCGCGAGCACCGCCTCGATGATCGAGCTCGTCCAGCCCATGCCACCGCCGTTCCGTCCCCAACCGATGGCCACGCTCTCTCCCACCCCATTCCGCGCGCATCTGCCGTCCATTCTCTTGGCTGCTTGTGGGCCGCTGCCGTTCACCTTGACTGCGTATGAACAGGCTTGTTGTCCAGAGACTTGCACGCACACGTTTTGAGCTGCTGTCAAGATCCAACATTGAGCCGAGATCGGGTGCTGGCAATCTACCAGACGTTGAGTTCGAGTTGATCGCATAGCAAAGCCGATCACTTGGCAGAATGGCTGGTGCACCACCAAAACAGAAAATTAAAACGTGGGATTGTCGAACGTGGTGCAATATCGTGCGAGTGGAAGCATGGATTTCGCAGCCGCCGCCTTGCAAAGCCGCCTTTTTTGGGTCGCAGCAGCCTCACACGAGCAGCACGACTCCCTTTGCACCACCTACATCACCATCCTCGAGTCGCACGCGCGATACATCCACAACATGAACACGCTCACCACATCCCTATCTGCGCTCACCAACGCTGCCTTCAAGCGCAAGCCCAGCCAGGTGTCGCCCGTCGTCTCCTTTGTGACCTCCAGGAACTTTGGCGTGTCGACCTCGGCAGCATCAGCCGGTCCTTCTGCCTCCGCCTCAGCATCGTCTTCGACCTTGCCGTCCCAAGTGCACTCGGTTGGCTCGAGCGAACACGCCTTATCTCTTCTCAAATCGCAACCCAACCACTATGCAGTTGCGTCGATTACCGGTCGCACCTATCTCGTTTCCAAAGGCGACCTTGTCACGGTGCCCAGGTTGAAGGATGTCCAGGTTGGCGATGTCCTCGTCCTCGACAAGGTGCACGAGATCGGCTCTCGAGATTACACACTTCGTGCGCAGGATACCCTCAACACCCGTCGCATCTCGTCCGCCATCGACCTCGCTGCTCCACATCCCCTAGCTGCCCAGCCCACTTCCACCTCTTCCTCCACTCTCCACGGAGTGTCTCCCGCAGTAGCACCCCAGTCCAGGCGTCTCTTCACACGCCTCGCGCTCGACAACGCCGCACGAGGCCCGTTACTCCCACTCGCAGACTCTTGGTCCTCCAGGTTGGTTCCAAACGGTCTTGCTCACATTGGTGCAAGCCTTCCCGCCTCGACCGTCAAAATCACCGCCGTCGTCACAGAAAACACAAAGGGCGCTCTCGAGAAGATCGTCAAAAAGAAGCGCAGAAAGGGATACAAGAAGACCGTTCAGCACAAACAGCCCTACACTCGAATCCGTATCCAGGACATTCAGATCCAGCCCAACTGATCGTCCATCATCGCCGCACCACCACTGCTGTCCCCGTGTGACAGACACACTTGCAACTGGCTGAACAAACGCACATCCCACCCCGAATGTATCCTTCAGCCACTCTTTCCATGCTCAATAAATCTGTACTTTATCACAATTCTCCCCAATACCTACACCAAAGCTCCGCCGTTAAACCCAATTTTGTGAAAGCAAGCACCACTTTCTGCGCACCCAACCCCCAATCAAGCGCTTCTTCGAGCAGACGCGAATGTGAGCAGAAAGAATACAGCCCATGATATGTACTGTAGCATTAAATGGTGACGTAGGTAATAACATGATGAAAGCAGCTCTACTGACAATCGTTTTGGACGTGTGACGAATCACGTTTGCGATGACATGCCTGAATACGAACCCGACGCCTGCATCGCTTCAGCCTGCGCCTTTGCTGCCGCCTTTCGTCGCGCATAAGCTGCCACCTGTGCTCCCAAGTCGAAAGGACTTTCCGATCCAGTGGGCATCTTTCCGAGGCCACAGGTGGACAATGGCGCATGCGAGGCTTTCGGTGTCGACTTTCGAGACGTCGAATCCAGCTTGGCCGATGGCGACTCGCCCGGCAGCGTGCAAGCCGTCGCCGCCTCGTCCTCTGGCACCGACTCGAGTGCTGTTGGCTCAAACGAAAACTCATCCGACAGCCTCGGCTGTCCTTCCTCTGCACCGTCCAACGAGTCGGACGTGTTCGATGATGTCACAGAGCCGCTGCGTGCTTCAAGGCTCTGCAGCGCTCGAGCACGCGCCAGATCAAGTGACGACAACGATCTTCTCGGAGCAGCTTTCTCATCCACAAAGCTCTGTGCAGCACCAAAAACGCCTTGGTGGCCTGCTGAACCGAGATCGAGCGGTGACCCCAGCGCCAGAGCTGGCTGGTCGTTGGCTACACCCTGCATCCCTGCAGCAGCAGTAAAAGGCACGGATGCCTGCTGGTATGCAAAAGTATCACTTGTCGGTGTGGGCGAAAGCGCGGAGCGATGACGCTGCTCGCGTACCGCTTTTCGAGACTGGATCACATCGCTGAGCTCCGACATCATGCCCGACGGGTCCATCGTGTGGCGATGAGATGCCTTTTCGCTGACCAGTCTCTCCCGCTCCAGCTGCCTCTGGTGCCGAGCCTGCTCAATGCGTTCTGAACGACTCGCCTTCTTCCCATCGATCCCCAGCCCAGACAGGCCAGCCATCCCGGCAATGCTTTCAAACACTTGTTCCAGACCAGGGGGCGGGAGCGAATTAGGCGAGGTGGATCGCAAAAGCAGCTCCGCAAGATCACTGTCGTCATCATCGTCGCTAATGTCTGTGTGTTCGCCCTTTTGCGAGTATTCGTTGGAAGATCCAAGATGGTCATCCTCCACCGCATTTATGCCGCCCTGCTTGCCATGCGATGGAAAAGCAGCATCCTCGTCGGCTTCTAGTGGTGACGCGAGGCCACGAGCAGCGTTGAAATTGAGTACATCGCTTTCGATGTCGGTGCTGAGATTGGGACTCGGTGACCTGCGCTTTTCCTTTTGCACTAGCTTGACGGTGACCTCCCACTCAGCTGACAAGCCGAGCAGATCATCGCGCATCGACTCGAGTGTCTTTTCAAGCTGCAAGGTGCTGGCGGCGTCGTCAAACCCGTTCTGCACCGGTTTGCCGGCTTCCAAGCCCCATTGCTTTCCAGAGCTGTCATCGTCGATTCCATGCAGACCTGGTGGTGCCTTGACACGAATGTCTTCGGCGCACACTCGAATTTTGGACTGAAGGGAACGTAGAGAAAGCATCATAGTGTGGAGGCGATCTTCGATTCCTGGATGCCCGACAACGGAGAACGCGTTCATCTCTGCAGCAGGTACCGTGAGCAGCCCGTTCTGAGATTCGGGCAAGGCATTCCTGTCGCCCTGCTTAGATGAAATGTGGGCTTTAGACCCTCCGAGCAAGTCTAGCCCCATCTCTTTTGCGACCATCTCCGTGACAGACTTGTCCTGTGCGAGGAGATTGGACTTCAGAGACTCGATCGTCAAACAAGCCGCCGACCAGTACTCGTCGCAAGGTAAGCTCGAGCCATTGACCAGCAAGGTGTCTGCATTGATTGTCAGACGCAGCGCGAGGAGATGACAGAGCCAGCGTCGTCGAGCTCTATGCATCCACTCAAACTTGGCCTTGACGCTGAGAAGCGACAGCGGGTCTGCAGGCTCTGCGCGGGCCAAGGCAGAAATCGAGGCATCCGGTTGCGCAAAGATGGAGTTAGGCCCGAGGATGGAGCTGCGCTTGGTCGCTCTGGACTGCGGACTAGTAGCGGCCGAGTAGGTCTGTGCAGAGGAGTAGGGCGGCGAGAAGGTGGACGACAGGATGGACGAGTTGTGCATGACGGGAGACCGGGTTTCGAACGAGCCGGTTGTAACTGAGGAATTCGAGACATAACTGAGACGTTTTGCAGCAGCTGACTCGTTGGGTCCAGACGTAGCCGCAGATTTGTCCGAGACGTAGTTGAAGCGTGGAGAGCGATAGACGCCAACGTTGCCCGACTCCGAGACCAGGCTGCTGCGGCGAGACAAGGAAGATGTCGCACGCGGTTGTCGGTCCAGAACAGAGCCACCGTCTGAGACAAGCGAGAGCCGCTTGTGATTCTGCGCACCTGCCACCGGGCTGAACTCTGGCCTCCATGCGACGTCAGATACACCGGTTACATCCGCTGAACGGACGTTGCTGCCAAAGTTGCGCGGTGTGGTTGAGATCCAGGCCTTGCGATCTTGTTCGAGATCTGGGGAGCTCTCAGAGAGGGCCGAAGTATCTCCGTTCGACCACGCATGGGAGGTATCGGCGTCATTGAACTCATCCTGCGAGGCTGTATCTAGAGCGTACAGGTCATGAAGCAGAGCCAGCTCTTCCGCATCGGCTAGCATCTGCAGCGAGGCAGTGGAGGAAGTGCAGGCGGCGCCAACGTCATCCAGTGCCAAGACCAGCCTTTTACGCAGCTCGACCAGCCTCTGCGGCGCAGATCTGCCCGCTGCGTGAGCCACTTCGCTCTGCTCTGCAAGCAAGCGGTGAGTCAGATCGACATCGCCTGCTTCGGCAAACATACCTGGCGAAGCTCGACCGGTCGGTCGGTCGAAAGGTGACGCGCGACCGTTGGAAAGAGTCAGAGAAAGTGGACGCTGCGTATGCCTCCTGATTGTAGGAGTGCCGTTGCCTCCACCGGAGAGAGAGCGCGCAAGCTTTCCAGTTGCAGGTACGAAAGATGCAATCATGGACCGGCGCTGACGGGTCGGAGAAGCCGTACTGGACCAGTGAGATTGGAGGCCAGAGGCGGCTTCGATCCTCGAGATGGGAGGGAGCGGGTGGGTAAGCTTGTAACCGCGCGAAACGATCTCGACCTCTTGTATGGCACTGATGGCTTTGTTAATCGACATGTCGAAGCCCTGTGCGGCTTTGATCAGACTCGACACGCCCGTGAGGACGGAAGCTTGGAGTGATGCCATTTCCGATTCGCTCAACTCGTTTGTCGTTCTCAAGGTACGCAACGAGCAAGCAGAGGTCAAGGCGTCGGACGAAGGCGGGCGCGAGAGTGTGAAGTGTATCGTGTCATCCAGCACACTGTGGCCGAGGCAAAGGATGTAGGCCCATGTAAAGCAGGCGACAAGAAGCATGGTGGAGAACCAAAGCTGCCACGTGCTACTGACAGGCGGAATCAGACAGATGGCAGCAAAGATGGCGGCGTTGCGAGCTCTACGCCCCTGTGCATCGAGTCTAGGCAGACGCTCGTCGGCGATGGCTGTCGCGCTCTGACCATGCGGAAGTATTGTGGCAGGTGCATGCACAGGTTCGACGTAGCACTGCGTGTAGATGGGGATGGGGCTTGCGCGACGTCCGTTAACTCGTGTCATGGGTCGCTGGTTGGTGGTGCTTGCATCTGCATTTGGTGATTGTGTCTGGAATGGGGGAGTCGACTCGTAGAAAGAGATGGACAAACTTGGGGTGAGCAGGAACGACGAGCAAATGGCGTACTTGAATCTTTCAGCAAAGCTGGTGGCTCCATCGTCAGACGAGCTGTTCGCAGCTGCACTCGCGTATGACTTGAATGCGCCGGGGTGGAGACGAGAAGGCGCGATGGCGGCTGATGCGTCGTGTGACAGTCGCCGACCAAAGACATCTCGGGCAATTGTGAGCACCAATGGCAAGAAGAATCTCTGTATCAAGGCGCGGATGGAACTGGCGAATTCGGACGAGAAGGCAGTCGATGGCGACTGCGACACGGGGTTTGCATGATGCACTTGAGTACCAGCGTGGGAATTGGATCTGCGCGGATGCTCAAGCACTGTCTTGTGGGATTTATGGATGCCGCGGGAAGATGTTGCTGCCGTGCTGTGACTGAACTTTGACGGAGGAGACGGTGTTGGATCGAGATAGATGGGTCCCGGTGATAGAACTGACTTTGGGGACGCTGAGGATTTGGTGCGCGACGGTGCTGATGGCGTTGCGTCGGGCGTAGAAGCATTGTGAGACTCTGCACCGGGCGTTGAGGGCTCGGGGATACTGTGATTGTCTTCGAAAGCGTGGATGTTTGACTGCTCTTGTGGTCGATCGGCGTCACGCAGATATTGGTCCAAGGGCGACCCGCCAAAGATGACCGGCTCCGCCATGGTGACTCGCAGCAGCAACAGGAGCTGCGAATGCACTTTGTCTTGGCAGCGCTGGGATTAGGCGCTAGTGGTATTGGCACCCGCTGGAGCGGTTGCAATCGGCGGCGCGCTCGATGCGTGGATGGCGCGTTGAAGCCACGGCGCGATGTGATGAAGCAGTCGCTGCCTATGTGGATTCGAGTGGGGTGGCAGTGCAAGTTGGCGGTCTTGAAGATGGGAGTGGTGCGTCGATGGAGCTCCAGAGCTGTGCGTACAACTGGATCGCCCGCCAGATGAGACGGCGAGAGTTGCAGGGTTGATCAGGTTGGCCAAGCAACAGTCTGAGATCGGCAGACACGCCAACAAGGGTCCGAGCTGAAGACACGGTTTGCACGCGACTGGATAATGAAGAGCCACGCTGGATGTAATAAGCAGATCGAAACGTATCCGGCCTCTGTGGGGCCCGGTTGTCGAACTTGCGCGTGCACTGTCGCGATGAGGTAAGCGGAAGGTGGCTCGCGCTTTCGATGCTTGAGAGTTGTGACTTTGGCGGTGGACTGGCGCGCGGCTTATGACCCGAGAGGGAACGGCTGTGCGCTCCTCTACTGATGGTTGGAAAGCCAAAGCCGTCGAGACTGGTCGCCAGTGGTGCGATGCGATGCGATGTGATGCGATGCGGTATGAGAGGACCAGATGTTGATGATGGTCAAGAAGATTGCGAGCAACACCCCTTTTTTTGGGTGGTGGGCATGAAATGTGCGGTGGAGGGTTTCACGGCGCTGGGTGCTGTCAGGGACGCCAGCTGTGCGCCTCTGCCCTAATTCAACAGGCAGCCAGGACCTCGAATACTCCGGGTCACGAGGCGGCTACGAGCTGTGTGCTGTAGTGTGCTGTGCTTTGCTGTGCTTTGCTGTGCTTTGCTGTGCTTTGTTCTGATAAGATCTGAACCCGCTTGGTTCCCGGCTTGCACCTGCAGCCGCGCTCGCCTCAAGCGAGTTGACATTGACAAGGCCTGCTTAACGAGCTAAAGCCATGCACTTGCGAGAGAGCGATGATCGACAGAAAATCATTCACCCACACGGTCACTTGCGACGCCAAGCGAGCTACAGCATTGCTGCTGGCCGCTGCTGGCCGCAACTAGTTGTGCGTCTTGCTGTGGTCTGTCTGCTCCCCAACGTGACACGCGTCGACCCTTTTTGGTTGGATATGTCGCAGTCAGCAGCCCATCTTGGTGCTCTGTACTGTACTTCTGCGCCGCCTCGATTTTAGAGCTCGGTTGATGGTCCCCATTTTTTTGGCCTTATTTTCACTGCTTGATTCGAAGCATTCATGATTTCATGAAAACCGAACAGCACAGCCAGCACGCCATACCACTCACAGTATGACAATACAGCCATCCAAAACAAAACAAAACAAAAAAAACAAAAAAAAAAAAAAAAAAAAAAAAAAAAGGAAAAAAGGGAAAAAAGAAGCGTCCGGACAGCCGGAATCGAACCGGCGACCTATGGTGTTTTTCCGTTAATACCGGATTAGGGTTTCCAATTACAAACCATCGCTACTTCCAACTGAGCTATGTCCGGCGAGATGTCAGCATGTCGACACTTTGAGTCTATATACTATCTTGTTTGTGTTTAGACTATTGGCAAGGGGGTTGGCATGCGATTCATTTCTACGCAGGTTGGCCTCCGTGAGAAGGACGCGCGACAGCGAGCAGGGTGGGATGCTCTGATGGCGCACCGACATGGAATCACATCGCGCAGTGTTGTGGGAGAGGTTTGTGAAGCGGGCGCCGGGGAAGAGGGCTTGGCAAGCTGCACGACGGGATTGGACGAAACGAGCTGGATTCGTGATTGGCTGCGGACTAGCTGAGTCGGGACGCGCATTCCCGCCGCCGCTGGTTCGACGCAGCCTTCGGTGCGTTCAAGTATGGTTGTGTGGAGCATCGAGGCGTTGCAGCTCGACATTGGCATATTCCAAATGTACAGTACTGCACTGTACAGTACTGCACTGTACAGTACTGCACTGTACAGAACCCAGGCGCTGGTACAGTAAGGCAGCTGGACGAGAGCGCAATGGCGGAAGAACAACAAGCAAAGATGGCACATCGCCGAAGCTACTGCAGCAACGACCGAGCCAATTCCTGCGGAGCTCGCTGTATTTTATTTTCATGTTCAACGATTGGTGGGGCTCACGACCCTGTTGTCGAGGGTTAGCTTTGTGCGTGTGTGTGATCCCGCACAACTAGCGACGTATTCCCCAACTATCGGGTATGTTGATACAGGCAGTGCATACGGGGTGCGAGTGTTACGAGTGTGGGAAGGCAACGAATCTAGGTTGCAAAAGCCGAAAGTGGCGGCAAGGATTCACATTAAAAGAAAAGTGCCACGCGTCGCAAGCCAGCTAGCTGATCGCAGGCTCGTGGGCGTCGAAACCTTGTTTCGCCTCTCTCTGACGTGAGGCCCTGGAAGCCGTAACGCCGACCTGCGCACCCGCCTACTGTACAGTCCAGCACGGCACGGCACTTTGCAGCATCGCACCTCAGCACTCATGACAGTTCGACCACGCGGCTTGTCGCTGATGCCACAATAGCCAGGAAAAGTAACACAGCAAGGATCGATAGGATTCCAAGGCGTGAACTCAAGCAAGCTCGACGCTTGACAGTTGAGGATACACTGCAAGCAAAGCGGAGGAATTCCAGAAAAGAACAAAGACTCTGCAGGCTCCCAACGGAAACTGGTTCGAAGCAGCTCCGATCTGCACGAGTCGCAGCTCAGAGATGGTTGGAGCCAAACCTGACCAAGCGGTGGCTGGCTAGGCACTCGACCGAGCTCGCCTGGTTTGCTGCACTGTACTGCACTGTACTGCACTGTACTGCACTGTACTGTACAGGAATCGATTGCGCTTGGCCATTCGACCATTCGAGCGGTTCGGCTTCGGCTTGCGACTCCGACGTGCACTTGGCAGAATGCATGCACGCGTCGTATTGTACTGTATACTGTCGTTTGGGGACGCCACAGCTCAAGCCATCCACAGCTCAAGCCATTCAAACGGCCGGACCGCCAAGGGCAACTTGAGCAAGCTGGTGTTGGGCGTGGGGTTCGCTCGAGCAAATCAAACAGCCGATGGCATGCACACATGAATTTGAGCAACGGACTGCTATCGTGGACAATGGTCGCCACCTCGGCTTGACGCTCATACGTGCAGACACGAGCCACAACCCCACCGACGAGACTGCTACGGAAGAGACCGCGAAGAGGCTATCGCGGTGCCCATGGTGCTGCTGTTGTAGCCTGGCTTGGGTTGGCTTGCAGTGCCGACGTCTCGGATATTGCGCAGCGAAGCGACTCACCTTCCGTATTTGGGCCAATCGGGTTGTGGATGTGACGAAAGGAGCAACACTGGCGAGTGTAGGCCTAAACGGGAGCAAATGCACGTTCCAAGCGTATCTCTGTTTGACTGTACAGCACAACTAGGATGATGTTATGTTGTTGTGCGGTCGAGACGCGTGGGCAGGGGTACGGATTGTGTGATTCACGAGTGGCAGACACTAGAGTTGCGCTCTGGCTGTTTTGGGAAAGGCGACAAGGAACGGGCTAGAAAACGGTTGTTCTTATTAATTGTTGATCTTGGCTGGCTCGGGATTCCAATTTTGGTGAGGCACCGAATTTTGGCTCTGGAGTGGTGCGTACTAGTACAACAGCGGCAGCGTGTCGCGGCTTGGAAAATGCAACCAACCAACCAACGCGCCCAGCAAACCAGGCAAGTCGGGCAGTCGGGCAGCCAACAAACCAGCTGCTTGGGCAGGGCGAAGCCTGCCAGTCGGATTTCGAGCAAACCAAATTCACGATTGGCCAACCAACAGCAAACAAGACGCACACACTTGAGAGCACACACTTGAGAGCACACACTTGAGAGCACACACTCGAGACCACACACTGGACGTCCCCCGCCCAAATTCTCGAATCACACGCCTCGGTCTGTTCCGCTCTGCACGCTCGCACACTCGCACACTCGCACACACACACTCTCTCGCACGCGCGCACTCTCACAACCACAAAGACACACGCACACACACACTCTTACACTTACACACACACCTACACACACCGACACACGCACACGCACACGCACACGCACAAAGCACAAGCACAAGCACACCCACGCATCGCACGCACAGGCTCGCACACTTGACAGACGCACAATCTGGCTTTCGTGTCGGTCGTCGCCTCGCCTCCCGACTCGCCGAGTGCTCGAAGTGCTGTGTCGAATCGACGCTGCTTGGTCTTTGCGTCGTCGTTGGATCGGTTTGCGTGCAGATCCTCTTTCGATCCTCTGTGATTCGCATCGTGCGCAACTTCCCCCCCTCTCCTCGTTGCCGACCCGCTCTCGTATCCGTCGATTGGCTTCGTTCGCCTGGCCTCGCTGTCTCCTCCTCACCGTCTCACCGTCTCACCGTCTCATCATCTCACCCTCTCGCTCTTCGCGTCTCCATACCGTCACCATCCCCTCCTTTGTTTCGCATCCTTCTCCATTCGTCTCACAGAGCATCCGTCGTGGCTCGCACCAAACGCCGTCGCCCTGATTGCTGCCCCGACTCGGTTCCATTGCTCAAGCTCCTCGGCGCACGCCAACGTATCCTCCAGCCTTGCGACTCGCTCACTGCACCTCGACCTCACGCCTACCCAGCGATTGTCAGCGCTCACGCCGGTGTCGGTGCAACCTCTGTATCGGCACTCACCCGAACGCCAGCTGCGATCGGACCAAGCCAAACCATCAGCCGACTACGCAACCACGCAAACTACGCAACCACGCTGCCAGCTCTGACTCTGACTCGGTGGTCCACCTCTTGTGCCTTGGCTTCGCAGCGCTCTTCTTGCCATCTGCTTAGCGCGTCGACGGTTCGCATCGGTGCACCGCAGCTTGGCCATCTCTACAAACGCCCGCCTCTTGCCACCGCGCCACGTTTCTTCTTCCACACCATCCCGCTGTTCGCTGCCTGCTGTTCGCTGCCTGCTGTTCGCTGCCTGCTGCCTGCTGCCTGCTGCCTGCTGCCCGCTGGCTACACATTCTCATCGCACCACGCCGTACTTCGGTCATGACCATGACAGAAAAGTCGAGCTTCCTCTCTCCATCCATGTCGCCTTCGTCTTCTTCTTCCGGCGGCAATCCGCCCCCGCCGTATGGCTTCCACCAACTCCCTCACTCTCCCACAGGCTCCCGCACACCCAGCCGGGCCGGCTCTCCGCCCCACGGTGGAAGTGTGCCCTCTCCAGGCGGCGTTCCAGGCACCTTTGTGCTCAACCTCGGCAAGTTTGGCGGTTTCTACATCATCCGCGTGCCTCCTTCCGTCCAAAGGGTGCTCGGCCTCCTTTTGCGAAAGTGGAAGACGCTCATCTTTGTTGCGCTTTTTGGCACGCTCGCTGCCTTTGGCCTGTTCGGTGCCATGTCCACAGAGTGGCGCGAGATGACCTACTACCGCGTCGACCCCTACCCGCTCATTCCCGCAGCGCACAAGTCGGGCTCCAGCGCCTCAAGTCCCTTCCATCCCCCACCCTCGCGTCCCATCACGCCTCCCAAGTTTAGTGCCTGTCTCGGTCCCAAGGGCGTTCCTATCCCCCGAGCTCCCTTGGAGCTCTACGACACGCCCGACACCCATCCCACTCCTCTCGTCGGCAGCTACGACGCCGCTGGCATGGACTTTGGCAAGTGCATGACCTACCGATCCAGATACCAGATGTACTCGGACGAAGCACTCAACATCACCTACCGCAAGGACATTTCCGAGCTCGAATCCTATCTCGCCAAGGCCGAGGACTACGACGACGACCCGGACAACGTCAAGCCGCTCAAGAAGAAGCCCAAGCAGCACAACGGCGCCAAACCCCCCACCTCCTCCTCCACCGCCTCCAAGCCCGCCGGCTCCTCCCAACGCGAAAAGGTCGATCCGCTCTACGGCCCACGCAAGCCTGAAGCCATGAGCGAGGGCGAATGGGAAGGCCGACTTCGCGATCGTCTGTGGCGCGCCAACGTTCTCAGCGAAGAGCTAGGCCCCACCAGCTACCCGGACTGGCGTGCCCTCATGGACAACTGCTACCAGAAGCGCCTCCACGACCGAGGCATGGCCGGCGGCGTCGACCACTTTGACCCGCACAATCTGCCTACCAGCGAAGAGCCCCACACCAGCGGCAATCGTCCGCACTTGTTCACCACGCCCGAGACCAAACGAACCGCGATCGTCATGCGATCGTACGAAGGCTACGCCTGGCGCGAGGACGACATCCTCAACATGCGAGCTCTCATCAGCGAACTTTCGCTCAACAACCCCAACACGCCTTATGATGTCCGTATCCTCGTCGAAGTCAAATCACGCCACCTTGCCGTCTTCACCTCGGAATGGGACCGCCTCAACGTGCTCCGATCGAGCGTACCTCGCGAGTTCTGGGGCCTGGTCGAGCTTTGGACCGAGGACGAGATGTGCGCACTCTACCCAGGCCTTCCAGGAAAGTTTCTCAACAACATGTTTGCGCAGACATCGTACCGATCGTGTCTCATGGCGCTCCAAAAGTTCTACCTCGACCACCAGGAGTACGACTTCATGTACAACTGGGAGATGGACGTGCGATACATTGGCAACTACCTCGACTTCTTCGAGGGCATCGAGGAGTACTCGCGAAACGAGCCGCTCCACTCTGGCATGGACAAGTACGACACCTGGCTCGTCCGCAACGTCACGCTTTCGGAGAACAACTGGCGCGACAACACCAGTCTCAGCGTGGGACGCGGACAGGAGGCCGACCTGATCACGCTCGGACCCATCTTTGACCCGCGGGGCTCAGGCTGGTACTGGGAGTACGACGTGCAGAACTACCCTCCAGGGCAGAACACGGATCGCCGCGCCTCGATCGGCACCAACATGCGTATGAGCCGGGCTCTTCTCGAGGCGATGAACGTGGTGAATGCGGAGGCCAAAAAGTCGCTCCACTGCGAGGCATGGCCCACGACGTTGGTGCTCCACTCGCAATTGCCCATGTCGCACGAGCACTCGTTCTATCCCGAGGCTGGCTTCACGCACAACCTGCCCTTGCCGTTCAAGGGAGTGTTTGTGCCGCATCCGGTCTACTTCCGTCACGTGTGGGAGCCCGAGGTGCTGCACAACAGGATCAACCGACCCGACTTCTACAAGAAGATCAACGAAAAGGTGATGCGAGACAGTTCGTTCTACTACGACGGAGCGCACAGCAGAGAGGTGTACGTGGGCTGGAAGGAGAAGGAGAACGTCTGCCGTGCGCCCATGCTGCTGCACCCCATCAAGCGTGTCAACTAAGCGCATCCACTGCGTCTGGTCACTTGCTCTGGCGCACCCCCTCGTCCACGAACCACATTCCCGCATACCCACACGAGGGCGATCAATCTCACAGGTTGATGCTTCCGATTTGGCTTCACAGCATTTGCATATCCACATCAAGCCCTTTGGACGGATCCACTTTTTTTCTTTTTTTTTTTTTCTTTTTTTTTTTTCTTTTTTTTTTTCGACTTCTTGGCTGCTGTTGTTTTGTTCACGCTTGGTCCGGCCATGGCTCAGCGCAGACGTACGAGGCAGCGCGATTCCATTCGATCCATTTCGGTACACGTTGCTGCGTGGATGGGAGGCATGGCGGTGGCTGCCGCCTTGCATTGTCGTTCATCGGGAGAAGATGCGTCTTCGCCGAGGATGCTCGAGCAATCTCTTCTATTTGCGCGTATCGCTTTTGGTCACCTCTTTCGTTGTCGCACATGCTTTGTGGCGCCAATCATGTAAAACAAGACTCGAATATTGTCCTCTTTCATGGCATTCCCCCCACGCTCCTTGTCCCAAGCCTCGCACCACTTGTACATACACTCCAATCGCAAAGAACATTCAAGATGATCAACTAGAAACCAAGCTCTGCGAATCAGTTTCCACCAAGCGGACAGCGTTGTGTTTCGGGGGTTCACTTTCAGATTTAAAATGGGCGCATGCTAGAATGTTAGACTGTACAGGTTGAACAGTGGGGCTGCTGTCGTGTGGTGGTCGTGTCGGTGTCGACAAGGTGGAGGTTTTTTTTCTGCGAGTTGGGCTACGATTCGCATTCAAGATTTGTCTCGTGGCTGGCTGTGACGTCTGCTGCATGCGCATTCACGATTTGCTCAGCTGCGGCCGGGTGCATGCTTGGTGCGGACAGCTTGCGGACAGCTTGTGTTATCGCACGAGCCTCTCAGCCGCTCGTCTTGGCAGCAAACGCCGCTGGTTGGACACAAACGCTGCGCAGAGCATAAACCGGTCGATGCGGGGGGTTGCTGGTCATCCCCAGCCGTCAACGCAGCTCAGCCGCCGTCAGCTATTCATGATTTTGCGATTTTGGGCCATGTGATGGTTTTTGGCGACTGTTGCAGCAGACCCAACACTCACACTCTCGCAAGCCGCGCGTGCGTCGTTGGGCCCCGTGCACACAACACGTTGTGGTGAGTGTGGTGAGTGTGGTGAGTGTTGCTCGCTGCTTGTCGTCTCAACACTCGTCATACCATCCAAGCAGCCCGTCCGTCTCGTCTGCACTCCACCCCCCCACCTAGATCCAGCTCCCGCCTGCATCCCCACTGCATCCAGCTCTGCGCCGCTCACTTCGAACCTCGCTTCGCTGTTGCATTGCAAATCCCGGCTCCTCGTTCTGCCTCACCCTCTCTGTTCGTGATCCTCACACAGCGGCATGCGCCGCACGACGTGCAGTCTGCTCAGCCGTACGTTGCCCGCATTCCCACACTCCAACAAGCCAGACAGCCACTGCAGGTCACCTGACAGGTCGAGCCATGCATTGCGCCCGGTGATCTGATCTTGCGCGCACACTCTGCTCGATTCGCTCATCCGCACTCTTCCACCTCGCGCCATTCCACCCACGCACCGTCTCAGTTCGAAACCGAACCAACCGCGCACATCACCGCGCTTCCATCCTACCCCGCCGTCCACCATCACCATGGACGACGCCTCGTCACTCCAAAAGTCAAAGGCGCAGTGGCTCGCTGCTCTCGACGATGCTCTCGACAACTTTCGCACCCTCGTCGCAGAATCCTCCTCCAAAGCATGGAAGCCAGTGAGCCTCGTTGGCAGTAATCCCGCAACTCCCAACCTCGCATCGCCCTCCACTTTTCCCAACACTTCATCACCCAGCCTCGGCCCGTCTTCTTCGGTGAAAACAGCCACGGCAAGGACCAAGGCTCGCGAATCTTCGTCGTTGCGGCATGTCGAGTCCATCGAGGACCTGGCTTCTCGCATCGATCCCAACACCCTGTCGCCAAACATTGCTGCATCGGCAAACGCCTCCACCTCCCATTCACAGCCATTCCGCCTCGGACGCTTTCGACAGGACCATGTTGCTGTTCATCGCAGAGCCACCAAGGGCCCCGACATCTACAGGGCAATCTCGGAAGTCTCTTATCAAGGCGCTGCCGACCTCACTGCTTTCCGCTCCGTGCTTCAGACTCCCGAAACTCGCGCCTCGTGCGATCCACTCGTCCAGTCCTCAGAGCTTGTCGAGCAACTCGACCCAATCACTCGAATCAACAGGGTCCACTACCGACTCGGTTGGCCTGCCAGCCCTCGTGACGCCATAGTCATCAACAGGTCCCTTGCGGATGACTCTACACTCATAGACATCTCAACCTCGCTGCCACGCTCTCCAGATGCACCCTCCTACCTCCGTCCTGCTCCACCATGCGTGAGATCCCATGTCCACCTTATGGCGTGGTGCGTACAGCTAATCCCGCCGGACGGTCCAGCGTCATCCTCGGCCAAGCCCGCAATCCTCTCGTCTGCATCACCTTTCCGATCTTCTCCACGCATCAAGATCACTGTGTTCTGGTCATGGGATCTCCGAGGCGCCTGGATGGGTATGCCTGCCGGTGGTCTCGGCATGCACCTTCCTGAGCTCATCAAGGGTCTCTTGAATCACGTCCGAGACAGCAGCGACAAGATTCCTCTCCTAAAAAACTACGGCAACTGCGTCGAGCTGCTATCCAACAGCTTCGATACAACACGTGACACCCTCGCCACCGAATACGCTTTGATTGTCGAAGATACAGCTGCACGCCAAGCTGAGGACCGTGCTGAAAAGGATCTCGACACTCTCCATCTACTTCGCTCCCGTAGGAGGCTCGAAGCAACCGTCGAGTTCTCCCTCCCAGCAGCAGAGGGATGGGATGTGAGGGTGGAAACAAAGGAGCAAACCGTATCTGTGCCCAGCTCCGACCCTTCCGACCCTTCCAACCCTTCCGAATCCGCTGAAGCCCCTAGCTCGTGGCATGCGACAGCAGAGAGATCTCCAGGGTGTCAATATACCTTCCTTTACATACGTCACAAGCAGCCCCAAGATGCGGAAGCGCTCGTCAGGATCAAAGTCAAGATTCAGAGAGTGGTAGCGAGTAGTGATCTCAGGCTCAACGATGCACCAATCCAAGTGACACAAGTTGAACCTCGGACACCTGCGTCTCTCGCTCAGCCGTTGCTCGAGGACACGGCAAGCATCTCGGGCATCAGTGTCGCCACTGCCTCGACAGGTAGCGCTACATCTGTGAATGCGGTCAATGTAGGCAACGCCGCCAACGCCTCGCGATCGGGAACACCCAACTTGGGCTTCGCAAATCAGATCAATTCCCAGATTCGCCGCAACTACATCTACTTCACTAGTCTTCTGCAAGAGCCCGAGGCCAAATGGAAGCCTATCAGCGACATGAAGGGCGTGACAGTCACCCAGCTCGACTCAATTGATCCCACTCTGGTTGTCTATCGCGCCGAGGCGACCTTTGTGGGCGTGAGCGTCTGGGATCTGTTCTCTACAATAGGAAACCCAGGCGCACGCGCCTATTGGGACAAGACGCTCGACGACGCAACACTCCTTACAGATATCAACGAGCTCAGCTCCCTGTGGCATACCAAGAGCAAGCCTAGCTGGCCCGTTAGCGCACGTGACACCGTCTTCATTCAGACTGCTTACAAGGCACCCACCTCGGTGCACATTTTTTCGTTCTCCACTGACGATCGTGCTCAATTCCCCGCTATTGCTCCGGTGGAGGCAGGCACCATTCGCACTCAGATCGACTTGCGCGGCTGGTCAGTAGAGGCTCTTTCGCCAACGACGGTGCATGTGACGATGCTCGAACAATCAGATCCTAAGGGCTGGACAAGCAAGTCAGCAACGCCAGCCGCCATGGTTAGCGCTGTCGCTGGGGTTGGCGAGTATGCCATCAAGTTTGGAGGACCTCCGGTGTTGACGCGCATGCTAGGAGCCAAGGCCAAGGTGTCCCGCTATGACTACGAGAAAGCAACATTCCGTGTCGAATATGCATCCGACGTGCCGGTGGATGAGGAACTCAGCGACGCTCCCAACGTCGAATGCGAGATCCGATGCGATGTAGAGACTTGGGCCACCTCGCTCGATCTGGTGGTCGATCCACCACCCATCTCTATTTCGTGCCTCCGACGTCACAAGCTCTCACAAGGTGGCGGCGGCCTTTGGCTCACGATCGAACATGCGGCGGCATCACTCGAAGACGACTTGGCCCGCATCACGATCCGTCGAGGGAATTCGCACGAGAAAGGCACCGTGCACGTCAATGGCGCGAGCATCAAGGTAGATGTGGACGAGCTCAACGAAGAGCAGGTTCAGCAACTTAGCCAGCAGAAGCGCTCTAAACCTCAGCGCGTACCGCTTGACCTGATCAACCCGGCTCGCAAAGCGACTGAGGAGTCTGCCACCACCAACAAGACGGGCAGCATCGAAGCCAGCGCGCTAGCGACAGGAAGCGATGCTACGAAAGAGCAGCAGGCGTCTCTGCAGCAAAATCTATCTGCGAACGGAACGAACATGAACGAAGATTCGGGAGGCGTGTCCACAGCTGCATCGGGAGGCAACGACTCGAGTAAGAGCCGCGAGGGTGGCAAGCAGGAGCAACTCGAGACAGCAGCGACGGCCATTGCAACTGTGCCTTTCTCGGATGAAACGCCACGCCAGCCGATGACGTGCGCTCTTGACGTGCTCTTTCTTCTTCGACGCATTCATGCTGAGCGTTCTCCAGATCCTGCTGGCACTCCCGCTGGATGGGCTCTCGTCACAGAGCGAAATGGTCTCTACGTCCGAAGGAAACTGATGGAGTCTATCTCTAACACCGTGCTCGTTCAACGCGGAGACAAGGTTGTGCAGGGCTTGTCCGCCGAAGATTTGCTTGATGTGGTCTCGAATCCCCAGAGTCGAAAGCAGTGGGATGACAAAGTCGAGTCGACCACCTTGCTCGAGAGTTATGGCAATGGGTGCTTCACTTCGTTCATCACGACCAAGGCAAGCTTCCCCTTCCGAGGCCGTGCCTTCCATCTTGCTAGCTTGACTGCACGCGGGCTTCCACCTTCCAGTCTCGCTGCCACAAGTCCTGGTGAAGCCGCCATCTCAAGCTCGGCGTCTTCTTGGTCTGGGCCAGCTGTCTACTTCCACGCATCTGCCTCTTTCCCGCAGCAGAACTCACATTTCGCAATGGACCGCATCAATCCAGCCGGCTTGCCTCTGGGTAAGGTGCTGATCGATGGCTGGATCTTGGAAACCCTGGATCCCTATAGCTCCACAAGCTTCCAAATCCCATCCACACGATGTACTCACGTTGTCGCCATCGATTACGCTGGCAGCTTGCCGGTGGCTGTCAACACCATGTGGAATGCGAACCTGCCACGATCGGTACTTCTAGTGGAAGAATACCTGAAGGCCAGGGGCTCAATTCCGTCGGTCAAGACTCCTCCACCATGCTTGCAGGCGCTTGGCGATGGAAGAGACGAAGATCAGGGGCTGGTTTGGTCCATGAACGATCCGGAACGTAAGAATCTCCTGATCTCGACCAGCTTTGACCCGTTCACACGCACATACGTGGCTATGAGCATGCACCGTGCTTCGGCCCCGCAAGCTACCGAACAAGTACCGGGGCTTTTGCCCGCAGCCTCTATCGTCACCAATGGAAAGCCTCGCCCTTCGAGTACTTCAGACGCTTCGACGACAAAGGGTGTAGCCGAGAGGCTGACCCAAGCCGTCAATGCTGCGCCTGGCACACCAATGCTCGGCTCAGCAGCGCCGCCTGTCAATTCGAGCGGTGAACAAGACTCGAGCTTGTCCCGAGCTACAAGTATGCACTCCATCGCCAGCACGTCTGTGGCTAGCACTACATCAACCATACGTCGTCGACCGAGCTCCATTCATACAGACTCCCGAAACGCAACCGACTTGATCCTGATGGAGGTCGAGATCGAGCTTCGACACTATCACAAAGGGTACGACATTCAGGTGTTCTCTGAGTTTGTCCTGAATAAAAACTCCGTCTCTGAATCCAGGAGGTCGAGTGCTCAAGGTTCCGACAGGCCGGCTACGCCCAGCAGCACCTCGAAGGCTGCAGAGCAAGCTTCAGATAAGAACAAGGCAGCTGCTGGTGATCTGGTAGTAGGTAAAAAAGCGCATATTCTCTCTCTCACTATGGCATCAGAAAAGTCCAAAGATCTGCCAGTGCAGCTGCGCGTATTCGATTTGCCGCCCAGCGCGGTGCTCGCGGCCACCCTTGATCCATCTGCACGTCCTCGAAAGCATCTCGTCCGCGTGACTGTACCGACTACATCCTTCCTCGATCCTGTAGAGGATCCTCTCACCGGCTCAAAGGCGCCCGAGATTCCCAGCTGGTACACATCATTGCTGGAACGCGGTGCGGTGCTGCGTATGGACATCAAACCGATCAAGGGCAACGGGGGCGACTCGCAAGGAATGGCTGCAGCCTTGAAAGATTCGACCGGGATCTCGACGTTCGCGACGCCGACTGGCAAGGTGCCAGTGCGAAGTAACGACGCAAAGTTGGACATTGTTCACGTCAATCAGACCTCGGCGATGCTGCAAAAGGAGCAGATTGGAATCGAGCCCATGACCCAGCTCAAACGCACTGCGCCTCCAAGGCCAAAGTCAGGACGTAGGTCGGGACTCGATGGCGTGTCATTGCCCTGGGACGACGTGCGCCTTCCAGTTGCGCTGCGAAGGCCAATCGCAACGAGAACAGAGCTGTTAGATGCAGATGAGTCGGCGGCTTCTGGGTCCAGTAAGGGCGATTCGAAGGGCACAAAGGCGAGTGGGAGCGCAACGGCTGCAGGCGCAACAGGAAAGGCTGGAATCGGTTCCGGCGGCTCTTTGACAGGTGAGGTGTCGATGGATAAGCAGACCGGCTCACTGCTATCTTCGCCCGGTGGAGGCTCTGCTAATGGCTCTGCGGCTGGTTCAGTGCCTCCCTCTCGTGCTGCAACGCCGTCAGCACCGACTTCGACAGGCGCCCAGATCATGAGCATGTTTGGATCGTATCCTCTGTCGCGTCTTGGCACGGGCTCGGCTCTAGCGTCCTCACTCACGTCCGTTTCATCTGTCACCGCCCGGGGAAGCAGCGTCGCTTCATCTTCTTCTGCCAAGACGAACGCAGAAGCGCTCGCTGCCAACGACCGAGCCAAGCACGGGGGCAAGAGCGGCGAAGGCAAGAGCGAAAAGGGATCCGGCTCCGGAGCCAAGGTGGACAAAGCAGGGGCTGCTGCGGATGGCAAGGACGAAGAGCGACCGGGAACAACCGGCGAGGTGGTCGCTGAAGCCGCCGCTACGGCTGGTAACACTGTTGCACAGCTCGCGAAGGATGGCGCATCTGCGATCGGGTCGCTGTTCAGTTCCGATGCGCAGTTCCGGTTCTCGACGTTGCTGCTCGTCGCATTTGCGGCGTTTTTGCTCGGTTCGCTGATTCGGTCCACAATGATGCCACTGGATTTCGTCCTGATCCCGACAAGGCACCAACCTTTTCCAGCGCCTCACATGGCAGGCGAAGATTCGCCACCACGTCCACCTTCGACACTGCGCAAGTTGACAGGAAAGCTCAGTGGCGGAGCCGAACCATCTCGCTCTGCCCAATCTGACTTCTTCAAGCTTGTCAACATGGTGAAAGCCGAAGGCGAGAACGTGGAGCAGTACAATTCGCTGGTGGAGCTGTCGAACAAGGTCGGCATGGCACAGGGCGAAGCGGCAAAGGCTGGAAGGGGGTTGGTGAGGCAGGTGCAGTGGACCGAGTTGACACGGCTGGTCTATCTGCCGTTCCCTGGGTTTGGCTGGGATTTGGTCGTGGGTGGCATGCGAAGACGCGGATGAAAGGCATCAACAAAACCGATGGGTAGATGTTTGTACGATGATGGATCGGTGAATTATAAACATGGATTTCCCGTCAAGACGTTTGAGAGACGCAACCGCTTTGTGTGGGATGATCGTGCACCCGGATGATTGAGACGATGAACAGCAGACGTCGAACGGAGAGGATTGATTACACGGGATACGAAATACAAACTGCTGCAACTGTGATACGACACGAAACACTCTCTATGACGCCTGAGACCACCGCTTCACAACACCACCAGCACCCTTGAGCGCGCCTTCGGTCAAGGACGAGGCGTTTTCTCTGGCCCCAACCAAAGCCTGTTGACACGATTCCAACTGCGGAAGGAAACCACGTGAATTCGAACGCACTGCAGCCGCGGTTGATTCCAAGGTTTGATTTACGCCGCCGTGTGGGAGGGTAGAGAAGAGGCTTCGTGTTGTGTGACCAAAGATGTAATACCCGGATCGTTTGACTGCGTATTGGGTGTAAGCAGGAAGCTTTACCAGAGCGATACCGAAGAGGAGGAGGAGGGCGGCAAAGAGGAGGAGGGTAAAGACGAGTTCCCAGGGTTCCATGGCGCTGATACCCCAAGTTACGATGAACACATACCATGCACGCCAAGCTCGATCCCAGATGGGGAACACCAGACGGAGGAATGGCGATGGTGTTGAATTGGATGTGGCACGACGTTGGACGGGGATAGCGGTGGCAGTGGATGGTTGTTGTGAATTGGTTGATGGTCGTTTTGTCAGCGACTGTGGATGGGAGGTTGGGATGGCCTGGACAGGGGTTGGATAGTGAAAGTTGGTCTGTTTCGAAGAGGATGGGATCGAAGCGGAGAGTTTGTTGTTGAGTTCAACAAAGTGAAGACCGGCAGCTGGAGTGGCAGCTAGCATTTTCGCAAACTATCCTTGGAGCTTTGGTGTAGGATGCGGGTTTTTTTGGTTCTCTTTGGAAGACGGTTGACGTTCTAGGATTCTACAGGTTGGTATGCAGCTGCATACAATGTGTTTTGTTGTTTGGCTGATAGGGAAGCGAGCCTAGTCGATTGGACGACACTGGTTCAGAAAGCGGTGAAAAGTACAAGGCTTGTTATGTATGCCAACTCTTTGGAGCGCTTAGGTGGAGCGAGAGACGAAGATTGTGGAAACCACAAGTACACGACGCTGAGCTCAAGTCTATGATGTATATATAACCAAGCTCGCAAACCTCCATGCTCACCCGAAACGGCGGGAGGGCTGAGCGGGTTGGTGTTCGGCCCATCCTCAGGCACCAGGAGCAGAGGACGAGGGGCAGAGATGAATTGCACGGCACGAAACTGTCACCGGACGCAGGACGCAAACATGTAGAAAAACACCCGCGGCTGGATCGGAGCCTTGTTGTGCATTGCGTATGCACCGCAGGGGGATGTAGCTGGAACTTGGTGGACGAGCACAAGTCCAAAGAGAGGGACCATGAGGAAAAGAGAGCTTACGTCGGCTGTTGACTCTAGAAAAAAAAAAAAAAAAAAAAAAAGAAAAGAAAAGATGATGTGGGTCAACTCGTTCAGGGATTCGATCTCGATCTCGAAGCTGCTTCAACGCTAAAGCTTGCTTGGTTCGGGGGGAGGACACAAGTCCGACTATGAGCGCCGTTGCTGTATCTGCCTGATCAGCCCATGACAAGAAGTGTGTTTCGCTCTCGTGTTCGAAAACTCTGTTGTGATGCTACGCGACGCTCCACTTGAACGTTTAGTTGGGTGCGATACGTTTGGAAAAGGAGGAATGGCATGTTCCAAAGCTCGTTTCCTCTCCTCATCATCATCATGTCTTGACTGTATGTTGCCAGCCAATCACCATGAAAAGTTTTCGGTCGAGGGGGCGGATGTTTGAGGCCGAGGGTTTGATTATCGGTCTGCAGTGTTGGATGTGGACGGATTGCGCAGTCATAACTGCCGATGCTGCAAGATGATGTCCATCCCCTGTCCTTGCATTCCCAATCAGTTTCTGCCCATGGTAATGCAGCCCTGCATCCTGAGTAAGAAAATGAAATCACAATGTTTTGCCATTCTGCAAGTACTCCGGGTACTTGCACTCCACACCACTGCAATGTCATACCGCGATCTCATGCACCGGAACAGTATTTCCTCCACACGCCGAGGGTCGTTTTCATATGTCTATATGAGTTCTTCGTGTTTCTGGCATGCTTGGCGCTTTCGAAGAGTGGGTTAGGCGAGAACGAGGTGGGAATGAGCCAAACACAAACAGTCGAATCCAAGACTCGAAGTGCATGCTCGCGAGCAAGAGCAGTCTCTCGGACACCATCGGCCGAGGCCACACCCGCTTGATGATGGCTTACGTCCACCATCTTACACGTCCGCAAATTCCCGCTGAGCATGTGGACCGTAAGATGAGGCTACACGATCGCGTGACACCCAACGCCAACTCTAAAAACACTGCGTGAAAGAGACTTGGAGATTGGATCGATGCTCGACAGCTTAGACCAAGCCTGGTGTTCGACTTGACGGCGTCGAAAAGCGGGTTTCCAGCAAGGCAAACGAGAGACGACGTAGTGAACGCCATGGTTATGCTCTTCCAACCGATAAGCTGCCAAGAGTCGGGATTTGTTCCGCTCGATCCAGCAACCGCATGCCAGTGTGTCTGCCCGCAATCCTGTTTCAACACTGTAGCGCACCCCAAGACGTTGTCTAGATCGGCAAACGACGAAAAGGCCCTTCAAGCAGTGCCGAATTCTTTTCTTTTTCGTTCGTTTGTTTTCGCATTTTCAATCCCCTTGGCACGAGTTCGCTTCTTAACTCCGTTTCCGCATCCGCACCACTTCAGACATGGCTTCCCGCATCAACTACGCTTCCAGCCAGCAGCCAGCTCCACCAATCGAACAATGTATAGCTCAAGCACGGTGTGAAGAGCAAGGTGCATTGAATCGAGAGAACCATTCGAGGCGTGGAATCTGGGGAGACTGCCAAGCTAATTCGGAGACAGCGGAGTTTGGCTCAGAAGCCAGCGTGGTAGCCGGACTGGGTTCTGCAAGCGTGATGCACGTCAGCGATCTCGGTTTGCATCGGCAGATCAAGTTGCTTCCATCCGGTCCGCCTTCCGCCCGCGCCTCACTGTCCAGTAAATATGTTTTTCTTTTCCGCTTCAACTATGCATGCCTACGAAGAACACTTGACGTCATATCCCTCCAGTCGAGCCGCCATGCATGTCTTTCGGAGCAAGGTCACATCTTCATTGCTGCAACGTCTAATACATACCGCACCTGCATGAGAATCTGTCACACAAAACCTTCCAGCGCAGCGACCTTCACTTCCCACCACACTTGCTTCGACGAGCAGCTCTACCGCTCCGACTCCGTACCATGCTCAACCTTGCTCTCGAACCACATATCTGCCCGAGTGAGTCGGCCATGCTGGGACAGCATCGAGGGAGAAAGCGAGTCTGTGCCTAAGCAGACGCCAAATCCCAACCCCCTCCGGACCGCAGATCGTTTCATACGAGTACGAAACTGTCAGATGGCGTGCGGTCAAGCATCCCGTCGAATATGAGACACAGAGATAGAATCAGATTGCAAATGGCGCATTTGCTGCCCCGGTGCCAACCACCATCACCCAGATGCTCCCACTGGTCTTTGGTCCAACCAGTCCAAACATCCCATCACAGCACCTCCTCCCTGCTAGCCTAGCCAACAAGACCAGTGGCCCTGAGATTGTCCCTCAGAACCGAGTCCTTCACGCTCATCAGAATCGCCTTGATCTGTGCGGTACTCGTCGCCACCGTCGTATGCACGTAAAGCCTCCTCCTATTGCCAGCCTCCAACCTCGCATTTTCCTCCGCTCTTCTCAAGCAGTCCCTGAATTTGGCCCGGAACCATCTCCAAACCGCCTCAAAGTCGTTGTCCCCATCGTATTCTGGCCAGTACTTTTGCAGCTTCACACCTTGCCTTAGCTTCTTCTCCAAAAGATCGATCTTGTTGAGGAACAAAATCACGGTCGCGTGTTGCAGAAGCGGGTTGGAGACAATCTGGTTGAACAACGCAAAACTGTCAGCCAGACGATTGGTTGACGGCTCTTCGACGAGCGGCTGATCGAAAGCCGAGAGTGGCGCGAGGAAGATAATCGACTCAACGTCATCCAAGAACGGAGCCCAGGCTGCACGTTGAGAACGGGAGCCTCCGACGTCGTAGATGCGGTAGATGAGCGAGCGGTCCACGCGAAAGACTTCTTCGGTGACACCCACGGTGCGCACTCGCGAGTGGAGGATGTCTTCGTCACTAGGCTGGTAGTCCGACCCTGTGATGCGTGCGTAGTTGTCAAGAAAGTACGATGTTGCCGCATCCATCTGTCCATCAAGGAACAGTCCTCGCTTTCGCAATGCGCGGCAGCGGGCATCATCGTTCCACAAAGCCAGTACATCGGCTTGGATCGATCGAAGAAGGTTCAACGTCTCTTGGTTTCCATCATCGTAGCCGTCTCCTTGACGGCCTTCCTCGCGGTCTGCGGCTCGACCTGAATGGTTTAGCGAAAAAGATCGCCGAGCATACGTGAATAGACGTTCTTGCCAGCCCGGTTTGAGAAGCAATGGACTCTTGTCGGCACTCTTGGCGTGGACCATGGGCGCGGGTCTGGCGCCGTCGCTGCTAGTTGGCTCAGCCGACTCTGGCAAGAGCACCTCTTCTCCAAATGCTCCCAGCTCGTTCCTCAGTTTCCGCTCCAGCTCGACAACTTTAGAAACATACTGCATCCAAGGCATGCTTGAAGTGTTGACCTCGTTCTTCGGGCCAACTTGAACAGCCAGCTGGGAAGGGGTGGGCTCATCTTCGACTGCAGGAGACGATGCTGGTGGCTCGAGTCGACCCAGCTCGCCCGATTTGCGTTCCAGCCGCTCTTCGTGGTAGCGTGACAGTGTCTGAAGCAGAATTCGAGCACTCGATGTGAGGTTGAGCAGGACGATCTTGAGCCAGCCCCTGCGCTCCTTTTCGTGAGCCTGTGGGTCGTAAAGCAGTCTCATCTGCTTGAGCACCGTCGTTTTGCCGGCGCCAGCCTGGCCGAGGAGCACCATCTTATAGACGCGTCCCTTCTGGGTGCTCCCACTAGAAAGAAAGGCGCCCGATGTGGCTGGCGAAGGGTAGGTAGCTACATGGGGATCGAGGCTGTGGGTGCCTTGTTGCTTTAGAAGCTTGTCGATAGCATCCGATCTCTGTTTGGCCTCCTTTTCTCGCTGTATGCGAGCTTGTCTTTCGGCTGGTGTCTCGTCGGCGGGTGGTAAAAGGACGACTGCGAGAGGGTCGCTGCGATCGGAAGTCATGACTTTGTTGGATCGCATTCGTCGGGGATCGCGACTCGAAGACACAGATGGCGACATTGTTCTCCGATGTGCGGCTTGCCCAGGTATGGACGAGGAGAGCGATGGAGCGGGATTGGTTGTGACTGTTGAGGAGCTGTTTGGCAGGGGCCGAGATGCGAGCACTGCACCTTTATTTAAATGCGACCCCTAGACTGAGTCTGCTATGGTGTCTGGTCGCAATCTGGTCTTGCACTGCGAATCAACGCCTTTTTGACCGGTTGGTGGGGAATCCCGTGCTGCGTGTAAATTAACGAGAATGGTGGCGTGTCGAGGCAGTCACTGCCATTATGCTTATGCTGTACCCGTTCCAGCCGCTGCAGAAGCGAGCTTCGAAGAACGACTAGAGCCCACCGACTCGAAGAGAGAGTGTGAGTGAGTGAATGAGAGCGACAGTGCAGCAAAGGTCTGCAGATGAAATCATACGCTCGAAGCAACACTGCAGTGGTGGGTACATATGCTCTCGACGTGGATTGACCTGTGGAATGAACTGGCGCTTGGTTTGTGTTTTGGCATGTAGCAACTAGGTTTGAATTGACAGGGATGTGTACTGTAACACGAGACCCGGCTTTGGCTGGGACCCCGCGTAGCTCGAGAGACTGTGCTGCTTTGAAAGGACCGTGTGGTTGATCGAGGGAACGTATGCGCAGCTAGGCGATGGTGAAACGGGTAGAAAAAGGGCGAGATGGCGACGAGGTTGTGCCAAAGCGACAGAAGGCGATGCGTGTCACTTGGGAGAGCGCGCTCGGATGCGACTGGCGCTTGTGGTGGAGGGAAAGAAAGAGGCAGCTCAACCAACCGAATCGAATCCAACCCACATGCGACTGTTTGATCGAGCCTGAACGCCAGAGCAGAGGCTTGCGTGCATCTTGGCTTTGCGTGACGGTCAATTCAACAAAGCAGCAGAGAAAGAGCAGACTCTTTGGTCCGACTTTGAGCTGACGGTGATTGACGCCACCCAACCGATGCAAGCAGGCAAGCAGGCAAGCAGGCAAGCAGGCAAGCAGGCAAGAGACGCGTATTGCAGGAGAGGGATGCGCCATGCCGGGATTCGAAGCTGCATCTGCGCACAGTACAGTCATGAGTATAGCGCACCTCGCCGCGAGTGCATGGTTCAAGCTGAGTGTTAGCCGATGCTGGCTACGCTCTGCGTCCAACAAGTTCGGGTGTGCCGATTTGGCTCGGAGGCCTGTTGGCGCAAATCAAGGTTTGTTCCACATTCGGTTGCATGTTTTCGTGGCTACCGTTGTCGCGGGATCCTCCGTCCAGCTAGCGAGCCAGCTTGCGAGTCAGCTTGCGAGTCAGCTTGCGAGTCAGCTAGCGAGTCAGCTAGCGAGTCAGCGTGTGGAGTGGCTGGCATCTACATACATTCACGATTCGGGTGGGGATGAAATGTGCGCCAAAACACTCGGATCGCCGACTGCCCACCCAAGCCACATGTGATGCGGCGCTTGATTGGGCCGCTTGTCACAGTGAATGTGCCCAAGAGTCGCCAAGCGCGAAAGCGCTGTGGGCTTCGGCTTTACCGCTGTGTCGGGTGGCGCCTACGCTGTGGATCACCGCAGTTGAGCCGCTTGCTACCCGCACCGCTGAAGCGCCTCCCCATCCAATCCCATCCAATCCCATCCAATCCCATTCTACCGTTCCGTACTGTACCGTTCAGTGCCGCACAGTACTCCAGAGGACCAATCATCGCCATATCCAAGCCACTTGTTCTGCCGCTGCGCCATGGGCACATTTCACCACAACTCCCTCGGCTAACATTTTGGCTTTGCTCTCGAGTCCAAGTTGGCACTACCGCTAATCGTGAGGACGACGTTGAAAATCGCATTCATCCGTCTCGCATACAGTACTGTACAGTATCCAAGCCAAAGCTTCACGTCAGCCATCGTTGGGGAAACGCTCAACGTTTCTCTCGTTGTTGCCAGAGATGCTTGCTGTGAGTACCAATACAGTATGACGAGCACAATGATTACAGTGACGCGTGTGTGTGTGTGTGTGTGTGTGTGTGTGTGTGTGTGAATGTGCATACGAGTAGGTTGGTGCCCATCAAAGCCGCGCGAGTGGCCAAGCTTGGCGAGCGACGCTGCTCCTTTTCAATCATCCATCACGGCCGCGAAGGCAGCGATGATCAGGTCCGACACGCCATGCAATGGATGGATGCCGTCAAGAGGCGAACCGTCGGGCTTGGTGGGCACGGGTACACCAGCAAGACGCAGCGCTCCCCATCCTTCCGGTACCATCTCGAGTGCCTTGGTTCCGTTGCAGTAGCCCAATACCACTGGGAAGGTGCCTGGCTCCGGCAGCCGAGGATCCAGCTCACACGAGGCGCTCGACGTCCAAGGCGCATCGTGCACAACCGCCGTGATGCGGAACGCCTGCGGCTTGCTTGTTGCCAGCGTTTGCGGCTGAGGAATGTCGTGTCCATTCGGCTCTTGTCGCAAGCCTTGCATGGGCTGGCCGTTGGCGCCATTCGTGGCTTGCACACTGTTGCCGCCGCCGCCGCGTCCGCTGGACAGGCCCAGTTTGCGCTTCCAGCCAGAAGGTTCCGACGACTTGGTGGTCGAGCTCGTTGTCGAGCCCACCGCCTCGCGATTCAGAGCGAAACCGCCGCTGCCAGTGCTGAGGCTTTGTGAAAGACCCGAATCGCTTTCCGATCCTGGAGAAGCAGCGTTGAGCAGCCCGGCAGGTCCCACGCCTGGTGTCGCTTCGAAAGCATCCGCAAAGCTTCCAAAAGGAACAAAGTTGACACGCATGTATCTCACTGCGTCTCGCGCCCGCGTCCGGCCGATCAGAGGCAGTGGGATCAGCATCGTCAGCGCTTCCGCCGGTACTGCATCCAGACCTACGAGCGCGTTCTCCTCGTCCAAATCTTTCAACGACGAGCCTGGCGCAGAACACCCAATGCCACTGCGGACGCCGCCCAACGGACGTGCAAGCTTGGCAGCCGTCAGGTCCCGATCCCAACCGTAAACCTGCGAGAGCGTCGAGTTGACGCCGTTGCGGTTCGCCGCTCCTCCCGTACGCTCTTGCGATGCCTCGACGACAGGTGCGTGCGGCTCAATCGTCTTCTGCGTGAGCGCCTCCGAGCCCCTCCTGGATCCCATGATGGTCGATTCGGGCGACGCCGGGCGGAACATGGCGCGCTGGAAGCTTTCCAGCGCTGTCTCCGTCAACGGAGTGGACCCAACGATCGCGCCCGTGACTGAGCCATCTTGGCTGTCTCGCGCAAGGCTGCTGCGTATGCTGCTGTTCGTGCTCGCTTGGTTTTGTTGAGCCACGCCGCCCATCCACTGTTTCGAGGCGCCTGGTACCATCTCGCGTTCCGTGGCTGGAGACACCAAAGTCGCTGCTGCTGCTGCCGCTGCTGCCGCTGCCGCCGTGGCATCAGGTCTGCGCTTGAACCAAGAGCTGAGCATCTTGTCCTTCTTCTGCAGTGCCTTCTGGAAACCGCGGCTGCGGCTCTTTTTGCTGCTAGTGCTGAGTGACGAGGCCGAAGCGGTGGTGGGTGAAGTGCCTTGCCACGAGTCGGCCTCGTAGGTGGCACTTCCACTGCTCTGCTGTCGATAGCTTTGGGCAGCTGACACCTCCGAGATGGAACTGATACCTTGGCTGGCGCATGAACCGGGCGACAGGCTACGAGGAGACCGGCCAGAGTGTGCACCAGCGACCGCTATGGGAATGGCAGCCGAGCTCCCTCGCTGAGCCGCGCCTGTGGTCGGTTCACTGTGTTTCTGGTGGGGTTGATCGTAAGAGGCCGAAGACACGCTACCCACGATGGACTCGCGCGTGTTTGTAGCCGACACGCCTGCACCATCGGAAGATGTGTCGCTGTCGCCGTCGCTACTCGAATTCGAGTCGAACGACGACAGCGAATCTGCATGCCGCGAACGTGCAGAGGGCCAGGATTCGCCTGGTTGCGTTCGCATGAGCGGATCGCCTGGCAGGGAGGGAGCAAATTCTTCCGGATTGATTCTGGGCGATGCGTCGGATGCAGCTTGTTGCTGAGCAAATTGACTCAAGGAGGGCTTGGAGTGCGAGCGGCGCAGTGGCATATGAGAGTGGCGCTTGTAGGGGCGCGACCGCGTTCGCCGGAGAACGGGAGACACAGGGTGTGAATCATTTGCGCTGTGACAAACTACATGCTCTGCGATGAGGCCGCCGTGATATTGCGAGGATAGCGGGCGATTGTGCTTGCGATATTGATGAAGGTAGCGGTGGGTCGAAGCATTGGCCAGGTAGATGGGTGGGCAGATTCTGCCGAGGGTGGGGCGCAGCAAACGAAGTTCAAATCCAGCCTTTCCAGAGAACGGCATCGAGCTGCGATTCGGAAGTGGGCTTCGTTGCGATGATTGCGCGGTCGAAGCCATTGTAGCTTGCTCCTGCGGCGAATGAGGTGCGCTGGTGAGTAGCTCGGGACGGGATTGGGCGTCATCAAGCCAGAGCGAGCGGTCGCTGACAATCACAGTCCTCTCGGCCTGCGCGGCTGATGAAAGCGCCTCGGTGGTGCCACAGGTGACGGTAGCATTTGGAACGACAACCCACTTTTTCTTCCTGCGTGTGGTCTGTGCGACGGACCATTCGATTCGCTGGTGACCGTTGATGGGACAGAGGATTTCAGCCGAGAGCTTGCAGCCCTCCCAGTCGTTGAGACTGCCGATGTCGACACTGTGGAGACCCATCTCTTGGATCGAGAGCACGTCAAGAGGCTCGAGGGGATTGCAGGGTCGACCGGTGAGGTGTGCCCACTTGGGGGTAGGAGCGTAGGTGGGGGTAGCAAGCATGCCAAAGCTGTCCCTCCACTCGATCTGAGTGCTTGGGGATTCGGAAGAGTGGGTGGAGCGCTCGGTGAGGGAGCGAAGCGGCTGCTGACGCTCGGGTGCAGGAGTTTTGACGCCGGTTTCTGTCTGCAGACCAAGACTGGCGAAGCCGCCGAGAACTTGGCCATGACCGATTGAACACGCGCGTGGGTGCTGTGCGTCGACGGATTCGAGGCTGTTGCTCCGCATGCGATGCTCCTTGTCGAAAGCAGCACTGAGAACGACTTGAGAGGACATGATCTCGTGGTAGTCGGAGCACTCTGCGCGAAGATGTGCCGAGAAGCTGTCTTCGAGGCCGTGGGCACACGAGGTGCAGAACCGGTCGGAGATCACATCGACAGGCTTGTCAACGGCAGCAACGAAAGGGTGTTGGAAGCCGGCGAGCGGAGGCTGGGTTGGATTGTTGGATCGAGAACGAACATGACGCTGAGCCAAAGCACTGTCGAAAGGTGCGATGTGATCTTGATTGCCTCCAAGATCGAGACCATCGAGGTCCAAGCGCAGGCTCTCTGCTGAATGATGGCGCTGGTGGCGCGGGCTGCGCTTGGGGGCATGTGCCGCATCGTTTGCATTAGCGTGGGCGGAACTGCAGTTGGTGGCGATAGACAGGTTTTGCTTGTGAGAGCGATTGCGGCTGGGTGTGGTGGTAGTGCTGGGACGAGTGGGCTGAGCGCTGGATTTGTTGACGAGGCTACCGGAAGAGGACGACGAGACGCTGTAGCGAGAGAACGAGTTTGTTCTGGCAGCAGCTAAGGATCTGCGTTTGGGTGTGGACAGGGAGGAGGACGAGGAGGACGAGGATGACAGAAGGCCAGGATAAGGGGAAGGTACTGATGTGGAGGCTACCGACGAGAGGGCACGAGATGCGGAAGCAGCTTGGCTGGAGATGGAGCGGCGCGAGGCTGGTGCATCGGTGCGAACGGTGGCATCACCGAGACGGCTGGTGGACACCATCATGGCTTGAGCTAGGCAGGGAGGCTGTTGCTGGATTTGATCAAGGCGAAGGTCCGGCAGGGAGGTGTGAGGGCGTATGCAGCTAATGGAGCGTAGCAATAGGCCGGAGCTGGGACAATGACGCTATAGAAGCGACTATGGGATTGAAGGAAGCATGAGGGAACACTGGGTGGGGTGAAGTGTAGCTGCTACTCGAGTGGGGGGGGGGGGGGGAGGTGGACACGAGCGTGTTGAAAATGAGCACAAGGATGTGTGATGCAAGTGTCGCGCTGTTGTGTCGAGTATGACTACGGATGGCGGTGCGAGTGATGATGGCGAATGTGGGCAAGGTGAACCAGGTCGAGGTAAGCGTGGCTCCGAGAGGGGAGTGATGCTGTGAAGAAAGTGGCGGAGGGGGGGCGGAGAGTGGGTGGAGCAGGAGGTGATGTTGATGTTGTGCGAGTTGCTGATCGACGTCGAACAATCACAGAATGTATGCAGACGTTCAAATGAGGAACAAGACGGGGTGATGGGGTGGCAGAGGTGAGGAACGAGAGGGAAAACAAACGGTGATGGTGACCAAGGCAAGTGAGCGATTCAAGTTGGGTTGAATGGGCGAGTGGGTGGATAGGCGAGTCTGGCGTCACTACTGGCGATCGAGGCCAACACTGTGGATTGGAGCGAACCCTTGTTTTCTGATTCGTGATTTAGTTTTGTGTTTTTTGTTTTGGCACAGAGCAGCGGCTGCGATCGGGTGGGCTATGCGAGGCGCAACGAGGCAACGGGGCCAAGAGAGAGCAAGGCGCGAAAAGGGGAAAGGGCAAAGGGTCGAGCGAGGATGCGAGGATGCGAGCACGGGTTGACGGGTTGGATGGGACGGTGGGGGTTTGGAAGCCTGCGTTTCGGGCGGAGTCAAGGGGTGCAGCCGATGGCGGCATAAGACCAGTGTCGATGTGTACCAAACAGATCAGGTCTCTTGCCGAGCCACCCAATGCGCACACCCAGCAGAAGGCACAGAGAGAGAGAGAAAGGGAAAGAAGAGGAGAGGCGGAGAGGAGAGGGAGAGAGGGTTGGAGGGTTGGAGGGTTGGAGGAAGAGGGTCGAGCTGCCCTGCATCTCATTCTTTGATTCGGTTTGTTTTTTAACGTTCTTGTCACTTGATTTCTTTTTTTTTCTAGCACAGTACACTACACTACACTATACTATACTCACAAACTCGATGGGAGGGCAGACGCATAAGTCGGAACCCATGCTGTGCGGGCTGAGTCTGGGTGGCTTGAACAATATACCACGCGGCCAAGAGGCTTTGCTGGTCCAAAAGCGTTCCTGCGCTGCATTAATCACAATGCACCCGACCCCGATGATTCTGTGGCTGTGGCGGTGGTGGTGGTGGTGGTGGTTGGCGGCTGCTGCTGCTGCTGCTGCTGCTGCTCTGGTTGGTTGCCGTGCGTTGCTCCGCTGCGCCAGGATTCATGATTCCCCGTTTGGGGTTGGGTGCTGCTGGATTGCGGTTTCCAACTTGCTTCCAACTTGCGATCTCCACCAATTTCCACCAATTTCCTCCAATTTCCACCATTTTGAGTTCGATGCCGAATTCAGACCTGCATCAAAAGTTCAAAACCTTTCACACACGCTGAGAAAAAAAACAGCGCGCGCTCTTTCTGCTGCTGTGTCGTCCACCCCCGCGCTTTTCCAACGTCGCATCAAAATAATTAATTCTTGGTATGATCTGTATCTCACCCAGTTCTAGACCCTTGTCGCTGTCCAGGTTCCTCGTCCTCGCTTCCACAGCTTGTACGTACTAAACCAACCCGGGCAGTACATCACCGCACAGTTCGATCCTCACGCCGGCAGTGCGCTTTCCTGTGCTCGTTCGGCTCACTTTGGACACTGTTCGCGCGATCGAGTCGGCATGAAAACTTGCCGCACCTTGTCTCTCGTCTGTCGCCACATTGTGATTGTTTCCACTACGTACCAGTCAACGTCTACATTTGCCGCGTGCGCGCCAACTCTTGCAGTGCAGCAGGAATCCAGTTTGCCGACCCATGCCCTTTTTTCCCGTATTTTCGCATCCCGACGGCTTCGAGGTGGTACCGCAGGGCGTTGTCGAGCATCGATTCAGCTGGCACAGCAGCTCTCCACTCGACGGTTTTGTGCTGCACTGTCCCGTTCGGTCTGCAAGGACAGTCCTTGCTCCTGGATACTCGTGATCTCGGATTCACGCTTCGTTTCATTCCGAGCCTGCGCCAGCCCCGCCCGGTTCCTGAATTGGCTAGAAACATCCGTGAATATGGCATGGGAAAAAAAAAAAAAAAAAAAAAAAAAAAAAAAAAAAAACCCCGGTCCTGAATCGCATCAATTCGAGTCTGTCCCGCCGTCGAATGCAGGCTCCAACTACTGTACGTCTTCTCGGTGGAAGCCAGATGACTGCGCCGAATGCGTGGTGGGACCGTCGCCTGGGCCACCAACACGTTCCCACTCGGAAAAACTTTTCATTTATTTTTCAAACACAGTCGACTGTGTCAGCACGGCTCATCGCTAGTTGAGGCGCAGAGACAATCTCTCATTGCTCCATCGCTTGGTTGCTATATGAAATCAAAGAGGCTTGATGAGATGAAACAAAGAGGTGCGTGAATTTTTGGTGTTTTTTTTTTTCGTTTTTTTTCGTTTTTTTTTCGTTTTTCTTTTTTTTGTTCTTTTCTTTTTTACATATTTCGCATTCGCAACGCCCGTCGTTCGCCGTAAGCGAGCTGTCAAACTGCCTTCTGCTACCCGAACAGAAGCTCGTCCCCATCCGCTCTCCCTCTTTCCACCCCGCCAATGCTGCTCCCTCCTTCTTTACAGCAGACTCACATTAGCAGCAATCAATTTTGAAAAGTCGGCGTTCATAGAAGCAAGACACGGTGCACTCGCCAACCACCGCGTCTAGACTGCGCTTCAGGCAGGTGCCAGCTTGCTTGGGCCTCTGTTCAGCATTCGGCAATACGTCGGCCAACCTGCGGCGGATGAAACCAAAGATCCAATCCCATCAGCTGCAGTAGCTGCACACATGTTCATTTGGAATTCAGCCTCCCACGAACCACCGCTTCAGAGGCCCGACTGTCGAACAGGATGCAATGTGCTTAATCGAATTCTGTACGAACAAGGTTCCGACGCTTCGTCTCGCAAGTTGCTTCCAGATGGGAACTCGCATCATTGGTCTCTGTTTCAATTTCCGTTCAGAGCTACCAACCATCTACAAGTCCGCCTTCCAGCCCTGAGCCGTTTGTAGTGACAGTCATTTGACCCGTCCATGCAAGCCCCTTATTTTTTTGTTCCTCACAAGCAGCTGTACCCGAATAGCGCCGGACAACAGCGCCACGTAAGCCACTCTTGCGGCTACCGCGTTGTCCCTCAAACCAAGTCCACTCCAATCTCCGCTGGGAATTGTTCATGCAATACTGTACACCAAACTACAAGTACTGCACCTTTGCCGCTGCGTCTTCACCTATCAGCTCTCCCGACTGTAGTGCTATCTGGCTGCTGTCTACCACGAGTTCCACCTTGGTTGTATGACGTACTGTTTTCAATCCCATTGTCTTGTTTGACCGCTGCCGTGGTGCTGCCGTCCGTTCCCGTCGCGACTTGCCTGCTCGGTCTTGAAACCGGTAAAGCGAATCACCGCCTTGCCTCGATCAAGCGAGACCAACACTGCGCCACGTGTCTGTCCACCCGCTACAGTCGCTAGCTACAAATCATGCTGGTTTCTATCTACTCGAAAATGCGGCTCAGCCACTCTCATTCATCTGCTGCGTCTCGCATTCGTATCTTTGGTTTGTGCGCACAAAACGGGTGGCTTGAACTGTTCAGCATCTGCTGTCTGAGTTTAGCTTGTTGTCTCGGTGCGCAGTCGGCGGTTGACAGTTGGATAGTCACACGCACGTACTATGCAACCGAGTCGCCGAACTCCCTTTGCACATTCTGCAGATTACTGCTCCGAACCGCGAAGCGGTCAACGAGCAACCTGAGACGAAACGGCTGCGGCCCTCAAAAAAATCGGCAGTCAAGACGTCGGACAAGTCGTCTGAAACAACAAATCAGGCGTATACAGCGGCACATGGGCTGCCTCGTCTCGGTTAGATGAGCTTGCAGAACCAAAAACATGCATCGCAGTCAACTTTCGACAATTTTCTCTCTCCGTCTCCTGCTGGGTTTGGCCACCAACCGTTCTTTCGGATCATAGATTGCCAAGCATGCAAGACGACCGCCTCCGCCATGATTTGCATGCGCTCACGTGGTCGGATTCACACCGAGCTCGCACCGACGAGGGGAGACAAGTCCACTCATGCTTATGTGTCACGCCGGCTGACATGCCACTCGACAAGATTTGAAGTTGCGTTTTCGGCCGACGACGACGTGCAAGTTGGTACGTGGTAAACAGGTGTGTCTGTTATGTCGTCAGTGGCTTAACAGCGGGACAGAAACCGCCCCCGCATCCCGAGGTGGAGTGTGCACGTGATGCGTAATTTTTTGGTTGGAATTTTTGGCCAAAAAAAATCACGAAAATGGCTTCTGGAACATGTGCGGGCGTGTTGAACCAGCCAACGCTTGCTCGTTGCTCAGCAGCTCAGCACCATCATCATACACTAGCCGCCACCAGCACACAATTGCAATCTTTGCTTCGAAAACAACCTGATCCCTCCGCTACCGTTTCTCTCCAGATCCAGCTCATTATTACGTAAAGGCCTTCGGCGGCAGCAGACAGACAAGCAGACAGACAAGCAGTTAGCGAGCGACTGAACGAGCGACTGCGATTGAACGAACTAGGACCGCACATCCACATACCCCCAAGCCACCCCTCTGACCCGACGTCTCCAGGAGTTGAAATCACCATAGCCCAGCATGCAGTCCGACGACGTGATCTGGACCATCATTGGACACGAGTTCTGCTCGTACAAGATCAAGTCCAAGACGCACTCGACGTTCTGTCGCAATGAATACAACCTCACTGGTCTTTGCAACCGTCAGTCGTGTCCGCTTGCCAACTCGCGATATGCCACCGTTCGGGAGCGCGAAGGTATCGTCTACCTATACGTCAAGACCGCCGAGCGTGCCCATTCGCCAAAGCGCCAGTGGGAGCGGATCAAGCTGTCCAACAACTACAGTCGTGCGCTCGAGCAGATTGACAAGGAGCTCATCTACTGGCCCAAGTTTATCACGCACAAGGCGAAGCAAAGGCTCACCAAGATCACGCAGTATCTCATCAAGCTGAGGAGGATCAAACTCAAGGAGGACGAACAGCCACACTTGGTGTCCATCAAGAAGAAGACCGAGAGGAGGGAGCAGAGGAGGGAGTTCAAGGCGATGAAGGCGGCGAGGTTGGAAAAGTCGATCGAAAAGGAGCTGTTGGAGCGTCTCAAGAGTGGAGCATATGGCGATGCGCCGCTCAACGTCAACGAGGATGTGTGGATGCAGGTGTTGGAGAACAGGAATAACCAGGACAAGCAGTTGGAGCTCGAGGACGAGGAGTCGGACGAGGAGCTCGAGGACGACATTGACGAGATGGACAGGATGATGGAGGAGGAGTTTGAGGATGAGCAAGGCGTCGGTGATCGAGAGTTTGTCAGCGACGACGACGACGACGAAGACGATGAGCACGGTGATTTGGAGGATCTGTACGATTCGGATGGGAACACGATCGACTTTGCTTCCGACTCTGACGCCGACAACGATGATGACGACGACGACAACGCGGATAGCGAGGACGACGCTAGAGGAAACAAGAGAAAAGGCCCAGCAGCTCCGTCGAAAAAGGCTCCCAAGAAACCCACACGCGGTGGGAAGAAGGGCCCCCAGATCGAAATCGAATACGAACACGAAACGGAGCCCCTCTCCAAGGAGGCCCTTGCCAACTGGTAGTCTCTCCCACCCTGTTCCCCATCTCTTGTCGCTGGTCCGTTTCAAAATGTACTCTAGTCAACATGCCTTTAACATCCCGCCTTTGTCAACAGACTGCTTGCGGTACGTTTGAAAACCTTCGGCCCGCAGTATACCTCTCCCAAGAGTATCCACACTCAACGCTTGGCCACACAGCAACACGGCCCACTCAACCGACTTTGGGTTCGAGACTGAACGAGAAAACGAATTCCAAAAAAAACTTGAACGACGGCAAACCAAAAAGCAGGCATGAGAAAAGAGAGACAAAAGAGAAAGCGAAGCGATAAAAGAGTGTGCACACCAAGTGAATGTGTTCCAGCCGCTGTTGCGGGTTGATTGTGAAATTTTTTTCGACCAAGTAGTCGATGTGAACCCAAGTTGATTCTACTCAGTAGACGCCTCCGTAAGCGTCTTCATGGTCGGCAAACGAGCTAGCGTTGGAGATGGGTCTCTGGCCGGCAGAGTGATCGCCACTATTGGGCACGAGATTGCGCACCTGGAGCTGCTGGTTTTGTGGAGCGTCAAAGTGGTGCTCCGGCTGGTGGTACGGGGAAGGCTTGTCGAACGGGTTGGCCAGACTTGGCTCCGAGGCGTGGTTGAGCATGTCTTGGGATCCGACGCTGATTCGGTGCGAAGCAGCAGCACCGGCGACGTCGCCGGGCAGAGCGTAGGTTTGCTGGACGTTGGGGATGTCCGGGGTGCCGGATCGGTCTTCCGAGGTGCCAGGGCGACCAGCAGTATCATACCTCGCGTTGTCGTGCTGCGGGTTGGGGCTGGTAGAACGGTTGAGCGAGGACTGGTGGGCGAGACCGGCAGCGAGCGCCTCGGCAGCGCTGATGCTGGCGTGACGCTGGTCGGCAGAGTCGCCACCGCTCGAGACGGATGCAGAACCAGAGTGATGGGGGATTACCGCGCCAGGAGTGAAGCCAGCGCCGGGAGCGCCGGGAGCGCCGGGAACACCGGGAACACCGGGAGCACCGGGAGCACCGTGAGCTCGGTCGAGATGAGCATAGGGGTTGGCAAAGTTCTGGGGTTGCTGTTGACCACGGCCTACACCAGCGATCGAGTACGGATCGCCGCCAAAGGCAGCAAGAGGCGGGATTTGGGGTACGGGCGAGATGGAAGGTTGTTGTTGACCGAAACCAGGCTCATCAAGGTAGTGCTGTTCAGGGTGGTGGCCGGCAAAAGCGGCGGTAGGGGGAGCGTGATATTCCGAGTGCTGCGGGAGCGAAGGCATCTGGTTGGAATAGTCACCATCCCTGTAGTAAGCGCCAACCTGAGGCTGGTTCTGCTGCACGCCAGCGGCGTGCTTGGCAAACATGGTCGGGGGACGGGGACCGCCGTTCTCGTTGTGGGCAGCCATGGCGCCCATGGCGCCCATGGCACCAGCAGCACCGGCACTGATACCAGACTCGTACTGAGGCCCAAAGTTGTTGTATTGGTAGTGCTCGGACATTTCGGGCGACATGCCAGCTGCGCCACCGTGACCCTCGTCCGACTCAAAGTGGTCGGGGATCATGGCAGAGTGGCGCTGGAAGGCGTCGCGGTCGAAGGGGTTGGCCTCGTAGGGGTCCTCGCTCTTCTTGTACTTCTTGAAGAGGAAGCCGACGAGACCGGAGAGCACGACGACACCGACAAGCACACCAGCGACGATGCCGATGACGGGACCAGCGGACGAGGAGGACGACTTGGGGCTCGAGGAAGCTGTGGCGGCGGCGATGCTGGCGGTAGGGGTGGAAGTGACGATAGCGGTAGCTGTGATGGGAACGATCGAGGTTCGCGACTGTAGAGACAAAAAGGGCAAGGGGGGTTGAGAGTGTCAGTGACAAGGTGCTCGCCGAGAATAGGAAAAGGAAGAAGGAAAGAAAGAAAGAAAGAGGTGAGTGCGACGGGGTGGGTGCGAGTTGGATGGGCGAGTGGGGTTCGAGATGTTGGGATGAACGTGGTGTTTCAACGTAGCGATTTTATGATGTAAAGGTATGCGGGTGTAGTGAGCCAAGGAGGAGTTTGTGCAATCTTTGCGACGAGGCGCATGAGGGCAGAGTGGACAAGTGAAAGGAAGCAACAAGGAGACTAGAGGATGACAGGGGTTCAAGGGGCAACAGATATGAAAACGAACGGATGATGCAGTGTGGTGGTTGAGGGTGGGGGTGGAGTCGCGTGTGTGGTTTGTGTGGTTCTGATCCTTAGTAGCGGTGAGAGACTCGGACTGAGGGACACTAACCAAAGATGTGGAGCTAGAGGTTGAGGAGGGTCTTGTGCTGGAGGAAGTAGAGGAAGTGGTCGAGGTTGAAGAAGGAGTGGAGGAGGAGGTGGTGGTGGTGGTGGTGGAGGAGGTGGTGGTGCTGCGTGTGGTGGTGGTGGTAGGGGTTGCGGTCAGATCGTGGAGAATGCTGCCAAGGAAGCCTAGGGAGGAGGAAGAGGAAGAAGAGGTTGTGAAGAGGTTGCGAACGGGAGTAGAGGAGGAAGTGGAGGTAGGTCTGGAATTGGCATTGCCATTGATGTTGCGGGAAGTGGTGGTGGTGGGAGTAGTGTTGGCATCGGTAGGGTCGGTAGGGTCGGTAGGGTCGGTAGGGTCAGTGTTGCTTGGATCAGTGGGGCCGAAACCAAACAGGGGGGGAGCGTTGGAGGCATGGGTTGGACCGATGCTGTTGGCGCCGTCGGCCTGGCGAGCCAAGAGCGGAGAAGAATCATCGAGTTGCTGATCGACAAACGCTCGGACGGCATGGGCGAGCGGAGAGCCGTCGTGGTTGATGCGACGCTTGTGACGTCGCATTCGAGGAGTGTTGTGGTTTGACACAGACATGTTGGAGTAGATGGTGGGATGTGAGGGGGTGATGAAAGTTTGGGCGAGGTGAATACCGAACACGGAAAGGCAAGTTGGGAGAGAGGGAAAAAAGAGCGTGTAGATTGAGTGGTGAAGAGGGCGATGCTGGCGGTAGGCGTTGAGAAGAGATGGTGTCAAAGACGAATGGAATGGGGGAGTGGTATGAGCGAGATCCACGTGCCAGCCGTGAATATGGAATGAGGCGGATGTGGGGAGTAGAAAGGGTGGGGGGTGGATGGAAAGAGATGGTGGTGACAAACAGATGAAGGAGGAAATAACAAATCCGACAGGGGGTGAGCGAGGAGCGGCGTGGTGGGCGGCAGGTGGTGGGTGGGTGGTGGTGGTGGTAGAGATGATCGACGAGCAGCCAGGCTTGGGCTACAAAGGGCCTGCGAGGCGAGACAGAGAGAGGCGAGACAGAGAGAGAAGGGGCGAAGGGGCGAAGGGGTGGCGTCCAAGCAGTCGAGCCCCCAAAAGAAAAGGGCGCAATCAATCAATTACAGAATACTTTGGTGCACACTGTTGGTGTACACTGTTGGTGCACTCAACCCAAGCCGAAAGCGAGGCGCAAGACGCGGACATGGGGTTTGCGAGCGTGGGCAGATGAGAACCACACACACTCGCCGAGTGCGTGTGGTTTCAGAGTTGGGCTGCATCTCCAAATGGGCTCGGACGCGTCGGTTGCGCGTTTTCTTTGCCAGACACGCACCCACGCATACACGCACATGCTCCCACGCACCATCGCACCTCGGACCTGCTAGTGTTTGGAAAAGAAGCCTTCTTTTTTTGCCCAACTGCGACGCTGTCTGCATCCTGTGCGGTACTGTATTGTGCGGTACTGCATTGTACAGTACTGTATTGTACATGCGATGGCAGTGTGTGTTGTTATTTTTGGGGGCCCTGTTCGTCACCCCTCGATTCGCTCTCCACTCTCTATCCCAACGCCAATTACTGCATCCTAACACCCTCTGCTCCATTTCGGCTCGCTCGTCTAGTTGCACTCTGTCGATCGTCTTCACATCAGCCCAGCTGCCGCACTGACACAGATCGACATTCTACAGTACAGTACAGAGTACAGTACAGTACAGAGTACAGTACAGTTTGGCTTGCTCCCCTGCGCCCCATCTAGTAGCGTGGAGCGCTGGCTGCGTCCCGTTTTGCAACTTCGTGAGCCCGCAAAGTCTTTTTCGCTAATGAACCACATTCCACACGCCAGGCGTGTGAGACCTGTCGACGTGGTGCCTGCTGTACAGTACGAGAAGGTGCAGTCTCTTTGCTTCAGCCCCCTGTCGCAATCCCCCTTTCTTCGTTTCTCTCGGCCACAGTCCGTGGATTTGCCACTTGGATCCTGGCTACAGAGTTCGCCCAAACACGCGCGCTTGCAACGCGTCTACTGTACATGGTGCAGAGGTACAATGGTGCAGACGTACAATGGTGCAGAGCAAACCATCGCAGTGAGTCGTGCCAGCACATCATCCCTGGCGCTCCACCTGCCACCTTAATTTTTTTAGTCTCCCACACGCGCCGTGCCAGTCCCGTTCTTTGATCCACCACATACGCTCCCTTCCAACCCAAGCCTGTGCATGACTTCCGTCGGAGAGCATCCAACCCTGCGAGCGACGCCACCACGCTGTGCCACTTTTGCAACCCCGGTGTGCCGAGTATGGATTCTGAATCAGCGAACACACGCTGCGAACAGCAGAGCTGCACGGCTGGCGGTTTGCAGTCGAACTTTCTCTACAGAACCATTCTCTGTTTTAGCTTGCTCGCCAAACCATCCCAGGCGTCCAGCTTGCGCTTGTCGTGCGAGTCCATGCTGACAAATCAAACCGCCACCGACGCCCCACGCCTTGAGTGTTAGAGCACACACAGTCACACCACAGACGCAGCCTCACCCCGAGGCTCGAGCACCAACACCTCCCGCCACACACCATCAGCAGCGATGCACAGATGCGACACCGAAATTGAAACAGAACAAACACCGAATCTGCTGCGACACCAGAGTCGAGACGTCTATTTGTTGTGCCAAAACAGGTTCCGCAAGCTGATCCGATCCCAACATGAATCAAACAAGAATCGGTCCAGCGTCAGAAACTATGCTCCGTGTCGAGATACACCAAGCGCAAATATGTCCAGCATGCTTACCTGTCCCACTTTTCCGCGTTGTGGTATAGATCTGTCGGTCCGCAACACCCAGCGGTTGAGCGTCGCAATCAAAGGTCCCACAAGTGCACGTGAACAGTGACCAAATCCCATCAACATGGTGCACATCGCGCTTGCCAGAGCGTCTATACTCACAGTCCATACTGTTGACCATTCCCGACTGGATGGTTTCGCGCCTGTACTCGTGCAGATACATGACCACACCCCACGTGATCGTAGCGTACGCCGCGAACCACGACTTGTCCGTCGGTCTTGGCTTTCCTGCCGGCCAGTCCTTGGGTGTTTCTGCTCTTGGCAAGAAGGATGCGATGATTCGCGACGACGTATACAGCACGATCTGTCGGAATCCAAACCATCAATCACCATCAGCCCAACTCAACGCAAAACTCTGCTCGGCAACAATCCCACTTACCTGCTCGTTGACCGGTGTCCTCTCACCAAACACCACGTAACCGCCAATCAGCCCCGCCACCAAACTGTGCCACTTGGGCACCGGGCGCTTGCCACCCACCGCTTCGAACAAGCGACGCATCGCAATCGTGAGAAACTTGTACAGCGGTGTGAACGTGCCCAAGTTCAGCGCGTGCTGCTTGGTCGCGCGCAGGATGAAGCCGAGCTTTTCGCGTGGTGTGCCCCTTCCAAACAGGAACGTCATCACCAGCGCATGCGGGAAACGGATCTTGGCTCCGTATACAATACCATTTCGGAAACCCTACCACAGAGCCGACACCAAGTTGGCATATCCACAGAGTACACGGTCAGTACGAATCCGGGAGACAGTCCAGTGGTGTTTGTACTTACCTTGAGGATAGTGAAAAGGTCATGGTATGCAGGATTGAGCGCAATCTGCGTCAGCTTCTTGTGGAAGTCGGACATGGCAGCCGGTATCTACGTATCAAATCGGGAGAGGTAATACAGTGGGGATGCCGAGAGGGTTGGGATTGTGATTTAATGACGTTCCGGCTACAAACCTGTCGATTTTGGGCGCGCACTCCTCCACTCACGCCCGGACAGCGTGAAACCCAAACACGTGTTTACTGCCACGCCTGCCTTTTCCGCACGACAAATCGGCAACAAATCGGCAAAGCTAGCACAGCCGCCGCCGGTGTATGATTCTGCATCCAGCCGCATTCGCGTCAACGCACGAGCTGCATCGCCATGCAAGGCTCAATAACCAAAACAAAAACAGAAAACAGAAAACAGAAAAGAGAAAAGAGAAAAGAGAAAAGGAGGCACAAAAACAAGAGCCACAGCGTCCCACGCACGAGCTGAGCTAGGAAAACGTCTTGAGACATGCAAAACTAAGCAGGACAGCGAAACGGATCGAGAGATCAAACGAGCGTAAAAGAAGCAACAAGAGAGGGAACCAAGACCGTTACAATTCAGAGACGGGAGGCACGAGAACACGTTGGAACCGAGAGTGAGATGACGAGCTTAACGCGACTGATTGCCGTGGTCAAGCATCTCGTTGTAGCCCACCACCTCCTCCTCGTTGAGCGACGAGCCAGCGACGCTCATGTGGCCTCGGTGGTCGGCGGCTTCCGGCGTGTAGAGCGACCTGGAGCTCTGCGCCCCAGACTCGTTCACGGCTGAAGTGGCACCCGCGCGAAGCGACGCATAGTGCTTCATGGCCTCGTCGGGCGAGGCAAAGTTGGAAGGTGGAGCCATGCCCGTCTGCGCCGAGACGCCGGTGCCAAGTTGTGCGACAGCGGGTTTGCCAGTGTGCTGGTAGTGCTGGTGGTCGATGTACGAGTGCTGGGCGCCGCTGGATACACGGCGTGGCTGGTTGGGACCGTCAAACATGTCGTGACCATCACTGCCCTCTCGTCCGGACTTGACCAAGCTCAAGCCAGGGTAGGCGAGCATCGAGTTGCTGCTCGAGTCTTGGGCATCGCCGGCGAGCTTGCGGTTGGCGTCCAGGCTCTGTCGCATGCGGTCAACGTCGTTGGCACCAAGAGGACGCGGGCCCTCGTTCTGGGTGGGGCTCATGAGCACCTCGTCATCTTCCTCGGCGTTGTGCATTTCGTCGGCTTCGGCGTAGATGAGGCCATCCGAGAAGCGCGACGAGTGGCGCGCATCCTGGCTTGCGCGGTAGCGGGCGTCGAGATGAGGAACAGCAGGCGCATCGGGGTCATAGTACGAGTCGACGAGTTGGGAACGGCGCGTGTTGGTCTGCTGGCCGATGCGAGGAAGGTGCGACGAGGTTCGGGCATGAGCATCGCTCGAGTTGGCGTAGCTGATGCGCGAGACACGGTCTCCACGCGTGGTGTCGGCGAACGAGATGCGAGAGGTGCGGTTTCCCTCGTCGTACATGGAGAGGCCTCGAGGCATGGCCTCGCGCATCTCGGCTTCGGTGGCAAAAGCGGGGGTGATGTCCTCCATGTGTCGGGGCATGCGAGCGCCAGCGCCGCGGCCGGCAAAGTTGGCGTCCATGTCACGCGAGGGGCGCGATATGTACGAAGCAGGACGCGTGCCGGGGATGGGGCCGGCGGAACCGTCACCACCCGAGGTCCAGTCGACCGAGATTCTGCTCATGCGCTTGTCCATGTGCTCAGCCCAGTCGACGGTGTTGTTGTGTCGCTTGATGTGGAGACGTCGGACGACGAGGCCAACGACGACGGCAAGAACGACAAGAGGGCAGACGATGGCGGCGGTCTTACCGGCGGGTGTGAGGTGACCATTCTCGAGGAAGGCGGTCTTGACCGAGTTGGAGAGCTTTCCGAAGAAGGATTCAGCCTTGGAGGCACCCTGGTTGGGCACGTTGTAGTTGGCGGTGAAAGTAGGGCCCATGGGGTTGGAAGAGTCCCAGGGCTCATTGCCGGAGGGAACAATGTTGAACGAGACGGGGACGGACGAGTTGTGGTTGAGGTCACGGCCCCACCATCGGGGATCAAGCTTGGTCTCGTAGAGCTGCTGCGCCTTGGGGATGCCCTGGAAGACGTGGATGGGGAGATACTGGTTTGGCATGGAGGGCGAGTAGACGTAGATGTCGATCTTGGAGACCGAGGCGTCGAGACAGGACTGGTCCCAACGAATGTCGGTGACGTTGGTGACCTGGACATCCTGGTTGCCAGCGGGGCTGACATAGAGACCACCGGCAAGACACTTGGCCGAGTTGTCAATGGTGGAAGCGGATTGACGCTTCACCACGCGCTGGGAGGTTTGCACGTTGCGGTGCCTCAGCTGCTGCTGCTGGTGCTGGTGCTGCTGGTGCTGCTGCTGCTGATGATGATGATGATGCATGTGGCTGCGAGAGTCGAGCGTCATGGCTAGCAATGGCGATTAGCAGAGTGGAAAAGAAAGTGTGGTGTGTGTTGGGTAGAGAGACAAGAGGAGGACTAGGCGACGAGAGGACACTTTAGAGGTGCGACGTCGAATGCAGTAAAAGAACGTAAATTGGCGGGCGACCTGGGCTGATGAGATTGTTGATACTGTGGCGCCGAGGCTGTGGTTGCGGGAACGCGTGGGTTGGGAAGAGGAAGAGGCGGGAGTGGGGGGGGGGGATGGGGAAGAGGATCTGATCCTGAGATGGAGCCGAGAGGAGAGGTGGGTTGAATTGGTGAAGAGAAGGGAAGGGATGGTGGAGAAGAAGACGGGGCGTGGCGACGCCAATGGTGTGTCTACTCAGGCGGGGCGGAGAGGCAACGGGAGGGGCGATGGTGATGACGAGCTTGCGAGCCTCTGCGAGAGAAAAAAAAACAGGATCGTCGTTCTCGAGCACTCGTCCAGTGCGCGCTGTGCGCGCTGTGCCAGGTGTGAGCCGACGATCAGCACCAAACACACACATACAGTACAGTACAAAGAAGGCAGAGGTCAGGGGCTGAGCGGCAGACTAGCAGAGGCGCAAAACGGCTCGGCAGGCCACGCAGTAGAACCGTCAAAGGAACCGTCAAAGGAACCGTCAAAGGTGAGGCGCGCGTTCCACAGACCAAGTTGCGCCAGAGAGCCAGTGCGCCAGTGCACAAGTGCAGCCAGAAACAAGAAAGGGCAAGCAAGCCAATTCGAAAAAGTTGTGGTAGATTGGGCACTTGGGCAGAGGAACGCGGTGAGTGTGTCAAAATTGATCGACGACTCACATCTGCCGAGGTGCTGGCTGCTGAACTGCACGCGCTCGGCGCAGGGGGATTGCAAATTGGTGTGATCTCGAGCTTGTTTGGTGTCGGCGCACCAAAACACTCGCGCGCGTCGTGCTGGTTGTATGTGCGTATTACAGTTTGTTGCTAATCCAGATTCCAAAATGAATCCAGCATGCGGCGCTGCTTGCTGCACCGAATTCTGTGTGAGCCAAACTCGTGTTGCAGACAAGCCAGCGTCCAAGCCAGCGTCCAAGCCACACAGGTGCAGAGCAAGCCTTTGCGAGCGACGACAGAGTGTTGGGCACTGCGCAGCATTCAGCAGACATCTGAAGAGCTGCTCCGATGCTTCCCACGGTTCCAATCGGGTTTGTCACATGCTTGTATGCCGTTCGACGCTGCACCCTCGCCAAACCATGTGAGCGCAACTCCGGATTGGGAAGTGTGAATTCAGAGTGTTACGCCGAACCGTCCTAACCCGTGCGACAAAACCCGAGTGTGGAGAGTGCCAAGCTCGACGCTGAGAGTGGCCAAACTGTGAATTTTTGCTCAGATTTTGCGAGTCGAACCAAAATTGGCAGTACGCCTATCGACGTTGGTCAGCTACCTCCAACCATCATCTTCGCTACATCACACACAACACATCTTCAACATGGCCACCAGCCACAACAACACACATCCAAACCCCGCCCATGCTCCAACACCAGCACCCACTCCTGCTGCTACTCCAGCTGGCTTCGACGCAGAACTCGACGCTTTCTTCAAAGCCGCACCACCAGCTCCTGCCCCAACCAACATCGTCGCAGCATCGTCTACATCAGCCAAAGCCGCTGTAGCTCGTCCATCCAACCCCAAGAAGCGCAAAGCTACCAACCAACAGGTGGACGTCGTGCTTGAGCGAGACGCACACGAACAGTCGGAGCAAGAACATGTTCAAGACAACGACGAGCACGATGACCATGTTGATGACGTAGACATGGAGCAAGGTGACGCAGATCTTTCTAGTCTCGACGAGGACCTCGATGACGAAGGCTCGCTTTTATTCAGTCAGAGCCAAGATGAGCGTTCCGACAACCAAGAACATGCCGACGACGACGAGCCCTACGTTCCTCCTCACCATGAGTCCCTCGCCAAGGCTCACACAGCTGAGCCGGCCAAACAGCGCAAAAAGTCCTTCAAAGAAGCGCCCGAGCCCTCCGAGACGCGAGATCAGCGCACACTCTTCATCGGCAATGTCCCCATCGACGCCGCTCAGTCTCGCTCGTTGCAGCGCAAACTCGTCTCGTTCATCGAGTCCTTTTCTCCGTATCCCGTTCTCACCAAGGCTACCCGTCTCCGTTTCCGTTCCGTCGCCTTCTCCGTACCCACGGTCAACCTTGATGCCGACGAGGATGACGAGGCTGATTCCAAGAAAAACAACAAGGGCAAGCCCAAGGAACGTAGCCAGAACTACCGCCAAGCTGTGGCTGCTGTCCAAGGTGCAGACCCTGCGCAGGCTCCCTTGACAGCGCAACAGAAGCGCAAGATCGCTTTCATCAACAAGGACTTCCACGACAAGGCCAAGAGCGTGTCTGCGTATGTCACGATTGCTCATCCCAAAGCTGTGCTCGACCACCTTTACGATATCTCCCCACCCAAGCCCAAGTCCAAAAATGCAAACGCCGAGCCAGTTCAGTTTGACTCGCGCCTCACAGCTTCGGTGTTGGCAGCGCTGATCGCTTCGTTTGCAGACGGCCAGGCGTTCGAGGGGCGTCACCTGCGCGTCGACCTTGTCAAGTCGATATCGCCAAGTGAAGTGCTCAGCTCCGGTCTCGAAAAAGTGAAAACGTTCGACGGCACTCTGGCTGGCTCCAGCAGCTCCACTGCTGACCCCAAGACCACTCTATTCGTTGGTGGTCTTGACTTTGAGGCGGATGAAGAACAGGTGCGTGCGTTTTTCGAGGCTCTTCTCGTCGAAGAGCTTGGCGCTGCAGCCGATTCCGTTACCATCCCCGTCACCGGCCTCGACGGTGAGCCGGCTTCCAAGGATCTGATTGATGCCTTGTCGCGTGAATTCCCCTTTCTCCAATCCGAGAAGCGCAAGCTCACCGAGTCGGTCGTCCGCAATGCAGAATATGTGCGCTCTGTCCGTCTCATCCGAGATGCTGCTACCCAGATGGGCAAAGGCATCGGCTACGTCAGCTTTGTCTCGCAACAATGCGTCGACGAGGTCATGGCTATTTACAATGCCGACAAGGCCTTCCTCGAATCTGTCAAGGGCGTCAAAGGCAGTCTCGGTGCCTCGGCTGCCATCGCTCAGGGTGGAAAAGAGTTTAAGCGTCGACTCAAGCTTCGAGGTCGACCCATCCGCGTGGCGTACTGCAAGTCTCACACCAAAAACTCGGCGCCTTCACGTAATCCGCGTTCCAAGAAAGCCACTGATGGCGAGGACGTGCAAGAGCCCTCTACACCACAACGCAAGCCTCCGCGTTACGAGCGATCCAGTGGCGCTCCCACACCCAACGGTACTTCGCCTCATGTGCTTGGCAACAAGAGTGCGCGCACAGGTCCCACCAAGATCGTCCCAGGCAGCCCTACCGCTTCGCGCTCTTCGAACCCCGCAGATATCGCCAAGAAGGCCGAGCTGTATGCTACGCTGAGCAAGGACCAACGCAAGCAGATGAAGAAGGACGATCAGGATCGTGTCAATCGCCGACTCGCCAAGAAGAGCAAAAAGTTCGGTGCTGCAGGCGGAGCCAAGGGCAAGATGGACAAATCACTCTTAGCCGAGGGAGAAAAAGCCAAGAGCAAGGAGAAGGTCAAGCTTAGACAGCCGAGCGGTGCTAGTGGTGCTGGAAAAGGTGCACCACCACCAGGTGCGAAGCGATTCAAACCCGCGGGTTCGGCTCAGGGAGGTGCTAGAAGAGGTCCCCCCAAGAGCAAGTGATTTGCTCCAGCATGTCTTGTAAAGTCTCTATCATTCACGTTGGGTTTCATCCAATTCCATCGCAGTCGTTCTCCACTCTTGATTCTCGTGCCTTGTCAGATCACAGAATCCCACTTCGGGGAAAGAAAAAGTCAACGTAGTTACTGTATTGTACGGGGGTTTCAATTGCGATCCGATCCAAGCTACCACTTTTGGTGCTGTTCTTGCTGCTGTCTCTGCAAAGCCTGGCTAATCTTGCTCTTGGCTCTGATCTGTTTGCCGTAAAAGAAGAGGACAAAGGGCACCACTCCGAGTGCTGCACCGAGGAAAGCGGAGAGTGAACTGGCCCACTGGTAGCCCAATCCGTGATAAAGCTTTTCGACGAACAGGGGAAAAATGAAACCGAACAGATTCCTAGCAAAGCTCTGTGCCGCCAGTGCCGAACTGGCATACGTTAGGTAGCTATCTGCGAGGTAACAAAACACGGCCAAGTATATGTGGTAAACACTCCACATGGTCATGGCTATGCCGACGATGGGGCCAGCGATGGAGGTGTGTGGGAAGCTTGTCCAGCCGTAGATGAAGCAACCGATGGGGAAGAGGATGGCTCCGACGCAGGCGAGATAGAGACGTGCTTCGGGTCCTCGGGTTGGAAAGTTTTTACGGTAGAGGTATTCCTGAATGGGGTTGGTGCAGTTTCCCAGGATACCGGCGGCGGCGATGGCGAGGAAGACCAAACCGTTCTGGCCAGGCGTGAAAGAGTGCTGCGCAAAGACGAGGCCGACGGAGCTGAGGAGCATGTACATGAACCCCCACGCGAAAGCGATCCAGAGGGAGAAAAAGGTGACGATGGGTTCCTTGACCAAAAAGACCAAGGGTCGGGTGAGCGAGTTCTTGATCAGAATGCTGAGCGAAGCACGCTCCAACTCTGCTCGAGCCTTGTAGCGCTGATCGCCCGTCGTCTTGCGCAGCTTTGCCGCCCTGCGCGTAAGGATGATGCTTCCTCTGGTCTCGCGCAGGAATAGGACGAAAAGAATGAGGATGAAGCCGGTGTAGATAGCCTGAATGTGCTCAATCCATCTCCAACCGAGCCTTCTGTTTTGCTCAACCCAACCTGCCCAGACTGGCCCAATACCCGTACCAAAGATGGCGGCGGTTGCGAACAGCGCCATGGGCTGGCCTCTCTCCTCGCTAGACCAAAGATCCGAGATGGTACCGCCGACCATGGTACTTCCGGTGCTGCCAAAAGCACCCTGCAAGAACCTGAGGATGATGATGGTGGCGGTATTGTTGGCGAAGCCCAAGCCAACGAAGAGAAGCGTGTAGCAAAAGTGGCAGACGAGGTACATTGGGTTGCGCCCAATCACCTCGGAAAGCGGCGCAAGGACGAGTGGCGGCAGCGAAAATCCGAGCGGATAGATCGCGATACCAAGAAGGCTGAGCTCGTGGTTGGTGATGCGGAGATCTCGCTCCATGGATGGGATACCGGGCACATATGCGGAGGCGGTGGCTGCGACCTCGGCGGTGAAGAGGACGCCGAGGATGGTGATGCACCATTTGCGGGACTTGCTAAAGTTGAACGGGTTTTCGGGATCATCAGGCGGGAAGTCGACCCAAATGACATGGTCGGCGGCTTCAGACTTGAAAGCCGAAAGATCGACTTGCGGGGGTTTCTCGAGATCTGTATCCGCACCGGGAGTATCGGCGGTGTGGATGAGTTCGGATGCGGCTGGGTGGAGCTCGGCGGGAACGGGAGTGGAGATGAAGTTGGATCGAGACTTTGAAGAGGAAGCATAGTCATTATGTGGCGATGCATTCTCGAGGACAAAGGTGCTGCGAGAGACGGGTGAGTGGTGTTGGGAAGATGTGGACTCGGTGCGAGTTCTGGACGAGGAGGTTTCGCCGGTCATGATGGTATACGAGGTGGTTGTTGCTTCGGTGGCCAAGTCTGTAGCATGTTGTAGTGGAGCTTGCGGCTCATGTAAAGAGGGTGGACTGGGATGAGGGGTCATGATGGTGCGGTGCCCACTGCAGCGTTTGATGTGGTCAAAGCGAGACTAGTGAGCATCGAGCATGCATGGATGGGGAGGCGTCTAATATATGTGATTCTGCACAAGCAGGGAGGGGGAATGGCTGGCTGTATGGCCGACGCGAACGATCGTGACCGCGGAGAGAGAGAGAGAGTGTGTGTGTGTGTGTGAACGATGTTGCTGATGGTCATGAAACAAGCAGTTGTGTCGGTTGCTGCGGAAAAGGGGATTTGACATGGATGCGGGCAGGCAAATAGGGGTCGGGGAAAAGGTCGGCAGTATAGCCAGCCAGCCATGCAAAGGCATGCAAGCCATGCAAGCCATGCAAGCCACGCGAAGAGCCAACACCAAGTGACACCATACTGTATCTTGGCATGGGCGAATCTTGCGTACAGTATGTACTGTACAGCGGCGTTTATCGCGGAACGATTGCTCAGCCGGCGGTGACTCGCATTTGGTGACTCGCATTTGGTGACTCGCGGTGACTCGCCATCTCGCCCTTGACGACGCAATTCAAGTCGAGTCGGCTGGCTACCTTTGCGAACCTGGCAGCGTTCGATTGGGTATGTGTGTGTAACTGTGTAACTGCAACATTACCCGGGATCGAGTATCGACTGACGGTTTCTCGGTAAAAATTTGGTTCTGCATGCAACAACAACAACATCATTCCATCAAACTCGCCGGCGCTTCTCTTTATCTCTCACCCGTTTATATCCAACCAATCAGTCCCTCACCGTAACATTCGAGCATCGTCGTCGCAACCCAAAGTCAGACATCGGCAATAAGCGGCGCTTGGAAGAATGCATGTTGCTCTCCCGGCCCAGAACAAGCCGAACTCACCGGACGGCATAATCCAAATGCACTATCTTACCAGAATATGCAATTTATATGCAATAAAATTAACTATCGAAATATCGGGGGTTTAGCTCAGTTGGTAGAGCGTTCGCTTAGCATCGTGTCTAGTTTGCGAAAGGTCGCGTGTTCGACTCATGCAGTCTCCATTCTTTTTCTTTTTGCTTGTCTTCCCAACACCTTTCCCGTTTTCGTGTCTGTACTGCATGCTATGCACAAGAGCGAACAAATGTGTTGGCGTGTTTCATTGCGGATGGTGTGACTATCGGTTGGAGTACAGTACATCTCGCTTGGCTACGAACGACGTTGTGAACAAGCGTGCAACTCGTTTGCGCGCTGTTCGAAAGCGTCGATCATTTGAGCGCTCATCTGCTCGAAAACGTTTCCTGCCACCGCACCGTACACCGGATTGCGGAAGGCGTACACCACACTGAACTCGACCATTGTCTTTCCCTCTGCGAGCGCATGGAAAGTCCACTTGGTCGAGAGGAACGAAAACACCGCGTTGGGCTGCACCGCTTCTGCTACCACACTACTGCTTCGCCCACCCTCTGCGCGCGAGATCAAGCTCACTTTCGAGGTGTACGTTTCGGAGAACCTCCCAAATCCCACGGTAAGATTTGCCAGCACCGCATCCACACCTCCATCTGGCTGCGTTTCTTGTTTGGCACGCCCAACAACGTGCGAGTCTTGGCAGTACGGCACAAATTGCTTGTACGAATCCACGTCAGCTACTACTTCAAACAGCGTTTGGCTCGGATGCGCGAGCATCTTGGACGTTTCGTACACCGTCCTTCCTAGCGCATCGCGGTACGATCGGCTCTCGCCCTTGCTGCTTGCGTTGGGAGCAGCTGAAGACAGAGCGCTGGATGCAAGCTTGCCCAAGTCAGGAAGGCTGAAGAAGCTTCGTCTCGTCTGCTCTGCCCCTTTCGATGAAGCCAAGATGTACGATTGAGATCGCCACGAGTAAGCCCTCTGTTGACCACCAGGTGTGACAGCACAAGTATGACGAGTTGCATGCGGAGATGTCGGTCTGGGTGCAGCCTGCAACGGTTGCTGGTGGTTCGAAGCCCAAGGTCGCGCTGCACCAGCTGCACCAGCTGCACCGGCCACCGTTTCGGCGTAAACACTGGCGTTGAGCGAAGCGTCATCGTTCCATCCCGCGAGCTTGCGGATTCCATACACATCTACCACGCCAAACGTAGTTTGGTCCTCAATCGCAGCGCAAACTGCGTTGGCGACAGTGTCGATATGCAGAGGTGGCGTCGTCAAAAGACGTGCCATAGACTGCGACGCACTGCTGCCACCACCCAGTCGTGCGATGAGCTGCGCGGGCGTCGGGATGGGAAGAGCAAGTGGCGGAGAGCGGTGGAGTGCTGCGGATGCTTCCAAGATCGCGGCGGGCAGTGTAGACTCTGGACGGGTGTGCGGATGGTACATGAGTCCTGGTCGCAAAAACACCGGCCTCACAAGCCCAGTGATCTCTGCAGAGTCGGTACTAGACTGGCGCGAGCCGTCAGCATGCGTCGAGTCAGCCGAAGCCTCTTCACGAAGTTCGGCTTCGAGGCCTGCACCATCTGCGTCGAGAATGGGCTCAGTGCCGTCCCGGACGGAGGTGCGCGATTGAGGTGCTTGGTGCTGAGCAGCGAGGCGGGCAATGGCCGACTCGGCTTGACGCTTAGTGCGAATGTACCTTGCATCCACTACGGGTCGGAAGAGGTCTTCGGCCGAAATGTAAACGAAAGGTGCTGGTTGCAAAGACGATGCTGATGTGGACGCATCCGCACGGTGCAAAGAACGGTGTCTCAACGAAGAGAGGAAAGTGTGAGCCACGGCGACAGCACTATCTCTGTTCATATGTTCGTAGCTGAAGCGAGAGTTGGCGCGCGCTGAAGGTGGCACATCACCACCTGGATACTTGGCATGGTGAAGCGGATTCGAGTCTGCACCAGACTGCGCAAGTCTCAGACCCCAACGCTTGGCGACACCAGCGATTGCGTTGCACATGGGAGAGGCGTGTGACGACTTGGACTTGTAGTCCGACTCGAGCAGGATACCCACGGTATGAACAGCAGCGGTAGCACGCTCAGCCAAATGGGCATACGAGGACGGATCAAGCGCATCAGCAGCATGCCATTCGATGTTGGGACTCGACGACCAAGCCGGACGATGGCCTGCGGGGGTGTGGTACGGCGTCCCGGACGGCGAAATGGAGAGCACGCGCCAACCGTTTGCGAGTGCGGCTTTGGAGATGGCGCTGCCGAGGAAGCCGGCACCTCCCACGACGAGCAGCGTGTGTTGCTGCAGCATGCTATTTGGGAATGGCGGGATGGTGTAGTTGGTGGGAAAGCGCGAAAGGCGACACCGCCAATCATGAATGTGGAGCATACAGTCACGAGCAGCTCAGTCGGAAGAAAAGGAAACAGATGAATCAGGATGATGTAATCGAAGCTGGCCCAAGCTGGCCCAAGCTGGCTCAAGCTGGCTCAAGCTGGCTCAGCCATGGACCCTGCAGCTCACACTCACACTCTCGGATTCCGCTGTCAGATCTGCAGCAGCAGTTGTTACGTCAGGAGCTGCTGGGCGGGGGCACGCAAGGTTTGGATTCGCAACACATCGCTTGCTCTTGTCTACTACGTGTCGCAGCAGCGTTGCGTGAGGAAAGCTTGCTGCATAGTCAGCACAAGGCGGCGTTCCAAACTCAGCCGCGCATGACGATGTGTACGTCAGGCGGAAATGTCATGTCGAATGTGGGTTTTGGGTCGCCGTGCCCCCTCCCCCCCACACACCTCTGCAGTCAAGACAGCAAACTCTCATCAACCGTCCATGCACGTTCGATGTCACAGCCGGTGCTCGCTAGTTGCCGCCGCCACAGACGCCTGGCTCCGACATTTCTGCTCCTCGTGCCTCGCGGCCTCGTGTCCAACTGTGACACCATGTTCCTCTTCTTCGGCCATATAGGGAATACACTGGCGACGAAGAAGAGGAGCAGCAGGGATGGCATGCGGGGGGGAAGAAGACGTGGAGGTGGGAGACGGCCAAGACGTCGGGCAAGGAGATGGTTGGGTTGTTGCTGAACGCAAAGACGCTGTTCGGGAACGGGACGATGGCGAGGGTGACGACGATGATCTGGATCACGTATATTGCCGATTTCTGGGGGTTTACGCTGGCTGGTTTCTATCTGCCCCAGATTTTGCGCGCCAAAGGTGCGGCCGAGGATACTTGGATGGAGACGACGTATCGCAACTACATGCTCATCTACTTTCGGGGAATGATTGCGGTTGCATTTGGTGCGGCGATGATCGAAGTGCCCAGGTTGGGAAGACAGTGGGCGATGGTGGTTTCTTCGGCATTGATGGCGGTGTCGTTGTTTCTGTTCACTGTGGTGGAGACGCAAGCGGGATCGATCTGGTTCAACGCGATGGAGTACTTTTTCCAAAGCTTGTTCAACTCGATCCTGTACGCTTTCGTGCCGGAGATCTACGCTTCACAGGTGAGAGGAACAGCGAGTGGTCTGGCATCGACACTGGGTAGAGTAGCGAGCATCGTAGCGCCACTAGCAGCCGATCCACTGTATGCGGACAAGACAGAGCAACAGGCTAGGCACGTGCTGTACCTCGCAGGCAGCATCACGTTGCTGTGTCCGATCGCGTTGGCGTTGCTGCCGTACGACACAAGGGGGATGCGCGTATACTGATCTGTCGAGCGCTGCTGAAGAAACAAGGTCTGGATGCGGCAGCTTTGATAGGGGGGGGGGGGGGGGGGGAATGGTTCGCGGGTGCGATCGGGTGGTAGAAGTGCATGAATCGGCGCGGGAAGGCAAGCGGAATGAGTTTGGACGCGCCAAGGCTACCGTACGATGCGACAAGCAAGCCAGTAGCCAAGCAAGCCAGTAGCCAAGCAAGCCAGGCACACGCGCGGCAAGCGAGTTGCCAAGCGAAGCGACACTGGCGGGGCGTGTGGTGAGCATCTGATTCCGGGACGCTAATCTGGAATGTGGTGCCTGCGTGTGTCGGAGCTCACGGGCGGAGTTGGTGAGTGTTGCTGAAAAATCGGAGTGACTTGGGCAAGAAGGCTGCGCACCGTCACAAGTCGCAGCTTTGGATTCATCACGAGCCAAACACAAACGCATCCAATCCCGGGATTGAAACCTTTTGTTTTGTTTTGCGCATTGTGTGAGTGAGGCTTCAATACAAATGCGAAAACGTCGCACACGCCCACAGATTCGCTTACATGCATTCAGCTACAGTACTCTCCGCAAGCCACTCCGTCAACACACACTGTGCTGTGGCTCGTTCGAGAAAAGGCCCAGATGGCAGACGAGACTGCGCTGTTGTGTGTCCCAGCAGCGGGCGACGCAAGACTGGAATGAACGGAATCGAATCGAATTGCAACCCGGGCGAGCAACCGGCAACGCTGCTGGTGGCTGGTTGCTGGTTGCTGGTTGCTGGTTGCTGGATTGGTGGATTGGTGGATTGGTGGATTGGTGGTGGCTGGTGGCTGCGGTGCGGCGCCAATTTATGCCGAGAGTGGTGTTTTGTGCCTGAAGCTGCGCGAGAATCAGGGCGCAGCCAAACTACACAACTGGCGCGTGTGGGGGCCGCTGTGCCGCTCGTGTGCAGCGCGGCGAGACGCACGTCGCTGTCAGGACACCACAGCAGCAGCACAGCAGCAGCACAGTCTTGTCGTGTACTGTACCGCTGTTGCCGCACCTGTCGCGCAGGCGCCGCTGCGTTCCCCCCCCCTGCATCATTCATGCCCAGCCAATCCATCACCTCACCAATCAAGCCAATGCCTGCCTCGTTGTGCTGTGTACTGTTTGTGTGTGCGTGTGTGCGTGTGTGCGTGTGCATGTGCATGTGCGTGTGCATGGGCTGCTGTTGAGCGTTTCTCGTCTTGTTCCTGCGGTTCTTATGCTCCAAACTAATCCATCTCCGCGGTGTCTCGGTGCACAGCACGAGCATGTGCGTGTCAAACAATCCTGCGTCGTCCCGTCTTGCCTCATCTCGCCTCGTCTCGAATCGTCTCGCATCGCCTCGGCTTCTCTCTTTGGTGTGTGTGGCCCACGTTTTCCTATCGCCGTCCCCCTTGACAGCTCGCTCGTCCTCAAGCGGATACCCACACATCCTCATCCTCATCCCCATCCTCATCCCCATCCTCATCCTCATCCTCATCCCCATCCTCATCCTCATCCTCATCCCCATCCTCATCCTCATCCTCATCCACTTCCCCATCCACATCCACATCCTCATCCACCACTCGTCCACTCACCCCACCCGCTCGTGGCGCAGCGTTGTACCTCCACTTTCGTGCTCCTCTCCAAAGCTTTGTTCGTGCTCCTCCTCCTCCTCTTCCCGCTCTCCACCATCCCACACACCCAACCCGCGTGGCTGCAACCTCTTGTCTCTCCCGTTCTCTTCCTCACTCCACATCCACCTCGCCCTTCCCATCCTATCCACCCGCCGCCTCTCATCCACTCCTCCGCTCTTCCTGGTGGCTCCTTCAGCCCGCATTCATTTGCCCGCAACACGCCAACCTTTTTTTGCTTCGCCTCACCCCCTCTTTCTGCAACAACCGAATCGCATTCATTCACCAACCGTGTTCCTGTGCAGCCCCACATCTTCATTTCCGTGCTTCCGACGGGCGCTAACTCTCTCACCTGCCTAGCAACCCTCGTTGCAGACAACCTCCTCCGCCCGCACACGTGCCTGCGCATACCTTCTCTTCACTCGCCTCACCTAGTCCATCTTTAAGCTTCACCTCGTCGCACACCCTCCACCCTCCAACCTTCACCACCCCCCGCCCCTGTCCACAACCGCTCCTTTCTCTCTCCCCTCCCTTATATCCGAGCTTCAGCGAAAGCCACCATCAACGCCGCTCACCGTCCCATACCCGCAGCAGCCGCTTCAAGCCACACGCACCACGCGAGCTCATACGCACCGACTTCATCTCGCACACCGCTTCATCTCAATCCTTTGTTCTCTTGCGTTCAGCCTTGTGCCACATCATTCTCTGCACTTCCTTGCAGCCCTCCGAATCGCCCATAAGCTTCGCATTTTGCGCAAAAATTACCTGCACACAAGGTTACACTTCCTTCAATTCGTCATACCTCCCCTTTTCCCTACCCGCCTTTGCATATCCTCTTTGCCTAGTGCTGCCCAGACACCCCTGGTTCCTGCTTTCTGCTTTCTGCTTTCTGCTTTCTGCTTTCTGCTTTCTGCTCTCTGCTTCCTGCTTCCTGCTTTCTGCTTCCTGCTTCCCTGCATCCCATCCCATCCCTCGCTGCCTTTCGTGCTTCCAACCGCCCCTCCCCTCTACTTTCGCGCGCCCCATCGCTTTGGCAACACCGCCTTGTCTCCTCGCTTCGCATCACCAACTCCTTATCTCCGATCCCAGCTCGACAGCCTCGCCGACACACCCTACCATCTCCGACATCTGCTCGAACAAAACTTCCGCCGGACGGATAGAAGATGGCGTCTGCGCCTACACCCGCTCCCTTCCCCGCTCAACGTTTGCCCCCCGACCTTGCAAGACCCAACCTCGGCGCCGCACTCGATCCCCGCACCATCTCCGCCATCGCCTCTCCCTCGTCTTCTTCTTCGTCTTTATCCCCCAAATCTCGCCCAAGGCTGCCTTCTTCCGCCATGTCTTCTTCTCCCTCGTTTGCCGAAAACCCCAAGGCGTACAACAACCTCGCCTCCGCCTACGTCAAGCGCAATGGAACCCCAAACACAGCAGCCACCTCACGCACACCCTTGGGCTCCGACGACGCGCTCCACCAAGCACACGCAGCCCGAGCACTTCGACAGCGCATCCCGTCTCACCCCGCCATGCCACAGCGTCCACTCGAGCCTCTCCAGAGCCGCGTCTTTGGCTTGACACCAGACCTCCGCGAGCCTAGCGCCAATGCTCTCAACTCGCCAGCACTCGATGATGCCACCCGCATGGCGCGTCTGCTCAACGAGCAACGTCCCAACTTTAGCGTCGAGGTGTACGCATCCTCGTTTGACCACCGTGGATATCCCGTGCTCTCTGGCCGTGCCGCCACCATCCGCGGCGTGGTCCGCATGCCTGCCACCAAGGGCTGCGATGTCATCATGTCCATCTCTGCTCACACCACCTCCGGTTCACCAGCAGCCGTATGGCAAGGCACCGCTCTCGCGCCCTGGTCCACAGGCGGTGAAAAGACCGTGTTTGAAATCAAGGACCGTCTCGTTGCCAACTACGATCTCGTGCGTCCGCGAGCTGCATATGCTCCCAAGAACCAAGACATGTTGGAGACGCCAAACATCTCCAACCACGATCTGGTACTGCCCATCCCATTCCAGGTGCAACTGCCTCTGGGCAAATCCACACGTTTCATCGACGGCGAAATGCAGGCTGTGGCCGTCTCGCTCCCGCCAAGCTTTGAGATCAGCTCCAAGCACGCTGCGCAGGAAAAGCGTGACATCCGTCTGGCTACCAGGGGCAAGGCAAAAGGTCCAATGGCCAAGGAGCTCCTCGAGAAGGGCTTTGAAAAGGTCTACCGCATTGGATGCTACTATCAGGTGACGTGGTCTCTCATCCGACCCTCCAACGACAAGTCCAAAAAGCTGTCCAGCAAGTTGGCCAAGGATGCCGCCGAAGGAGACTCGCTCACTTTGCCCTTTATCTTCCTTGGCGAGCCCACGACCATGCCGCCGCATCCACCAACGCTGCCCTCCACCATCAGCCCCGACGTGTTTCTGGAACAAAACTCCACGCTCGGCGACCACTGGTCCGTCCATCGTTCCCAGGCCAAGTGGTCAGGCTCGCTGTTCAAGGCATCCAGAAAGACGGTCGACATGGAGCTCCACATCCCCAGCCCGCCTGTTGTTCAAGCGCCCTCCGTGCTGCCCATCATGGTGGTTCTCCGCCCCACGGATCCAACGCTGCTGTCCCAGATCCGCGCAAGAGCGCCGAGCGAAACTTGGACCGCGCCCGGCTCTCCGGCTGTCACGCAGCTGGACGATCGGATTGAGACGATCTGTTCGCCCGTGTTATCCTCGCTGCCGCTTCCACAGCACGATGCTGACGCCGAATCGATCAAGACGGCACGCAGCATCATGTCCAAGTTCATGAAGCCTTCTTCGAGCTTTGCTCGGCTGCCAGGCTCGTCGTCGCGCAAAGGTGGAACCAGCATCTTTGGTGGGCGACGCCCCAACACGGCGCCCAGCTCTGGCAGCTCCGAGACAGGCATGACCGACGCCATGACCGACCGCACGTTTGTAGCCGCAGGTGCGATCCCAGACCTGGTGAGCTTGGTGTGCGTCTCGCTGATTCAGACCACTTTCAGCAGCAATGACAACGTCAATGACGGACCCGAACATCGTCGCAAGCTGCTCTCGGTGGCAGACCTGGAGGAGGTGGATGTGCACGCGCTGCTGCTCAATTCAGACTCTTCGGGCAGTCAACCCGGTTCTCGACCTGGCTCGGGCCGAACTGCCAACGAGATGTCGCAGATCAACGAGGCGGCGGCGGCAACCAAAGCTGCAGGTGTTCGTGTGTTGGTGGGTACGCTCAAGGTTGCAGGCAGCACGCCACCAAGCTTCCGTTGCCATGGACTTGAGGTCAAGTATGCGCTCAAGGTGGATCTGCTCCCGGCCAACAGGTACAGCAGCGGCGATGGGGTGGAAAAGGCGATGCGTAGCCTTGGCATAGGCGGGCGAAGCCGTGGATTTTCGGACGGCGTGAGCACGACTGCTTCGATGCACACGCAGACCCAGTTCACTTGGCTCTCAGGCGATGGCAGCAGCCCGCCGACGACGCCTCCGAGTGTGATGTCGCCGTCGCATTTTGGATCGCGCTCGCCGGGCATTGATGGGCAAGGCCCTGCGTCGAGAGCGCTGTCGCGATCGATCGGAAGCCGCAATGGCTCTCCTCTGAGCGGCAGCGGCAGCAATGTGCAGAATGTGGGCATGGCCATCTCCACCGCGGACGAGAGTGCGGTTGCGGCGGACATGGTCGAATCGCAGGACACGGGTTCGGCGCAGCCAGATCATGGATCGCGAGCAGCTATCGCGCCGTATCCGCACGCATACCCTCAGCAGGCACCTGGCAGAGCAACACCCTCGGTGTACGGCTCGGGAATGTCGAGCACCGCATCAATGCGCACGGGTTGGGGCAGCGGTCACTCGATCTCGGAAGCTTCGCAGATGCAGAGCAGCATTTACATGTCCGAGTGGGGAAGAGACCGCAAAACCGTTTCCAAGATCAACAAGACAATTGGCGAAATGTGGCTCGACATCCGACTGGTGCGCGGCTACAACGCATACTAGCCACAGCACCTCGCTGTGGTTCGCACGCAGAGTCTACAGGCGACTCACACCATCTCAGCTTCTTTTCGGCATGGATACGGTTTGTTTGTTTTGTGTTTGTTTTTTTGTTTGTTTTGTTTTTGTTTTTTGTTTTGGCTTTGCAGGTTACCCACACGGTGTTTGAACTCTGCTGCGTTTAATGCTGTTCATGCCATCGCTCGATACGTCTGTGCATGTGGGGACGTGGTTGAAAGCTGATGCGGCGGCTATGGACCCGACTCGCAGCGTCTTGGAAGCGAGGGTGGAGACGAATGGAGCGGGTGTTGTGTATGAGAATTCGGAGAGTGTGTGGAACAAAGCCTTCACAACTTGGGCTTGTGGTATGTGTGTATAGTTGCCATCTCACACACATTCCGCTTTGCTTTCAACGCTCGACCGTCTGTGGCGTCCGTCGTGTTTCTATCGAGTAGCAGCCGAGTATGTGCAGGCTGGTGCCACATGAGCAGATGGGCCAAAACACAAGGCAAGTGCAGTGCAAGTGCAGTGCAAGTGCAGTCGAGATCTTCCCGATCCCGATTTGGGGTGGAGCGCTGCACGAGCGAGTGATGCGCACCATGCATTTGCTGCATTTGCACCATGCATTTGCACCATGCCACACATTCACTCGACCACCACCGTCATCAATATCACTGTCTTTGCATCGCATTTATTGGGAGTCACCACACCGTACCATAGTACTGTTGCACTACATTACAGCTGAACAACCTTGCAGAGACTCCGCTACCAGTGCGCTACCGTCTGCGCTCATACCTCCATCACCCACTCAACAAAGTATGCCTACGAATCCTCTCCACTTGCCGTTACCAGTCGTGGCGGATAACCTGCTGCCCCTACTACCCAATCGCGATCTTGCGGCGCTACGCTCAGTCTCGAGGCACGCCAAGGCACTCGTCGAAGATGAGCTGCTGTGGAAAAGAAAGGTCATCTCCGACTTTACCTTCCCGTCTCATGCTACTGCTCGCGTCGGCGGATGGTTCAACCTCTATCGTGGTCTCAGCGACCCTCACGTGTATGTGTGGGGTCAAACAAGCAACGCCCGCCTCGGCATAGAGCTCGACGCCATCCAGGGAACGATGCGAGCAGATGCACTTGAGGTGAATGGCGGTATCCCTTATCCAGTCCGGCTCAATACCATCCATTCTTTGTCTCTCCAAACGCATCCACAGCGTAGACGCCTTGGAAGCTCGTCTCACCAAGAGCACCTCGCAGGAGCAGTGGTCCAGATTGTGGCGGGAGGATGGTCTTTCCATGCGCGCACTTCTGGAGGAAGAGTTTGGTACTGGGGCACCATGGATGGCGAGACATGGGCAGGCGATCATTCATCTCTACGCGACCCAGGAAAGCGCTGTGCTACACCTCGACTCATGGATCATGTACCTCTCATCCAGTCGCTTTCGGGCGGACGATGCCACGCTGTCGCACTCACCCGGGAGCATCATATCCTCGAATGGAGAGCGTGGGGCACCGTCTGGAAACTTGAAGGCTTTCCCTCAAGCGTCAGAGTCGCGTGCCACCCGAATCCATCCAACCAAACCCAGCATGACGAGCGAGCGACGACGTACAGCAACATCAGGCAGCTCGAAGCTGGCTGGTCTTTCTCCACCATTCTCACCCACTCGGGTGAGATATGGCTGTGGTACTCTGACTGGTGTACCGATGCCTTCCAACGCAGCTACTATGGAGCACACCAACGCGAAGCAATGATGCACGCCGACCCGCCCGGCCACGCAGCTCAAAAGCTACTTCCACTCACGATAAATCCTGTTCGACTTCCGCCCATCGTATCGGAGCAAGACAAAGACGGTAGCAGGGTAGTGCAGATCGCAGCGGGCGAAGACTTCATCATCGCGCTCACCGAAGCAGGTACGATTCACAAGATCGATCTGCACCTACCTGCACCAACAGGGGATGACCACCGTATCATACGCCAAGCTCAGCACATGATAACCGATCCAGACGATCGCGACCTGGAAGCCTTAATCCATCGCCTCAGAATCACGCACTTCGTCCACACCAAAGCCGCTTGGCACCATCTCTCCACATTCGAACGCCCAGAAGCGCTGTCCAACTTCGAAGCATCTTGGCGGGACACCAAACGAGGACCGGGCATCGTCGGAAACATCTCGCACATTTCCGCGCACTTCCGACGCTTTGTCGCCTTTCTTCCCATCATACCCCCCGAGTCGGACCAACAAGACGACGAGACGTCCCAGACTCTGGTGCTGTTGGGCAGTGCATCTTCGACCGAGCCAGAGATGATTCCCGAGTTGCAGGCGAGGGGGGTGATCAAGGTGACGATGGGCGACTACCACTATGGTGCGCTCACGCAGTCGGGCGAGATATTGACGTGGGGGGCGTTTTCCAAAGGTGCGCTTGGCAACTGGATTCCTCCTTGGGCAAGAGAGGAGTCGTCGTCGAACGAGACGCTAGGCGATACTGCGGGTGATGAGGCGGGAGGTGATGAGGGTGAGAGCGGTTGGTTGTCCAACCTTATTCCTCTACCGCAGATGTTGCGCAATGTTGGCGCAAGACAGATCCGCATCGGGTTTGCGGGTAGAGGTGGGCGTGCAGCTGCATGGAACAACTCCCGTCTCGGACGTCCACCCAACCCATCTGAGCAGGTGCAGAGTGATGACGATGTAGACACTCCGACGCCGATCCACATCCGTCCCCCGCCAGACACGCAACGCACGCGCGGTACGCCGTTTGCGTTCGACGTTGCATTTGCAGGCTGGCACTCGTCGGCGCTCGTCATGCATGCTCCCACACCCTCGTCACACCAGTGAGCCACATCCTGTCAAACATTCACGTTCACGCCTCAGTTCGGGCCACTTTTGTGAAGAAAAAAAAAAAAAAAAAAAAAAAAAAAAAAAAAAAAAAAAAAAAAAACACATGTCAAAGTTATGCAAGTGCGACATGGGGTGGGGAGTGAGTGGTGTGGGTGGAGCTTTCTAGGCGTGTTGTGCGATGGTGTGCGACGTGTGGGTATGAGACGCCATGGAGGGCGGGTCGGGGGAGGGTTTGGAAAGCGGATGCGGCAGGATTCGGAGGAGGAACTTGTCGTAAAACGGGTGTTCGGTGGTCGGCGTTGTCGACGCTGTGTTTGCCGCCGACGTGTCCGACGACGGGGCAGAGTCTGTGGTATTTGAAAGTGGCGAGGCGACGAGCGCGAGACACGTGTGTGATTTGGTGTGCGGGTTCGACGTTGGATGATTCGACTGCGTCGATGGTTGGGACGCAGGGTTGGGAGCACGCGTTTGGGTGTTGTCTCTGTCCCTGTCTGCGGTGCTGTCGTTTTTGTTTCCATGTGCGTTTCCATTTCCACCGCCGTCTCTCCTCCCATGTCTGCCATCGTTCCCGCCGTTGTTGGCGTCGTCGGCAGACTCTTCTTCGTCCAGTTCGCTCGCACTGTCATCCTTTCTCGTCTGCTCCAACCGCGTCAGCGTAGCCAGCAAACTAGACATGTATCCGAATCCAACCGTAGCACCTCGGTTTCCAGTCCTGTTCAACAGCGCCGTGACAACATAGATGATCTTGCTGATGAGACTGTGACCGTTGCTCGCAAGCGCATCGAGCGGCAGACTGTTGAAGACGCGGAGCATGTTGGCCGCCGCGTCTTGCCACGGTTCGCCAGGCACATCCTCAGCAGCAGAGTACGGCGACGGATTGCGCAGCTTGAGCTCGTGGATGCGCGTAGCGACCACTTCGCGATACTCGGTCACGAGGAAGCGGATGAGCGATTCCGTGGTGACGATGTTGGCGTGCATCGTGCACATGGGAGACAAAACCGGCGTCGACGACGGCGGTGGCGACGGACGGAAGACGTTGACAAGGTCCACTATGGTCAGGTGACCACCCGCAGCATCCGTGCCCGGGTTCCCATTGCGCGGGGAAAGTGCGGGCGGCGTGAGCACTTGGTGAGTTGGCTGTCCGCCGTCAACCCCCGCTCCAGCGCCGTCCGTCGCAGGCAGGCTTCCCTCACCACCACCACGAGGCGAGTGGTTGGCGGAAGAGTTGTTCGAACTGCGTGCTTCAGCGTTGGGCAGACCTTCACGCGTGAACGTCTCTGCAGGCCACGGCCAGGGCGAAGTGGCACTGAGATGGTTGCCAAGTGCGGTTTGCGTCGCAGCATCAAAGCCGATAGCCTGCAGGAGGGGCGCGTGATGCTGGTGGTCCTGCCGATGCTGGTGGTCCTGCCGATGCTGGTGGTCCTGCCGCTGCTGGTGGTCCTGCCGCTGCTGGTGGTCCTGCCGCTGCTGGCCCGAAGACGTGACCGACCCAAGCACCGGGAGCGCGCCGCCCGGCCGACGGATGGGTTCGGGCGGTGCATGAGTATAGACTGGCTTGCGCAACTCTTCCGGCATATCGTGGATGGTTTGCTGAATCCGACGCAACACATCGGCGAGGTATCGAATGCGCGACCGCGCTACAGACAGATCGTCAATGGGGAAACGTTGATCGCGACGGTACGATTCGAGCAATTCCAGCATGATCTGATGCAACCTAGTCACGGTCAAGAAACCAGAAAGAACACTAGGACGGCGTTGCACATGACCTGGACTGGCGAGCACTTCCTCGTCCACGGACAGCGGCAGGTTCACACATGCATCAATGGCATGGATCAACGCTGGCTCGTCGCGCAACATGGCAATCGTCGTCGAACTGCCATGCAGAACCCAAAACATACGCTTCCGCAATTCCCGATCCACCGCATTCGCCGTCGGCGCCCGATAATGCGCAAACGACGACGCATCCAAACCATACGGCGCAACATTACGACCCGGATCATTCCTACGCTCATCATGCAATCCAAGCGTATATGCGACTCGCACCGCCTCTGCAAGAACGGCATTAGCAGCATTGGTCTTACCCACAGTTCCGAGATAGATATGGTCGCAGTAGAGCGTGTTGACGTGAAGCAGCTGTGGCGGATCGTACACACGAGGCTGCATGCGTCGCGAGGTGAGATGGCAGATGCGGTGCAGTCTGCGATACACGGTCCATGGCGCGGGGATTACGGTGCGAGGGCACTGGATCAACGTATACGAAGTGAGACTGAGCACAAACGCGAGGAAAGCGTCGTCGCGTTCGTCCCTGCGATTCAGCAGATCATGGCTGAAAGTCGGACGATCGACGATGGGCAGCAAAGGCCAAAGATAGTGAAAGTAGAGCGAGACAATCGACAAGAAAGTCTGGCGCGGGGCGATATCCTCCAGCGATCGTGGCCGCAGCACTGGACCGCAGTACATAGTGGACAGGCTTGGACGGTTTTTGCTCTTGCGACTGGAACTAGCAGGTGCAGAGCCCGGGCGATGCTTGGCATGCACATGGGTGGAAGAGCCGAGCGGCAGAGCCTGCGCTTGTTGCTGCTGTTGCATCTGTGGACGGTCGTGGTCATTGGCATGTGGCAGGGTGGCCGAGACGGGTGCTGGCGACTGAACACGCGAGAAAGATGGGATAGGGAGCGGCAGAGGCGTGGACCGATTTTGGGCACCAGCCAGGTCTGCTGCGATTTCAAAAGAGTGTTGCATGTTGTCGACATGCGCATGGGTGGAGGGCTGTGGCTGAAGAGCATGCGAATGGGTCTGCATGTGTAGCTGCGCATGATGAAGAGAGGCGAGCGGTGCACCGGATCGCGAGCTGGCGGCTTCAGAGCGGACGGGTGGATGCCACGAAGACGAGCCCGCATAGCTCCCAGGCGTCGCCGAAGAAGCATTCGACACGCTCAAGGAGGGAGAAGGACCCGAGATGTTGGGCATGTTATGGGGAGAAAAGTCAAACGGAGATGCTGCGGGCATACCAGCAAAGTGGGTGGGGGTCATGGCAAGCATCGAGTTGTTGAGGTAAGCGTCAAAGTTGGTGGCACCGCTCCAAGAGGACGAGCGTGTGTGCAAGCCACTGCCACTTGCCGAAGCAAAGTTGTGCGCCGCAAGTGCGCGGTACCAACTGTCATCCGTGGGGGATCCACCGGAAGCGTTGTGATGGACGTGCTGGGAAGCGGCTGCGACGGGCGCACCGGGTGTGTTGACAAAGCCAGAGGTGGAGCTCCGAGAATGAGACGGTGCTGGGGCAGCATGCTGCGAATGAGAAAGTGTGCGGCCGGAGGCCTTGACGTGTGGCTGTGCGGCATGTGCGTGCGCATCTGCCTGCCTCGTTGCAGTCTTTGCAAACGAGCTCTGAGGTCCAGGACGTTTAGGAACGTAGTCAAACGTACATTTGGCATCAATCGCACGGCATTGAACGCATCGATTATCAGCCGAAGCATCCAAACCATCCACCTGAAGACGAACGCACTTGATCTTGCGCGATCGGCACGTATCACAAGACTGCGGACGCTTGCGCTTAACAGGCTGCTGCGAATTTGAATCGAGCCGCGCATCATGCGGCGTCGGCTTGGCCAAGTCACGCGCGAGGGCGAAGTGGGAGGGATCCGAGTGGTGCGAAGACATGGGTATGCGGGTTGGGCAAAGACTGTTGTCGAAGTAAAACGAAGTGGCGTGAGGTGTAGTAGGCGTAGAAGAAGAGCGGCGTCGAATGGAGTGGTGGCGGTTGGTGCTGAGATCTGGGATGGCTTGGGAGCCTGGCTTGGGAGCCTCAAGCAGGCTGCATGGTCTCTGGGAAGGATGACGGATAAAGATGGAGCAGCAAGTGGAGAGAGACGGTATGACAGGGCGCAGACTGGATGGACGGCGGGGGACAAGTGTATGCAGAGAGCAGGGAAGGTGGAGATGATGGGGGCGAAAAGGAGGCGATGGAAGTTGGACGGAGGATGAAGGGTGACTGTTGTGGTTGAGACGTTATGAATGCAGGTGGGGAGCAGCGGAGCCGCGTTTGGGGCGTGTGGAAGAATGGGGGCGAAGGTGGTTGGAAAAAAGGGTACGAGTCGAGGCGAGTTGGAGGAAGCCGAGAATGCAAGAAGAGCGCGGGTACGGCAGGCGCAGATGCGGAGTTTGAGGGTGGAAAGCAAGTTGCGGACGAGATTGCGGCGTAGGTGAGAGGAGGCGGCTGTTAGGTGTAAGCTGATTCTGAGCTGTGCATGGGTTGGAAGGATGCTACCGCAATGGAGCGCGCGATTGGCTGGAGGCAAGTGAGCGCAGGACCCTGGCCGAATGGTTGGGATGGGCAGGCGTTGTGGGTAAAGTGGCGGGGTTCGAATGGTGGCCTGACAGCACCGCGAACTGGGTAGGGGCAGGGTGAGATGGGGGATGGGGCGCGAGAAGTCGATGTTGGATGAGCCGGGGGTGCACTGAGGGGCAAAGCGGCTAAGCAAAGTGCGAGGGAGACGAGGTGCAGCGAGCCGGCTCTGCAGAGAGTGGAACCATGCAGTGAAGCAATGCAGTGAAGCAATGCAGTGAAGCAATGCAGGAAAGCAATGGGGGGATGGGGGGATGGGTGAGACGAGATGCAAACCGATCAGATCAGCGAGAAGATCAGTGGCGGAATGAGGCGGGCGAGCATGCTGATGCGCAAGAGGCGCACGCAGTGGGAGCGTCGAGCAGGGATGGCAACTTGGAGGAGTGAGCTACGTGCTGGTGCTGGTGCTGGTGCTGGTGCTGATGGTGCTGGTGGTGCTGGTGCTGCTATGCGCAGAGAGTGGCGAGGGCCAAGAGTTGTCGAAAGCCAAATTGGATCGGGCGACCAAATCCGAGCGTGGTTGGCGGCGCGCCACTCCAAGTTTGGGGCCAAAAGAAAAAGAAAAAGAAAAAGAAAAAGAAAAAGAAAACAAAACAAATCAAATCAACCACGCAACTAGTCTGCTTCTCTCGAGCTCGTCGCATCGTCCAAAGCTCGAGCGCTGGTCTTGCCCAGCCCGCTGCGATGCATGTCACGTCGACCAGCCATCAAGCCCGAAGAGGGTGGATGCAGGCAACACGCAGCCAGAGCGCGAATCAGTTGGTTGGTTGGCTGTGGAGCGCTCGGTTGGGAGCGGCGCAAGTTCTGATCGATAAAGCAGAAATACGATGATTTGGCATCGAGTTCCTGGAAATCAATCGGAGTTTTCTGCGCGTCCAAAAACCAGAAATCCAATAAAATCCAAATCCAAAAAAAAGAAAAAAGAAAAAAGAAAAAAGAAAAAAAAAGATCTCTTGCTGATCCATGCTCATCGCTGTGGCTGCTCGTGTGGCTCCATGGTAAGGCCGAGACACTTTCCGCTCGGGTGGAGTGAGTTTGGGTATGCGTGCTTGACGTGGGCGGGCAAGACGACATGGCTGCTGGTCATGCTGGTCATGCTGGTCATGCTGGTCATGTCGAGTTTTGGCGGCGTCGCTTGTTTGCGTGATAGTGAGACGGCCGAGAAAGAGCGCGGCGGGAGTGGCGGTGGAGGCGCGACTGTTAAGCCAGTGGCATGCACTCGTTGGCATGGAGGCGTGCGCAACCGACGTTTCGCACAGCATCGGCTACGCCGCCATGTGATGGCGAAGACGACGAAAGTGCTGGCGAACCACGCCCACCGTCGGCTTCTCTGCGTGTGTGTGCGTGTGTGTGCGTGTGTGCATGTGCATGGCTGCAGCGGCGCGTGACTACGCAGTCGGCTGGGCCCGCACACTGATGCGAGCAGAAGCGCTGTGAGCAGATGCGCTGTGAGCAGATGCGCTGTGAGCAGATGCGCTGTGATGCGCTGTGATGCGCTGTAGAACAGACGTGGTGGCGCCTCATCATAGCTTCCGCGCCCATCATCGCTTGCGCGCATGCTCGAATCGAGTCTGCCATCATCGGTCGAGAAGAGCAGCGTGCATGCCATCCTTTCGTCGAGCACGAGCACGAGCACGAGCACGAGCACGAGCAAGTCGTAAACGCCACCAGTAGCATCGTCGACATTCATGCCCTGGCCGTGTCACTTGTTCGAACCACCCATGCGTCACGCCCAACGATTCCACACGTTGAAAGGCTCGACGGCCCCACTTGTTTGATCGGCGATGCCACCTTGCATCACGTCGAGCGCGGGTGGCATATATCCTGACATGGATCAGAAACTCGAAAATACAATCGTCGTCGCGTCACCATCACGGCGGCTGTCGGCAGGGCCACAAGGCTGCCAAGCTGGTCGATGGCTGGGGCATCTCGTCCAGTCTGCAGATAGTGAGCATGTCGAAGGATGCGAGATCGAGATGCAGGTGGTAGATGGCGACCAAGCAAAGAAACTGTCGCCGGAACCAATGCTGGCCGAGGGAGGTAAGCGTCGGCGTTGCCCGAAGCAGCAAAGGGCGACGACACCAAACAAGATGGACGAATCGGGCCGCGAGGTGGAGCAGCTGACGGCAGATGGGTGCGGGGCAAGACGAGTAAAGGCGAGCAGAGAAGAGGTCTCGAGCTGCGGACACGGAGCGCATGGTGTGGAGCGTGTGGTGTGGTGTGGTGTGGACCAACCGAAAAAGAGGATGGCTCCACCGCACCGCTCTCATTGGCAATCCACACACCGACAGCTCTCGACAAGCACGAGCGAGAGACGCAAGGCGCTGCGTTGCGCTGCGTTGCGTTGCGTTGCGTTGCGTTTGGCTTACAACGCTGCGAGCAAAGCGTACCGCGAGCCAAACCGGTCCGAAGCCGCCGCCCCGTGAATGCCCGGCGTTGGACGGATGGTTTCCGCTCCCGCCACCCCCTCCCCACAACGCTGCCTCCGCTCAGCCACACCAGCCACGACACGCTCTTGCTCTCTGCGCCCCCCCTTGGGCATTGCCACATGCTCGCCGTCGACGCTTTCCCACACCGACTCTAGTTGGTGCATGCCTGCACCGAGCAGCGGTGGGTGGGCTGAAACCGAAATTCAGCGTGAAATGGCTAGCGCACAATGGTGGCGTATGCAGCCTCGGATCTTTCCAGGCTCGACTGGTTGCGGGGTCGACGGTTTTGCGGAAATCGAGGCAGCACAGCACAGCACAGCACAGCACAGCACAGCACCAGCACAGCACGGACGAATTCAAAGTCCAACACCATCCGAAAATGGACATACCGGTCGTCTCGGTCGTCTCGGTCGTCTTGGTCGTCTTGCGCCGTTGCGTCGTTCCACCGCGCTCACTCGCTGCGTTCGCCGTTGCGTCCAGTCAAACACCATCACCACCCATGTACGGTCATGCTCACCATACAATATAGTACAGCGTGTGTCTGCGGCCCTGCGCTTGGTTCTGCGCGACACACGTCCCTCTCACGCTTGCCTGCCTTTTGCTTTGCCCTTCCGAATTCGCCCGCTGGAAACTCAGAAGCAACATGCCGGCTTCCGCTACACAACCAGCGCTTTGCACCACTCCAGACGCTCTCGTGTTGACGCACAGCATCTTGGTCACACCGGCAGAACATATCGGCCAAGAATTCACCCATGCCATTCCACCTTGCAACCCATCGATTTTCTCGGCGAGACTCCTCGTGGCGCGCAGACGCGGCAGCTGCACAGGTCGCCGGTCAAAAATTGTTGCATGTCTCGTCGCCTCCCCGAGTAGCGCTGCGGCGTTTGTACGCAGCCACTACCGCTTTCTGCGCTTTCGCCCATCCATCCAGACAAGCACACCAGACACCGTAGAAACAAAACCGCACCGAAATTCCTCCGTGCCGCTGTCCATCGCCCATTCGTGATTTCTTCCCGACAGAACCTGTTGCTGAGCCGAGCATGCTCCGCCAAACTCCCTTACGAGTTCAGCCATGCGTTTGCTGTTTTTGTGCAACAGCTTTGCCCACACCGGCGTCTCACTCAGTTCGCCATGTTGGCGTGCTATGTGAAACCAACTTGCGCGAGCAGAGATTGCCGATGCCAGATCACCGCTTCGCAATATGGCGGCGGCTCGGCAATCCTCTGCCACCCAGCACAAACATGCCAGCCGTTCGGCTTTCTAACAGCCAAGTTTGAATGTCATGCTTCCATACGTTCACGTGTTCGCGCATCTTACATGCATGATGAGTGGTCAACTCAACACGAGATTCATAAACTCGACGATCCTCTCGACATACGACTCGGGAAGATTATGAACAGCCACGAAATCCGAAGCAGCCTGCTTCGCATCATCGCCCCGATTCATAGGTAGACGCAGGGGCTCCGCATCGTCCGAGACGTCAACGCGCAGCACAAAGTCGTACCTGGTGCCCTCGAACACTTGTCCATCTCCAGCGACGCTGCTTTGTTCACCGGGAGTTGATGCATTTTGTTTAGCTTGGATCGCAAGCGTGTGCTGCTGTTGCACCTTCTGCGCCGTTTCTGCTTCCGCCGCTGCCTCGCACTCTGACAGCAGGCCACCGCCAAAGTTGCTGTCCGGGAGTGCGGTGCTGGAAGGAGCAACCAGCGAATAGACACGGACCAGACTGTCACTGCACCCGACAATCACGTCTTGCGACCGAGGTAGAACCGCGATCGACCACACAGACACGACTGGCACCCAAACGGTTTGAATGAGCTCGCCCGAGGCCCAGTCCCAGACGCGGAAAGTACCGTCCTCGCCGCTGCTCACCAGCCTCTGTGCTTTGCTGCCACGCTCCACATAGGTGGCAATGTCGTATACCAGGCTAGTATGCGCTTTGAGCACGCGTAGAGCTGCGCCCCCGTTCCCGGGTGTTGGGCTGCGACGCGGGTCGAGCGACCAGACGCGCACAGTGCCGTCATTGGAAGCAGATGCAAAGAGCGCCTCTTTGGGATACAGAGCAGGTGTTTCGTCCTCGGAGCTCGACGTCTCGGCATCGTCGCTAGATGCAGACAGTGTGGGAAGAAGTCGAAGCGAGCGCACGACGTCTGTGTGACCAGCGTAAACCGCGTGCAGCTGCTCGCCATGGAAGAGCCGGATGAACAGATCTGCTGAAGAAGTGAGATACCGCCCGGCGCCAAAAGTAGGAGGAGAGTGCTGTGTGGATTCACATGAGGGTGGCTCTACGATCTGCACTCCCCAAACCGCTTCGTCATGTCCACGCAGAACAAACTTGGTGCTCCACCTGCGTCGCGCATGTGCAGCATCCCACGTCCACACCCGAGCAGTCTTGTCCCAACTACCAGATATGAAGACGGGCGACGTGGATACATGGCGTTGGTTTGGTTGGAGGTTGTGGCACGGTTCAAGCACCGAGATGTTGTCGAAGTGATCGGACAGCACTTGCAGCGGCCTATCTGCACGGAGCGGGTCAAAGCAGCGGATCTGCGAATCGAGGTTGCCCATCAGGATCTGCCCCCTCGGTAGTCCGGACAAGGGGCTGGGCTGCACAAACGCGACCGCATTGCAGAAACGCTTTCCGTGGAAAGTCGCGCCTCGATCGAAGCTGGTTGCTGGCTGGGCAGCATGCTCAGCAGAAGGAAACGCGCGAGACCAATACGTGGCTGTTTCGTCCCTGGATCCAGAGAGCAGCGCTTCACGACCCGAGAGATGGTCCAGCGTCGTTGCCACCCAACGCACCTTCCAACCACGAAAACCAAGACGAGCTCGACGGCATGAGCATCACGTTCTGGTACGGTTTGCATGAGCGAGTCTGTCGGGGTGGGCCACTCACATCGGACGAATGGGCGCGCAAGACGTGCGTCAGCTGAAAGCGTTTCGACTGCGGATTCGAAGCGACTGCGTCTTGTGCGTCGGTCATGATGAGCACAAGATGAGCGGATCGAGGTAGCACAGCACCAAGTGTTGGTGTTGGTGTTGACAGGCGAGAAGCGTGTGTGTGTCATGTCGCACGAGAGACACAAGCGTGTGCGCCGACGCGAGAATCACGCGACCGAGACCAACACCACACAAGCGTGGCAGCGCGTCGCGGAAACGAGAGCACACCGCGTAGAGTGGAACGCAAGCCAGTCGAACGCAGGACAGTGGCACGCAAGCCAAGATTTCGAGCCAGACACACAGTCAACGCGCGCGCACCACCGCGTACATTTGCAATTCCTTCGCATTGCAAATGTGAATGCGCTGCTTCAGCATACTGCGCTGTGCTGTGCTGTGCTGTGCTGTGCTGTGCTGTGCTGTGCTGTGCTGTGCTGTGCTGTGCTGTGCTGTGCTGTGCTGTGCTGTGCTGTGCTGTGCTGTGCTGTGCTGTGCTGTGCTGTGCTGTGCTGTGCTGTGCTGTGCTGTGCTGTGCTGTGCTGTGCTGTGCTGTGCTGTGCTGCTGCTGTGCTGCTGCTGTGCTACCCAGCTGAGCAGCGCGCGCACCGCCTGTCGTGGCGCTGATCAATACTGTCCACCGTTCTTCTCTTCCTCTCTCTCTCTCCACCACCACCCACCAGAGCCCTACCTACTCTTACTCCTCCTCCTACTCCTCCATCCTTCGATCCGTTCTTTAACCCACGGCTGCAGCCACACAACAAGGAGCACATACACACACCCGTCCCACACAAGCAAGCACACACATCAACCATGTTGGAAGCTCGTCTCCGAGAGGCCGTCCTCGTAAGTCATGCCGCACCGTCCAAGTCGCTACCGTCTGCGAAACATCACTCACCCATCTGTGCCCTTTCCCCCCCATCTCCTCCTCGGCCCATGGTGCTGTGGCACAACAGCTCAAGAAGGTGCTTGACGCCGTGCGCGAACTCATCACCGATGCCAACTTTGAATGCTCCGAGGACGGTATTGTAAGTCATCCCCCCTTCTCTCCACTTTCTTTCACCGCCCCGTTTCTTTCTCCCCATTCTGACACTCATCTTGCCTGCTTGTGTAACCGCGCTTCTTTTTTGGTGGCGTGCGAACCGTGTAGCGTCTGCAAGCCATGGACAACTCGCACGTCGCGCTGTCGGCGATAGAGCTCCGCACCGACTGCTTTGAAGAGTTCCGCTGCGACCGACCCATGTCCATCGGCGTTTCTCTCTCGTCGCTCGGAAAGATCCTCAAGGGTGCCAACAACGACGACGTTCTCTCGCTCAAAAAGTCCGACGACGGCGACACGCTCCAGATGACCTTCGAGTCGCCCAAGTCGGACCGCGTCGGCGAGTTCGAGATGAAGCTCATGGACATCGACTCTGAACATCTCGGTATCCCGGACACCCAGTACGACGCCGTTGTCAAGATGTCGTCCGGCGAGTTTGGCCGAATCTGCCGAGACCTTGCCAACATTGGAGAGAGCGTCAAGATCGAAGTCTCCAAGGAGGGCGTGAGCTTCTCGTCCGAGGGTGAGATCGGTGCTGCCAGGATGACGCTCAAGCAGGGCAGCCGAACTGCTGTTCTCGCCGACGATGCAGACGATGACGATGACGAGGATATCAAGCCCGCCAAGAAGAAGCGCAAGCAGGACGGCGGCTCGAGCAGCTCCGGCGGTCAGGTGCCCGTCAAGATCGAGATGCAGCAGGCAGTCAACCTCACCTTCTCGCTCAAGTACCTCTCCAACTTTGCCAAAGCCGCTCCCCTCGCAGACGAGGTTCAGCTGCACATGAGCAACGAAGTCCCCCTTCTCGTAAGCATCCCCTCTCCAAGCCCTCTCCTCGTTTTGGTTGCGAAAACATGCCGCTGACCCTCATCTCTCTCTCTCTCTCTCTCTCTCTCTCTCTCTCTCCTTTTCCGGTCCTTGTGCGCGATGCAGTGCGAGTTTGGCTTCGAAAACGGCTACGTCCGATTCTACCTCGCTCCCAAGCTTTCCGAAGACGACGACTAACCCTCTCACCTTGTCGTTTCTACCCACGTTTACCCGTTTACACCCTTTCTTCACCCCTGTACATGCTTTTTTGCGTTTTTTGCTGTTTCTTGTTTTTGTTTTTTTTTGAGTGTTCTGTACATCATCACAACCGATATTCATGGTCTCTATTCATTCGACTACGATACACGCCGTGAAACGCGCCAGACCAGCTCGAATCGGGAGGTTTCGCGGGTTGGGTTAGGAGCGGTCGACGACGGAGATGGAAAACAGTTTGGATTTGCTTGCTTGATGTTGCGACGAGTCTGGTTGCTCGATGAATTTCGCCTGCACAGTTGAAGCGTCGGTGTTGGGCGAGGGTTTGTTGTTCCGGGCGGGGAAGAGTTCTTCGAGCTTATCTGCAGCTAGCAATCCGAGCGTTGCAAACACTACACACTCCAAACCTCACCATCAGCATCGTCGCTCATCAAAAGTGGCAAAATGGAGCATCAACTTACTTGCGCCACAAGTCCAGAAAACCAACTTGGTGTTGTACGGGAGAGCTTGGTAACTCGCATAAACCGAGCCTTGTTTGCCTCCACGCTTCGTCTCTTGAGCTGCAGGTTCGGGGGGTGGCGGGGTGGGACGAGGCGTGGAAGGCGGTCGTGGGGGTGCAGGTGTTGGACGCACGTCTTTTTTGAGGACTGGTTGTGATGCGGATGGTAGGGGGTTGGTTTTCTTAGGTCGAACGACGCCTCGATGTGCGGTGGACGAAATGCGTCGTCGAACGGAGCCCAACCCAGAAAGTATGGCTGAACCTGTTCGTGCCGAAGCCATGCTTTCTTCTGCCCGGACTGTGGTGGATGGGTGTCTCAGATGGCAATGAGGTAGTGATCGAGGTGATGATGATTCATCAAGCGAAAAAGAACGGGTGTTCTTCGTTTTCCGGATTCCGGAATTGCGTCCAAGCTTCCCCACACGCCATTCTCACTCGCACAACCGAAGAAACCAAACCAATGCAGCCTCGCACAACGTCTGCATGTCCACACCTCGAACACCATGTTACACACCAAGTACGTCGTCCCAAACGCCGCGAACCCTCGCCGCGATCCCCTCCACCGTCTCCACCTTGCGCTCTTCCCCCACTCTCATCTCGTAAAACCTGGCATATACCTCGCCCACCTTGTCGGTCACACTGCGCACAATCCACCTTTGCACCTCCCGATCCTCCACCCACAACGCCACCTTGGCCGCCTTTTCGGGGATGACGCTCTCGATGCACGTCTCGAACGCATGGTATGTGCTCTCGAACTTGTTCCCACTCTTGTCAACCGATCGCTGGTCAATGTACACGCGCAGAGGTAGCACGATCGAATCGGACCAAAGCGTTGCGATCTGTGCGACCAATGTGTGCAATCTGTGCTCGACGTTTGTCGAGCACGCTTCCATGTCGAGTTGCGCGGCCGCTTCCGAATCAGCGTTGGCGGGAGAGGTGGTGGAGGGGTAGAGGAGGCGCCCCGTATTGGTCCAGAGCGAGTTGATCGCCAAGACCAGCGCCGAAAGATTGACCAACGATGGTGTTCCAGAACCAACATCCGTACTGCTCTGGTTGAGGCGGTTGACGCCTGTCCCAGTACCGATGGTTTGGTCGTGAGCTTGGCTGAGCACGAGTTGAGCCGACACAACAGCTTCTCTCAGAATCTCGAGGTGACGCAATTCGAACAGCCATGCATCCTCCCTCTCGAGACTGTCTCCGCTCTTGCGATTCACCAACGCGTGCGAGCCTTTGGCGACACTCGCGAGACACGCATCCACTGCGGCGGTCGCAATGCGACGGAACCCACTCGCAGACACACGCGCCTGAAGATGGTACAACAGCTCGAGCATGACCCCCACCGGCTGGTAGTACGTCGAGCGCAGCGCGGGAGGCAACGTGAACAGCTGCACCTTTTCCTGCTGCGTTTTCGACGACGAAGCTGCATGCGAAGCCGAAAGCGCTGCATCCAAAAGCCCAGCTCCAGACCTTCGCCTACGATGCGCTGCCTTTCCCGCAACTTGCGCGGTTTCAGACAGTTGGTTTGCACTCGACGCCTTGTACTGCCGGATGCGTTCCGGAAAGTCGAGTTGACCATCGTGTTCGCTCGGGATGAACTGAGCAATGTGGCTCGACACGATAGACTGCGCGCGTAAAACCAGCCGGCTCTGTGCCTCGTTGAGCAAAGGAAGCAAGCAGCGCTTCCACACCGCGCCATCCAACTCGCTTGCATCCACCGCTTCTGCGATGGCACTAGACACGTGCACCAACACCAGCACGTCGTCCTGCTTGGCAAGCTTCGGGCGCAATCGCGCGCCAACCGTCTCGACAAGTTCAGCCAAGTACGCGCCCAATCCAGCCTCCCACTCCGTATCAGAATTCGCACCATCAGCGCCAGTGCTACGGCTGTTTGAATCACCACCAAAGAATCGGTGGTAAAGCTCGTACTCACTCTGCAGGACAGTTCGGACGAGACTGGTACCCAAACGAGCGACTTGGACGAGCGACTGCAACGCACCATCACCCAACGATGCACTTGCTGCGTGCGCTTCAAGCTGAGCGAAGCGGTGCAACAAAACACGCGACAGCAGAGGCTTACGATGCTGGAACCACGCCGATCTGCACTCGTGAAGCAAGGACTCGAACTCTGCGGCAGTGGATGGGTTTGGTGTGGAAGAGGCGACGGAGTTGGTGGCGCGTTTCTGCAGCTCGAAGATGAGCGGACGGAGTTTTGTGACTTGGTGGGAAGCATCGGCGAAGAGGGCATGGGCTGTGTGGTTTGGGAGGCGGGATGTATGGGGGGGGGATTGTGTGTTGTGGACGGGTTGAGGCGCTTTGCCTTTGAGATCGGATGTGGGTGTTGTGGTTGGTGTGTTGGGGTGGACTGGGTTGCGATTGGATTCGAGCAGCTTGACACGCTCGGCAACATTGTCTGCCTCGGACTTGATGTGGCGAACCACGGCGATCTTTGCGAGAGTAGCCGCCCTAATGACGCACTGCGAATAACGCATACGATAAAGCGCGGCATCGCGATACGACCTAGCCGGATACTGGTGCAGAAAAAGCAACGCCATATCAAGCTGATGCATGAGCTCGAGAAACGACTGCGAATACACGATGGACGAGTGAGGCGAGCTGAGCATATTGGTAGCATACGGAAGCAGGGTGAAAAACGAGAGTCGCGAGGCAACATCTTGGGCCAACGTGTCGAGATGAGTCTGCGAATCGAGCAGCGCCTGTGCCTGTTCGCGGATTCCTCTGGACGAGTCTTGGACGAAAGCGGTGCCAGCGCGGAGTTCGGAAACGTTGAGCTGACATGCCTCGAGCTGTGCCAGAAGATGATCGGCGACAGAGGTGGTGTGGGAGATGCGCTGTAACCCCTGCAGATGGGAGGTCTGGGTGGAAGAGGTGACCGAATCAGAAAGCTGAGTATACCATGCGAGGAAGCTCTGAGCAGACACCAAGGGCGCAGAGGCATCCGGAAGTGCGATGGGATCGCTGGAAGAGGTCGAGCTTTGGGCGTTCTTGGCGTGCGCATTGTCGGGTGTGAGCTCGGACACATGCTCGAGAGCGGTCGCATCAGAAGATGCAGTTTGTCCACTTGGGAAGGGGTGAGACGGTTGCTGGTGTTGGTGCTGGTGTTGGTGCTGGTGCTGCTGCTTAAAGTCAGACGAGTTGCGATGAAGCCATTCTGCGAGACGGTTGACAGAAGCACGTTGGGACGAAGTGAGTGGAGCCTTGGTGTTGGCCCACTGATCGAGCTGTAGCGGTCTTGGTGCCGAGGTGACCATCGATGGTGGTTGTGGCTGGGACTGAGCCGAGGAGACTTGCATGGTGCCCAAGCAGGCACTGCTGCGCTTCGGGCTGGGACGGGCTCCAGTGACGCGATGGTGGCAGATGGAAGGAGGAGGAGGAGGAGGAGGAGGAGGAGCGAGGCGAGGCATTCGAGTGTTGGGGCGAATGTGTGGAGTGAGGCGCGGCTGGATGACTAAGGCTGACATGCGGGCGGGGTTGGTGCAGCACACGCCATGCGAGCGAGTGAACGCCAAAGTGGAGTTGCAGTTGGAAAATGCGATGTTGTGCTGTGCTGTGCTGTGCTGCTGCTGTGCTGTACTGCGCTGTGCTGTACTGCGCTGTGCTGTGCTGTGGTCGACACTCACTCTCACCCTTCCACCTCTTGCTCGCTTCCACCATCCTCCTATCCTTGGTGCCATCGCCTTCCTAGTGTTGCTCGTGCACAACCCGCATTCGTCCGCATCCACATCCGCATCCACGTCCGCATCCACCTCTTCATTCGCACACAGTTACACAACACAGCCCAGCATGGCGGACCAAAGGCCCGTCGTCGTCGACAATGGCACCGGCTTCGTAAAAGTGGGCTATGCCGGCTCCAACTTTCCCGAGCATGTGTTCCCATCCATCGTCGGTCGTCCCATCCTCCGTTCCGAAGAGCGCGACGCCATTTCGAGCAATACCGGCACGCAGATCAAGGACATCATGGTCGGAACCGAAGCAGAGGAGCTCCGCAACTATCTCCAGATCAACCAGCCCATGGAGCACGGCATCGTCAAGCACTTTGGTGACATGCGCCACGTTTGGAACTACACGTTTGACCAGAAGCTCCGCATCGATCCCCAAGGTCGCAAGATTCTGCTCACCGAGCCGCCCATGAACCCAAAGAAGAACCGCGAACAAATGTGCCAGATCATGTTCGAGGAGTACGGCTTCGACGGTGTCTATGTCGCCATCCAGGCCGTCTTGACTCTCTACGCCCAGGGCTTGCAAACCGGTGTGGTTGTCGACTCGGGCGATGGTGTCACCCACGTCGTCCCCGTCTTTGAAGGCTTCGCGCTGCCCCATCTCACCAAGCGTCTCGATGTGGCCGGCCGCGACGTCACGCGCTACCTCATCAAGCTGCTTCTCATGCGTGGATACGCCTTCAACCGTACCGCCGATTTCGACACCGTGCGCCAGATCAAGGAAAAGCTGTGCTATGTCAGCTACGACCTCGACCTCGACAAGAAGCTCGCCCAAGAGACAACCACGCTCGTCGAGTCCTACACGCTTCCCGACGGCCGTGTCATCAACGTGGGCTCCGAACGCTTCGAAGCGCCAGAGTGCATGTTCCAGCCGCACTTGGTCGACGTCGAACAGCCCGGTGTCGCCGAGCTCCTCTTCAACACCATCCAGTCCGCTGCCGTCGACACCCGTTCCGAACTCTACAAGCACATCGTCCTCTCCGGCGGCTCGTCCATGTACCCTGGTCTGCCAAGTCGCCTGGAAAAGGAGATGAAGCAGCTCTACCTCACCCGCGTGCTCAACCGCGACGGCTCCAGGCTCAAGAACTTCAAGATCCGAATCGAGGACCCACCAAGGAGAAAACACATGGTCTTCCTCGGAGGCGCTGTGCTTGCCGACATTATGAAGAACAGAGAAAGCTTCTGGATCTCGCGTGCAGAGTGGTACGAGCACGGCAAGGCGTGTCTCGACCGACTCGGCCGTCATTCCTAGATGCCATCATAAAGTGCGCTGAGTTGCCACCGCGAATCACATGCATACATTCCTTGGCATTGCGTCTGTGACGTCTCCATCGCCTCTTGCAACCTGTCCAACTGAAACGCATTCCACTGTGTGTGGTCGAAAGTGGTGTGTGTGAGTGTGTGTGTCGAGAGATGGAGGTGGTGCATTCGCCCCAAATGGTTCGCTGCATGCACGCGCGCGCATTCGCATTCATGACTTGGTTGGTCGCCACTCCACCTGCGCTGTCTCGTTGCTTCACCACCACCACCATCCGCTTACACCAGTGCGCACAAAACCCCGGCTCAACCCACACCCATGCCGCAAGCACACCCACTCCAAGCCATTTCGATACCGCGCTACGAATCGCGCTCCGGCACCACCTCGTCCTACATCGTGTATGCGGTCGTCATCCAGCTCCCCGTCCGCTCGTGGACAGTCTACAGGCGCTACTCCGAGTTTGTTCGTCTCGACAAGAATCTCGCTGCTAGCCCCAACCCCCCCTCCTCTACTCGCAATGGCGAACCGGGAGGAGCAGCTAAACCACCGCCTCGCACGCTTCCGCCCAAGGAGCGTGCAAGAGAGTGGAAAAAGTCGTTTTCCGGCTTCCTTTCCTTCGCATCCGGTGAGCAGCCAAACCACGACTACGATGACGAGCTCTGGCTCAAAGAGAGGATGCAGGCGTTGGAGATGTACCTCAAGGCCATCCTCATGGACCACGATGCGGCATGGAGAGAGTCGGAGGCGTTTAAAACCTTCATCGAATGGCCCATGAGCGTCAACATGGCTACTGTCAAGTCCCCGTCCTCGACCGCCTCTACCGCTTCCCCGCGTGCGCCTCGAACAGCTCCACCACCACGCAGCTCCACCACCATGCCAGGAGCCCTCCCTGCAGGTACCAGAGCCCTCGGAGCCGCTGCAGCCAACACACGCCGACCCCCCGCACAAGAAACACCCACAACTCGTCCACTCAACAACTCGCAGCTCTTCCAGTCTCAAACCGACGCCATGGACCAACAGGACCAGCAACTGCTCAACCTCGCCGCCATCCTCCGCAGACAGCGACAGATGGGCGAAGCCATCAACCAAGAGCTCGGAGAGCAGACCGAGTTGCTCGGCCAGCTCGACTCCGAGGTCGAGACCACGCAGGCAAAGCTCAGCAAGGCAGACCAGAAGATGGACACGTTCGATGGCGGTAGTGCACGTACCAAAGTCGGGATCGGGCGCAAATTCTGATCAGTCTCGGAGCAAGGTGGAATAGATGTGATACCCCTTTTTATTGGTCTCGTTCGTATCGCAATACGACGAGCAGATCAAACCTAGGAACGAAGCATGAATGTGTGTTTTAGCCAAGCAAATCAGCTGCTTTGCACAGCAGGTAGCTTAGCACCCGCGGGAGGCTGGTTGCGACTGCGGAAGTCCTTGTTGAGTTCGTCCATGGTGCACCACTGCACACCCTCGTGCGTGTTGATCCAGTCGATAAAGCGTTCGTGCATAGCCAACACCTGGGGTCGACCCGAGACGTCTGGATGCACCGTGATCTGCAAGCACACCACCCAACCCCAAACCCAACCCCACCACAAGCGTCAGCCTTTTGCTCTCGGTCTTGCGCGTCTCATCAGCTCATCAGCAGCGTACACGGATGCAGGGAATACTTACGGGGAACACGAAATCCTCCTCGTTGTCATAGAGCCACTGGAACATGTCTTTCCACATCTGCTCAATGTCTCTCGGGTTGACCCATCCGTGGCTGTTGGGCGAGTTTTTGATAAACATCATTGGAGGCAGATCGTCGACGTACCAGTTGGCGGGGATCTCGACCAAGCCGGTGGTCGTGCCTCGTTCGAGCGGCTTCATCCACTCTTCTGCCTTGGCTTCGTAGTTGATCTTGGTCCACTTGTCTCCTGTCCGAAGCCAATAACATTGACTGTCGTGGTGATGCATCGAATGATCATACTCAATCCCATAGTCGAGCAGCAGATCCGCACCTTCCTCCGACGTCTCCCACCATGGCGCCACACTCCCCTTGGGCGGCTTGCCGGCAAACTCGGTGATCTGCCTAAACGTCTTTGCAAGAATGTCTTGTATCAAACAAAAAGAAAAAGGAACATCCATCTCGCACATCGCCATGTCAGCAGCACCGCCTTTTGTCAAACCCGACTGGTTGGGCACTGGCACGACCTACCCTTCTGTTGTTCGAGCGACATGGCGTTGGGATTTTCGTGCGTGTACCCATGCAGACCTATCTCGTGCCCTGCCTCAACGATGGCTTTACATTCGTGGGGGAACGAGTCGAGCGTATGACCTGGGATGAACCAAGTCGCCTTGATGTTCTTCTTTTCAAACAAGCTGAGCATGCGTGGCACACCAACTTCTGCGGCAAAAATACCTCGCGAGATATCAGACACCGAATCCTCTCCACCATACGACCCCAACCATCCGGCTACCGCGTCAATGTCGACACCATACGTGACGAGTACGCGCTTCGGCGCCATCTTGAACCAACGAAATGCTGTCGACGACGACGATGGAGTTTGGGTCACTAGAGTGTATGTTCCAGGTAACAGATGGGTATCTATGCTCGAGGCACAAGCCAGAGATAAGCAATCTGTGCCCTTGCTGCAAATGTTCTGATGCTGCGTTGCGTACTTGAGACTCGCACAAGACACCCGTTGTACCGCGCACCACCAAACGCCTCCCCCTCCCCCTCCCCCTCCCCCTCATCTCTCTCTCTCTCTCTCTCTCTCTCTCTCACTCACTCAGTCATCAGGATCATGGCACATCGGGGGCCAGGGCCGTTTCGACATTGGTTCTCAAGATAAACAAGGCGGTGGCATGTGGCTGTGCGAGTCAGTGGAGGCCGGCCAGATCGCCGAGATGGACAACGACGCCACTTTGCTACGACCTAACATTGCTGGAAATGTCTCGGCCGAAACACTCACGCGTGCAGTTGGGCCGCGGCAGAGAACAGTGACGACATGGTGGTCTGTGCGTTGGACGACGCGGCGTGTCGCAAGTTTGTTGGCTCGATCGTGTGCTCCAACGCTCTTCTTCTCCTCTTCTCCTCTTCTTCTCTTCTTCTCTTCTTCTCGTCTCGCCTCGTCTCGCCTCGTCTTGGTTTGGTTGCGGCTCACATTCACATTCTTGGGGCCACAGCCCATGTTGGTGCTCCCTAGCCGCACAGTAAGAAGCCTCGCTCGAGCACTTGCCTCGCTTTCCTCCTCGAAAGCAGCACCCGCCATCAGCACACTCTGCTCTCCATCGTCGAGACACACTGTAAGTACGAGCCGTCACTCAGGCGCAGGGGAGAGGCACGACGGAATCAAAGCAGCTTTGGATGATGAGCACATTTCGAAATCATGTGAACAATCCAACACCGAGAAGGTCATCAGCCTTGCACTGTGCGGAGTATCAGATTAACCAGACTCTGACCTCTGCTTCGAGCTCCAGCGTGCTTCCCCCCTCCCCCCTCCCCCCTCCCCCCTCCCCCAAACACACTTTGCAGAGCTTGTCCCGCTGACTGTTCTAGTGTTTGCTGTGTTGCAGTCTCCACTTTTGTATCGTGTTGAACAACAGCGTCTAGTTTGGACGAGTAGAACGCTGGATCCGGCTGCGATTGCGTCACAAGTGAGCAGTATGGCATCGACATCACGAACACCCGCACCCGAGCCAACGCTCTACATTGATGGCAGGTGGACGCACGCAAAGGCGGGGCACACGCGACCCATCATCAACCCGTACGATGGCTCCACCATCACGGTGATCGACGAGGCGGGGAGCGACGATGCGCTCGCGGCCATCCACTCGGCGGCCAAGTTCTTCCGTTGCTCGACGTGGCCGCACCAGACGTGCACCTCGCGAAGCGTCGTGCTGTTAAAAGTGGCGGAGCTGCTGCAACGCGACAAGCAGACACTTGCCGAGATCGAGACCAAGGACACGGGCAAGACGCTGGAAGAAAGCAAGGTGGACGTGGACGACGTGACCAACGTGTTCCGCTTCTACGCGCAAGAGGCGAAGAAGCTGGACGAGCCCAAGAAGATAGTGTCGGATGTGATTCCAGACTCGGTGGAGAGCACGACGTCGCACGTGCCCGTGGGGGTGTGCGTGCTGATCGCGCCGTGGAACTATCCGCTGCTGCAGATGTGCTGGAAGGTGGCGCCGGCGCTGGCTACGGGCAACGCGCTGATCATGAAACCGTCCGAGGTGACACCGCTGTCCACCATCCACTTTGTGAAGCTGCTCATCGAGGCAGGCGCCCCGGTCGGATCGGTGCAGCTGCTCACCGCCGGCGGTGCGTCTGTGGGCCCGACGCTCACCGAACACGCTGATGTGGATCTGGTGTCGTTCACGGGTGGACTGGACACGGGTCGACGCATCATCGCGTCGTGTGCAGCCACGGTGAAGCGATGCACGGTGGAACTGGGCGGAAAGAACCCCAACGTGGTGTTTGCGGACTGCGATCTGGACTGGGCAATTGACACGGTGGTGACGGCGGTATTCCTGCACTCGGGGCAGGTATGCTCCTCGGGAGCAAGGCTGATCGTGGAGGAGTCGATCGCCGACAAGCTGGTCGCGGGTGTTGTGGAGCGTGCCAAGCGAATCCAGATGGGCAACGGCATGGACCCCACCTCCGAAACCGGGCCGCTCGTCTCGGCGGCGCATCTCGCCAAAGTAGAAGCATACGTGCAGCTGGGAGTAGAAGAAGGTGGCAAGCTTGTTGTGGGTGGATCTCGACCCGATCCCAAGCACCACCCGGAACTGGCGAAAGGCTACTTCTTCTGCCCAACGGTACTGGACCACTGCCACCGCGACATGCGCATCGTGCAAGAAGAAACGTTCGGGCCCATCCTGACGGTGGAACGATTCAACGACGGCGACGAGGAGCACGCGGTGTTCCTCGCCAACGACACCAAGTATGGACTCGCGGGCGGCGTGCAGTGTGGGAATGAGGAGCGCGCACGTCGAGTGGCGAAACGATTGCGCCACGGCACGGTATGGGTGAACACGTACGGCTCGTACACGCCCGCCGCCGAGTGGGGTGGGTTGGGCATGAGCGGAAACGGGCGCGAGCTCGGCAGCAAAGGGCTGGACGAGTACATCGAGACTCGACACGAATGGGTGGAGACCAACCCGTCGAAGCCCGGCTGGTTCAAAGGCCAGGGCGTGCGTCTCGAACCCAAACCCAACGCGGGCGGTGTGAGGTCGAAGCTGTGAGCCGTGGGTGCATTGTACAGTATTGGTTTGCATGTGTTGACTAACTATCGATACGTTTGGATGGAGACCTAACATGGTGGAAACTGAGCCGTGAGCCGTGAGCCGTGAGCCGTGAGCCGTGAGCCACGAGCGGGAGGATATGCACGTTTGAATCACGTCGAGCAGCAGCACAGCAGTGAAGAGCGCCATTCGGTGCGATTGGTGTGCCTGAGTGGCTGCGCGGTGTGCTGTACTGCACAGTGGTGGTGAGTGTCATGAGTGTCATGAGTGTCATGAGAAACCCCACATGGGCGATGCAAGGCCACAGCACAGCGCAGTATCGCACAGCACAGCAGCACCACCGCACAGCAGCAGCACACCAGCAGCACACACACGCAGTCCGCAATTGTGAATCTACATCTCACTCGCCCGCCACTCGTCATCCTCGCTTTCCGCCTCCACCACCTCCATCCTCCCCCTCCCCTTGCCTTGCCTCCTTGTTCCAGCCGGACAGCGCACACGCTCCATCCCTCGTCTACACACACACCGCCCCTCTCTGACGTTGCGCTGGCTTCTTCCTTCCATCACCACCAACAACGCGCCTCTCTGCCTCGCTTCTAGATTGCACCACCAAACCCCCCCACCACGATACCCGGTTTTCATCTCGCCACCCTCTTGCTTCTTTCCCAGATCAATCCCCTTGGTCTTCAGCATAGCTGCAGCTCCACCACCATGCCCGCCGTGGTGCGTGCAACCAATCGCGCCGCCCGCACACCACCACCACCACCACCACCAACAACAACAACAACACCCATGTCCCCCTCCTCTTCCTCCTCCTCCTCCACCTTTCTCTCCGCCAACCATCCGCTCAACCTTCGCAAGCAGGCCCAGCCCAAACTCGACTCGAGCTTCAGCGTAAAGACCTACATCGGCGCCGCAAACGCTCTGCTCGACAAGGCCAGAGCCGCAGATGCCCAAGATCAGATCGAAGTCGCCTTCGTCAACTACCTCAAGGCTGCCAACGTCGCTGCGTTCATCTCCAAGCACGATGACTGGCCAAACATCCAAAACGCCCGCGGCTCCGTTTACCAGGCCTACAATGAGCTCATGAAGCAAGCTCCCGCTTTCATCGAGCGTACAAAGCGTTTGGAATCCCAGCTCGCCATCCGCGAGCAGCGCAATGCAAACGCACATGCCCAAGCTGCAGCACAACTCGCCCAGCCACCCGGCGACTCGGCTCTCCGCAGCGACGCCCGCTCCGCCTCGGCAGCATCCAATTCCTCCGTGTCTGGCTCGCCAGCTGCCGCCCCGTCCACCGCCACCTCCTCCCACGACGACGACGACGACCACGCTGCTCATGGCACAGATGCATCGCCCATCGATCACCACGCAACAGGTCGACGTACCGGCAGCTCACTCGCAGACCGTCTTCAAGCGCTCCGCAACTCGGCTGCCAGCGATCCTGCAGAGCTCCGCAACCGCACCACATCCCACAGCGCCGGCTCCGCCTCGGGCTCGCCAACAACACCCGATCTTGCTTCCCATCTCGATGCTCTGGAAGAACACCCCTCCTCCTCCTCCTCTTCCTCCTCCTCCTCATCTAACCGCGCTTTCTCCATGAACAGCATGCGCCACGCTTTGCCCCATGCATCCTCCACTCAACCCCACTTCCCCGCCGTGCCCTCCGCTTCCGAGTTCAGCTCTTCCTATCCCACCATCCACCAGTTCGAATCCAGCGCTTCGTCCGCCAGTCACACTGCTGGCTTCCCTGCACCCCCAACCCACCCCGTCGGCAACCAAAAACGTCCGCTCCCTGCTCCACCAACCGCCAGCTCCACTGACGTCGCACGCGAGTTTGCGCTTGCACGCGATGTTCCAGAGCCCTTTGAGCGAGTCGCACAGTCCACAGCATCCGCACACCCACAGCAGCTCCGTAACATCGATGCACTCCCAAACCACCATCCCCGCCGTTTCAGTCTTCAGCAACAGCCTCGCTCCCTCATGGTCGGCTCCAAGCCTGCTCTGCCCATGAATAACCACATCTCGGTCGAAGAGCTTTTCAACTATCTCAATCCAGGCTTTGAAGAGTTCACCGATGCACAGGGCAAGCGCAAGATTGGCAAAAAGCTCGGACTCGACGTGTTGCTGCTCGATGTCCGCAGTCGAGCCGAGTTCGACGCCGGTCGCATCCTCGGTGGAACGGCAGTCTGCATCGAACCCATCACACTACGAGAAGGAATGAGCTCCGCAGATATCGAGGACAAGCTTGTCCTCTCGCCTCCCGACGAGCAGTCTGCATTCGCATCGCGTAACCGTTTCGATTTGGTGGTGTTGCACGATCGCAACCTGCGCTCCCTCCGCGGAAGCACGTCTGCCGACAAAGTCCCGCAGCATCCTGCCGCGCAGGCAAGGATGGATATCCTCATTCGCGCCATCTACGAGAACGAGTTTTCGAAACCCCTTGCGCATCAGCCCGTGCTGCTCATCGGCGGATTCGAGCGCTGGGCACACAAGGCGGGCGAGAAGCTCATCCTACGCAGCTCGGCAAACGGCACGCCCCATGCGCAAAACAGCACCATCTCCTTCGAGCCCGGTACGCGCTTCCCCACCGCTGACGATCCGAGCACGCGCGCTGCTACAGCAGAACACGCACAGCAGCACGAACTCAAGCGCGCAAGACGACAGCAGCACGTCCTTGCCGATGGCAGCAGCGCCCCGTCGTCCTACCATCCACCCTCTGCGTCAGGCTCACCAGCGCGCCAGTCGAGGAACAGCATGCAGCCGGGAGCCATCTATCCGAGTCGTGCGACCAATGGCGCGAGCTCGCCGTTCGCAACATCCTCCATCGACGGCGCGTTTGCGCCTCCATCACTGCCCGCTCGTGCCTACCAAGCGTCTGGAGCGCTCGCTTCGGGCGCACCCTCGTTCCCCCCCGCCGCAGCACACCGTCCACCGTCGCGCTCCAACTCGTCGAGCACGTTCGACTATCCCCAGCTCAAACCCAGTTCCGTCTCTGGTGCCATCTCTGCCTACGCCATGGCTGCACCACAACCTCCGCCCATGGCCGCTTCTTCTGCGACGCCCTCGGCAGCCACCACGAGCTCGCGCGATGGATCGCACTCTTCCTCCTCCGTCCCGCTCATCCCAGGCACCGGTTCGGCAGGCGGCAACGATCCGTCCAAGAAACAAGTGATGGCGCCCGGCTATGCGGGACATCTCAGCACCCAATCCTCGCGCATGTACGCGAGCCCCACCAACGGTCGCAGTGCCGACGAGATCAAGATCGGTCTCACCGGTCTCAAGAACCTGGGCAACTCGTGCTACATGAACTCGACGCTACAGTGTCTCTCGGCGACGATCCCGCTAGCAAGGTTCTTGCTCGACGGATCGTACAAGCACGCCATCAACCGCACCAATCCGCTCGGGACGCAGGGACAGCTCGCCACCGCGTTGGCTGGATTGGTGCACGTCATGTGGGGCGAAAAGTATGCGTTTGTCTCGCCAGTCACGTTCCGCGAGGCCATGGCGCGCTTCGCGCCCAGCTTCCGCGGTTACGACCAGCACGATTCGCAGGAATTCTTGGCCATACTGTTGGATGGGTTGCACGAGGATCTCAACTATGTGGTCACCAGACCCGCCGCGATCGAGATGACGCCGGAGCGCGAGAACGAGCTGGAGACGCTTCCGCAGCAGATCGCGAGTGTCAAGGAATGGTCCATCTACCGCATGCGAAACGATTCGCTCATCGTGGACTGGTTTCAGGGTCAGTTCCGCAACAAACTCACGTGTCTCACGTGCGGAAAGACGAGCACCACGTACGAGGCGTACACGTATCTCTCGTTGCCAGTGCCCCACGGCCGTGGCGTGGGCAAGGTGACGTTGCAGCAGTGTCTCGATGCCTTTGTGCGTGAGGAGGTGCTGGACAAAGGCGATATGTGGAATTGCCCTCGTTGCAACAAACCGCGCAAGGCAACCAAACGTCTCTCCATCTCGCGTCTGCCCCAGATCCTGCTCATCCATCTCAAGCGGTTTAGCTTCAAAGGTCCGTTTACCGACAAGATCGATACCACCGTGTCATTCCCCACCAATTCGGCGTTGGATCTGACCAACTACATGCCGCCTCCATTGCCTCCCGGTGCAGCCGGCGCAGGTGTACCTGTGAGCCAGAGCCAACAACCACCGTATCTGTACGACCTATTCGCCGTGACGCATCACTTTGGAAGCCTCAACACGGGCCACTACACCGCAACAGTCAAGAGCAATAAGGAATGGTGGTACTGCGACGATAGCAGGATTGCGAGGGGCGATGATAGACAGTTGCATACCAACTCGCCATACGTGCTTTGGTTCCGCAGGAAACCCAATTAGAGCCAACAGGCCTGCTAGCGTAAGCGTAAATCGTGGCGTTTCAATCGAGATTGTTGGAAGATTTCGATGCATTGATACCGTTTGTGTGTGCCTTTTGGTTGTGGCGCGGATGTGAGTCGACAGAGATGAGGCTGCTTCACGCTTTGCGTGGATGTGCGGGACGGGTCGTGATGAGGCGGATGACACACGTTCCTCGTCCATCAGACTCAGAATGCTTTCTGCTCCATGTGCAGTTCCTTTCCTTGGCTGTTTTAGCCATGGACGAGCAGATGGAAACCACATTCGGATGCTTTTTCCATCTTGCTTGCCCGTCGTTGATCAGATCTCGACGGTGTTGTCCGGCTCGGTATGCATGTCACCACGTACGACACGCTGTCCACGATGGCCATGTCATCGTCCAGAGTCTCATGCGAGAAGCGCGCTCTCACGATCCACTACAATCCGATCATTTCGCCATTTCCTCTAACCCGGGGCATTCTGCATGGCAGTTCGAGGGGTAAACCCGCTGTTCAATGGCAAACGCTGATGGACAGATTCAACATCCCAAGATGCCATCCTCAACCACGTCAGCTACCACATGCCCCAACAATTCGATATCGAGCAGAGGGAGCAAATCCAGAAAGACCTCGCCAGAGCATTCTCGCTCGCTTTCCCGGACAAATCGCCTGCCACCATCAAAGTGTTCCCAGGGAGACTTGCTTCTCACGAACAAGACGGCTGCTTTGTTTCGTTCGATACCCCCGCAGACAATGTGCGGGCTAGCAAGATCGTTACCGTCGCCATGGTTCGACGCTGGACTGCAGCGGGCTATGCGTTGGGAATCCCGTGGTACGTTGGCTTCGAAACCACCGAGTTACTCCAACCCATCAAGTTTGTAAACGTCCCCGATTCGTGCAAAGACGACTTCATCGCAGACCTCCCAGACTACATCACCCACACGCTCGACCCGTCTCGAACCATCGAACTCGTCGACATCTGGGAACTCGAATCACGCGCATCTCCGCAAACCACGTTCGAATTCGACCACCAAATCATCGCGCTTCTCTGCATCCAACCGCTCCCCACCAACCCCCGCACCTTGTCCGAAGACGCCATCCACAACGTCGCCATCAACTGGCCCGGCTGGCTCCACTTTGACCAAGAACACCTCATCACATTGGACTACCCGAGTCGCTTCAACTTGTGCAACTTTTGCAAACACACCATGCAGGATGGTGACCAACGTCATTCGGATGCAGAATGTCGCCGAAGCGTATGCGGTGTGTGTGGCTATACCGGACACGATTGCGATGCAAACAATCCCGACCCGAACGGGTTGAACCGCCGTGCTTGTCAAGAGGCGAAGAAACGTGGGATGGAGGAACGTGGGATGAAACAAGCTAAAGGAACCCAAAACACAACCCAGAGTTCGGCATCGCAGATGACGTCGAAGGACACGACGCAGCGAATCACAATGTCGAACACGACACCGGAGAAAGCAGTGCCGTGTGAAGGGGTGGCACACATGACGACGAGGAGGGGGAAGAGTGAGAAGGGAAAGTGAGGAGGGCGATAGCTACTGTACCAACACAGTCTCGGCATCCCACACGGTGCGCACAACGAGCATACGAACCAGATTCGATTGTTTTTGAATCGTATTCCAACCAAAGTAGTGTTTGTAATGTGAGAAGAACAAGACATCCGCTCGACAATCCTCTGTCGAAACCACAGCATGTGAACCCAGCCGAGTGAGCGCTAAAAGTCGCCCAGATCGACCTCGACAAGCGTAGCATAATTCTTGACCGCAACAAACCCATTCCCCATCCCCGTCGTGCCCGGCTTCGCATTCGTCAACTCGACGCCACTCTGCTCGTGCTCCACCGCATCCTTCTGCTGTTCGGCACGTTGGCGCTCTTGTTGCGCCTTGGCGGCGGCGGCGGCGGCGGCGGCGGCGGCGGCGGCGGCGGCGGTGGCAATCTTGATGGACCTTGCCTTGCGCTCGACGTCGGACACTTTCGAGCGGTCCAGCGCCCGGTTTCGTTCGTTGACCGCCGCAAGCCTTGCTTCGAGACTCTGCGGGGCGACGGAAGCGGCGCCGGGGGTGGAGGTCGAGTTGGGGGTGGCGATGCCCGGGGTGGAGGTGGCACGCGGCGAGTCGAAGCCGGCGGTGGCGCCGAGGATGGCGGAGCCGCCCATGACGGAGATGGCTTGTTGGCGCAGCCGTTTCTTGGTGTCGAGCATCTTGGCGATATCGGCCTCGGTGAGGGGAGACGTGAAGACCTTCTCAAGCTCATCAGCCTTTCGCACCACCGCCGGCTTGTTGGGCACTCGCTGTTTGGATGCATTGAGGAAAGCAATCCATCTGTCGCGTTCCGAATCGGTAAACTCGCCCCGACTGAGCATGTTGATCTTGGCGTCGCGTTCTTGTCTGTTGTGTTCAAACACGAGGAACACATTGCACCATTTGCCCGAACGGTCCTCGGAGAGGTCGTAGAAATTGCCGGGTTTCTCCAAGATGTCGGAAACCTGGTGGATGCGATAGACGGTTTCAGAGCCTCGACCATCTGCGCGGGGACGAGTTCCCCAGGCGAAACGGAAGAACGAGCCGATGAGCGCTTCACGCCAGCGGGGTGCGTACAGTCGCGATTCGATCAGATCGCGCGTGATCTTGGCGGCGTTGAGATCGGCAGTGCTGGGCGGATCGGATGCGTGGGCGTCGATGGAACGCGAGGTGTCTGGCTTGACTCGAGTGGTTCGCGGATACTCTTGGTCTTCAGAGTACGACGAGTAGGACACGTCCGAGGCGGACGAGGAGGCATAGCGTCGACGCGATTTCGCATGCGTATGCGCTGGGTCGTCGTCAGAATCAGCACCACCACGAGAGACACCCGCCGCCTTCTGCTTCCTCCTGTTCCTGAGCTCGGAAAGCTTGGCCGACTTGGCATCCGTCTGACCCGGCAACTTTTTCTTCCTACTCTTCGCCGTCGAAGCAGCCCCGCCACCATATGCATAGTCCGAATCACCCTCGCCACCGTCGTGCACACCCTGCTCCGCATCACTCTCCTGCTCGGACAAATCTGACTCGCCCCTCCTCCCCCCCCCACCCCTCACAACCCTCTTCCTGCCCACAACCTTCTTGGTCGCCCCCGCTGCCGCCTTCTGCGCCTTCACCAACGCCGCCAACTCATACCTCTGCCTCCTCTCATTCAGCTCATCCCTACGCCTAGCCAATATATCCTCCCTCTCCAACTCATTCATCGACATCAACTCGTCCATATCCCTCGCACTCTTGTAAATCCCCTGATACGGATACACCCCAACGCCCCCCAACTCCTCGTTCTCATGCTCCTCCTCACCAACGCCATCCACATCCACCTCGGATCCAGACACCGACTCGTCATCCAACGACTCCAACCTCCTCTTCTTCCCCCCTCCCCCTCCCCCTCCACCTCTTCCACTTTCCCTCTTAACCCCCGTCCTAACCCTCACTCCGCCCACCCCGCCGTCATCCTCATCCTGCTCAAACACATCCCCCCCCGCCTCGGCACCGCCCGCCAACGCAAGCAACTCGTCGTCAAGTCCTCCTGCGCCTACCATTGTTGGATTGTTGGATTGATGTCGGGCGGGTTTTTTCTGTTTGCGTCCAGGTTCGAGTGGTGATGGTTAGGGGGTTGGGGGATTAGGCATGGTTGGTTGGATTCGACGTGGGTTTTGGCGCCAAGCTCAGCGATGGATATCGTACGAGAGATTGAAAATACAAAATGGTAAAATCAAAATCTAACACACAGAATCGCTCAATCCAATCCGGCGCTCACACCCAACATCAACATGGCGTAACCAACATTTGAAACATATATATATATACCACTGGATTTTGTAAATGCAAGCTGGGAGCGATTCACTAAAACTACAACAAACACAAACGTGCGATCCCAAGAGAGACAAAGCAGCATGGTATGGGATTGTTGCGCATTAGGCTGTGTTGATCTTGACCTGGTTGATGTCCTCCTTTTCGTTGGTAGACGCAGCGTCGGATTGTTGGTATTGGTTGGAGAGCACCACGTCGCCTCGCCTCTCGGCGGCCTTGGTTCGGAGTTCTTCCAACACCATGCTGTGAGCGTTTCGCTGCGGTCGTTTGTGGTGAAGGTTATCCATCTCTTCGATGGGGATACCCTTTGTCTCGGGCATGAGGAAGAATACCCAGAACACACTGATGACCATGCAAGTGGCGAAGAAAAGGTAGACACCGTATCCCATCTTGGCAAACATATGCGGCGTCGCCTGGGAAATGACAAAGTTGTACAACCAGTTGGAAGCGGCCATGAAGATCTGTGCAACCGGACGAGCGGTGTTGTCAAACGATTCGGCACCGTAAACCCAGGGAAGAGGGTTCCAACCAAACGAGTAGAATCCGGTCCAGATGTAGAAAAACACGAGCGCCGAAGTACCCGCGCCATCGAGTGACGACTTGTTGTGAAGCGCGGGCTTGGCAATCGCAATGTATGCAGCAATGTAATACATGGCAAACGCACCACCCGACGAAGAGATCATCAAAAGCCTTCGTCGACCAAGCGTCTCGACAAGGAAGAGGATAAACACAAACGAGCCGATGGTCTTGATCACACCAAAGATGCCAGTGGTCAACAGTCCGGTCGAGGTGCCGGTGATGCCAATGCTTCGGAACACGGTTGGAGAGTAGTAGTTGATCGCGTTGATGCCCGTGCCGTTTTGGAAAGCAAACAGACTCGAGCCAAACGCAAGACGAAGAAGGAGATGTTTGTGGCTGAAGACGTACTTGAACGGAGCAAGGTACGAATCGCCTCCGGCGACACGGCGGGTTTCTTGGATGGCGGCGCTCATCTGGTTGAATTCGTCCACAAAGTATGCGTCGTCGACGGGCAGATGACGGATGTAGGAGAGCTTCTGACGAGCCTCGTCGACCCTACCTCGCGAAAGAAGCCATCGAGGCGACTCGACGAGGAACAAGGTACCGATCATAAACATGCCACCGGGAATAAGCTGTACCGCAAACGGAATACGCCACTGCTTCACAGAGGGTGCGACAGTCTGAATAACACCATAGTTGATAAAGAAGCCAACAATACCACCAATCTGCCAACCCAGCTCGTAAAGCCCAATTGCCTGACCCCTCGCGGGGGCAGGAGCAATCTCGGAAATATAAATGGGAGTCAAATTCGACGCCGCCCCAATCGCGAAACCAGCAATCGCCCTGCCCACAAAGATGGGAGTGAGATGCGTCGCAGGCGACGCCGCCGTCATAATTGCCGCACCAATAGTAAACACCACCGACGTAATAAACAACCCGTTCTTCCTCCCCAAAAAGTGGCCCAACGGATGAGCGAGGAACGCACCGAAGAACGCACCTGCCTGGTAGGTGGAAACCAAGTTGCCCGACGTGTTGGCATTGAGTTTTCCGAACGACTTGGTAAACGACGGCAACGCGAGCGTACCACCCACGAAAGCACTATCGTAACCGATCATGATGGATGCGAACGAGGCGACAAAGGAAAGCAGCCAGACACGCCAGTTGTATACGGCGGACGGCGTAGGTCGATCTTCGACTCTGCTGAGGAAACCCATGGTGCGAGTAGTGGTGGAATACAAACTGTAGACGACGGCGGGGGGGGAGGGGGGAGTTGGAACCACGAGGATGGGAGACCAGAGAGCGTGTGACTCGGTTTTTGAAGACAAATTTTGTTTTTGTTTTTGTTTTTGTTTTTGTTTTTGTTTTTGTTCCTTGGATGGAGAGGGAAAAAAAAGAAAAAGAAAAAGAAAAAGAAAAAGAAAAAGAAAAAGAAAGAAAAGAGGGAGGAGGTTGCGAATGCGAATGCGAATGTGGGGGAGGATGTGTGGGGGAAGACAGAGAAGGAGGAGGAGGAGGGGGGGATGGTGTGGCGAGGTTATATGTGTGAGAGCAAGCACAAGGCGGGCGACACGACAAACCAAAGTCTGCAGCTGCCAAATCCAATACTGCGTGGCGTGCTCGTCCATTCTTGCAGCTGTGCGAGCCGAGCCACTCCACGCCATTTGGCATTCACCGCAGTGCACCCCCTCTCTCCCGCTCAACTTGGCGAGCCGAGGCCTGCCGAGGCCTGCCGTGCCCATCTTGCTCGGCATTACCAACGTCCGCGCACTTGAGCTCGAGCAACGTAGCAAGAGCAACATGCTGGGGCACCGCCTCTCCCCACAACACGCGCTGCTTGGGGCTCCAAAGGGGGGCTCCAAAGGGGGGCTCCATAGAGGGGCTCCATCTGGTTGGTTCATGTGTGGCTGCCACGCTGCAGTTTGAGCATCTCGTAGGTGACAACAACCAAACCTGGATCTGTCTCTCACCGATTGCCGTGTCGTCGGATACTCTCGGAGACACTCCCAACACACACACACACACACACACTGCGTCCATGCGGACGGTCTAGACTCAATTCGACAGCAATCATCACCCAGAGTTGGGCGAGTTGGGCAAGTTGACCGGCGAATGGCTCTTGGTACCGCGTTACCGGGGACACGTTTCGGTTGTTGCACATGCAACCGCACCAACACCCCACCGCACAGCCAAACAACTCTCCTCTCGTCGGCGAGCTTACCATCGTGAATTCCGTACTTGCACATCCATCGCCGCATGCATGCAACCGCAAACCGGAAATGTGCGGCTATCTGGCTCATGCTCTTGCGCTCGTCCACTCGCCAACTCGCCATCGCCAACTCACCATCGCCGTGCCATGCTTTTAACCGCCCGCTGCGTCCTCCATCCCCCCTCTTTTCGGCCGAATCGTGCGTCGAAGCTTCCCCACATCCCAAGCCTGCGCTACTTATTCGCTCTTCCCATCGTGCTCTTCATCCTCCGTCTGTTCGACCACCATACGATCGCACCAACAAAATCCACTCCAGAATGTCGTATCACCTCTCGTTTGCACACCAACCCAATGGCGCAGACGGCCAGCCTGCTGCTGCTGCTCCTCCTCCTCCTCCTCCTCCTCCTCCTCTAGCTGGAGCCATCGACGGCACTGCGCTCGTCGCACCGCCGCATCCCACGCACCAGCAGATCGAGGCGTCGGCGCGCAGATACTTTCTGTTTGGCTCTCCCATCTCGCACTCGGCCAGCCCCGCCTTTCAGAACCTCATGCTGCAGGCCATCCCTCCCATCGCCTTTCCTGGCTCCGACAAGCAGTCCTTCTACCCCACCTACTCGCTCAAGGACACCAAGACCATCCACGAGCCCCATTTGCGTGCCATTGTGCGTCATGACCCCCTCTTTGCAGGTGCAGGCGTCACCATGCCCCTCAAAGTCGCCATCACCGCTACGCTCGGCGACGACGGCCTCATCGACGAGCTCAGCGAAGCAGCCAAGGCCACCCAGACAGTAAACACCATCATCTCGGTGCCCGACAACCAAAAGAGGAGGATGATCGGTACCAACACCGACTACCTCGGCATCGTCCATGCGGTGCTTCGCGCCATGGCCGAGTGCAACAACGAGGACCGCGTCACCAAGTATCTCGATCCGCAGCTCGCATACAACGCTCGCTACGTCTTCCCGCGCAATCCGCACCGAAAGCCGTATTCGGCGTTCATCATTGGCTCGGGCGGAACGTGTCGCTCTGCCGTGTATGCGCTCAGCCAGCTCGGCCTCTCGCCCATCTATCTGCTCAACAGAGACGCCGACGAGACGCAAGCCGTGCTCGATCACTTTGGCTCCTCGCTCGACCTGCGCCCGCTTCGCTCCGTCGAAGCGTACGACGTCGAGGCAGTCCAGCGCGAATCTGGCGCCATCGGTCACGTCGCCTGCGCAGTAGGTGCCATCCCCGCGTTTGCCCCCCAGACACACGATGAAAAAATGGTCTACACCCTCGCCCACCGTTTCTTTTCCGAACCCTACCATGCATTCGAACAACCCCATGCTCCACTACCCGCTTCTCAATCCGACCAACACCTACTCGCTCTTCCACTCGCTCCCAAACGCCCATTCCTCGACATGTGCTACAAACCCCGCATGACTCCCCTCCTCGTACACGCACAACAACAAGGCTGGCTCCCCATCGGCGGCGTCGAAGCCATGGTCGAACAAGGTCTCGCCCAGGCACGAATGTGGGCCGCAACCGCAAAGGCATTCGAGCTCGGAACAGAATCGTTCGACCCAATTCCTTTCGCCGTCAAGGCAGGCAACCACGGCCCCATCGGTCTCGACATTGAAGAACACGCAAGAGATCTGGTGCGTGCCATGATGGACATCAAGTGACACTCGGCTTGGCCCATTCAACTGCGTCATGATGCAATACAGTTCCTAAACAGACACACATGTGTGTGAATTAGTGTTGAGACCAGGTGCGACTCGCGCATGAGAAGTGGCGTGTGGGTTATGTGCAGCAGGCGGCTCGACTCATTCGGCGATCAACGTTGTTCGTTGTTCGTTGTTCGTTGTTCGCTGCGGGTTTGGGCGCAACCACTTGTTGGTGTTGCCGAGGCATGCCGAACAACGTTTGTCCACTTGTCCGTCGGCTACGAATCACAGCACACGAGTATCCGAAAGTTTGCATACCCAGCAATGCTGTTGCCAAACCAAGCCGCCGCGCAGAATGATGGCGAGGCGAGTGACGCTAACCGAGGTGCGGCGTGCAAGTATCCGAGCGGGGTGGACGTGTAGCCGCGATGGTGATGGGCGTCTCGCCCAATTCTGTGTGCTTCGGTAAAAACACATGCCGACTGTCAGGTTTGGCGCATGCTTGGTGGCCACACAGTTGTGTAACACAACAACAGCGAGCAGCATGGTGGTGTTCATCTCCATCCCAACCCTTTTCTACGTCGCCTCTTTGCCTCGCCCCCCAACCACCACCATTGCGCTCCACAACCCATCCACACGCAGTAGTTTCCACCATGTCGTTGGCTACACCAAAGTACTCCATCTTTACCCATTCGGTGGGCTATCACACCGCCAACCATACGCTGCTTTCCAAGCTCGACTCCATCGCCTCCGCCGGCCTGCACGGCGTCGAGATCTTCACCGACGATCTCTGGCAATTCGCACAGTCCGAACAGTTTGCTGCCATCCGCTCCTCCGCCCACCCCGAGGCGCTCCTGACTCCCCCCGACAGCCCCCTCTCCCAACCATCCTCTCTCGGCTCCTCCCAACCCAAACCTCACACCCACCACCAACACACTTTCTACAGTGCGTTTGGAGAATGCACCAAGGCCGAAGCCCAACTCGAACTCGCGGCTGCCGAATACATCAGGTCGTACTGTCAACGTCTGGGGTTGGACATCTTTTGTCTTCAGCCGTTGCGCGATGTCGAGGGATGGGTTTCTGCCGTGGATCGCCATGTGGCGATGCAACGTGTTCGATCACGCTTCCCGATCATGCAGGCGCTCGATACGAACCTGTTGCTGATCTGTTCCCAAAACACACCATCCCCCGCCACCACCGGCGACACCGCCACGCTCGTCGCCGACTTCCAACACCTCTCGGACCTAGCGTCGTCGTTCACCCACACCACAAACCACGTCATCAAAATCGGCTTCGAAGCGCTCTCCTGGGGCACCCACATCGACCTGTGGCACCAAGCCTGGAACATCGTCAACCGCACCAACCGCGCCAACATCGGACTCATCCTCGACAGCTTCAACACGCTCGCCCGCCAATTCGCCACCCCCACCCACCCCACCTTCATCCAACAACCCGCCCACCTCACGCTCTCCAACCTCGAATCCAACCTCTCCCAACTCACCCACCTCGTCCCCGCGCACAAAATCTTCCTCCTCCAAATCGGCGATGCCAAAAAACTTGCCCAACCCCTACCGCACAGTCCAAACCGCCACGAACCCAGACCATGTCGGTTGATCTGGTCGCGTTCCTCAAGGTTGTTCCCATGCGAGGTGGAGAAAGGCGCTTTCTTGCCCGTGCAAGATTTCGTTCGAGCCGTGGTCAACACCGGGTATACGGGTCCTTGGTCCGTAGAGGTTTTCAACGATTCTCTTATGGATACCCATAGTAGTGTTCCCATTCAGCATGCGACGAGGGCGAGGGCTGGGTTGGATAGGTTGGTCGAATCGATTTATTCATAGTCATTATCCGCCTCGCTCACATATCTGGGCTGCACTGGTTTGGACCGTATTGTATACTATTTTCGTTTTCGCGTAATGTTCACGAATGCCATGGTGGTGGTTGTGTTTCGAGTTGGCAAACGTTTGGTAACAATGTAGCTCAGTGCGGTTCATCCAAAGTGGAAGCCGGGTTGAGGTCGAGCGCCCCTTTTCTGTCGCGCTCCACCTGGGAATCCTCCGCCCATGCGTCCCATGCCACCACCGACACCAAACAGATCGGCCAAATTCATCTCTACACCGCCAGCACCACCGAAGCCATCCATTCCACCCGGGAAGCCAGCCATACCATCATGCTCCAAATCATCGGCACCCGCATCGTACCTCCTCCTCTTGTTCTCGTCGGTAAGCACCGCATATGCCTCGGAGCACAGCTTGAACTTCTCCTCGTCGCCGCCCTTGTCCGGATGGTGCTTGAGCGACTCCTTGCGGTAGGCCTTCTTGATGTCGCTCTCGGACGCGGTTTTGGACACGTTGAGGATGTTGTAGTAATGCTTCTTCTTGCTCCTCTTGAGATCGATCTCGGCAGAACCAAGTTCGCGCCGAAGCTGTTCGGCATCACGACCGCCTGCCACCGATGCTTCGTCGAGCGCGCACTTGAAATCGCGCACGGCTTCGTCGTATCTTTGGGTGGCGAGCAACGCACGCGCACGGGTGCGCAACGCCTTGACGTAGCCCGGATGGAGTCGAAGCGCCGCATCGCAATCGGCAATCGCAGCGTCGTGCTCGCCATTCTTGGACTTGGCAGTTGCGCGGTTGGAATACAGGATTGCCTTGAACCGCTGAGCGGGACCGTCTCGAAGAGAGTTTTGGTCCGCAATCTCGAGCGCTTCGGAAAAGCGTTGCACGGCGATAACATGATCCCCCTGTTTAAACGCAGCATTCCCCTGCTCCTTGTTGGCCTCCAACCGACGACACTTTTTGAGCAACTCCCTCGCATCGCACTGTTCAGGATCACACCTCAACGCCGCCTGACAATGCGCCACCGCGTTTCGCACATCGCCGTTGGCAAGCAATACACGCGCACGTACCACCAACGCATCCGGATTACTCGACTCCACGCGCAACACATCCGCCACCACGCCACTCGCATGATCCAAATCACCCCTATGCAAAAACACCGTCGCACGCAGAATCCTCCACGCCACCGGCACCTCCCCCTGTGCAATCCCCGCCTCCTGCTGTGCCTGATCCAACGCAAACCCAGCCACCACCCACTCTGCCTGCGCGCACAAGCTGTGAAACGAAGCAAGATGATGTGCCACCCTATTCGCCTGTATCTGAAGCTGAACCGCGTGTTTCCGCGTCGCCTCATCCAACCGCACCAATGCCACAACCGGATTCACCACCGAAAGCGCACCCGAAGGATTGCCCAGATAAAGATGACACCGCGCAAGCCGAATCAACGTCTTGGGCTGTGCAACACCATCCACCGACTGCTTCGCCTGAACATCCTTCGCAAGTTGACAATCACTCAACGCCGCACGGTACATCTTGAGACCCATCCTAGCCGCCGCACGGTTGGTGACAAACGTCGAGTCGGACGGATCGAGATGGTAGGCTTGGGTGAACGCATGGATGGCTTGGGAGTATTGTTTGGCGCAAAAGTGGTGGTTGCCTTGCGTTTTGAGTTGCTGAGCTTGTTGTTTGTCTTGCTCGGTAGGTTCGACAGAGGTGGGTTTGGGTTTGGGTGTAGGTGAGGAGGAGGAGGAGGAGGAGGCGACGGTTGGGTTGGAAGCCATGGTGGCCAGACGGAAGCGCGTCGAGAGCAGCGACGATGGTGGTGGAACGAGTGGAAGCAGTGCAAGCAGTGCAAGCAACAGCGTCGCTGCAACATTTTTTTCTTTTCTTTTTTCTTTTTCTTTTTCTTTTTCTTTTTCTTTTTCTTTTTCTTCGCGCTTCTTTCAATCCCCGATCGCCCGATTGGGAAGACTGTGCTCTCGTGCGAGTTTGTCAGATTTGGTTGTTGTTGGCTGCCTCGTGCCCGTTGGTTGTGCTCTCCCCATGCTTCCCTCGCTATCCTGCCCACCATCGTCTCGGTTCGGATAGCTTCGAGGAGAGGCTCGCAAACATTGCCAGAATGTCCGACAGCAGTTCTCATCAAGTCTCCGCCGTCGTGGATGATGTTCGTCCGCCAAAGCGCGAGCTCCAAACCGAACCCTCGCCCATCGCTGCCACCACCACTCGTGGCGAGAAGGCTGATGCTGTTGCTGGAGAAGGTGAAGGTGAAGGTGAAGGAGCGGCAAAGCGAGCACGTGTCGACAACACCACCAACAAGGACCGAAGGAAAAAGTGGGAGCGGCGCGATCGTCGAGGCACCGGTCGCACCGACTCCACCACCACCACCACCACCACCACCACCACCGACGCCACCGACTCGTCCAACGCGGACCGTCTGCCCAAACGCAAAGTCGCGGTGAAATTCGGCTACTGCGGCATCGGATACTCGGGTCTCCAGATCAACCCGGGCGTGAAAACCATCGAAGGCGACATCTTCGACGCCTTCTGCACCGCGGGTGCCGTCTCCGCCGACAACGCCGTCAACCCCAACAAGGTGGGTCTGCAACGCGCCGCACGTACCGATCGCGGTGTTCACGCCGCCGGCAATTTGGTGTCGCTCAAACTGATCCTCGAACCGCACGGGTTGGAGGAGGGACAGACGTTGGTGGACAGGGTGAACGGATTGTTGCCCGAGTTTATTCGGATTTGGGGCATCACGAGGGTGCAGAATGGGTTCAATGCGAGACAGAGTTGCGATAGTAGGATGTATGAATATCTGCTACCTACGTATGTGTTCATTCCGCCCAAACCAGGCAGTATGATGTATCAAATGCTCGCACGTATGCGTGATCAACACCTCTCCAAACACCAACAACCCCCGCCCTCGCTCGACGCCATCCTCAATCACCCCTTCTGGCAAACCCACCAAACCACACACGACTTCTCCACCGACACCATCGCCAAAAAAAAATACCGTCTCCCCCCCTCCGCCCTCCCCACCCTCCGCTCCACCTTCACCCACTACCTCGGCTCACACAACTTTCACAACTTCACCATCGGCAAAAACTTCCGCGATCGCTCCGCCAACCGCTTCATGAAACACCTCACCATTTCTGAACCCAAACTTGTGCAGGATGTCGAATGGATTAGTATCAAGTTCCACGGTCAGAGCTTCATGCTGCATCAGATACGAAAAATGATCGGACTTCTTGTGCTCATCGGTCGAACTGGTGCACCAGAAGCATTGGTGGATGAATGTTTCGGTCCGGCTAGAATTCACATCCCAAAAGCCCCCGCTCTCGGTCTCCTCCTCGAATCGCCCATCTTCACCGCCTACAACACTCGCATCCTCAACAACAATCAAAAAATCCAATCCCTCATCCACAAAAACTCCCCTTCCCCCTCATCAACCACCTCTTCTTCTTCGAATTTATCACACCAACTTCGTTCGCCCATCTCCTACACCCCACACACCCCCGAAATCGAAGCGTTCAAACACAAATGGATCTACAACCAAATCTTCGCCACCGAAGCCCAAACCAACGAATTCGCAAAATGGCTCAACTACCTCGACGTCTTCCAAGGCCCCGACTTTGAATACCTCAACCCCCAAGCCATCATCCCTGCCAATGCGATTGTTAAAGTGGGAGAGTTTCATCGTGATTCCCCCAAATTCCCCCCCCTCCCCAATCCTTCCCTTTCTTCTTCTTCTTCTTCCATTCTCCCACAACACCATAATCGCGATAATGACAATGATGACGACGAGGTGGATGCCAATTCAACCGTCGATTTCGACGAGTACGAAGGCTAGTTCACCTCTTCACTCGATTCTCTGTACTCTGCACAATACCCCCCCCCCCCCCCCCCCCCCCACACACACACACACACACACAAAGTAAATGCCAATCAAACAAACCCCCCCAAACCATTAACAATGATGATCAACATGAACATCAACATCAACATGATGCTGTGCGCCAGGTTTCACATCTCGTCCTGCGTCGGCCGAAACGTAATCACATCCATACAAGTCTTCTCGGCCCTCTTACAAAGCACCACCACCTTATCGTCGCGATAACTCACCTTCCAAACCTGTTCGCACGGCTCGCAAATCTCCCTTATAAACCTTCCGGTGGCAAAATCCCACAACTTGACGCGTCCGTCATTCCCGCCGGTGACGATGTAGCGCTCGTCGAACTGGAGACACGTTACCGAGTTGTCGTGGGCACAGAGGCGGTGGAGACATTCGTACGTGGTTAGGCTGAATACGATCACTCGGCCGTCGGATCCGCCGGTTACGAGCGTGTCGTCCAGGAGTTGTAGTTGTCCCACCAATGATGTGTGTCCTTGGAATAGCGCGAGACATTCGCCGGTTTCGGCCGACCAGACTCGCACCGTGGAGTCGAGAGAGCCCGTGGCGACTCGTTGGCCGTCGAAGGCTACCGCGTAGATGTAGTGGATGTGTCCGCGTAGTGTGTGCAAACATCGGCCCGTGTCCAGGTCCCAGATGCGACATGTTGCGTCGTAACTTCCAGACGCAACCTTGTTTCCGGCTACTTCGATGCAACGCACCGAGTGTTGGTGGCCGGAGAGAAGGTGGAGGTGTTCGCCCGTTTCGATGTTCCAGACTCGGAGCGTGGAGTCTCGAGAGCCGGAGACCGCGATTGGTTTTCCATCCAACACTTTGAGACATCGCACGGTGGAGGTGTGTCCGCGGAGTATGTGTTTACATTCCCCAGTTCGTAAATCCCATACTCGTACATCGCGATCACATCCACCACTAACAACCAGAGCTTCCACATTCCCAAACCCAACCACACTCCCACACGGATTCCCCAACCCCATCGCATTCCCCGCAACCCCGCCCATAACCGCATCCCTCACCGCCCCCGCCTCCCCCTCCGCAACCCGCCTCTCCCGCTCAAACTCATCCCGCCCACGTCCCCCATCCAAACCCCCCGTCTTCCTCACCCCCCCCTGTTGCCGTCGCAAAGCACGTCGTGCCTTGTGGAACCATTCCAACGTCTCACCCTGTCCATACATCTTTCCCGTCCTCCCCATCCCCGAAATCCCAACACCCGAAGAATGCATCCTTCCACTTCCCCCCACCGCCATGGTCCGTTTCGTTTCCAACGACGCCGACAATATCGCATCCGCCGCATCCGGTCGAGGATCATGATGAACCAACCTCAAATCTCCATCCGCCGCAGCATGATACGGTCTACCCCCCCTCCCATCCCCAGCATCCGTCACTACCATCTTCCCCTTCCCCCCCCCATCCGCCTCCCCATCCTTCTCCTTGCTACTCCCCCCCCCCGTACGACTAACCAAAGTAAGACACCAAACCCCCGCCTCATGCCCCAACAACGTCGTTACATACAACCCACTCATCGCACTAAACACATGGATCTTCGAATTCGCCATCCCCACCACAATCCACTCGCCATCCATCGCCAAACTCGTAACCACGTGTCCCGCATCCGCAGATATGTGCTGCGTTTGAAGCCTTCCGCCCTTGCGCCAGTTGGATTCGGTGAGGTACGCCATTTTGAAGTGGGTGCGGTAGCTGAACGGGAGTTTGGGGTTGAGGTGCGGGTGGGTGCGGGTGGGAGATGGGGAGGGGGTGGGAGATGGATTGTGCGATTCGATGCAGTCGGGGTGTTTGTTTGCGGGCGGGTTGGGTTGCGGTGGTGCGGTGGTGAGATGGTGGGAAGATCGGCGCAGTTTTCGAGGTCCGGGGATTAACGATGTGTTATCGGTATTGTTGCTACTCGCTATGCTGGTTCCAGCGACGGAAGTGGAAAATCGACCCGTGGGCGAATGCTGTGGATGCAACGATCCAAGCAACCGCGCATCAGAAGTCTGTCCAACGGTTCGAACATTCAACATCTCCTCAGATGGCACCACAACAGTCGACCCCCCACCATCCTGACCATCCACATCCATACCATCATCCGAATCACGCCTCCGCGCATTCCCACCCTCCGAACTATCGGCTGCATACACAGCTTCATCTGCATCGTTAGTATGAGGCGTGGAAAATCCAACCGACATAGATTGTTGCCAACCATTCAAACGATCAACCCGACCACTTGTCGTCCGGTAACCGCCACTCACAGCATGGCGTATGTGCGCCGAGGTTGAGGCAGACGACGGCACGGGTGGTCTGGTTTGGTGCGAAGCAGGTGTAGTTGAAGGACCCGCACTTAGCCAGCCGAGGTGTGTCGAGGTTGAAGACGATGAGATATCGGTAGGGGTAGTGAGCATTCTGGAGACGGACGAAGACGGGACGTCTGCAGTAGCAGTAGCAGTAGCAGTAGCAGTAGCAGTAGCAGTGGTGGAGGAGGATGGGGGATTGAGGAAATCGTCTTGCGCATGAACCGGCTCGTCGCCATAGCGCGCACGACTCTCCTCTTCGACAATCTCCTCGAGCTGCGCATAGAACGCGAGATCAGCATCGGACATGGAATCGTTCAAACTACCATAACCACCATCCTGTTTGCTAAGAAACAGATCGTGCAAGGTGCGAAGCTCATGAAGCGCATTTGAAGGATCAAGCCCACGATCGCGATAGCGCTGATACAGAGAAGCAAGCACGGCGGCGTCATCGTCGTCGTTAAACTCGTCGAGATCGTCTGTATACTCGGTGGATGCGACGAGTCGGAGTGGTGGTTGTTCGAGCAGGACGCCGAGGGAGCCGGAGGGGTTTGTGGTGGGATTGTGCGCGTGTGGAAGAGTGGACGAGGAAGACGAGGCGGGGGTGATGCGGGGAGTGGAGAGAGTGTGTACGAGTGACGGGTTGGTGATGGAACGCATGAGACGATCGTCGAGAGAATGGATGGCGGCATTGGTACTACCGCGTCTACGATACTTGTGTTTGAGACACATCACCTTCCAGGTATGCTCATCATTCACAAGACTCCTCCAAAAGCGACTAACACAGCTGGCGCGTGCAAGCGTCTTTGGATCATCGATAAAGCTAAGGATGTGCAGACTGACTTCGATGGGGAGTGCGGAGAGAAAGTCGACCTTGAGTCTGGGAGTGATGACGGACGAGAGGTGGGCTAGTTCGCGGAGGTTGAGCAGATCGGCGAGTTCAGAGACGAGCTTGAAGCGCGCGGACTGGGTATACTGCGGAAGGAGGAGGGAGAGATGCTTGAGGAGTTGGGATGGGTCTTGGGGATTGACGACCATGCTAAATGGTGCGGAGGTGGCGGTTGCAGCATTGTTGGCGAGTCGTAGCGAAGTGTGCAGATCTGGCTGGGGAGATGGGGCGGGTGTAGGCGGACTGATTGCGCGGTGGCGGGGCGAAATGCTCATGATGATGGAGCGCGTGCGGTTGCACCGGAGACGGAGCTCCAGAATGTAGCAGTGATCGAGCAGACACTAAACGCGGAGGGGCGTGGACAGCGACGACAACGGGATGGAGGCCAAGAGGCAGAAGAGGAGGGATCGCAGACGGACGCTGCGATGGCGCTGCGATGGCGTGACGACGACGATGGATGGCAATGCTGAGTTGTGCACCAACCGGCGGGGGATGCACCGATGGCGTGAGAAAGAGTTGGGGTTGGCGCAGTATGTGAGAAGCCAACCGGTTTGGCCACGAATCATGAATGTGATGGAGCCCAATAGCCAAAGTGGAAATACCGATGGCGACAGCAGCCAGTAGCCAGCAGCCAGTAGCCAGCAGCCAAGCGTGTCTCGCTCGATGCAAATTGAATCGAAACCCAATACTCTTGGCTACGGTGCAGCCTCTCTCTCTGGCTTGCGCTCTGGGCTGAGCAGGGCTGAGCAGGGCTGAGCAATGGCTGCAGTAACCGAGCAGTCACGAAATTGGAAACTCGAAAGGCGCCGATGCAGCACAAACCCACACGGTGCAGAGCAAGCAAGCAAGCAAGCAAGCAAGCAAGCAAGCAAGCAAGCAAATAAGCAAGCAAATCCGCCAGCTGCCACCCACGGAGACAGGACCCACACACCACACACATTTACACACATTTACACACATTTCGAATGTAAGAGTGTCAATGTTAGCAACGTGGCTTCGTGGTTCGACTGCGTGTGGCTGCCACAGCGGGTCAGCGCTTGGGTCGGATCAGCCCGATTCGGATGGCTTCCGAACCCCAACCATCGATTGCGAGCACACACGCCGTGCTCGGTGGTTCCGATCGATGAGCTCGTCGCTTTCCAACCCAATCTGCACTCGCAGTCGTGCTACGCCCAGTCAGCGAGTCGGGCGCTGCGCATCTCGTATTCGGGCGAGAGTGTTTCTGCGCTGTCGCGTTTTTGTTTGCCCGAGATCCGCAGTTCCGCAGTTCCGCAGTTCCGCAGTTCCGCAGAAACTGTGTGCTTTTGTGGTGCGTGTCGGGTGCTGTATGTGGCTAACATATGACCGGTGTCGGCTGCGTCGCTTGCGGTTTCATGCAATTCAGATCCGATGGTTGCTTGGTTGCTTGGTTGGTTGGTTGCTTGGCTGCTTGCTTGCTTGGTTGCTTGGCGATTCTGGCGCTTCTGAGCTGCGGATGTCTGCCGATGGCGTGGGTTTGGACACGAGATCCAGTTCCGAATCGGCAGTGCACAGCGCGAGTGTCGTTCGCATGATTGCGCAGCGCAGCGTCGCGTCAGTCTTTCCAACCTCTCGCTTGTGATTGTCGCCATCATCCTCTTTCACCGCCACACTACGCCACCATCCACCCGTCCTCGATCGCTCCTTCTCTTGCGTAGTTCCGCCCCCAAACCACGTCGCATCCATGCTGGCCTAGTTTCGAGGTCCAACACAGACCCAGCATCCCCGTGACCAACCGCCCTCACCCATTCTCCCGCCTCGGCCTCCGCATCGCGCGCAGCATCAGCCATGGATGCTCCTTCCACTTCATCGTCTACACCTCCCTATCCGGTAAAGCGTCGTCGCTATGCACGTCGCTCGTGCCTCACATGCCGCTCAAAGAAGACCCGCTGCGAATTGCCAGACGAAACCATCGGTTCCTCACACGATCCCCTGCCCGTGTACAATGCTTGCCATCGATGTCGAGCGCTCAACATCCCTTGCGTCGTCTGGGATGGCGACCGCAAACGCAAACCTCGCATCAGTGCCTCCACTCCCCCTCCCCCCCCTAGCCTGCCTTCGCCCACCGATCATCCTTCCAACCACGTGTCCCCCTCGCCCGTGTCCTCCCACCAACGATGCGATGCCTGCGCATCTCGTCAAGACACGTGTCCATATCAGGACGACGCATCCGTGCGCTCCAACCACACCGACGCTCACGCCTACACCTCTGATCACGTCCAGCCGCATCGTGAATCGCCCGCCACCCCCAGCGCAGCTCGTCCATCCTCCTCGGCACGTGCCCATGCACACCCCCTTTCCAGGCATCCACCCGACCTACCCGACCTACCATCTCACTCGTCCACATCCACACCCTCTTCGTCCAGTGTCACCACCAACCAGTACGACGCCGCGCTGTTCATCAACCCCAAATCCAATTACCAAATCACTACCGGCTCCAGCAGTTCTCTTTTCCTAAACCTCTATATCCACTCGCCCCTCGTCACGCTCAACCGCTTCATCACCAGGATTCCTTCCTTCTCCCCCCTCCTTCGTCCCCGACTGGATCGCTCCCTCAATGGCTCGCTCTCCAGCCTGCTCACCGACGAAAACATCCATCAGCTCCACCCACACATGCCTCTCGTGCGTATGTGGCATCCGCATGTCCCAGACCTCGCATCGCTACGCGCAGCATACCGAGAGCGGCCCTGCCCTTCCACATCGCTTCTCGTCGCCTCGGTCTGCTTCGTCGTCTCCAAGGTTGCAGCAAAGCATCACCTTGCCCGCCACTTTGCCATTCACGTCGACCGCATTGGCCTCCAGGTGCTCATCTCGGCTCCCAAGGAGCTTCATGCCGTCCAAGCGTTTGAGCTGCTCCTTTCGCACGAGCCTGCGCTCATCGGCGCCAGCGTCGATCCCTCCGCATCCTCGACCACACAATCCGCCGTGTTTGGCGAGTCGCTTCACTTGAATGCTGTAGCCATCGCCCAAGCCATCGGCCTCGACCTTGTAATGTCCCAAGCCTCTCAAGACGCCCGCGACGCACGTGACGCACGAGATGCACGAGATGCACGAGATGCGCGAGATGCCGATCATGCGGATGATGCGGATGATGCGGAGTATGCGGATTATGCGGATGTGCGCGCTCGGCAGAGCGACGCCAGGATCCGGAGGCAGTTGCAACGCTTCTCGCTGTGGTGCAGTCTCTCGATTTGGCGTTCCAAGTTTCTCTTTCTCAGTTCCTTCATCCGTCCGCATGACTTTTCGCGGCTTGGTCACGATGCACGCCTCGCGCTTTCGCTCGTCGAAACGCTCGCTCCGCCAGACGCTGAGGATGCCCGGGCGTCGAGAGACCACATCATGTTCAAAGCAGGCGTCATTGCGTTCGCCTACCGGGCGATCCAGTTGGCAGACTACCACGATCGGCTGTCTCAACTCGAGACGCTTTGGCGGAGTCGCTCTCTGTTTTCGGACGAGGCAGTGCGACGCGAGAGTGGTGCGCGTGTGGAGCAACACAGACAGTTTGTGGATGAGCTCAAAAAGACCAAGCGTCGCAAGCTGTGGAGTCTCGCCAACCTGGCCGAACTCAAGTTCCTCGATCGTTGGATTGATCTCGAGTTTCAATCCGACTGGGACTACATCACGCAGCTTGGTTTCCGAGTGTTGCTGCCCGATAGGGAGCTCACCGCGGTCGACGTTGCGCGTTACCTTGAGCACAATCCGGAACTGTATCAATACTTTTGGGACGTTGCGCGACAAAGCTTCCTTTGGGACGAAGAAGTGTTTGCTGCGTTTGCGGGTACTCTGCGTTTCGAGGGCGGCAGACTGGAACAGACCGGACTGCCGTTGCTGCTCACGTGCGGTTACGTGCTTCACATCAGCATCTTTGTGATGGAGGGCGTGAATTTCGGGCTGTATGGCTCGACAGGCAGTTCGATCCGCGTTTCCATGTTTGCGCTCTTGTTCCCGCAGGTGGCAAACAGGCTGTGTGCGCCTGGTGGAAGCGAGGACGAAAGTTTGGAAAAGTTCATGTCGAGCATGCTCGTTCAAATGTCGCAGCGACTGCACGAGTGGGAAACCAGCAAAGCGACGTCTAGTGGTTGCTCCAAGACGGATGTGTCACCTGATATCGAAGCGACGCACAACGACCAACTCCAACGCCAACGATCGAACCAGTCATCAAGCGCAACGACAAGACAACCAAACGAAAACAAAAATCACCCAACCCCACAAGCAGACTGCACACCAACAAGCGAACCAAACATCAACACAAACCCCAACACACCATCGCAAAGCTGGCAAAGTACGCCAAACCCCAACCCAACCGAATCATCAAGACCAGCGCCCACAACCAACACAACAACAACCCCATTCGCACAAACCTCGGACGAACTCATGTACACCTCCTCCCCACTATCCACGCACAACATGTCGCGCATCATGGACCAAATCCTAGCATGGCACCAACTTCCACCCTCCAACTCGATGGTATTTGGCGACGCAATACAAACAGATTAACCCTAATCCCCATTACTTCACTTTCGACTCTCGCACAATACTTCATTTTTTCATTCTAAATGTATACCCTAAACCTTCCAAATACCTACGCTTGGCGCACGCCAGTAAACGTCTCATCAGCATGACGTCAAACCTCGCTGTTCGCAGTTCGCAATTCGGCTTAGCAACGCGCGCACATCCACATTGAACCAAAATCGTGAATTATACATGAATCTCAAACCCCGGGGGGACTCTAACCAACTTAACAAAAAACCGGTTGCGATATAGTATTTGCATCCAACATGCCAACCCTAATCATCTCGACGCTATACCCCCCGTCATTCGGTGCTTAATCGCTCTACCCACCATCATCTGCATGCAACACGTGTAACAATTTTCTTCACTTCCATTATTGGTTTCGGTTCGTAAATCCCCCCCTCCTTATTTCTCCTTATTTCGGCTTGATGTGTCGAGGGTACTGTGCTTGTACATGTCTCCTAAACTTAACTGCATATCTTGTTCGTTGGTTTAGTTTCTCCAAACCGAACCATCACATACACACACACACACACACACACCAAATTGTGTCCCTTTTTTTCCAGTGGATATATACGTCCGGCGTACGTGCAATCGTGGATCAATAGCCGGAAATCGGGGTGAAGTGTAGTCGTATTAGCCGGGGTGTGTGGTTGGGGGCGTGGGTCTGGAAAAAAATTCGGACCTTTTTTTTTTTTTTTTTTCTTGATGTGATGTGGTCTAACAATGTTGAAATAAATTTTTTGAGGAATTGAATTGAATTTTTTTTTTGTTTTTTTGGTTTTTTTTTGTTTTTGACACATCTTGGTTGCCAGTGTTGGACCTCCACAATCTAACAGATCGTTCCGAAAGTCCGGAAAAATTCCGCGAGTGACTGTATATTCCAACACGGTAATGTGTTACCATTGCCAGTTCAGGAATCCTGGCAAAGAAACCACTCATCAGCTAAGACAGAGGCAAGTAGCTATCTCGACAGTGTCTTCCCTATATCAGAGCGGCTTGTAGAGCGGCACGTAGAGCTAATGTCTGAGGATATTTCAGCTTAGATACACTCCATAGATTAGAGGATATCACACAGTCACAGTAGTGATCGAGGAGCAATTAACAACGTAGGCAACTTGGCTACATGCAGGAGGAAGAGAGATGGAGAAGAAGAAGAAGAAGAGGAAGAGGAACGCAGACATTGCTATGTGAGGATGTGGGAACTAGTTTGAATGACTTTCTGCAACTGTATCTACAAGTAAATCAATGTATATATATATGTGTTTTTCTTACAATTGCAATACATTCACAAACTTGGGCTAATATCTTTTTTTTCACCATATCAAACCCCCCCCCCCCCCCCAGCCCCACACACACACACACATTACCCATGTCAAAATCTTGCATACTAATATCATTGCTTCATTTAAACATCTTACATACACACACTGAAACTTTGTAAGCAGCTTTTGTTTTGTACATGTACATGTGTGTGTGTGTATCACAGGTTGCGTATAATACACCTATCTTTTCCCCCCTATCACACACAAAACTAAGTGTAAGTGTGTGTCTTTCCTATCTTTGCTAATATATTTACAATTTGCATATCTCATCCCCAAACACACACCAAATTGTGTCCTTTTTCCAGTGGATATATACATCCGGCGTACGTGCAATCGTGGATCAATAGCCGGAAATTGGGGTGAAGTGTAGTCGTATTAGCCGGGGGTGTGGTCGGGGGCGTGGGTCTGGAAAAAAATTCGACCTTTTTTTTCTTCTTGACACATCGTGGTCTAACAATGTTGAAATAAATTTTTTGAGGAATTGAATTGAATTTTTTTTTTTTTTTTTTTTTTTTTTTTTTGTTTTTGACACATCTTGGTTGCTGGTGTTGGACCTCCACAATCTAACAGATCGTTCCGAAAGTCCGGAAAAATTTGCGAGTGACTGTATATTCCAACACGGTAATGTGTTACCATTGCCAGTTCAGGAATCCTGGCAAAGAAACCACTGATCAGCTAAGGCAAAGGCAAGTAGCTATCTCGACAGTGTCTTCCCTATATCAGAGTGGCTTGTAGAGCGGCTTGTAGAGCTAATGTCTGAGGATATTTCAGCTTAGATACACTCCATAGATTAGAGGATATCACACAGTCACAGTAGTGATCGAGGAGCAATTAACAACGTAGACAACTTGGCTCATGCAGGAGGAAGAGAGATGGAGGAGAAGAAGAAGAAGAGGAACGCAGACCTTGCTATGTGAGGATGGTGGGAACTAGTTTGAATAACTTTCTGCAACTGTATCTACAGGTGAGTTGATATATATATATATATGTGTGTGTGTGTTTTTCCTACAATCACAATACATTCACAAACTTGGGCTAATATCTTTTTTTTCACCATATCAAACCCCCCCCCCCCCCCCAGCCCCACACACACACATTACCCATGTCAAAATCTTGCATACTAATATCATTGCTTCATTTAAACATCTTACATACACACACACTCTCTCTCTCTCTCAAACTTTGTAAGCAGCTTTTGTTTTGTACATATGTGTATGTGTGTGTATCGCACGTTGCGTATAATACACCTATCTTTTCCCCCCTATCACACACAAAACTAAGTGTAAGTGTGTGTCTTCCTATCTTTGCTAATATATTTACAATTGCATATCTCATCCCCAAACACACACAAATTGTGTCCTTTTTCCAGTGGATATACGTCCGGCGTACGTGCAATCGTGGATCAATAGCCGGAAATCGGGGTGAAGTGTAGTCGTATTAGCCGGGGGGTGTGGTCGGGGGCGTGGGTCTGGAAAAAATTCGGACCTTTTTTTTTTTTCTTGATGTGATGTGGTCTAACAATGTTGAAATTAATATAATTTTTTTTTTTGTTTTTTTGTTTTTGTGGAATATTGATGCATCCTAGTTGCGTGTGTTGTATTGTAACGAGTGAACCGGTAATGTGTTACCATTGCCTGTTCAGGAATCCTGGCAAAGAAACCACTGATCAGCTAAGACAGAGGTGAGGAGCTATCTCAACAGTGTCTTCCCTATATCAGAGCGGCTTGTAGAGCGGCACGTAGAGCTAACGTCTGAGGATATTTCAGCTTAGATACACTCCATAGATTAGAGGATATCACACAGTCACAGTAGTGATTGAGGAGCAATTAACAACATAGGCAACTTGGCTCATGCAGGAGGAAGAGAGATAGAGAAGAAGAAGAAGAGGAACGCAGACGTTGCTATGTGAGGATGTGGGAACTAGTTTGAATAACTTTCTGCAACTGTATCTACAGGTGAGTTGATATATATATATATATATGTGTTTTCCTATGATGGCAACACTTTCTCAAAGTTGGCTATGTCTTTGCTATATCGAGGGTATGACACCTGTGTCAAATCTTGGAGAGTATGGAGCATCGTTTTGGAACCTCAAGTAGAGACAGTGAGGTATTGCAGGGGCTTATCTTTGAGTGTGTGTGTGTGGGGTTGCGTATATACGCTATCTTTCCCTATCACGGAGGGGTGTGTTCCTATCTTGGTCAATGTGTTTGGTCCATACTCATCCAACATAAATTGTGTTTCAGAGATGTGGGTCTGGGGTCCCCACAGTCGTGGGCTAATAGCCGGAATTGGGCAGGTAGGATCCCATAGCCAGATGTGGGAGGTCCGGAATTGGACTTTTCTTGATGTGTCGTGGCCTAACAGTGTAGAAATACTTTTTGAGGAATATTGACGCGTCCTGGTTGCCTGTGTTGGACCTTCACGATCTAACAGATCGTTCCGAAGTCGAAAACGCGAGTGACTGTATATTCCAACAACTTTCACACCTCTACTGCTGTGGTATGTGAACCACATACTATCTCATGAGGGGGAATGTTGTGATCACCGTGTTTCCGAGAGGATTGCAGATGTTGGCGGGAAATGCCATGCATCGAGGACCGGGACCCATGGTGCAAAACAACAATACAATCTCGTTTGTCTGTCTCAACTACACCCAAGGATTGTCTCAACATGCATTATTACCATCAGGATGTTGCCCGCAAGGTTTGCGAACCCAAATCATATTCCCCTCATGCTGGAACGGCCAAGATCTGAAAACCACGGACCACTCGCACATCATCTACCCACTAGACGACAATGCCAACAACAGCGCATGTCCCACCACACACAACATCCGACTCCCAACGCTATTCTATGAATTCGTCTGGGACATAAATGACAAAACAAACAACAACTACACCAAACTAGTCTTCTCCAACAGCAACGCCATAGGCTATTCATTCCATGCGCACTTCATTGCGGCATGGAATGAAACCATCCTTCAGAATGCAATCGATAAGTGTAGCGGGGAACTTGTTCAATAATCTCGAATTGTGTGCACCATTGGCAAACACGTTGGATAGACGTGTGAGCAAAGTATGTAGTGCCAGTTTGTCAGAGGCAACAGGTGGAAAGATTTTCGTTGTTGCCAGGGTGTAATGTGTTTTGGAATGGTCCAAATGTTGGAAAGGGATTGAGTAGTGGTTGCGATCCAAATAAGGTCATGCTAAAGCCTTCGGGTTGGCCTGCTTCTACCACATCGATCGCTTCCACTTCATCCAAATCCACCACTTCATCCAGCGCATCAAACAAACCAACCACCAACTCAAGCCACAACATTACAATCCCCAAACCAAACACCAAGAAAAAGTCGAGCCGCTTCATCGAAGAAGAAACAGTCAAACAAACTAACACCACATCTAGCAACCATTCCGCCAAAATTGCGCTACACACACCACAGTGTAGATTACCCTATCCCATTCACATTGTTCCACATTGTTCACATTGTTCACATCCCAGCTCAGACTTAAGCCGCCGAAACACGAGTGAGACATAATTTGGTGTTAGACTGCGGCTCAGCAAGATGGCTCCCGGCCCACCAGCCAAGCACCGAGCCACCTGCACAGCAGACAGCGGTCTCGGTGGGGTTGGGGGCCAAACACAGCTCAGGTCATGCCAATGTCTCACCACAAGGTGCAATCAGGGATGAGCAGGCTGTTGCAAATGCGGAAGAGGGCAGCAAAGGAGAGGTTGCACTGCTCGCTTGCTGAGCAGTTGATGTAACACCAGAAGCAGTCAGAGTTCCAGTGGCCCATACACTGGATGGTTTTGGTGGTGGCACCAATGTGAGCAGCCCACGTCATGGCACCTTGGCAAATTGAGTGGCCAGCGTAGGCAGTGGGGGCCAGGCCAGAGGCGGCAATGGCGCAGTGCAGAGTGGTGACAAAGGTTGAGTGAGAGAGGGGCTCCATGCCAGAGGCCCCAAGGCCAAAGAGAGGTGAGGAGGCAGGCTGTAAGAGGAGGGGACAGAGGTGTGCAACCAGGCACTCTGGGCCTCCCACAAGGGGTGCAACAACCTTGACTCCAAGTCGGAATGGATTGGTCTTCGATGCTGGCAAGTTGATAACCATGTGGTCGGCTGCCAAGGTGATGCTGTCAACATGGAGTACAAGGGCTGGATCCATGGCCTGATCCCAGACGAGCTTGCCTGAGCAGAGGAAACACGCAAACACGAGGGTGAAGGCCACCTTGAAAGTCTGGTGGTTGTGAGCAGAGAGTGTTGAAATATACAGTCACTCGCGTTTTCGACCTCGGAATGATCTGTTAGATTGTGGAGCTCCAACACAGGCATCCAAGACACGTCAAAATTCCTCAAAATTATTTCGACATTGTTAGACCACGACATGTCAAGAAAAGTCCAATTTTGGACCCCCACACCCAGCTATAGGTTCACATTTGCCCAATTTCGGCTATTGGTCCATGATTGCAGGGACCCCGGACCCATATCTCTGGGACACAATTTGTGTCAGATGAGTGTGAACTGTATACACCAGCAAAGATAGGAACACACTCCTCCATGATAGGGAAAGATAGCATATATATGCAACCCCACACACATGCTCAAAGATAAGCTCCTACAACACTTCACTGTCTCTACTCAAGATCCCAAATGATGCTCCATACTCTCCAAGACTCGACACAGGTATCATGCCCTTGATATAGCAAAGACATAGCCAACTTTGTGAAGGCATTGCCATCATAGGAAAACACATATAAACATTGATTCACATGTAGATACAGTTGCAGAAAGTTCTTTGAACTAGTTCACACATCCTTGCATAGCAAGGTCTGCCCTCTTCTCTTCTTCTCCATCTCTCTTCCTCCTGCATGAGCAAAGTTGCCTATGTTGGTAGTTGCTCCTCAATTACTACTGCAACCCCCTGATATCCTCTATTTTTGGAGCATATCTAAGCTGAAATATCCTCAGACTTAGCTCTACAAGCCCCTCCAATATAGGGAAGGCTTTGTTGAGATAGCTACTCACCCTTGCCTTAGCTGATCAGTGGTTTCTTCCCCAGGATCCCTGAACCGGCAATGGTAACACATTACCAGTTCACTCCTTCCAATAGCTGGATCATGCCTGCCATTTGCTGAGCATAAGGCTCATCGGGATACTCTTGGAGGAGGTGCTGCCATGCGTGGAGTTGCTCCTGCATCAAGCCAAACCAAGCTGGGGAGAAGGAAGGGTCAAAGAGCTCTCGAGCTAGGGAAGTGTTGGGTCAGGCTGGTGGCAAGCCAAGGTGGGAAGCAAGGAGAATGTCAAGGCACTGGTCAGCTGAAGGAACATTCAGGGCTGCCAGGACCAAAGTGAGTGGCTGGGCCTGAGTCTGCCACAGAGACGAGGCCCCCAGAGGGCCAGAGAGGTGGAGCTGAGCCTGAGTCTGCTGCAGAGACAAGTCTGCCTGGCAAGGCAGAGGGGGTTGCCAAGGGAGGGGACTCACCATAGCTTATGCCGCTGCCCTCTTCACAGCAGGCTGGGAGCACTCCTTGACAGCATGGTCTGGACCTTTGCAGCACAGGCAAATGTAGGCACAAGGGCACTTAACGTCCTGGCAGCCTTCAATGCTGTTATGCTGAAAGCACACCTGGGTGCTAGTATTGTTGCATTGGTGTTTAGGCCCAGATGAGGAGGAGGAAGCTTGAGGGGCTGTGGCCTTGGACTTTCCAGAGGAGTTGGTTGTGATAGGCTGTCAGGAGGCACCACCGAGTTCTTCCTGCCAGGTGTTCAGGTCCTTTTCTGCCCAGTCACCAGTGCTGGCAAAGCCAAAGTGATGCTGGCAGATGGCAACAACATACTCAGTGATGGCTGGCCAGAAGAGCATGACATCCAGGTCAATCACATGGACGAGGAAAGCACCTAGGCTGGCACTGAGGTGAGGGTCATTGGTGCTGGCGCAGCACAGTGCTGTGTACACCATCCAGGCTTGGGTGAAGCTGCAAACATCAGGAAGAAGACAGAGGAAAGCTCTAGACACCATGCCAGAGGCACTGGCCTCGGGGATGCTGATGCAGATGCTGTTGACAAGGAGGCCTGGTTCTGCCTTGGCTGGAGCTGGGAGCTTGGCAGGATTGTGAAGCTTACCCAGATCTTGAGGGGGGAGGCAGTTGTCATAGACTTGCTGAGCAACCTCATGAGAGACCCATGGGAAAAGTTGTTGCAGTTGGGACTCACCTGGAGGCAAGGCTGGTGGAGGCAGCCCTGACACTGGAGCTGAGACGACAGGGGGTGGAGCCAGGTCCTGACAGAGGGCAAGGATGAGCTGGTGGATCTGGGTGACTGACTCCGCTAGCTGGCTGATGAGGTTGGCTTGGTCATCCAAGTGAGTGTGAGCAGAGGTGTCCATGAGGCCTGCTTTGCTTGCAGGGCCTTGTGCAGAGGTTGGAGGGGCTGGAGACAGCCAGCAGCCTGAAGATGGTGGAGAGGGCTGCTGGGCCTGCTGGGTAGCCTTCCCAAAGTTGGGAGCAGGTGTTGCCACAGAGAGGAGTGGCGCAGGATGAGTCTTGCGACACAAGGCACAGTGAATGCAAGAGCATCCATGGAGACTAACGAAGTGATTGCTGGGGAAGGAGAGGCCACAGGACGAGCAGATTTGCCCTGGGGCCATGGTCAAATACTTAACCAGAAGCCTTGACAAAAGCTCTGCAAGGTCAGTTTGCAACAACACTTGCCAGGAGAAAATGAGATGATGGGAGAATGAAAGATGTGATGGAGCGGTGGGAGAAGAGTAGGTGACGCGTCAAGTCCAGCTCAGATGTGCACGCCGGTCACGTGCTCCACAATTGAAACCGCATGCTGACCATCGTGAGTTGAGAATCGAGTGGGTTGGGCACTGTAGCAGTGAGTGGCAAAAAGGGTCCAAACGGTTGGATTTGGCATGATTTTCGCCAACACTTCCCCCCACCACCACCACCATCGCAATCGCAATCGCAATCGCAATCGCAGTCGTCTCCATGCGTACATGCCGCGCTGTACCATGCCCACACCAACATCGCCCTCGTCGCTGGCATCCAAGCCGTCCACATGGAAGGCACGCCTCGCATCCCGATGGGCCACCACCCTCCGTGTGGTTCGTCGACACGCCTACTTCCTCGGCCCGGGCATCGTCGCCTCCGTCGCCTACGCCGACCCGGGCAACTGGGCTACCGATCTCCAAGCCGGCTCCCAATTCGGCTACTCGCTCCTCTTCGTCGTCCTCCTCACCGGCATGTTTGCCGTGTTCATCCAGATCCTCTCGTGTCGCGTCGGCGTGGTGACCAACGCCGATATTGCTCGACAGTGTCGAATGCTCATCCTCAAAGAGGATCGTCGCGGGAATCCCACACAGCACGTGTCCCATCCAAAGTGGAGACGCTGGGCGTTGTTGTATCCGCTGTACGTCGTCTGCGAAGGTGCGATTGTCGCCACCGAGCTCGCCGAACTCACCGGATCGGCCATCGCGCTCAATTTGCTCTTCCCTTCGTTGCCGTTGTGGGCGGGCATTCTGATCACTTCGGTCGATGTGATTCTCATCCTGTTCATCTACAAACCTCCGCCGAATCGTAGTTTTCGATTGATGGAGGCGTTGATCGCCGCGTTGGTGTTTACCGTGCTTGCGTGCTTTGTCGTGCTGCTCGTTCGGATCAAACCCCATTGGCCGGACGTGTTGCACGGATATCTTCCTTCCCACCATGTCGTGCAGAGCGACGCACTCTACGTTAGTGTCGGAATCCTCGGTGCGACTGTCATGCCACACGCCATCATTCTAGGCTCGCATTTCGCCTCCATAGATCGACTCGCCTCCATCGACAACATCCCCATCCCCCCCTCGAATCACGAGGAGCAATCGACGAGCGAGCACCATTCTTGGTGGCAAGCATGGCGCGACTCGTGCTCTCGATTGATGCAAACCAAAGCGGGAACCAAAACCGAAATCGTACGTCTCTCGCGCATAATGCGCACGCTCATCACGCAGCGAACCACGGGTATCTACCACGACGATACTGCCACGCAAGCATCAACCACACGCGCCACTACTCCAGACGACCTTGCGGCGCGAACGCTCGAAAGCATCCGAATCCACATGCGCCATGCGTCTGTGGACATCGGACTCTCGCTTGTGAGTTTTGCGATCACCATCAACAGTGCGATTCTAATCCTCTCCTGCGCTACCTTCTACCACACGCCTCCCCACGTCACTGACGACCAAACCCAACCCCAAAGTGGCGACGTGGTAGTAATCGCCGACTTATACGACGCATTCCACCTTCTCAAAACCAAACTCGGAAATCTCGTCGCAAACCTCTTCGCAATCGCCCTCCTCTCCTCCGCCCAAACCGCCAGCATCACAGTCACACTCGCAGGTCAACTCGTCAGCGAAGGTTTCATCAATTGGAAAACAAACCCATTCATCCGAAGAGTCATAACCAGACTGATAGCAATCATCCCAAGTTTGACCGTATCATTGGCAGTAGGCAAGAACGGGTTGAATGAGATGTTGGTGGCGAGTCAGGTTGGATTGAGTATCAGTTTGCCGTTTGTTTTGTTACCGTTGATTTTGATAACGGGTAGTAACCAATGTATGACGGTGAAACATGTGCACGCCACCCTACCATCTACCCAACAAACTCACTCCTTCTCCTCCGCCTGGTACATCCAAACCACTGCCTACGCCATCTTCATCCTCATCGTCATCGCCGACATCTACGTCCTCATCACCACCTTCTTACACCTCCATTGAAACAACAACAACAACCGCCGCAATGCATGGAAAATGTACCTCTTTTTTCTCGTACGATAGAATCCGAAACCCCCCATGGTTACTATATGTGGAATCTGAAGTCCGAAGGGGGAAAGAAAGAAAAAAAAAAAAAGGGAATAATAAATTAATGAAGAGGACAAATCGAGGCGCTAAAAAAATAATAATAATAATAATAATAAAAAAAACCCCCGCCAACAATGGTCCACGTGGCATCCCGCGGGGGGATCATATCGGGATCAGGATCGGGGAGCCGATGCACATTCGGAGTGATGGATATATGCATTCCAGACATGAGGAAACAAGCATTTTAAATACACTGCGACAAAAAGGCAAGAGAGAGAGAGAGAGGGGTGTCTACGATGGACGAGCAGGGAGCGTGAGCAGTATCATTGACGAAGCGGGTTCTACGTCGTCATCTATATGATTTGAATCCCACGAAGAATCGGGTTGGAAAGGAGTGGTTGAGTGATCCTGCGCGAGAGCTTTCTCCCTATCGTGTGTGAATGGTTGGTGGAAGTCGGCGGCGAAGCGTTGGTCAACTTCGTCGTGCATCTCCAACTCGCGCATTAGGAAACATAGTCCCCATCCTACCGCAGCGAACGGGATGAGGAGGATCCACACTTGACGTAGTGCGCCGTTGTAGACACTTCGGACCGCGAAGCTCGCTTCGGGGGAGAGGTGTCGGAGCGCGGAGAAGTGCATCGAGTAGGGGGAGGAGATGTCTTCGATGTTGAATGGGAGACTTCCGTTGGCGGAGAGCGAGAGGATTAGCGGCGATTTGATCGCTTTGTGTACGGATGATTGGAACACGGCTTCGGCAAGCATGATTCCGAGAGTTTGACCAAACGAGGCGAAAAACAGCTGCAGCGCCAACGCCTTGGACGCCATCTCGATCGCCACCGACGCCAACACCGGAAACTGCGGCGCCACAAACAATATCCCACATCCTATACCGATAGGAAACTGCACCGAAATCCACGTGCCCGCAGACGAATCCACATTGAGCAGCAACAGAAGCGGAACCCCGAGCATGGTGAAAAACCATCCCAGATGGTTCTGCGGCACGTATTTCTGCATCACCTCGATCGAAATCGCAAACCCAATCGCAGTAAATGCAACCGTACAACTGAACGGTAATACCATCCATCCCGACATGATGGTGCTCGAAAGCTTTACCGCTTGGAAGTAGGTGGGCATCACGTAGATGATCGCCATCGTCACCACGCCGTGTGCGAAGCTCGTCAAGTGTGCACTGATCGCGGTGCGGTTCGAAAGAAGTTGTCTCGGCACAGTGGGATGTTTGAAGCGGAACAGTTCGAGGTAGAAGAACGCGGTAAAGAGAACGACGGATAGGATGAGCGGGACGAGCACGGCGGGGGAAATCCAAGGATATCTAGCACCCCCCCAAGTGAGCGCAAGACCGAGACCGACGGTGGCGAGGATGAGAAGCGCATTGCCGGAGAAATCCATGGTGTTGACCTTGGATCGCATATCCGTCTTGGGCGTCTTCATGTTCATAAAGCAACTAATCATAATAATCGCCATGACGGTAATGGGGATATTAAGATAGAACAACCATCTCCATCGATTCCTCCTCGAGAAAATCCCCCCAATCGGTGGGCCAATCGCACTCGCGCCCGCCCAAACCACGCCCAAAATCCCCTCATACGTCCCCCTCTGCGAAAGCGACACCAAATCGGCCACCACAATCTCGGCCAACGAAACAATCCCGCCATCCCCCACCCCCTGCAAAACCCTTCCCACAATCATCATCTCCAAACTATGACTCGCGCCACAAATCACACTGCCAAACAAGAAAAAGAACAACGACGTCAACAGAATCGCCTTCCTCCCCCAAATCTCGCACAACCCACCCGTCCAAGGCAAAATCGCCATACCCGCAATCGTATACGCCGCCCCAATCCAAATATACGTCCCCCCCGCCCCAGACTTGGCCACCGACGGCAACGCATCATTCCTATGCTTCGAAAACCGAATCGCATCATTCTGCAAATCCGCCACAATCGTCGGCAACGCCGTCGACACCGTGGTCAAATCCAACGCCGACAAAAACGACGCCACACACAACGCCGAAAACACAAGCAAGAAATGCACACGCGCACTCATCCGGCTGCGCATCCCTCGCTCCTCGTCCGCATCCACACTCGTACGGGGCGTGGAGTCGGTCGCACTCGAGCGCGTGGCGTGGAGTCGTGTGGTGGATGCGTGTTCGCACATGGATGGATAGGGTTGTAGTGTCGGCGTGGATTGGTGGTGGTAGGAGGGGGGTGGGGTTGGGGTTGGTGTGGATTGGTGCCAAACCGTGTTTGGCGTGTAAACGTCGTGCATTGCGTCGATGGTTCGCAACGCGTTTTTCCCGAATCGAGTCGATTGTTGATGCGAAACAAACAACGAAGCGAGGTTGATTAGTTGCTATATATATATTTGGTGAAGATGCGATGGTAGTGGTAGTAGTGGTGGTAGTGTTGACTGCTCGAATGCAATATCGGACGATAGGGGAAACGACACTTGCTACCGCCGAGAAAGGAAGAACTTGCTGATTTCGAAAGGAGACCGCCAAGTGTGTTGGGACCGAGTATGAGTCTACTCGCCAAGCTGTGCTTCCCGTATTAAAAAAAGGGGGGGGGGAAATTAAAATAAAAGGCAGTGCAATGTCCATCACCCGCCTTCCAACGAGGCTGTGGAAACCGTGTTTCGTTCGGAACCCAACCTCCGAAATCACCTGTGCACGGTGTCCGACTCTCCTACCCCTCTTCCCCAAACTGAACGACTAAAACCAACGTGGAAGGGCACGGTCTTTGCGCGGGGGGGGGGGGGCAAACAAAGACTCAACCGGTGCGAGAGTGGGAGCTTTGGGAGAGGGGAAAGTGGAAAGAAAGTGGAAAGGGATAAGAAGGGAAGGGATGGTGGTTGCCAAGAAAGTGACAACCAAAGAATCGGGCGGTGTTGGGTTTGCCAAGACCCGCTTCCAAACGAAGCGTCTCCTACGATCTCAACAAGCAAGGAGAAAACTCCACACCCCCAAGCACGGAAGCACGAAAGTAAAACGAGACGTCTACCACGTCTCGGACGTGAACTCCATACTCTACATGCACTCGTGACACGTATCGGCAGAGCAAATACTGCAACGGTCACACGAGAGAGAGAGAGAGAGAGAGAGAAAGAGAGAGAGAGAGAGAGAGAGAGAGAGATGGTGATGAAGAGCACCGAAATCGACGCCTCGACGCTCCTAACGCCAACCTCGGGCCGGAATCTGGACCAGCATAACCAAAGCGACAACCCGTCCAACAGGGGGGGTTGGTTATCTCGCCCCGAACGTGTGATTGCACTTGCAGCTGAACAATTAGCGTGGGTTTGGTCTTTGGCAGGTGTCGACTGGCGAAAGGCTCGGACTGGCACGGCCGAGCAAGTGCAGACCGAACAGCGTTTGGCAAGAATGCACGGTTTAGCTGCATTAGTGTGTGTGTGCTGAGTGAGCTGACGGCCAACCAGATATATAAAAAAAGAAAAAAAAAAAAAGAAAAAAAAAAAGAAAAAAGGAAAGTCTGTCTCACGAGCTATCCATCATCGGTCAAGTTCGCCTTGCCCGCACCCCGCTCCCCGTTCCCCGCTCCCCGTTGCTTGTCTCCACTCGGCTTCCCCCCCCTCCCCACAATTGCGTGCGGACAATATGGTTTCCGACATCAACACTCTACATGACGTGACGCCGAACCCATTCGTGAATGCTGGAGCGACACGAACGGTGCAGATGAGAGTGGGTGCCGAGCGAGTTTCCGCCGGCAACTGTTTGGCGCGTGAGTTGGGCTGGCTGGCTCGCGCCTCTTGCGGGAGCGTGTTGGTGAGTGCAGGGGGGTGTTTGCGACTGATCGACAACAAAAAGATATGCAAGCAAGTTGCGGAACTCCTCGGCTCGGTGGAATGCTACTTTTACCGTACAGTGCTGTACTGGACTGGACTGGACAGTGCTAGCCAGACTCGTTACGCAAGGCTTCGGCACAGAGACGCTCTACATTTTATTTTTTGTTTGGAATTGGAATTGGATTTGGTTGGAATTTTGTTTTAACGTCGAACAATTCAAACCCAATTTCGATTCCGCGCAACTTAAAACATTGCAGCCACCGCCTCCAGCACTGCCAGCACTGCCAGCACTGCCAGCACCGCCAGCACCGCCAGCACCGCCACTGCAAGAGTGTGCGCCAGCGCGATAAAACATATCCTATCCCGCAATGGCACCGGCATGAATCCAAATCGTTCTAGACGCTCGCTCCGCTTCGAGCTCCTTCTTTCGGCTTCCCAATCTGCCAACCCTCGGCATTCCGTCCTAATCGCATTGTTGTGAGTTCTTCCCTCGCTCAACCCACCCTACTGCCTCTGTAGCGAGTCGCATCCATTCACATGCATTGCGATTTACAATGCATTCTACTTGCACAGTACACTCCACTCCAATGCAGTGTGATGAAACAGGCAAAGTGTTGGAAAAGCATACAAATATATATATATATATATATATATATATACAGTGTCAACTGTCCAGATGCGCGTGTGGGTGAAAAGAGCTGTCGAGCTGTCGAGCTGTGCGCCCAGATAGCACACTTGTGGGGGAGCCGCTCTGCGCTTGGATTGGAAATGCGGCTGAGCGTTTTGAATTGCGAAATTGAATCCCCCCCCTTCCAAACCGAAAACGTGGAGAATCGAAACGCAATACAAAGAAAAGAAATATATTATGAAAACGTGCCGCCCGTCCGGTTAGAGCATTGCCGAGCGTCCAACCCGCCGGGTTCCACTCATTCGGCTCACGGCTCTCTCGCGTTGGAAACACACTTTGCTTTGGTTGCATGGCCACACAGCCCCTGAATCAGTATCGTTCTTGCACAGCCCCCCCCTTCCCCCTTCAAAGCATGTCAGGCGATTGAGTGTCGTTGTGATCGTCGTGTTTCATGCGATTCCCCCCCCCCAACGCCCAACGCCCAACCATTGGTTCGCCAAAAGAAAAGAAACAAATAGAAATTAAAAAGAACAGAATAAGAATTCGAAATAGAATTAGAAATGGGGAGATACCCGCCGGTTTCTGCCACGTTTTTACAAATGTAGCACTCGCCAGCGTTTTCAAAGTAAGATTTTGGTTTTGGGTTTTGGTTTATTGGTTGTTTTGGAGGCGATGCCCGAGGTGGATTCTTTTCTGTCGGGTCTGGACACAATCGGTTCGAGACGCTGCTTCAACGCTAGTAGCTGCTAACATACAATGCCTCGCATGCTGCTGCTGCTGATGCTCCGCCACACTCGAGCTTCCCGCTGTCGGTACCTTCCCCTCCCCTCTCCCTCCCCCTCCTTTGGCTTGCGCCCGCACTGGTCGCCGCGGAAACCATCGCTGCGGCCCCTTTCATCCGTCAAGCCGAACCACAATTCGCTCGGCTCTCTTTGGTTTTCAACCAATCGGTGCCACACACTCGCTCGCGCTTTTGCAACCCAGACTCCGACGCACATCTGCCCGCCTCCTCATCATCCCCGAGTGAACCGCTCTTAAAGCTTGCTTGCCAAGATGTTTGCATCCTTCTCTCCGACCACCATCATCTCCCACCATCCATCTCCCCCTCTATTCTCTATTCTCCATTCTCTCTCTCTTTTCTAGCGATTCTTTTGCCATTGCTCCCATTCCATCTCTCCGTTTTCTTTCTTTCTTTCTTTTGATTTCCTCGCTGTTTGCGCGGTTAGCTGCGTTGGGTAGGGATAAAAAGACATGGCTTCGACTCGTAGTCCGTCTCCTAGTGGTACCGAGAGGTCGAGTGCCACTGACGTTTCTTCGGATGCGACTGACATTCTCGAATCCATGACCAATCTCCACACGCACGACGACGACGACGACGACTCCATCGTCCGCAATCAAACCATCCAAGACATCCTCAACGGAACCCGCATCCTCATCACGGGCGCCGCCGGTTTCGTCGGAGCCGCACTCCTCCACCGCCTCCTAACCGACACCACGTTCAACCCCAAACAAGTGGTCGCCATCGTTCGTGGCCAAACCACGCAAGATGCACTCAAACGTCTGCCCAAAGCGGTGCACCATCTCACCACGCCTCAGCAAGATGGGCAGATTCCCAAATTGGTGGTGGTCAACGGCGATTGTGCAAGACCGAATTTCGGATTGGAGGCGGACGAGTTTGAAAAGGTTCGAAGGACCGAGATTGTGATTCATTGTGCGGGCGATACGAGGTTTACGTTGCCGATTTCGAAGGCGTTTGAATCCATGGCGGATTTGGCGTATTTTACCGCGAGGTTTTCGTTGCTCACGTGGAATGTCAAGACGCATATCCATGTTTCTACCACATTTGTCGGATGGTATTTGAAGAACGGATCGATTGTTAGTGAGAGTTTGACACCAGAGGGGTGTGGGAGTAGGGTGGATGAACAGGGGGAACATGTGAATACGTATTTTCAGGCAAAGACTTATGCCGAGTCTTGTGTCAATTCGTTGTTTACTTCTCAGGTCGGCAGGAAGTTGCATGGGAAGAGTTGTAGGATTGTGAGGTTGGCTACTTTGGGTCCGGCGATTGATTTTCCGAGGAATGCTTGGGGAGCTGGTCATCCTTCCAGTCCGGTTTGTGCGGCTCTGGCGGCCCAATGTTGCGATTCGAATCTCATCTTCCCAAACGCAGGTCTGGATGTAATCCCGGTCGATATCGCTGTCAACCAAATCCTCGCCATCACCGCCTCGTCACACGCACTCCAAAAACTCCCCCCCACCCACCGCCTCCATCCCAAAAACCCAGCATCTCCAACAAACAAACACCTCGCCGAAATCCCGTGCTACCACATCGCCTGCGGTCGCGGCCCCCACTCCAGAATCCCCATGTCCCTCCTCAACCACCCCTCGGTCAAAATCGAATCCCCCTACATCCCCACCGCAAACCTCCTCAAAGTATACGACCCATTCATCACCAAAATTGTCGAATTCGACGTGTTCAAAACACGCTCCACCCTCGGCCTCCCCCCCCTCCTCCCCGACCTCGCCCGCTCCTCCTCCTCCAAATCCAACCAATCCTTCCTCGTCGATCTCCCCCTCAAACATGGCTCGCTCAACTTGGATATCGTCCAATCGATCAACCACAAGTTTGGTACGCATGAAAACAACCACCACAACAACGAGGAGGAGGGTTGGAAGAGGTATTTGCAACAGGTGAGGGATTGTATGGAGGAGATGGGACCCAGGTCGGATTGGGAAACTTTTGTGGATTGAAAAAATTATTATTATTATTTTTTCTTTTCCCTTTCCTCTTCCCTACTTCATATTTCCAGTGTTTCTGTTTCTGTTTCGGTACCCGGTTATAGACATTTCTCTATTTCCCCCGTTCATACCCCCCCCCCCCCCCATCCCCCCCAACGTTGTAGAAGAAGAATTTCCTTTCCTCGAGAGACTCGCGGTTGTAAGTACCCAGAACCGAAATACTATCAAGCTTTTCCAAAACATTCTATTCGAACAACGTTAGTCTCCTGTGGGGGAGTCACCACTCGGCTCCAATGGGTTTGCTTAGCATGAGCAGTGTAAAAGTGAGAATTTGATTGCAATCTTGAATAGAGAGGTGATGGATACCAAAGTTGGTAGTTGTAATGAAAGATCAACGCAACGAATTGGTGGAAAAAAAAAGAAAAAAGGGGAAAAGCCAACGGCGCAAGCGTCAAGTATGAAACAAGTCCAAAATCCTTGTAGAAACGCTGGTTCCCGAAAGCAAAGCGCCCTCCATATAACCCTGCCAAATGTGGCTAGTCGCATCACCTGCAAAGAACAAATTACCCACGTTGGACATTTCATCTCGTTCCTCCTCCTCAAAACTAGTCAACACTCCCGGCGGATTAAACGACCCATATCCTCCCGTCGCATATGGAGCGAGTGTCCAATTCATCTCCAACACTTGACATGGTTCGAGTGCCGAAGAGCCGAAAAGCGTGGAGAGAAAGTGGAGAACGATTTGACGCCTCACAAGTTTGTCCGGATTCTGTCGAACAAATCGACGCGAATTATTGCCGAGCACAAAGGCTACAATCACTCCGAGCTTTGCATCCGCAGGCGAGTTGTCGTACGTCAATTGGATGGGACTCGATTCATCCGCATTGATCATTCCACCATTCAGGCCGAGTTTTCGCCAGAACGGGGTTGGATAGATGATGTTGAATTTGATGATGGATCCCATGGGTTGACGACGGTAGTATTGGATTAGACTGGATGGTAGCGGGGGTTGGAAGTCGATTTGACAGATTAGTGGTCGCGGTGGGGTGATGATTACAACGGGTGCTTCATATGTTTGTCCTTGAGTTGTCGAGATTGAATATGTGGGTTGATTCGTGGGGGAAGAAGAGGAGGCGGGGGATTTGTGGATGCTGAAAACTTTTCGGTTGAGTTCGAGAGTTCCCGGTGGAAGACGATCTGCAAGACGTTTACTGATAGCCTGAGGACCTTGGACGATCCTAGTAGTCTGAGCATCGCTCAAAACCTGTTCAATATCACCACCAGCACCCGAAACGGTAGCCAACAAATCGAGAAAACTAATCGACTCTGAATCCTCAGCATACACCCCCTTAATCGCCAACCTAAAAATCTTCCTCGCCTCACTAGACCACATAGTATCATCAATCCAACCACCAATCGACCTCTCATCCCAATACCTCGCATCCGCCCCCCTACACGAAGTCTTTGACGGCACCAATCTCGAAAGCGCATTGATCTTCCTCGTCGTCCTCCACAAATCCACCGAAGCCACCAATCCACACGGAATCCAGTTCTTGTACCGTTTCAACTTTCCGTGTGTGGAACGATACAAGCTCGAACCGTGATCGTAAGTGTTATGAGTTTGAAGGCCGAGTTGATTGATAAGATTGAGGATTTGGGATTGACCTGGACCTATCCATTGTCCACCCATTTCGATGATATTTCCATCGTCTAGAGGAAGATCTAGAGTTCTTCCACCCACCCTATCATTCGCCTCGAGGATTTTGACGTCCAAACCCGAACGCGTAAGTTGATCGGCTGCAATGAGTCCCGAAAGACCCGCTCCGACAATCACCACATCGATCCCACCCGTGGTGTTGTGGTGCAACTTGTTCGTAGTAGTAGAACGTGCAACCACTCCGGATTGTGGTTTGGTGGTTGTGGTTGTGGTTGTGGTTGTGGTTGTGGTTGTGGTTGTGGGGGGGGTTGTGGAAGTGGGGTTGGGTGTTTGGGTTGCGAGGGTTATCGAGTCACTATCGCGTGAAGTACGTCCACGTTTTGTGGACGACGGTTGGTTAGGGTTGGTAGGGTGAGGTTGGTTGGAGGTGTCACCCAACCAGGAAGGTTTCCAAACCATTGCCGTTCCCAACAGCCGATCGATATGCGGTTGACAACACTCGAAACCAAAGCAGAGAGAGAGAGAAAGAGAGAGAGAAAGAGAGAGAGAGGGGGGGGGGGGAGGAGTAGTTGGGAGAGCAAAAGCAGGCTCGATCGTTCTGTGTGATGCTAGTGCTAATGCTAGTGCAGGGGTAAGAAGGAAGAGGGAAGAGGGGAAGAGAGGCAGGTCAAAAGGGGGGGGGGGGGGGGGGGAAGACGTCGCGCGGGCCGCTCTCTGGCGTGGAAAGCAGTGTTGTGTGTGTGTGTTTGTGTGTTGGCCCAACCGGATCGGCGATTGAGTCCACCCATTCGGCAGACGCTGCACAGCCATCCTCAACCTTTGGCACCCACAACCACACTAACCTGCCGGATCCTGCAAACACCAGTTCGGCTAACCTCCCCCCGCGGCAATCCGCGAAAAGTGTGAAAAGCATACACACACAAATAGCCAGCCAACCCAACCAAGTAAGAGTCATGCTTACAAAATCAGCCAACGATTGGGAATTTCGAACAACAATTTCTCGAATCCGCCAACGCATCCACACTTCCACATACTACTGTCTAGGTGCATTTTCGATGTCGGCATTTCAAGAAAGCGTGGGCCAATCGTATAGTGGCTTATTATGCTGTCTTAGGGTTTCCGCCTGGTGTTTCGGGTTGCAGATTCTAAGTTGACAGAGGTCCCCGGTTCGATTCCGGGTTGGCCCCCATTCTTTTTAGGGGTTTTTTTTTTTTTTTTTTTTTGGTGGGTCACGCTAGGCTTCGCTTCCACGTTCCACGGTTCCACATCCAATCGCCAATGGCCACAATGGCAATGGACAACACCTCGTCGTGGATCCATGTAGTCTCACGGACGGGATACCCATGTTGCGGAAAGCATGTTTCATTATGCGTTAGATGTAGACAGGGTAAGTGTAGGAGGGGCAAGAGTTACGAGACGTGAGAGTGGTTCGTCGTAGCGTCACAACCGCAAGATCCCACCACTAAGCGTGTGTGGGGTGTTCTCGACGGCTTTGCAAACCTTTGGACGTGGGGTTCTTTTCCGCGGATAACGATCCCGACGCAGGACGAAGGAAGGCTCAAGAAGAAGGAGTTTTGTACAGTTTTTTTGTTGCTTGAAAAAAAAAAAAAAAACACCCCCCCCCCCCCCCCCCCCCTCCAAAATTACACATGTTTTCCTCTCTCCCCTTCACACCAGAAACCTACCACTGGATGGTGTTCGCTTCACAAACCTCATGCTTGTGGATTTTTTTTTGTTTTGTTTTGTTTCGTTTCTGATTTTCAACGTGGCCAAAAACGAGGTATAAATTGCAGATTTGTTCAAAGTTGAATCTGTTCGTCTCTCCCAAAAAATCAAAAATCAATCGTTCCATGACAAACCACAAACTCCAATCTACATTTCTTCCACTCCCCCCCTACGACTCCCCTTCCCCTCTCTCTCTATCGAAAGTTTACCACCTCTCTCTTGGGAAAGGGGGGGGGGGGGGGTACCTCGTAAGACAAAAAGATCTCAACTCTCGCACGCTACAACATCCCTTTACCACAGAGACACACATCCCCCATCCCCCCTCCTGTCTCCAGTGATATGGGAAACTTGGCATACAAATCCGTATGTGCAATGGTGCTTCTCTCAGAACCTCACAGTCACAGGGGGGGGGGGGGGGGGGTTATGTGCGAGGTTGGTCAATGGGCGTCTAAACAATAGTTTGCTTACTGTGAGATGAGGTGTAGATGTGTTGGTCAACTGCATACACCCAGTATACTTGGGAGAGGGGGGGGGGGGGGATAGTTTGTATTGAGATGAGGTGTGGATGTGTTGGTCAACTGCATACACCTAGTATACTTGGGAGAGGGTGATGGTGCATACTGAGATGAGGTGTAGATGTGTTGGTCAACTGCATACACCCAGTACACTTGGGAGGAGGGGAAAGTGTGTATTGAGACGAAGTGTGGATGCATTGGTCAACTGCATACACCCAGTATACTGGGGAGGGGGTGATGGTGCGTATTGAGATGAGGTGTAGATGCATTGGTCAACTGCATACATGTTAGGACCATAGGATCTGGAAACCGCAAGCGGCTATGGTCAGTTAGTGTTGGTGGGAACAGAGAGGCCATGGGCATGCTGGTCAATAGTGGGATACCATGGGAAGGCATCAATAGTATTGACTTGGCTGCTAATGAGTGAACTAAGTAATACATGCAACAAGGTTCCAAGGGAGCCTTGTCGGGGGTCAAGAGTGCATATAAGGGTGCATACCACACTGGCAGGATGTTGATGGTGATTGCAGGTGCTTCCCCAGCAGGGTCATGTGTAGGTTGGGGACTTGACAGTGATCGGGGGTGCTTCCCCCATTGGGGTCACATGTATGACTGCCATGGGTCTAACACTACCCCCCAGTGGAGCCCAGTGATCTGCTGCTGGGCAATGGTGGTAACCATGGGTAGCATGTGGGGTGTGGTCCAGACAGGGGGGTTGGAGCCCTCGTGGCAGGCAGCACGGGAGGCTGTGGGATGCACTGATTGTTGTTGGTACCCCATTTCATTTGGGGGCCCACTGCCCTGCTCTGCAACAGCTGCCAAGAGGTGTAGACAATACATTGTCCACTCTCATCTGCAGGGTGCAATCTGCACCCTGCATGTGTCAACTAGCTAATCAGGAGAAAAAACTGTCTGCAGGGTTCACACCCCTGGGGGGGTCCAGGGGATATAAGGTCACCTTCCCTAGCAAGTGCTCCTTTCCTCTTTCCTTCTCCTCACCTTAACATGTCTGCACCATCTGACACAACTGCTGGTGGACTTCCCATGGTGGGGTCTGCCCACATTGAGGAAATGACTATGGAGGATGGTAAGTTGTATGCCACAGGTTGTTTGTTGGGATTGTGGGCTGCCCCGCTGACATTTTTTCTTCATCTGTTGGAGTGACTGACCATGATATGGTTGGCAAACCTACGGAGGGAGGGGGTACCCTTGTAGCAGTATGGGCACAGGCCCTCCACATTCCATGTGGGCCCCCACAAGTAAATGAGCGGGTGGAGGCGTTGGCCACTGGCACAGGGTTTAGAGTGGCTAGTAAGTCTTGTCCATGGATACTGGGAGCACAGAAAGTTGCTGATCCCCTATGCTCCCCCTCTTTTCATTTGATTCCTCTTTTGTCCCCATGGTCATAGGGTGGGCAGATAGGTGGGCCATCCCCCTGGTCTGACCCATGGGGACCCCAATAGTTCTCACTGTCCCCCAGGCTGGGTTGGGGGGTGAGGTGGTACCTGTTACAGGGCGCACACAGGCCTAGTGCCTGAGTACGCGAAATCGAGGATAAGGGCCCCTTAAACTCGATTTCAAACTCTACCACATGCAGGTGCATGGACCTCCAGCGGATTGCATCAGGATGAGGGGCACAGGCAAGGACAGGGCATTAGCTCAATAGGGTTGGTGTAGGAGGCTCCATGTAGAGGGTAGGACATATAGGAAATAAGGGTTTTCACAAGGAGAGCTGGGGCCTCGCTGGTTGCAGGTCCAGGAGGCCTGAGCAGGCCCAGAGCTCAAGTACTGAGGATAGGGGTACGAGGAGGCAAGGAGGAGGGCCCACTAAGTAGCAGAGCCTGCCCTGGAGGCAAGTGCCTCGAGCCAGGAGCTCGAGGAGCATGGCCTACCCCAGAGGTAGGCCTTGTCAGGGTTGGGAACCGATATCGAGTGTGACGACTAGTTCGGCTATGCAGATCTGATTATGCGTGTGCGAAATCGAGGTTAAGAGGCCCTTATCCTCGATATCGGTTAACCCTGTTGGCACCCCATCCAGAGGTCGCACAGCACATTTGTCTGGAGCAATACAATGGCACCTCCAACTCCCAAGGGTGCACTAGTTGGTAATTGGAGCATGTTGAGCAAGTGTAAGACCCTCGCTGCTGCTGTGCAAGGCACTGGTGTAGGTTCCAGGGCCATGGTTGAGGTTCCACCTGTGATGTAGGTGTCGCAGGGTCAGTGATGGTGCTGACCTGATGTTCTTGATGCTCCTTCAACTCCTGGAACTCGCACACTGTACAAAGTAATCACAACTACCTGTATTGTGTTTGTGACAATGCTTGAAAGACAGATACTAATAGATAAAGATGGTAAAGACTAGAGTGGATGAGGATCCACTTGTCTGATGATGAACAAGACCTTGACATATATAGGCCTACCTCTGGGGTAGGCCATGCTCCTCGAGCTCCTGGCTCAAGGTACCTACCTCCAGGGTAGGCTCTGCTACTTGGTGAGCCCTCCTTGTGCCCCTATCTTTGGCACTTGAGCTCTGGGCCTGCTCAGGCCTCCTGGACCTGCAACCGGCAAGGCCCCAGCTCTCCTCGTGAAAACCCTTAATTCCTATATGTCCTACCTCCTGCTTGGGGCCTCCTACACTGGCCTCATTGAGCTAATGCCCTTCCTTTGCCTGTGCCCCCTTGCCTTGATGTGCTCCCCTGGAGGTCCATGTGCCTGTGTGTGGTAGAGCTCGAAATCGAGTTTAAGGGGCCCTTATCCTCGATTTCGCGTGCCCAGGCACTAGACCTGTGTGCGCTCTGTAACAGTGAGATGGCCGGAGAAGCGGGGGTGGGGGGTGGATGCCCCCCTCAAAATCTTGTTGGACAAAGACAAGGGACCAGCAGGGAGTGTGCGGGGGGACATGGGGAAAAGGAAGGGTGCCAGGCCCCTGCCCCCCATGGTGGAGGATGGGGAGGAGTCTGCAGTTGGCGGCCCTCCAGGACATGGGACAGAGAGGGGGCCCATGGTTGGTGGCCCCTTAGGTTGCAAGGTGGAGATCAGGGGTGAGGTCATCCCATTGCTGGACCTTTGCCCCTGGCTCATGGGCAGCAGTGTGCCCATAATGATGGTGGTCAACATTGAGGATAGTGAGTGTTGTGGCCTGTGGGGAGGTTGGTGGCACAGGGTAGTACTGACCACCCCTTTCTTTTTATTTGGCCTATGGCAGAGGTGGACAAGCTATGGAAGTCTGTGTGGACCCATTGCTACAGGTGTGCAGTGGCCAATGGTGGCCGGGGGGTGCCCTGTGTGAGGGTACATGACAAACCCCGGTGCCAACGGTGCCAAGCCAAGTCCCACACTTGTGACATTGTTAGAACCACGGTACTCAAACACGGTCCCACCAGGGGTAGGCATGCAGACTGCAGTCGGGCAGCCCGCCCACACGTGACCCCCAGGGGGGGGCACCTGCGATCACCCCCAACCTCCCAGCAGTGCATAGCACACCCTTATACTCACTCCAGTTCCCCCCACAAGGTTCCTGGGGAACCTCGTCACATGTATTACTTAGTTTGCTCATTAGCTGCCAAGTTGATACTCTTGACCCCTTCCCATGGTATCCTATGATCAACCAGCATGCCCACAGCCTCTCTGTTCCTGCCAACACCAACTGACTGTAGCAACTCACAGTTTCCAGATCCTATGGTCCTAACATTACATGTGACCTACCCCTGCAGGTTGACACTGTCAGCATGCCCCCCCCCCCCCCCCCCAAACCCCTCAAGCCCTGACCAACAAGGTCAGGATCAACAAAGACTCTACCACATCCCCTATGCAGGAGCCCACCCAGGGCAAGACAACCCTTGGGGAAGTGGTCCAACTGCTCCAACAGGAGGCCCAAGCCTGCCAGGAGATGATGGACCTTCTGCAACTCCTCTAGCAGGAGAGGGTCCAACCCATGGCTCCCCCACCTCTGATGCCGGAGCCCTCTCCCTTCACATAGGAGAACACCCCTGCTAAGCCTCCCAAGGATGGGGAGCTGCGCATCATCACCCCAGAATGGGATAGCTCCCACAATGAATTGGAGAACTTCCTCGACCAGTGCAAGCTCAACTTCACTGCAAATCTGTCCAAGCTCCCTACTGAGGCCCACAAGGTTCTCTTTGTGGTAGGCAACATGACAGGGATTCCCTGCACATGAATCTGGAACCTCCATCAGTCACAAGAGCCCATACCATGGTTAAGTAACTGGGACACCTTTTGCAAGGACCTTCAACAAGTCTATGGGGACCCAGACCCAGGCTACACCACATGCATCCAATTACTCTGTCTGAAGCAGTGGGGTCCAGTGGCCAACCACACTGCCAAGTTCTTGTCACTGGCTTCCAAGGCCCATGCCACTGATGAGGATCAAATGGTCATGCTTTTTGAGTGCAGCCTGAGCAACTGGCTCTGCAAACAGTTGGGGGGCCAATGCACAAGCAGCATCAAGGAATTCATCAACAAGGCCATCTGGGTTGAACAGCTGATGAAGTTCATCTGGGAGACTGGTACGGGCCTACCTGCGAGGCCACCTCTGACAGCCCACCACCTGGTCCTCCTCTCCCAACCACCTGCCAAGACAGAGGAATGTAAAATGGAGCATCACCCAGATTGGCCCCCTGTTCCTTCACGCAATCCCATGTCAGGGTTGAAGCTGATATCAAGTAAGCGATACTGAGGACCGGCTATCCAAGTCCAAAATACACATATGTGAAATCGAGGATAAATGGGCCTTATCCTCAATTTGGGCGAAATTGAGTTTAAGGGCTCCTTAACCTCGATATTGGCTAACCCTGTTGGCACTCTGCTCAGAGGTCACGTGGCATGTCCAATGGAGGTAATACAAGTATACACCCAACTGCCAAGGGTGCACTAGTTGGCAATTGGAGCATGTTGAGCAAGTGTAAGACACTTGTAACAATATGTGAAGGCACTGGTGTAGGTTCCAGGGCTGCAGTTGAGGTTCTGCCTGCAATGTAGGTGTTGCAGGGTCAGTGATGGTGCTGACCTGATGTTGCTAAGGCTCCTTCAGCTACTGGAGCTTGCACACAATGCTAAGTAATCACAACTACCTGTATTGCAATTGTTTTGAAGCTTGAGAACTGATACTAAATACTAAGGATGGTAAAGACTAGAGTGGATGAGGAACCACTTGTCTGGTGATGAGAAAACCACAACATATATAGGCCTACCTCCTGGGTAGGTCATGCTACTTGAGCTCCTGGCTCAAGGCATTTGCCTCCTGGGTGAGCTTGTCTACCTAGCGAGTCCTCCTCCTCACCTCCTACATACCCCTATCCTTGGTACTCAAGCTCCAGGCCCCACTCATGCTCCTGGGCCTGCATATGGCGAGGCCTCAGCTCCCCTCATGAAAGCTCCTCATTTCCTATATCTCCTATCCCTGCATAAGGCCTCTTATGCCAGCCTTACTGAGTTGGTGCCATCTCTTTGCCTGTGCCTCTCCTCATGGTCCAACTCACCTGGAGTCTATGTGCCTGCACATGGTAGAGTCTGAAATCGAGGTTAAGGGTCCCTTATCCTCGATTTCGCATACCCAGGCACTAGGCCTGTGTACACCCCATAACATCCCACTTGGGACACCGCTGAGCACCTCTGCCAGCACCAATGAACCAACAACCAGTGCTATGGGTGCAGGGGAGAACACCTTGTGCAGGATTGCCCAAAAGCCCTGCAGACCTCCACCCTACAAGCCAATGCACTCCTGGTGGAAGAAGTGACCAGTGCTCTCCTGGTCAACCCTCTGGAGGAGTCCCTTGCTAGCAAGGACTCAGATGGGTCATCCTTGGAGGAAAGCTCAGCATTGGGAAACTAGCCATCAATGGGCCCTGGTCCACACCCATCACAAACACTACCCAGCTGTGTGCCCTAGTGGCTGCCTTCTGGGCCCATTGCCAGACCAAACCACCACAAGTAGAGCAATGTGGGGAGACTCTCTGCATCCATCAGCATCTTACCCTCCCCACCTATGAATGCATCATTCACTTGGGCCAAGCTGAAGGCCTGGCCCTCCTTCACATGGGCACTACTGCCTCCTTCATCACTCCCAAGATGGTGGTGGCCACCACAGCCACCACCACACCCCTCCATATCCCCCTCACTGCATCCTTCATCCACAGGAGCTCCTCTGCCATAACCCTTGAAACCATGGTGGACATACTTATCCATGGACACCTCATCACCTGTACCCACTGCCTCCTTGTTACTCCTATGTCCTCCCACAATGTCCTCCTGGGGATGGACTGGATAGAGCATGCAAGACCTGCCCCCAACTACATGAGTAGTACATGGGATATACACATCCCACAAGATCTTCCAGAGCACCCTGCCACTCTAGATCTCCTTGGACTTGCCACTGTGTCTTGCCACACCCTCACCTCCTCCTCCTCTGATGTCCTCACCCTTCCCTAACCCACCAATGAATCCTGTGCAGGGGCTCATCCAGTGACAAGACTCCTGGCTGAGTATGCCTCCTACTCCAACATCTTTGATGTCCAACAAGCAGACCAGCTTCCCCCACACCAAGTGCATGACCACAAGATTCATCTTAAGGAGGGGAAAACCATCCCCTACGGTCCACTCTATTCCCTTTCCCACCACAAGCAGGAAGAACTTCATGCATACATTGCAAAGATGCAAGCCAACAGCTTCATCCACCCATCTATTAGCCAGGCAGCTGCCCCTCTCCTCTTTGTCCCCAAGAAAGATGGTAACCTCCAACCCTGCCTCAACTACTGCACACTCAACATGATCACCATCAAGGATCACTACCTCATCCCCCTCATTTTGTAACACCTCAAATGCCTGTCCACAGCGAAAATCTTCACCAAGCTGGACTTGAAGGGTGCCTACTGTTGGAAGGAGTGAACTGGCAATGGGGTTACCACTACCAGTTCAGAGGTCCAGGGGGAAGGAAACCACTGATCAGCTAAGATAAGGCAAGTAGCTATCTTGACTGTGCCTTCCCTATATTGGAGGGGCTTGTAGAGCTAAGTCTGAGGATATTTCAGCTTAGATACACTCCATATGTAGTGGATATCAGAAGTTGCAGTAGGGATCAAAAAGCAATTACCAACATAGGCAACTTGCTCACACAGGAGGAAGAGAGTAGAAGAAGAGAAAAGAAGAAAAAGAGCAGACCTTGCTATGTGAGGATGTGGGAACTAGTTTGAATGACTTTTCTGCAACTGTATCTACATGTGCATTGATGTATATATGTGTTTTCCTGTGATGGTAACACCTTCTTGAGGTTGGCTATGTCATTGCTATATCAAAGGCATGATGCCTGTGTAGTATTCTGAAGAGTATGGAGCATCATTTGGGATCTTGAGTAGAGACAGTGAATTGTTATGGAAGCTTATCTTGAGTGTGTGTGTGTTGCATATATACATTATCATTCCCTATCATGGAGGAGTGTGTTCCTATCTTTTCCCAATATATACGGTCCACACCCATCCAACACAAGTTGTGTCTCAGAGATATGGACCCGGGGTCCCCGTAATTGTGGAGTAGTAGCCAATACTGGGTGGAATGTTGCCTGTAGCTGGATGTGGGGTCCCAAAATTGGACTTTTCTTGATGTGATGTGGCCTAACAGTATGGAAATAATTTTCAAGGAATATTGATGTGTCTTGGTTGCCTGTGTTGGACTTCCTTGATCTAACAGATTGTTCTGAAGTCGAAATGTGAGTGACTGTATATTCCAACACCTACAACCTCCTGCACATTGCCCACAGGCACAAGTGGAAGATGGCATTCTGCACATGGTACAGTAGTTTCTGTTGGAATATACAGTCACTTGCATTTTCGACTTTGGCATGATCTGTTAGATCATAGAAACCCAATGCAGGCAACTAGGCATGCATCAATATTCCTCAAAATTAATTCCTCCCTGTTAGACCACAACATGTCAAGAAAAGTCCAATCTCTGGACCACACACTCAGTTATAGGGAACATTTACCCAGTTTTGGCTATCACTCCACATTTGCGGGGACCCCAAGCCAATATCTCTAAGACACAATTTGTGTTGGAAGAGTGTGGACTGTATATAGTGGAGAGATAGGATCACACTGCTCTGTGATAAGGGTAGGAAAGATAACACACATACAAGATAAGTTCCCAATGTTCACTGTCTCTACTCAAGATCCCAAATGATGCTCCATGTCAGGGTTGAGGGCCTGATATCGAGTATACTGGCTTTGAGAATCCCCTGTCCAAATACATGTGTGCGAAATCGAGTTTAAGGGCTACCTAACCTCAATATTGGCTAACCCTGTTGGCACCCCATCCAGAGGTTGCATGGCATGTTCAATATCCTAATATGATGTACACACCTAATACCAAGGGTGCACTAATTGGTACCAGAGTGTGTTTGTGAGTGTGTAAGACACTCATGCTGATATGCAAAGGCACTGGTGTAGGTTCCAGGGCCATGGTTGAGGTTCTGCCTGCAATGTAGGTGTCGCAGGGTCAGTGATGGTGCTGACCTAATGAAACTGAGGCTCCTACTACTCCTGGAGCTGACACACAATACTGGTGAGTTGCAACTACCTGTATTGTGACTTAAACGATGACTGAAAGACTGAAAAGACTGAAACAACTTGGTAAAGATGGTAAAGACTAGAGTGGATGAGGATCCACTTGTCTGATGATGAGAAAACCATAACATAAATAGGCCTACCTCCAGGGTAGGCAATGCTCCTCGAGCTCCTGGCTCAAGGCACTTGCCTCCAGGGTGGCCTCTACTACCTAGCAAGCCCTCCTCCTTGCCTCCTCAGTACCCCTATCCTCAGTACTCAAGCTCTGGGCCTGCACAGGCCTCCTGTGTCTGCTGATGGTGAGGCCCAAGCTCTCCTCATGAAAGCTCCTACCTCCTATATCTCCTAACACCCTTGTGCAACCTCCTACACCCTCTCCAGTGAGTGTGTACCTCCTCCTCACCTGTGCCCTTCCTCTTGGCCTAGCCTGCCTTGCATCTATGTGCCTGCATTTGGTAGAGTTTGACATTGAGGTTAAGGGCCCTTTATCCTCGATTTCGCTGAAATCGAGGTTAAGATCCCCTTTATCCTCGATCTCGCATGCCCAGGCACTAGGCCTGTGTACACCCCGTAACACTCCATACTTCTCAAAGACCCTACACAGGTTACATCCCTTCGATATAGTGATGACATTGCCACTTTCGAGAAGGCATTGCCATCATAGGAAAAACACATATATACATCAACTCACATGTAGATACAGTTGCAGAAAGTCATTCAAACTAGTTCCCACATCCTCACATAGCAAGGTCTGCTCTTTTTCTTCTTCTCTCTCCTCCTGTATGAGCAAGTTGCCTATGTTGGTAGTTGCTTCTCAATCCCTACTGCAATTCTCTGATATCCTCTACATATGGAGTGTATCTAAGCTGAAATATCCTCAGACTTAGCTCTACAAGCCCCTCCAATATAGGGAAGGCACAGTCAAGATAGCTACTTGCCTTGTCTTAGCTGATCAGTGGTTTCCTTCACCCTGGACTCCTGAACCAGTAGCAGTAGCGGTAGCCCCATTGCCAGTTCACTTCTTCCAATAGGTTATGAGCCCAAAGCCAGATCGCTCTGCACACTCACATCATTACAACACTCACTCAAACACTCAAGGGCCTTCAAGTTTGTTTTCAGACCATGAGGAAATTGCCAACATCACCACACATCATCACTCAAACAACTCTTTAATGCCTTTATCTACTTCTAGCTTCTCTTCAACACCATCTATCACCCTTACTCAAACCCAGCCAAGGTACATTAGGAAGATGACCACTGATATCGGATCTGGTAATTTCTGTCTTCCCTGGCTCACTGATGTCAGGGTTGAGGGCTGATATTGAGTAAACTGACATTGAGGATTGGCTATCCAAATACACATGTGCGAAATGGAGGATAAATGGGGCCTTAACCTCGATATCAGCTAACTCTGTTGGCACCCCACTCAGAGGTTGTGCAGCACATTAACTTGAAGTAATACAAGTACACACTCAGTCACCAAGGGTGCACTAGTTGGTAATTGAGCATGTTTGTGTGAGTGTAAGACACTCATGCTGTTATGTAAAGGCACTGGTGTAGGTTCCAGGACCACAGTTGAGGTTCTGCCTGTGATGTAGGTGTCGCAGGGTCAGTGATGGTGCTGACCTGATGTTGCTGAGGCTCCTACAACTACTGGAGCTCACACACAATGATACTACGTCGCAACTACCTGTTGTTCTGGGGCATACACAGGCCTAGTGCCTGAGTACGCGAAATCGAGGATAAAAGGGGCTTAGCCTTGGTTTCAGCGAAATTGAGGATAGGGGGCCCTTAACCTCAATGTAAGACTCTACCACACACAGGCACATACATGCAAGGCATGTTAGGCCAAGGAGGAGGGCACAGGCGAGGAGATGGTGCACACTCACTGGAGACAGTGTAGGAGGCCACACAAGGGGATTAGGAGATATAGGAGTTAGGAGCTTTCATGAGGAGAGCTTGGGCCTCACCATCAGCAGGTGTAGGAGGCCTGAGCAGGCCTGGAGTTCGAGTACCAAGGAGGTGAGGAGGAGGGCTTGCTAGGTAGTAGAGGCCACCCTGGTGGCAAGTGCCTGGAGCCAGGAGCTTGAGGAGCATGGCCTACCCTGGGGGTAGGCCTATATAGGTCAAAGCCTTTATCATCATCAGACAAGTGGATCCTCATCCACTCTAGTCTTTACCATCTCTATCAGTTAGTCTTAGTCTTTCAGTCATCATATAAGTCACAATACAGGTAGTTGCAACTCACCAGTATTGTGTGTCAGCTCCAGGAGTAGTAGGAGCCTTAGTTATATTAGGTCAGCACCATCACTGACCCTGCGACACCTACATTGGAGGTGGAACCTCAACCACAGCCCTGGAACCTCCACCAGTGCCTTCACACATCATCATGAGTGTCTTACACTCATACAAACACACTCAATTGACAACTAGCACACCCTTGGTTTTGGGTATGTATTTGTATTACTTCAATTGAACATGCTGCATGACCTCTGAGCGGGGTGCCAACAGGGTTAGCCAATATCAAGGGTAAGGAGCCCTTAAACTTGATTTTGCCCAAATCGAGGATAAGACCCCATTATCCTTGAATTCACATATGCATATTTGAATACCCGGCCCTCATCATCAGTATATTCGATATCAGCCCTCAACCCTGACAGATGACTGGGAGGTGCTGCTGCCAATGGCAGAGTTCATGTACAACAATGCTGTACACAATGGTATTGGGGTATTTGTCAGGGTTGGGGACCAATATCGAGTGTGGCGACTAGCTCGGCTATGCAGGTCGGCCTACGTGTGTGTGAAATTGAGTTTAAGGCCTCCTTAAACTCAATATTGGTTAACCCTGTTGGCACCCCATCCAGAGGTCACTTGGCACATTTGTGGGAGCAATGCAATGGCACCTCCAACTCCCAAGGGTGCACTACTTGCCAGTTGGAGCATGTTGAGTGAGCGTAAGACCTTCACTGCTGTTGTGTAAGGCACTGGTGTCAGTTCCAGGGCCGTGGTTGAGGTTCCGCCTGCAATGTCGGTGTCGCAGGGTCAGTGATGGTGCTGACCTGATGTTCTTGGTGTTCCTTCAACTCCTGGAGCTCACACACTGTACAGAGTAATCACAACTACTTGTATTGTGATCATGACGACACATGAAAGACTGATACTAACAGATAAGGATGGTAAAGACTAGAGTGGATGAGGATCCACTTGTCTGATGATGAACAAGACCTGGACCTATATAGGCCTACTTCTGGGGTAGGCCATGCTCCTCGAGCTCCTGGCTCGAGGTACCTACCTCCAGGGTAGGCTCTACTACTTGTTAACCCCTCCTTGTGCCCCTATCTTTGGCACACAAGCTCTGGGCCTGCTCAGGCCTCCTGGACCTGCAACCGGCGAGGCCCCAGCTCTCCTTGTGAGAGTCCCTTAATCCCTATATGTCCTATCCTCTACATGAGGCCTCCTACACCAGCTCCTACCAAGCTAATGCCCCTTCCTCATTTGTGCCCCTTTTCAGGATGTGCTATACTGAGGGTTTGTGCACCTGCACATGGTAGAGCTCAAAATCGAGTTTAAGGAGCCCTTATCCTCGATTTTGCCAAAATCGAGGTTAAGACCCTGTTTATCCTTGATTTCGTGTGCTCAGGCACTGGACCAGTGTGCCCTCTGTAACACTACTCCCCCTTCCAAGGCTGAGCTCCATCAAGGCAAATGAAGTCCTGCGCCTGGCCTACAAGACCAACATTTGGATGCCACCAGTGGCATTTTCCTCCCACCTCATCCTCATTGCTCCTGGATGGTTGCATCATCATGCCTCGCCATTCTAATTCCTCCTCATGGCGCTCAGCCCACAAGGGCCACCATGCTGCTGCACCACCCTCCCCTCCTGTGCCTGTTCCAGGCCCCTCGTCCCCGCCGGTGCCTGCTGCCAACTCTTCAGGGCCCTTTTCCTTCCGGAGGAGGCCTCCCCTCCTTCTTTACCTCTCGGGGAGGCCCTGGGGCCTCCATGTACTCTGCCCCTGGTGCTAGGGGCCCACCTTCCGCTCCTGGTGGGGCCCCTTGAGGCCCCTACTTCCCCACCCACTGCCCTGGTGGCGGAAGAGCCTCCTTGATGGAGGCTGGTGGTTAAGCTGTGTTGCCCTCAGTTGGCAGTGGCCTCCTCCTCTCTCCTTGCCAGCTCCGGCCCGGCTGGCAGGAGCTCTCAACCCACGGGCTTGGTCACTCCTCTGAGCAATCATTGCCATCTGGATCCTGAGGATCCATTGACAGGTGTTTTTGTTGCGGGCCCCACTGTGCCTTGGGCACCTCCTGCTGCCCCTGGGCCTGGTGCATTCTGGGAGTCCTTGGCAGAGGCAATGGCACAATGGGAGGAGGAGCTTCAGCATCCTCTTCCTCCTCCTCCTACTGTGGATGCTGTGTTGGATGGGGTCATACAAGCCCCCACCCCTCTTTACGAGGCCGAGGTGCAGTGCCTCACCCCAGAGTCGCTGCCCGGGTCCCCTCCTTGCTCCCCTGGCCCTCCTCCTCCTGTGAGGCCACCCACCTTTGTGGAGTTGGCCTCGTGGAGCTCTGAGTTGCCAGCTCCCGTCCTCCTGCTGCTGGTGGCTCGGGGACTGTACCCACAGTGGTGGGTTGTGGACCGCGGGTCCCCTGCTGCTCACCACCTCAACGCCGTGGTGATGCTTCGACTGACAGAGGGCTCCATGCCCTGGCCTAGTTGGTCTTGCGAGTGTTGCACTTGTTTGGACATTCCGTAAGTGTTCCAAGTCCTCCTTCCATCTGTCATTCCCTTGTTGACCCCCACTTCTTCCTTCCTCTATCTAGGTGTTTTCCCTCTGCTTTTGCCAACCCATTTGGCAAACACAATCACATGCCCAGCAAGTGCGCACACTGCCACTTGTCTGGGCACATAGGGTGTGTCAGGACTGTGCGGGCCTTTCCTGGCTGTCATTACACTGGTGATGCCGAGCCATGGAGGTTCCAGGTGGGCAAGCATGGCATTGAACGGGCTCATCTAGTGCATGCCCGTGGTCATGGTCTGGGTGAAGTCCACTGGGAGGATTGCATCATCAATCCTTGTGGTCATGAGGACTGGGACTTCACCCTTTGCCAGGTGTGGGAGGTGGAGGTGACCTTTCTTTGCCCAGTCATGGCTGCCTTAGTGCAGTACATGGTTAAACACCAGTGCCTGTACTCTGAGCATCAGCCTCACGAGTCCATTACCATGGCTGGGGGTCCTCCTGACCCCATTAGTGATGTCCTGGCTCCTCCTCCTCCTGCTTCCTCTCCTTCTTCTGCCCCTCCACCCCCTCCTGAGCTCGACCTCGAGTTCTTCATCCCTCAGTCCACGGAGTATGCTGTGGACTACTAGTTCTTCTTGTGTCCCTAGAATTGCAATTCCAGCACCTGATTCCCCCCCCCTATGGGCCTGAGTGTGGTGTGAGCTGGTCGCAGTAACTTTCGCCTCATTCCTTGGTCTGTGGAGCGCGCCCTGAAATCGAGTTTAAGAGGCCCTTATCCTTGTTGGAATATACAGTCACTCGCGTTTTCGACTTCGGAACGTTCTGTTAGATCATGGAGGTCCAACACAGGCAACCAGGATGTGTCAATATTCCTCAAAATTATTTTGACACTGTTAGGCCACAATGTGTCAAGAAAAGTCCAATTTTGGACCCCCACATCTGGCTATAGGACTGCACTTACCCGATTCCAGCTATTGGTCCATGACTGCGGGGACCCCAGACCCATATCTCTGAAACACAATTTGTGTTGGATGAGTGTGGACCATATATATTAACAAAGATAGGAACACACTCCTCTGTGATAGGGAAAGATAGCATATATATGCAACCCCACACACATGCTCAAAGATAAGCTCCTGCAATGCTTCACTGTCTCTACTCAAGATCCCAAACAATGCTCCATACTCTCCAAGACTCGACACAGGCATCATGCCCTTGATACAGCAAAAACATAGCCAACTTTGAGAAGGCATTGCCATCATAGGAAAATACTTATATATACATCAACTCACTTGTAGATACAGTTGCTGAAAGTCATTCAAACTAGTTCCCACATCCTCACATAGCAAGGTCTGCTTCCTCCTCTTCTCCTTCTCTCTTCCTCCTGCATGAGCCAAGTTGCCTACATTGTTAATTGCTCCTCGATCACTACTGCGACCCTCTGATAGCCTCTATCTATGGAGTGTATCTAAGCTGAAATATCCTCAGACTTAGCTCTACAAGCCCCTCCGATATAGGGAAGGCACTGTCGAGATAGCTACTCACCCCTGCCTTAGCTGATCAGTGGTTTCCCCAGGATCCCTGAACCGGCAACAGTAACACATTACCGGTTCACTCCTTACAATAATCCTCTGTTTCGGTGAAATCGAGTTTAATGCGTCTTTATCCTCGATTTCGCATTTCCCAGGCTTCACTATTCCAGCTTTGTTTCACCCAGGCCTCCTCCTTAATTGCTTGTGCTAGCACCTCCCCCCACCAATTCCTCATACTCCTGGATGAGGCTAGGGCACTCGAGGTGATCATGAGGCTCCCAGGAGGCAGCCTCCTCTGGGTACCCCTTCCATAGGACCTTGTACTCAAGGTTGGCTCCTTGACCATGTTTGCCCATGATGGCCTCCACCTCAAAGTTGAGGTCCTCCTCATGGATTTGGGGCTGTACTTGGTGTTTTGCATGGCCTGGTAGTGCACTGCTCTTGGCTTTCTCCAACATTGATATGTGAAACACATTGTGTACCCTGAGCTTGGATGGCAGTTGCAGGCAATATGCCTGTCTGCCTACCCTTTCAATGATGGGGTACGGGCCTGTGAACCTCATGTTGAGCTTGGGGCTGGGTCTTCTTGTTTTCCAGTTGTGATGGTTAATGTACACCAAGTTGCCTATTTTGAGCTCCATGTCTGTGTGCTTGCAGTTGTATTGCTCTACCGTGCGAGCTTGAGCTTGCCTGATCTGCTCCTGTAGGTACTGTGTGAGCTCCAGCTGTCCATGTGCAAACTCTTGTCTCAATGGGTTGAGCACCCCTACTGCATATGGTAGATCTGGGTGCATCCTAGGGTTCCACCCATAGCAGGCAAAGAAGGGGGACACCCCTATGCTGCTGTGCACTGCATTGTTGTACACAAACTCTGCCATTGGTAGCAGGCCTTCCCAATCATCCTGCTCATAGTTGCAATACATTTGCAGGTACTGCTCTACCACTTGGTTCACCCTCTCTGTTTGACCATCAGTTTGTGGGTGGTAAGCCATACTGAGCGAGTGCTTGATGAGCAGGGCCTCTGTGAACTTCTTCCAGGTTGCTGAGATGAACTGTTGGCCCCTATCGGAGACATTGTGGTCTGGGGCTCCAAATCGCTTCATTACATGGGCCTGGAACAGCTCTGCAGTGTCCTGGGAGGTGGCTGTCTTGTATGTAGGTGCTAAGACAGCTAGCTTTGTGAGGTGGTCAACTATGACGAGGATGGAGTCATAGCTGTTGGATGTGGGCAGGCCTTCAATGAAATCCATGGATATTGAGCCCCAGGGCTGCTCAGGGGTGGACAACGGCTGCAGTAGGCTGTAGGGTTTGTGGTGTGGAGTCTTGTATTGTGTGCACACAGGGCAGCTTGCTACATAGTCTGCTACCCAGGTGCTCATTCCTGGCCACCAATAATGGCATCGCGCCAGCTCCAGGGTAGCATCCCTTCCTCCATGACCTGCAGTAGCTCTGTCATGGCATTGCGACATTACCATGTATCACAAATGTTCCACTGATAGAGAGTCTTCCCTTACTTGAGCGGCTCCCCGCATGTCCCCACAGCCTTGCTTGCCTGGTAGAGTGACCCGAGGGATCACTAGCCTTCCCTCGTGGTACCATAGGCTGTCTCTGTCCTCAAATGGTTGGGCCTTATGCATTGCCAGGAGCTCCTGGTCCAGGGGCTGGAAGGTGTGAGCTAACTGCTCAAGTCAACCATTTGCAATTTCAGCCATGGTTGCATTACTGGTACACATCTGAAATCGAGGATAATGGGGCCTTAAACTCGATTTTGGCTTCTGGTGCAAAAACCTTAGCCGGCAATAGTTGCCAAACATTATGTTCTACCTCCTCGCCCACGGGCTGCATGTCCTGTTGTCTATTGGAAGGGGTGAACCGGTAATGTGTTACCATCGCCAGTTCAGGGATCCTGGGGAAACCACTGATCAGCTAAGGCAGGGGCAAGTAGCTATCTTGACTGTGCCTTCCCTATATTGGAGGGGCTTGTAGAGCTAAGTCTGAGGATATTTCAGCTTAGATACACTCCGTAAATAGAGGATATCAGGGGGTTGCAGTAGTATTCGAGGAGCAACTACCAACGTAGGCAACTTAGCTCACGCAGGAGGGAAGAGGAGTGGAGAAGAAGAAGAGGGAGCAGACTTTGCTATGTGAGGATGTGGGAACTAGTTTGAATGACTTTCAGCAACTGTATCTACAAGTGAGTTGATGTATATATAAGTATTTTCCTATGATGGCAATGCCTTCTCAAAGTTGGCTATGTCTTCGCTATATCAAGGGTATGATACCTGTGTCAAGTCTTGGAGAGTATGGAGCATCGTTTGGGATCTTGAGTAGGGACAGTGAAACATTGTGGGAGCTTATCTTTGAGCATGTGTGTGTGGGGTTGCATATATATGCTAACTTTCCCTATCACAGAGGAGTGTGTTCCTATCTTTGCTAACATATATGGTCCATGTTCATCCAACACAAATTGTGTCTCAGAGATATGGGTCCGGGGTCCCCGCAGTCATGGACCAATAGCCGAAATTGGGTAAGTACAGTCCTATAGCTGGATGTGAGGGGTCCAAAATTGGACTTTTCTTGATGTGTCGTGGCCTAACAGTGTTGAAATAATTTTTGAGGAATATTGACACGTCATAGTTGCCTGTGTTGGACCTCCACAATCTAACAGATCGTTCTGAAGTCGAAAACGCGAGTGACTGTATATTCCAACATCGTCGAGTAAGGGCATCAGGCTCACTGGCCTTGTCTCCGGGCCGATACTGGAGCACGAAGTCGAAATTAGCTAGCAGCACCACCCACCTCGCTTGTCTGCCCATGATCCATCATTGTAACTTGAAATACTTGAGGGCCTCATGGTCAGTGAGGATTACCAGCTGAGATGGGAGGCCTGTGAGCATGTGGTGCCATTGACATAGACAGGCAACCACGGTGAGGAGCTCCTTATCATGTATCTCATAGTTGTGCTCCACCAAAGTCATCTTCCTTGAATAGTAAGCAATGGGATGCCACCTATGCTTGTGCTCCTGCTTGAGCACCCCTGTGATTGCAAAGTCACTCACATTGGTCTCCAATTGTGTAGGTTTGTTGTATTGGAAGTGTCATAAGACTCCTGCAGTGGTGAAAGCTCCTATCAGCTTGTGGAAGGCCCCCTGGGCTTCCTCGTCGAGCCGTAGTTTCTTGAACCTCTCTACTGGTTTGACAAGTGAGGTCAGGGGCCTAGCGATCCTTGCGAAGTTCACAATGAACCTTTGATAGAAGTTTGTGAAGCCCAGGAAGCACTGTATGTTGTGAATGCTTGCTGGTAGGGGCCACTCCTTGATCACTCACACTTTCTCAGGGTCCATATCAATACCAGTTGGCTTGATGATGTATCCCAGGAACTCCACAGTATCAGTGTGAAACGTGCACTTGGACAGCTTCGCAAACAGCTGGTTCTCCTGTAACCGCCTTAGTACCTCCTGCATGTGTGCAACATGCTCTTCCTTGCTGTTACTGAAGATGAGGAAGTCATCAAGGTACACCACTACGTAGATACCAATGTTATCACAATATATGTGGTTCATTAGGGACTGAAATTGAGCTGGAGCATTTGCTAGGCCAAATGGCATCACAAGGTACTCATAGAGGCCCAGTTGAGTACCAAAGGCTGTCTTCCATTCATCTCCTGGAGCAATGCGCACCAGATTGTATGCTGCCTTGAGATCCAGCTTTGTGTAGATGGTGGCCTGCCAAAGTAGGAACAGCTGCTCCTCGATGAGCAGTAGTGGGGCACAATTCTTGACGGTGACCTCATTGAGCCCTCAATAGTCTACACACAGCTGTAGGCCTCCATCCTTCTTTGGTATGAAGAGTACTGGTGATCATGCAGGGCTCTTTGAGGGCCTGATGAAGCCCTTCTTGAGGTTCTCCTTGAGGTACTTCCTGAGCTCTGCCATCTCCTTGGGTCCCTTGAGGTACAACAGGCCCTGAGGGGGTTTCCCTCTTGGTACCAGCTCAATGTGCAAATTGTGATCAGCATGAGGAGGCAGCTTGTCAGCTTCTACCTCACAGAAGACCCCTTTGAGGTGCTTGTATGGGGCTGGTATCTCCAATTGCAATGGGGCCTTGGGCTCTACCTCCATTTCCACACCACAATTGTTGCCTGTGGGCACAAATCTGAAAGCTGGTATTGAGCTGGGAGGGGCTTCCAGTAGCATGAACCCAATAGGCCCATCATGCAATGCCACCTGGATCAATTGAGCAGCCGAGACAAATTCATGGCCATGCAGCATGGGTGGTTGCCAAAATTGAGTTTAAGGGTACCCTTATCCTTGGTTTTGCATTTCCCAGATGTGACTTGAATTCCAATTGCCCAGTATCCCAGTCAATCCTTGGTTTCCACCTTTTTAGCTCATCAAAGCCCAGAATTAGGTCATAGTCCAAGGCCTGGGCCACTGGTACTTTGAGGATACCTAGTGGTTGACCCCCCACCTCCATGGCCACACTGGCACTGCTGCTGATCGCGAGCTTGTGGCCAGTCACACCATGTACCTCCCTTTTTTTTATGTTTTTTGTAGCTACTTGGTGTCTTTGGACAAATTCTTGAGATAATATGGACAATCCAGCACCTGTGTTGGCAAGGATGTGAGCCTGATGGCCATTGATGGAGCCTTCAAGCTCAAGCACCATTCCTTGAGTAGTGCTGGTGGAGAAGCAGTATTGACAGTCTTGGTATATGCATTGGGATGGTGAGGTAGGTTCCAGGGTGAGGCAGGCCATCACTGCGTCTCCCCATGCTCATTTCCCTGGTCACCTTGGTTCTCTTCAGGCCCCTGCCCGTACTCACCTAGGTCCAGCCCTTCTTCTTGCGAGGGTTGGTCCTCCTGGTCATTGGACTCCTCATGCAGCTCCTCCACTACTGGGTGAACTGCTACTCGAGGACTGCTGGGCTTGGGTCATGAGGTTCCGGCGTTCCTGTTGGGGCAATTGTAAGACCAATGCCCAGTTCCTTGACAGATGCGACAGACACTGCTACCAAAAGTAGTGGGGGTACCTGCCACTGGCAGTTTCTGGGCCAGGTGTGGGGGTAGAGGTCTGCTTCCCACGCGATTGCCTGGTTGTCCTTCGATAGTTGCAGGCCTGGCTGGTGTGATTGTACCCCCAGTAGCCCTGGGCCATGGGGCTCCTTCACTAGCTCCTGTGGTCCTGGCAGGGGCTGTTCTGGCTCCTAGCCTGCTTGAGCCTTGCTGGCCCATGTCCAGCCTGCTCCAAGTAGGAGCACCAGGGTAGGTGGCAATGCAACTCTTGTCAATGGCCTCAACCTCCCTGTACCAGCTCCAGGGGTCCTCTGGCGGGTTCCTCTCAAACTTCTCCTGGAGACTGTGAGTGAGGCTATTCCTGAAGAGGAACACAATGAGCTCATTGTCATCAATGTTGGCCTGGCTTTCCAGGTCCCTGAAGCACTCTACATGGTGTGTAGCTGCTCCCAGAGCATTGCTCTCCATCTTGAGACCCTGTAGCTTGTTGTAGGTGTCTAGCCTGTCATTATGACAACTGTACTGCTCTCATAACCTGAGTGTGAAGAAGTCCCAGTCATGGAAGAGCCAGCCCTGCTGATTCCTATCTGTCCTAAGCTTGGCCTTCCACCACTCTTGCACTGTTCCTTCCATGTGGCTCATGGTGTAAGTGATCATGGTCTTGTGGTCCATTACTCCATTGTGTTGTAGCCAGGTTGTGGCTTTGATGAGGAACATCTCGACATCACAAGCATCAAACTTAGGGAAGGGATACTTGAGGTCATTCTTCATGGGAGGGGTCCCTTTGTCTGGCTTGGTAGTGGCTGCCAGCTTACGCTGGACCCTGGACCCTGTGGGTGTGGAGTACAGGTCCTCGTCACTGTAGCCCCAGTTACTGAGTGTTTGGGGCTCCTTGGTTGTAGGCCTAGGTAGTGGCAATGGCATGTTAGGGTCCCATAGCAGGGCAGCATTGTACAACTCCTTGAACCTGCTATGCTTGAGGAGTGGATCCATCTGCTTGCTCACCAGTTGGATGATCTTGTCAAGCTTCTCCACCAAGTTGCTCTCCATCATTCCGAACATGGGGTACAGCTTGGACAATCCACTCTAATGTCAGGGTTGGGACCGATATCAAGTGTGTGGCGAGGTTCAGCTATGCAGATCCAGAAACGTGTGTGTGAAATTGAGGTTAAGAGGCCCTTATCCTCGATTCTGGTGAAATCAAGTTTAAGGCCTCCTTAAACTTGATATCAGCTAACCCTGTTGGAACCCCATCCAGAGGTTGCATGGCACATTCACTTGGGGTAATATGTTGGCACTTCCAACTCCCAAGGGTGCACTAGTTGGCAATTGGAGCATGTTGAGTGGGTGTAAGACCCTCACTACTGCTGTGTGAGGCACTGGTGTAGGTTCCAGGGCTGCAGTTGAGGTTCTGCCTGTGATGTAGGTGTCACAGGGTCAGTAATGGTGCTGACCTGATGTTTCTGTTGCTCCTTCAACTCCTGGAGCTTGCACACTGTACAAAGTAATCACAACTACCTGTATTGCAATCATGATGACACTTGAAAGACTGATACTTAAAGACAAAGATGGTAAAGACTAGAGTGGATGAGGATCCACTCGTCTGATGATGAAAAAAGACCTTTACATATATAGGCCTACCTCTGGGGTAGGCCATGCTCCTCAAGCTCCTGGCTCTAGGCACCTGCCTCCAGGGCAGGCTCTGCTACTTAGTGAGCCCTCCTCGTGCCCCTATCCTTGGCACTTGATCTCTGGGCCTGCTCAGGCCTCCTGGGCCTGCAACCGGCAAGGCCCCAACTCTCCTTGTGAAAACCCCTTAATTCCTATATGTCCTACCTCCTACCTGAGGCCTCCTGCACCAGCCCTACTGAGCTAATGCCCCTCCTTCACCTGTGCCCCTTGTCTGGATGTGCTCCACTGGAGGTTCACATGCCTGCACACAGTAGAGCTCGAAATCGAGTTTAAGGGGCCCTTATCCTCGATTTCGCGTACTCAGGCACTAGACCTGTGTGCGCCCTGTAACAGGTGGCAGGCAGCGCAGGTACAGACATAGTTGGTGGAATCCTTTACAAGGGTCAGCCACCAGAATTGGCAGCATGTCTTTTCCAGGGTGGATTGTGGGCCTGGGTGTCCAGCCAATGGGTGGTCATGCACCAGCACAAGGGCTTGCAAGTGCAGGGCTGTAGGAATGAAGAGGGCCCCAGAGGAGGTGCATGGGAGCCCCTCCTTTATGGCTACACTGGTGGGTAGGGGTGTGGATTCCCTCAGTATTGGAAGCCAGCCCAGGGGTAAGCAGAGCTCATCAGTTCCCACTCCATGTGCAAACAGGCTGGGGGGAAGTAATGTGCTCTCATTAGCTCAATCTGGTTGACCTGGATGGTCAGACAGCAGGTCATGCCATTGGGTGAGTGTGTTGGGGCATACTGCCTCATGTCCTGGGCAATAATGGAGCTGGAAGTTGTACTCTGCTAGGTTTGCTTGCCAGCGGGCTTGTTGGTGGTTGAGCTGCTGCTTAGTGCTGAAATACTGGAGGGCCTGATGGTTGGTGTAGACCTGGAACAGAGAGGTGATCCTGTGGAGATAGTGTCTCCATTGTGTGCAGGCCCCAATGTTGGCTAGAAGCTCCTTATTGTGGATCTTGTAGTTCCACTCTGCTGGGATCATCTTGTGACTCCAATACATGACTGGATGGAGCAAGTGGGTCTGAGAGTTTGGGGGTGAGCCCATGGGGGTTCCAGGCTGAGGGTGCCATTGTGGCCACCACCATATTGCTGGCATTGGTTTTGAGGACAGTGTCCAGGTTGGGGGAGAAATGCTTGAGGATGGGTGCCTCAGTAAATGCTTTCTTGAGCATGTGGAAAGCAGTGAGGGCCACCAGGGTCAGCTCTACCCATCCCAATGGGGAACCTTTGAGCATGTCTGTGAAGGGAGCCACCATGTGGGAGTAGTGGTAAATGAACTGGTGGTAGACGTTTGCAAACCTGAGTGTTAGGACCGTAGGGTCTGAGAACCGTGAGCAGCTACAGTCAATTGGTGTTGGTGGGAATGGAGAGGCCATGGGCATGCTGGTCAATGGTAGGATACCATGGGAAGGGGTCAGTAGTATCAACTAGGTTGCTAATAAGCAAACTAAGTATTACATGCAATGAGGTCTCTTGGAAACCTTGCAAGGGGAGGCGGGAGTGAGTACAAGGGTGCACCCCATGCCATAGGGCATTGGCGATGATCGTGGGATCCCCCCCTGGGAGGGTCAAATGTGGGTGGGATCTGTTACAGGGCGCACACATGCCTAGTGCCTGAGTACGTGAAATCGAGGATAAGGGCCCCTTAAACTCAATTTTGAACTCTACTGCATGCAGGTGTGTGGACCTCCAGTGGGTCGCATCAGGATGAGGGGCACAGGCAAGGACAGGGCATTAGCTCAATAGGGCTTGTGCAGGAGGCTCCATGTAGAGGGTAGGACATATAGGAAATAAGGGTTTTCACAAGGAGAGCTGGGGCCTCGCCAGTTGCAGGTCCAGGAGGCTTGAGCAGGCCCAGAGCTCGAGTACCAAGGATAGGGGCATGAGGAGGCAGGGAGGAGGGCTCACTAAGTAGCAGAGCCTGCCCTGGAGGCAGGTGCCTAGAGCCAGGAGCTTGAGGAGCATGGCCTACCCCAGAGGTAGGCCTATATATGTCAAAGTCATTTCACCATCAGATGAGTGGATCCTCATCCACTCTAGTCTTTACCATCTTTATCTTTAAGTATCAGTCTTTCAAGCATTGTCATGATTGCAATACAGGTAGTTGTGATTACTTTGTACAGTGTGCAAGTGCCAGGAGTTGAAGGAGCATCAGAAACATCAGGTCAGCACCATCACTGACCCTGTGACACCTACATCACAGGCAGAACCTCAACTGCAGCCCTGGAACCTACACCAGTGCCTCACACAGCAGTAGTGAGGGTCTTACACCCACTCAATATGCTCCAATTGCCAATTAGTGCACCCTTGGGAGTTGGGAGTGCCATTGTATTACTCCAAGTGAATGTGCCATGCGACCTCTGGACAGGGTGCCAACAGGGTTAGCTGATATCGAGGATAAGGGCCTCTTAACCTCGATTTCACACACACGTATCTGGATCTGCATAGCGGAACCTCGCCACACACTCAATATTGGTCCCAACCCTGACACAGACCTTACTATGTGAGAATGTGGGAACTAGTTTGAATGACTCTCTGTGACTGTTGTCAGGGTTGAGGCTGATATCAAGTGAGCAGCAAGGTCTGGCTATCCAGATCCAAAATACACATGTGCGAAATTGAGGATAAATGGGCCTTATCCTTGATTTGGGTGAAATCGAGTTTAAGGCCTCCTTAACCTCAATATTGGCTAACCCTGTTGGCACCCCATTCAGAGGTTGCATGGCTTGTTCAAGGGTGGTAATACAATTGTACACCCAACTGCCAAGGGTGCACTTAATTGGCAATCTGAGTGTGTTGAGTGAGTGTAAGACCCTTGCTATTGCTATGTAAGGCACTGGTGTAGGTTCCAGGGCCATGGTTGAGGTTCTGCCTGCAATGTAGGTGTTGCAGGGTCAGTGATGGTGCTGACCTGATGTTGCTAAGGCTCCTTCAACTACTGGAGCTTGCACACAAAGCTAAGTAATTGCAACTACCTGTATTGCAATTGTTATGACACTTGAAGATTGATACTAAATATTAAAGATGGTAAAGACTAGAGTGGATGAAGATCCATTTATCTGGTGATGAGAAAACCACAACTTATATATAGGCCTACCTCCTGGGCAGGCCATGCTACTTGAGCTCCCGGCTCCAGGCAATTGCCTCTTGGATGAGCTTGTATCCCTAGCAAGTCCTCCTTCTTGCCTCCTGCATGCCCCTACCTTTGGTACATGAGCTCCAGGCCTTGCTCACACCTCCTGGGCCTGCATAGGGCAAGGCCCCAGCTTTCCTTGTTAAAGCTCCTTATTCCTATATCTCCTACCCTCGTGTAGGGCCTCCTACACCAACCCTCCTATGTAGTGCCCTCTCCTTGCCTGTGCCCCTCCTCTTGATGTGATTTGCCTGAAGTCCACATGCCTGCATGTGGTAGAGTCTGAAATCGAGGTTAAGACCCTGCTTATACTCGATTTTGCGTACCCAGGCACTAGGCCTGTGTACACCCCATAACAACTGTATCTACATGTTAGTTGAAGTATATATGTGTTTTCCTGTGATGGCAATGCCTTCTCAAAGTTGGTTATGTTGTCGCTATATCAAAGGCACAAAGCCTATGTAGGACCTTGAAGAGTATGGAGCATCATTTGGGATCTTGAGTAGAGACAGTGAATGTTGGGAACTTATCATGTATGTATGTTATCTTTCCTATCCTTATCATGGAGGTGTGTGATCCCATCTCTCCACCATATATGGTCCACACTCATCCAACACAAATTGTGTCTCAGAGATATCAGGCTGGGGTCCCCACAAATGTGGAGTGATAGCTGAAACCAGGTAAATGTTCCCTATAACCAAGAGTGGGGTCCCCAAGATTGGACTTTTCTTGATATGTTGTGGTCTAACAGTGAGGAACTAATTTTGAGGAATATTAACACATGCCTAGTTGCCTGTGTTGGACTTCCATGATCTAACAGATCATGCCAAAGTCGAAAACGCGAGTGACTGTATATTCCAACACTGACCTTGTTGGTCAGGGCTTGAGGGGTTTGAGGGGTCATGCTGACAGCATCAACCCGCAGGGGTAGGTCGCATGTAATGTTAGGACTGTAGGATCTGGAAACCATGAGTGGCTACAGTCAATTGGTGTTGGTGGGAATGGAGAGGCCATGGGCACGCTGGTCAACAGTAGAATACCATGGGAAGGGGTCAATAGTATCAACATGGCAGCTAATGAGCAAACTAAGTAATACATGCAACAAGGTTCCAAGGGAACCTTGTGGGGCCACAAGGGGGCTGTATGAACCCTCCCATTGTAGCAGTGGGGAGTTGATGGTGATTGAGGGTGCTCCCCTGGTGGGATCATGTGCACAGAAGGTGGGGGCCTGACTGGGTGCCATGGGTGATTGGGGGGACCGCTGAAGAGCCGGGTTCCATGGCCAGTGTAACAGGTGCCAACAGGGCTAGCCGATATCGAGTTTAAGCAGCCCTTAAACTCGATTTTGCCCAAATCGAGGTTAAGGCCCTATTTATCCTCGATTTCAATTATGTGTAATTGGACACTCAATCCTCAAGCTCGAAATACTCAATTTCTGGCCTCAGCCCTGACAACACCCAACTGCATACACCCAGTACACTTGGGACGGGGGATAGTATGTACTACCCCATTTGACACACTTGCACAAGAGAGAGACAAGGTGTGGATATGTTGGTCAACTGAATACACCCAGTACACTTGGGAGGAGTAATAGTGCATACTGAGACAATGTGTGGATGTGTTCATCAACTGCATACACTCAGTACACTTGGGTGAGGGGATAGTGCATACTAAGACAAGGTGTGGATGTATTGGTCAACTGCATACACCCAGTATCTTTGGGAGGGGGGATAGTACTGTTACAGTGCACACACAGACCTAGTGCCTGAGCATGCGAAATCGTGGATAAGGGGGGTCTTAACCTCGATTTCAGCGAAATCGAGTTTAATGGGCCCTTAAACTTGATCTCAGACTTTACTGCATGCTGGCATGTGGACTCAAGGAGAGCACAATTGCGAGAAGGGGCACAGGCATAGCTGTTAGACCCACGGCGAAAGGGCTCGAGCCCACAGCCAGACAAGTCCCAGACCACCAATGGGCTCCCTGCCCTCATGTGACTCTCTGGGGAAGCACCCATGATCACCCCAGTGTGTGTCCTTATACTCACCCACATCACCCCATGAGGTTCTGGGAGAACCTCATCACATGTATTACTTAGTTTGCTCATTAGCAACCTAGTTGATACTATTGACCCCTTTCCATGGTACCCTACTGTTGACCAGCATGCCCATGGCCTCTCCATTCCCACCAACACCAACTCACTGTAGCCACTCACAGTTTTCAGACCCTACAGTCCTAACATTACATGCGACCTACCCCTGTGGGTTGATGCCATCAGCATGCCCCCTCGAACCCCTCAAGTCCCAACCAACAATGTTGGGGCCAACAAGGACTCCACCACATCTCCTATGCTGGAGCCCACCCAGGGCAAGGCGACCCTCGGGGAAGTGGTCCAACTGCTCCGACAGGAAGCCCAAGCCCATCAAGAGATGATGGACCTCCTGCAGCTCCTCCTACAAGAGAGGGTCCAACCTATGGCCCCACCACCTTCCATCCCAGAGCCTACTCCCTTCACATGGGAGAATACCCCCGCTGAGCCCCCCAAGGACAGGGAGCTTTGTATCATCACCCCAGAATGGGATGGCTCCCATGACAAATTGGAGAACTTCCTCAACCAGTGTGAGCTTAACTTCACTGCAAACCCATCCAAGTTCCTGACTGAGGCCCACAAGGTTCTCTTCACAGTGGGTAACATGATGGGGATCCCTTGTACTCGAATCCGGAACCTCCACCAGTCTTGTGTTGGAATATACAGTCACTCGTGTTTTCGACTTCGGAATGATCTGTTAGATTGTGGAGGTCCAACACAGGCAACCAAGATGTGTCAAATATTCCTCAAAATTATTTCCACACTGTTAGGCCACATCGTGTCAAGAAAAGTCCAATCTTGGGACCCCACATCCAGCTACAGGCAACATTCTACCCAGTATTGGTGTCAGGGTTGGAACCGATATCAAGTGTGTGACAAGTTTCGGCTATACAGATCCAGAACGCATGTGCGAAATCGAGGTTAAGAGGCCCTTATCCTCGATATCGGCTAATCCTGTTGGCACCCCGTCCAGAGGTCGCACGGCACATTCACTTGGGGTAATACAATGGCACTTCCAACTCCCAAGGGTGCACTAGTTGGCAATTGAAGCATGTTGAGCAAGTGTAAGACCCTCGCTACTGCTTGTGTTAGGCACTGGTGTAGGTTCCAGGGCTGCAGTTGAAGTTCCGCCTGCAATGTAGGTGTCGCAGGGTCAGTGATGGTGCTGACCTGATGTTTCTGTGCTCCTTCAACTCCTGGAGCTTGCACACTGTACAAAGTAATCACAACTACCTGTAATGTGATTGTGACAACGCTTGAAAGACTGATACTTAAAGACAAAGATGGTAAAGACTAGAGTGGATGAGGATCCACTTGTCTGATGATGAAAAGACCTTGACATATATAGGCCTACCTCTGGGGTAGGCCATGCTCCTCGAGCTCCTGGCTTGAGGCACTTGCCTCCAGGGCAGGCTCTGCAACTTAGTGAGCCCTCCTCCTTGCCTCCTAGTGCCCCTATCCTCAGTACTTGAGCTCTGGGCCTGCTCAGGCCTCCTGGAGCTGCCGACGGCGAGGCCCCAGCTCTCCTTGTGAAAACCCCTTTTTTCCTATATGTCCTACCCTCTGCATGGAGCCTCCTACACTGGTCCTATTGAGCTAATGCCCCTCCTTCACCCATGCCCCTTGTCCTGAGGTGTGTCCACTGAAGGTTCATGCGCCTGCATGTGGTAGAGCTCGAAATCGAGTTTAAGGGGCCCTTATCCTCGATTTCGCGTACCCAGGCACTAGGCCTGTGTGCGCCCCGTAACAGATAGCTACTTGCCTTGCCTTAGCTGATCAGTGGTTTCCCCTTCTCCTGGATCCCTGAACCGGTAGTGGTAACTCCATTGCCGGTTCACTCCTTCCAATATCTCGAGAGCCCATCCCGTGGATGAGCAACTGGGACGCCTTTTGCGAGGACCTTCGATGAGTCTATGGGGACCCGGATCTGGGCTACACTGCACACATCCAACTACTCCAACTTAAGCAGTGGGGCCTGGTGGCCAATCACACTGCCAAGTTCCTGTCACTGGCTTCCAAGGCCCACACCACCAATGAAGACCAAATGGTTGTGCTTTTTGAGTGCAGTCTGAGTGACCAACTCCACAAGTGGTTGGTTGGCCAATGCACCAGCAGCATCAAGGAGTTCATCAATGAGGCCATCCGGGTTGAGCAGTGGATGAAGCTCATCCAGGAGACTGGGACAGGCCTGCCCACCAGGCCACCTCCAACAGCTTGCCACCCTGTCCCCTTCTCCCAGCTGCCCATCAAGATGGAGGAATGTAAAGTGGAATGTCATCTGGACCGACCCCCAGTCCCTTTGTGTGACCCCACTTGGGATGCTGCTGAATGTCTTTGCCAACACCACCAGGCCAACAACCAGTGCTACAGTTGCAGGGGAGACTATCTCATGTGAGATTGCCTGAAAGCCCTGCAAACCTCCACCCTGTGGGCCAACACACTCTTGGTGGAAGAAGCAACCAGTGCCCTCCTGGTCAACCACCTGAAAGAGCCCTCAGATAGCAAGGACTTGGACAGGTTGTCCTCAGGGGAAAGCTCAGTGCTGGGAAACTAGCCATCAATGGGCCCTGGTCCACACCCATCACAAATGCTACCCAACTGTGTGCCTTAGTGGCTGCCTTCTGGGCCCATTGCTGGACCAAACCACTGTGGATAGAGCAATGTGGGGAGACTCTCCACATTCATTGGCACCCTACCCTCCCCACCTATGAGTGCATCATCTGTGTGGGCCAAGCCGAAGGCCTGGCACTCCTTGATACAGGTGCCACTGCCTCCTTAATCACCCCCAAGATGGTGGTGGCTGCCATGGCTGCCACCACAACCCTCCATACCCCCCTTACTGCATCCTTCATCCACAGAGTTTCCTCTGCCAAAACCCTGGAAACTCTGGTGGACATACTTATCCATGGCCACCTCATCACCTGCACCCACCATCTTCTTGTTACCCCTATGTCCTCCCATGATGTCCTCCTGGGAATGGACTGGATAGAGCACACAAGACCATCCCCCGACTATGCTAGTAGTACATGGGACATCCGTTATTGGAAGGAGTGAACTGGTAATGGAGTTACCACTGCCGGTTCAGGGATCCTGGAGAAGAAACTACTGATCAGCTAAGGCAAAGGCAAGTAGCTATCTTGACAGTGCCTTCCCTATATTGGAGGGGCTTGTAGAGCTAAGCCTGAGGATATTTCAGCCTAGATACACTCCGTATGTAGAGGATATCAGGGGTTGCAGTAGGGATTGAGAAGCAACTACCAATGTAGGCAACTTGCTCATGCAGGAGGAGGAGAGTAGAAGAAGAGAAGAGCAGACCTTGCTATGCGAGGATGTGGGAACTAGTTCAAATGACTTTCTGCAGCTGTATCTACATGTGAGTCAATGTATATATGTGTTTTCCTGTGATGGCAATGCCTTCTCAAAGTTGGTTATGTTGTCGCTATATCAAAGGCATGATACCTGTGTAGGATCCTGAAGAGTATGGAGCATTGTTTGGGATCTTGAGTAGAGACAGTGAATTGCTATGGGAGATTATCTTGAATGTGTGTATGTGGTTGCATATATACACTATCTTTCCCTATCATGGAGGAGTGTGTTCCTATCTTTGCCAATATATATGGTCCACACTCATCCAACACAAATTGTGTTTCAGAGATATTGGCCCAGGGTCCCCGCAATCATGGGGTAATAGCCGAAACTGGGTAAATGTGGCCTGTAGCTGGATGTGGGGTCCCACAATTGGACTTTTCTTGACATGATGTGGTCTAACAGTGTCAAAATAATTTTGAGGAATATTTGATGTGTCCTAGTTGCCTGTGTTGGACCTCCATGATCTAACAGATTGTTCCAAAGTCGAAAACGCGAGTGACTGTATATTCCAACATCTGCATCCCTCGAGATCTCTCAGAACACCTGACTATGCCAGATCTCCTTGGATTCACCACTGTGTCCTGCCATGTCCTTGCCACTTCCTCTGATGATGTCCTCACCCTCCCCCAACCCACTGATGAGCCCCTTGCAGGGGCCCAACCAGTGGTGAGACTCCCGGCTGAGTACACTTCCTACTCCGACATCTTCAATGTCCAGCAAGCGGACCAGCTCCCCCCACACCAGGCACACGACCACATGATTCATCTCAAGGATGGGAAGGGGGCTTACAACCTCCTGTGCATTGCCTGTGGACATGAGTGGAAGATGGTGTTCTGCACACAGTACAGCAGTTTTGAGTACTTAGTCATGCCCTTCAGGTTTTGCAATGCCCCCTCGACCTTCCAACAGCTGATGAATCATGTCCTGGCAGATCTTCTTGATTCCACCATGATTGTGTATCTGGACAACATCCTGGTCTTTTCCAAGACCCCTGTGGACCACCCCCACCTTGTCATAGTGGTCCTTGACCAGTTGTGCCAGAACCAGCTGTACTGAATGCCAGACAATTGTGAGTTCCATGTTACAGAGGTGGAATTCCTTGGCTACATTGTGACCCCACATGGGATTGTGATGGACCCTGCCAAGGTTCAGACTGTGGTTGAGTGGCCTCCACCTGAATCCATCCAACAGATCCAAGTATTCCTTGGTTTTGCAAACTTCTACCACTGTTTCATTTGCCACTACTCCCACATGGCAGCTCCCCTCATGGACATGCTCAAGGGTTCCCCATTGGGATGGGTGGAGCTAACCCCTGTGGCCCTTGCTGCTTTCTGCACACTCAAGAAAGCATTCACTGAGGCACCCATCCTCAAGCATTTTTCCCCCAACCTGGACACCATCCTTGAAACTGACACCAGCAACACAGTGGTGGCCATGGTACTGTCCCAATGGCATCCTCAGCCCAGGGCCCCTGTGGGCACACCCCCAAACTCTCAGATCCACTTGCTTCACCTGGTTGCATACTGGAGTTGCAAGATGATCCTGGCAGAGCAGAACTATGAGATCCATGATAAGGAGCTCCTAGCCATCATGGGGGCCTGCACACAATGGAGGCACTACCTTCATGGGATTACCTCCCCATTCCAGGTCTACACCAACCACCAGGCCCTCCAGTATTTCAGCACCAAGTGGCAGCTCAACCATCGACAGGCCCACTGGCAAGCAGACCTAGCAGAGTACAACTTCCAGCTCCACTATTGCCCAGGATGCAAAGCAATATGCCCCAACACCCTCACCTGTCAGCATGACCTGCTCCCCAACCACCCAGGTCAACCAGATCAGGCAAATGAGAGCATGTTACTCCCCCCTGGCCTGTTTGCTTGTGGGCAGGGACCAATGAGCTCCGCTTACCCCCAGATTGGCTCCCAATACTGAGGGACTCAACACCCCTACCTGCTGGCATGACCCTACAAGAGGGACTCCTGTGCACCTCCTCTGGGGCCCTCTTTGTCCCCCCAGTCCTGTGCTCACAAGTCCTCATGCTGGTGCACAACCACCCCTTGGCCAGACACCCAGGCCCATGATCCACCCTGGAAAAGGCACATTGCCATTTCTGGTGGCCAACCCTTGTCAAGGACTCTGCCAACTATGTCCATACCTGCACTGCCTGCTGCTGTGCCAAGTTCCCGTGACACAAGCCGTATGGTTACCTCCTTCCATCTATTGGAAGGAGTGAACTGGCAATGGAGTTACCACTACCGGTTCAGGGATCCAGGGTAAAGGGAAACCACTGATCAGCTAAGGCAAGGTGAGTAGTTAACTCGACTATGCCTTCCCTATATCGGAGGGGCTTGTAGAGCTAAGCCTGAGGATATTTCAGCCTAGATACACTCCATATGTAGAGGATATCAGAGGTTGCAGTAGGGATCGAGAAGCAATTAACAATGTAGGCAACTTGGCTCATGCAGAAGGGGAGAGAAGAAGGAGAAGAAGAAGAGAAGAGCAGACCTTGTGTTATGGGGCATACACAGGCCTAGTGCCTAGATACGCAAAATCAAGGATAAACAGGGTCTTAACCTCAATTTGGGCAAAATCGAGGATAAGGGGCCCTTAACCTCAATTTCAAACTCTACCACATGCAGGCATGTAGACTCCAGGCGAGTTGAACCATGAGGAGAGGCACAGGCAAGGAGATGGCACCAACTCAGTAAGGCTGGCATAAGAGGCCTTACACAGGGATATGAGATATAGGAAATGGGGAGCTTTCATGAGGGGAGCTTGGGCCTCGCCATTTGCAGGCCCAGGAGGCATGAGTGGGGCCCAGAGCTCGGGTACCAAGGATAGGGGTACATAGGAGGCAAGGAGGAGGACTCACTAGGTAGACATGCTTGCCCAGGAGGCAAATGCTTGGAGCCAGGAGCTCGAGTCGCATGGCCTGCCCAGGAGGTAAGCCTATATATAAGTTGTGGTTTTTTCATCACCAGATGAATGGATCTTCATCCACTCTAGTCTTTACCATCTTTAATATTTAGTATCAGTCTTCAAGTGTCATAACAATTGCAATACAGGTAGTTGTGATTACTTAACAATGTGTGCAAGCTCCAGTAGTTGAAGGAGCCTTAGCAACATCAGGTCAGCACCATCACTGACCCTGCGACACCGACATCGCAGGTGGAACCTCAACCGCAGCCCTGGAACCGACACCAGCGCCTTACACAACAGCAGCGAAGGTCTTACGCTCACTCAACACACTCCAACTGGCAAATAGTGCACCCTTGGGAGTTGGAGGTGCCATTGCATTGCTCCCACAAACGTGCCGAGCGACCTCTGGACAGGGTGCCAACAGGGTTAACCGATATCAAGGATAAGGGCCTCTTAACCTCGATTTCGCACACACGTAGGCTGACCTGCATAGCCGAGCTAGTTGCCACACTCAATATTGGTCCCCAACCCTGACATTAGAGTGGATTGTCCAAGCTGTACCCCACGTTTGAAAAGATAGAGAGCAACCTGGCAGAGAAGCTTGACAAGCTCATCCAACTGGTGAGCAAGCAGACAGACCTACTCCTCAAGCATAGTAGGTTCGAGGAGTTGTATGATGCAGCCCTGCTATGGGATCCCAACATGCTGTCACTGCTACCCAGGCCTACAGTCGAGGAGCCCCAAGCACAAGGAAATCAGGCCTACAGCGATGAGGACCTGTACTCCATGCCAACAGGGTCCAGGATCCAGCGTAAGCAGGCAGCCACTACCAAGCCAGAAGAAGGGACCCCTCCAGTGAAGAACAACCTCAAGTATCCCTTTCCAAAGTTTGATGCTCATGATGTTGAGATGTTCCTCATCAAAGCCACCACCTGGCTGCGACACAATGGGGTAATGGACCACAAGACCATGATCACTTACACCGCAAGCCACATGGAAGGAACAGCACGAGAGTGGTGGAAGGCCAAGCTTAGGACTGATAGGAATCAGCAGGGCTGGCTCTTCCACAATTGGGACTTCTTCATGCTCAGGTTACGAGAGCAGTACAGTTGTCATAATGACAGGCTAGACACCTACAACAAGCTACAGGGTCTCAAGATGGAGAGCAATGCTCTGGGAGCAGCTACACACCATGTAGAGTGCTTCAGGGACCTGGAAAGCCAGGCCAACATTGATGACAATGAGCTCATTGTGTTCCTCTTCAGGAATAGCCTCACTCACAGTCTCCAGGAGAAGTTTGAGAGGAACCCGCCAGAGGACCCCTGGAGCTGGTACAGGGAGGTTGAGGCCATTGACAAGAGTTGCATTGCCACCTACCCTGGTGCTCCTACTTGGAGCAGGCTGGACATGGGCCAGCAAGGCTCAAGCAGGCTAGGAGCCAGAACAGCCCCTGCCAGGACCACAGGAGCTAGTGAAGGAGCCCCATGGCCCAGGGCTACTGGGGGTACAATCACACCAGCCAGGCCTGCAACTATCGAAGGACAACCAGGCAATCGCGTGGGAAGCAGACCTCTACCCCCACACCTGGCCCAGAAACTGCCAGTGGCAGGTACCCCCACTACTTTTGGTAGCAGTGTCTGTCGCATCTGTCAAGGAACTGGGCATTGGTCTTACAATTGCCCCAACAGGAACGCCGGAACCTCATGACCCAAGCCCAGCAGTCCTCGAGTAGCAGTTCACCCAGTAGTGGAGGAGCTGCATGAGGAGTCCAATGACCAGGAGGACCAACCCTCGCAAGAAGAAGGGCTGGACCTAGGTGAGTACGGGCAGGGGCCTGAAGAGAACCAAGGTGACCAGGGAAATGAGCATGGGGAGACGCAGTGATGGCCTGCCTCACCCTGGAACCTACCTCACCATCCCAATGCATATACCAAGACTGTCAATACTGCTTCTCCACCAGCACTACTCAAGGAATGGTGCTTGAGCTTGAAGGCTCCATCAATGGCCATCAGGCTCACATCCTTGCCAACACAGGTGCTGGATTGTCCATATTATCTCAAGAATTTGTCCAAAGACACCAAGTAGCTACAAAAAACATAAAAAAAAGGGAGGTACATGGTGTGACTGGCCACAAGCTCGCGATCAGCAGCAGTGCCAGTGTGGCCATGGAGGTGGGGGGTCAACCACTAGGTATCCTCAAAGTACCAGTGGCCCAGGCCTTGGACTATGACCTAATTCTGGGCTTTGATGAGCTAAAAAGGTGGAAACCAAGGATTGACTGGGATACTGGGCAATTGGAATTCAAGTCACATCTGGGAAATGCAAAACCAAGGATAAGGGTACCCTTAAACTCAATTTTGGCAACCACCCATGCTGCATGGCCATGAATTTGTCTCGGCTGCTCAATTGATCCAGGTGGCATTGCATGATGGGCCTATTGGGTTCATGCTACTGGAAGCCCCTCCCAGCTCAATACCAGCTTTCAGATTTGTGCCCACAGGCAACAATTGTGGTGTGGAAATGGAGGTAGAGCCCAAGGCCCCATTGCAATTGGAGATACCAGCCCCATACAAGCACCTCAAAGGGGTCTTCTGTGAGGTAGAAGCTGACAAGCTGCCTCCTCATGCTGATCACAATTTGCACATTGAGCTGGTACCAAGAGGGAAACCCCCTCAGGGCCTGTTGTACCTCAAGGGACCCAAGGAGATGGCAGAGCTCAGGAAGTACCTCAAGGAGAACCTCAAGAAGGGCTTCATCAGGCCCTCAAAGAGCCCTGCATGATCACCAGTACTCTTCATACCAAAGAAGGATGGAGGCCTACAGCTGTGTGTAGACTATTGAGGGCTCAATGAGGTCACCGTCAAGAATTGTGCCCCACTACTGCTCATCGAGGAGCAGCTGTTCCTACTTTGGCAGGCCACCATCTACACAAAGCTGGATCTCAAGGCAGCATACAATCTGGTGCGCATTGCTCCAGGAGATGAATGGAAGACAGCCTTTGGTACTCAACTGGGCCTCTATGAGTACCTTGTGATGCCATTTGGCCTAGCAAATGCTCCAGCTCAATTTCAGTCCCTAATGAACCACATATATTGTGATATCATTGGTATCTATGTAGTGGTGTACCTTGATGACTTCCTCATCTTCAGTAACAGTGAGGAAAAGCATGTTGCACATGTACAGGAGGTGCTGAGGTGCTTGCAGGAGAACTGGCTATTCGCAAAGCTGTCCAAGTGCACCTTCCACACTGATACTGTGGAGTTCCTAGGGTACATCATCAAGCCAACTGGCATTGAGATGGACCCCGAGAAGGTGCAAGTGATCAAGGAATGGCCCCTACCAGCAAGCATTCACAACATACCGCACTTCCTGGGGTTCACAAACTTCTATCAAAGGTTCATTGTGAACTTTGCTAGGATCGCTAGGCCCCTGACCTTGCTGGTCAAGCCAGTAGAGAGATTCAAGAAGCTACAGCTTTATGGGGAGGCCCAAGGGGCATTCTACAAGCTGATCAAAGCCTTCACCACTGCAGGGGTCTTATGACATTTCCAGTACAACAAACCCACATGATTGGAGACTGATGCAAGTGACTTTGCAATTGCAGGAGTGCTCAAGCAGGAGCACAAGCATAGATGGCACCCCATTGCCTACTACTTGAGGAAGATGACATCAGCGGAGCGCAACTAAGAGATCCATGATAAGGAGCCCCTCACTGTAGTCACCTGCCTATGTCAGTGGTGCCACATGCTTGCAGGTCTCCCAACTCATTTGGTAATCCTCACCAACCATGAGGCCCTCAAGTACTTCAAATCACAGTGACAGATCACTGGCAGGCAGGCAAGATGGGCTGTATTGCTAGCTGATTTCAATTTTGTGCTCCAATATTGGCCTGGAGACAAGGCCAGTGAGCCTGATGCCCTTACTTGTCAACAGGACATGCAGCCCATAGGCGAGGAGGTGGAACATAATGTTTGGCAACTATTGCCAGCTAGGGTTTTTGTGCCAGAAACCAAAATTGAGTTTAAGGCCCTGTTATCCTTGATTTCAGATGTGTACCAGCAATGCAACCATGGCCAAAATTTCAATTGGTTGACTTGAGCAGTTAGCTTGCACTTTCCAGCCCCTGGACCAGGAGCTCCTGGCAATGCATGAGGTCCAACCTTTTGAAGACAAGGATGGCCTGTGGTACCACAAGGGAAGGCTAGTGATCCCTTGGGTCACGCTACCAGGCAAGCAGGGCCATGGAGACATGCAAGGAGCTGCTCAAGTGAGGGAAGGCTCCCTCTCAGTGGAGCACTTGTGATACATGGTCATGTCACAGTGCCATGATGGAGCCACTGCTGGCCATGGAGGTAGGGATGCCACCCTAGAGCTGGTACAACACCACTATTGGTGGCCAGGAATGAGTGCCTGGGTAGCAGACTATGTAGCAAGCTGCCCTTTGTGCGCACAATACAAGACTCCACACCACAAGCCCTATGGCCTCCTGCAGCCACTGTCCACCCCTGAGCAGCCCTGGGGCTCAATATCCATGGACTTCATTGAGGGCCTGCCCACATCCAACGGGTATGACTCCATCCTTGTTGTAGTTGACCGTCTCACAAAGCTAGCTGTTCTAGTGCCTACATACAAGACAGCTACCTCCCAGGACACTGCAGAGCTGTTCAGGGCCCATGTGATGAAGCATTTTGGAGCCCCAGACCACATTGTCTCTGATAGAGGCTGGCAGTTCATCTCAGTGACCTGGAAGAAGTTCACAGAGGCCCTGCTCATCAAGCACTTGCTCAGTACGGCTTACCACTCACAAACTGATGGTCAAACAGAGAGGGTGAACCAAGTGGTAGAGCAGTACCTGCAAATGTATTGCAACTATGAGCAGGATGATTGGGAAGGCCTGCAACCAATGGCAGAGTTTGTGTACAACAATGCAGTGCACAGCAGCATAGGAGTATCCCCCTTCTTTGCCTGCTATGGGTGGAATCCTAGGATGCACCCAGACCTACCCCACGCAGTAGGAGTGCTCAACCCAGCAAGACAAGAGTTTGCACAAGGACAGCCAGAGCTCACACAGTACCTACAGGACCAGATCAGGCAAGCTCAAGCTTGTGCAGTGGAGCAATACAATCGCAAGCACACACAGACATGGAGCTCAAGGTAGGCGACTTGGTGTACATTAACTGTTGCAACTGGAAGACAAGAAGACCCAGCCCCAAGCTCGACACAAGGTTTGCAGGCCTGTATCCCGTCATTGAAAGGGTAGGTCAACAGGCATATCACCTGCAACTCCCACCCAAGTTCAGGGTGCACAATGTGTTCCACATATTGATGTTGGAGAAAGTCAGGAGCAGTGCACTACCAGGCTGTATGGAACACCAGGTACAGCCTCAAATTCATGAGGAGGACCTCGACTTTGAGGTAGAGGCCATTGTTGGCAAATGTGGTTGAGGTGCCAACCTTGAGTACAAGGTCCTGTGGAAGGGGTACCCAGAGGAGGCTGTCTCCTGGGAACCTCATGATCACCTCAAGTGCCCTAGCCTCATCCAGGAGTATGAGGAGTTGGTGGGGGGAGGTGTTAACACAAGCAACTAAGGAGGAGGCCTAGGTGATACAGAGCTGGAATAGCAAAGCCTGGGAAATGCAAAATCAAGGATAAGGATGCGCTAAACTCAATTTCATCAAAACAGAGGATAAGGGGCCTCTTAAACTCAATTTTGCCAAAAATGAGGATAAGGGCCTCTTAAACTCGATTTCAGAGCATGCCTCACAGACCAAGAAATGAGGCAAAGATACTGTGACCAGCTCACATCACACTCAGGCTCACACCAGCAGGGAATCAAGTGTCAAGATTGTATTTGTAGGAACCTTGAGGACAGGGGAGAAAAAGTTAGTAGTCTGCAGCATATTCTGCGGACTGAGGGACAAAGAACTCAAGGTTGAGTTTGGGTGGAGGAGGAGCAACAGTAGGAGAAGAAAGGGGGAGGAGGAGGGGCCAGGACTTCACTAAGGGGATCAGGAGGACCCCCCAGCTGTGGTAATGGACTCATGAGGCTGGTGCTCAGAGTACAAGTGCCAGCACTGGACCATGTACTGCACTAAGGCGGCCATGACAGGGCAAAGGAAGGTCACCTCCACCTCCCACACCCGGTGAAGGGCAAAGTGCCAGTCCTTGTGGCTGTGAGGATTGAAGATGCGATCCTCATGGTGGACCTCGCCCAGACCACAACCATGAGCACGCACCAGATGGGCCCACTCAATGCCATGCACCCCCACTTGGAACCTCCAAGGTTTGGCATCACCAGCATAATGTCAACCAGGGAAGGCCCACACCATCCTAATGCACCCCACATGCCCAGACAAGTGGCAGTGCGTGCACTTGCTGGGGATGCAGTTGCATTCACCAAAGGGGTTGGCAAAGGTGGAAGGAAAACATCTGGGCAGAGGAAAGGAGGGTGAGAAGGAGTCAGCTTGGAAACAGACATGGGAGGAAGACCTGAAGCACTTATGGAATGTCCAGGTGAGTGCCGTGCTCGCAAGACCAACTGGGCCAGGGCATGGAGCCCTCCATCAACCAAAGCATCACCAGGGCATTTAGGTGGTGAGCAGTAGGGGACCCGCGGTCCAGGATCCACCACTGAGGGTACAGGCTGCAAGCTACCAGCAACAGAAGGATGGGAGCTGGCAGCTCAGAGCTCCATGAGGTCAACTCCGCAAAGGTGGGTGGCCTCACAGGAGGAGGAGGACCAGGGGAGTGGGGAGGCGACCCGGGCAGTGACTCCAGGGTGAGGTGCTGCACCTCAGCCTCATAGAGAGGGGTTGGGGCTCATAAGACCCCATCCACCACAGCATCTGTGGTAGGAGGAGGAGGAAGAGGGTGCTGGAACTCCTCCTCCCAGCGAGCCAACGCCTCTGCTGAAGACTCCCTAAAGGTGCTAGCACCAGGAGTGGCAGGGGGTGCTTGAGGCACAGTAGGCCCCACAATGAAGATATCCGCCAACAGATCCTCAGGATCCAGGTGGTGGTGATTGCTCAAAGGAGTGACCAAGCCCGAAGGTTGAGAGCCCCTGCCAACTGGGCCAGAGTTGGCAGGAGGGGGGGGGAAGGGGAGCTGCCGGTGGAGGACAATGCAGTTTGACCACCAGCCTCTGTCGAGGAGGCTCTTCTGCAGCAGGAATGGCTGGCAGGGTGGCAGGGACCCCAAGGGGCCCTGCCAAGAGGGGGAGGTGAGCCCCTGGTACCAATGGCAGAGTACGAGGAGGCACCAGGGGCTCCTCAAGAGGCGGAGGAGGAGAAGAGGCCTCCTCCAGCAGGAAGAGGGCCCATAGGGGCCCTGAAGAGCCTGAAACAGGTGCCAAGGATGACAACAAGCCTGGAACAGGTGACAAGGCAGGTGCATGGCCTGGAACAGGCACTGAGGAGGAAGAAGGCGCAGCAGTGCAGTGGCCCTTGCGGACCGAGCACCATGAGGAGGAGCTGGAGCGATGAGGCATGATGATGCAATCGCCAAGGGGTAATGAGGAGGAGGTGGGAGGAAAACACCACTGGTGGTGTCCAAATGAGGGTCTTGTAGGCCCAGCACAGGACTTCATTTGCCTTGACAGAGCTCAGCCTTAGAAGGGGGGGTAGTGTTATGGGGCGCACACAGGCCTAGTGCCTGAGTATGCGAAATTGAGGATAAGGGCCCCTTAAACTCGATTTCGAGCTCTACCGTGTGTGGGCACATGAACCTCCAGTGAGTCACATCAGGACAAGGGGCACAGGTGAAGGAGGGGCATTAGCTTGGTAGGGCTGGTGTAGGAGGCTCCATGTAGGAGGTAGGACATATAGGAATTAAGGGGCTTTCACGAGGAGAGCTGGGGCCTCGCCGGTTGCAGGCCCAGAGATCAAGTGCCAAGGATAGGGGCATGAGGAGGGCTCACTAAGTAGCAGAGCCTGCCCTAGAGGCAGGTGCCTAGAGCCAGGAGCTCGAGGAGCATGGCCTACCCCAGAGGTAGGGCCTATAGATGTAAAGGTCTTTTTTTCACCATCAGACGAGTGGATCCTCATCCACTCTAGTCTTTACCATCTTTGTCTTTTAAGTATCAGTCTTTCAAGCATCGTCATGATCGCAATACAGGTAGTTGTGATTACTTTGTACAGTGTGCGAGCGCCAGGAGTTGAAGGAGCATCAGAAACATCAGGGTCAGCACCATCACTGACCCTGCGACACCTACATCGCAGGTGGAACATCAACCATGGCCCTGGAACCTACACCAGTGCCTTACACAGCAGCAGTGAGGGTCTTACACTTGCTCAACATGCTCCAATTGCCAACTAGTGCACCCTTGGCAGTTGGGAGTGCCATCATATTACCTCAAGTGAACAATGCCATGCGACCTCTGGATGGGGGTGCCAACAGGAGTAGCCATTATCGAGGATAAGCGCCTCTTAACCTCGATTTCGCACACGTGTATTTTGGATCTGCATAGCCGGACCTCGCCACACACTCGATATCGGCCTCGACGCTGACAAGGCCCAGGACCTGATCTGGGAGTTTCCATGAGACCCACCTGGACAAACCATGGCTCCAGCAGTGGTCCTCCTGGGGGTGAACCACCCACAGGCCCATGACCCCACGGCACGGGCCTTAACCCCATGGCCCCCGCCTCCACTTTCCTCCTCCCTCACACATAAGCACAGCGCCCTGTGGCAAGCGCATGAACCCCATGGCCCCCCACCTCCAGTTTCTCCTCCCTCACACAGACACAGATAGATGAGAAAGGTAACAGGATTGAAAAAAAATTTTTTGGGCCCCCCTGGCTCATTTGTCTGAGGGGATGGCCATCCAGCCACAGATGGAACCATCTACAACTGGTCCACAAGATTCACAGAGTAGCAACTTGCTTGCTCCACCCACACTGCATGGCATGGGATTCAGGTGGCATTGAGGTAGGCATGGGGCCAAGTCCAGCAAAGCAGACAAGGTGGTCTCCACACACTCCTCAAGTGCCCCCACACACTACCTGGGCATGCTCTAGGCTTTCTGCCACCCCCCCCCCCCCCCCACACCTGGAACCCCACCCCACAGACTCTGCCCCTGTCAAGCGGTCCCTCTGCTGCCTCCTCTCCTGGGCTGCCTCCTCCCAATGGTCAGGGTGGGCCTGCACCTGGCCCTGCCAACAGCCCCCCAGTTCCTCCACCTGGGCCCTCATCTCCAGCAACCTCTGCACCTTCATGTGCTGGAGGTGCACATTGGGGTTGGGGCCGCCATTCCCTGCCCCACACCTTCCTCCCTCCACCAAGCCAACAACGTGTCATAGACTTTTGATGCAAAGGGCTTTTACCATGGGGTCCCTGCCTGCCATTCACCAGTTCTAAAAAAAAGGGGGGAGGGGGGGGGGGGGGGGGGGAACAAAGTCAAAACCTGGCAGTGTCAGTGCTCATTCTGCCACACCACAACCATGCCCGCTGATACTTACTCATCATGCCCCACATTGCACAGGTGGGGGGACTTATTCTGGCACCAGCGGCAGCAGGGTTTAACACATACCTGCTCACAGGGTACCCCCCCCCCCCCCCCCCCCCCCAGCCACCATCAGCTACTGCAACACCTGTAGCAACAGGTCCAGGCAGACCTCCATAACTTGTTCCACCTCTGTTCCCAACCAACAAAGAGAAATAAAGGCGTGTGTCAGTAAGGAAATCTCCCACTGAAAACCCCATGGCAGTAATCCACTTACTGTCCTCCACCTGCTCTGTGGTCAATGTGGGCCATCCCACCACCAGTGAGCCATGGGTGGAAAGTCCACCACTGGGACCACAACCCCTCTTCCCATGTCCACATACACCATGGGGGGGGGCCCCACCATCCACAGACTCTCCCATCCCATCCTCCTCCTCCCTCTTAGAGGGCCCACCAACTGCTGGTCCCTCCTCACCTGCCACCATGGGGGGGTGAGGGCCTAGCCCACCCATGTCACCCCCCCAGCCTCCTGCCTTCCCTCTGCCAGCCCCCTCCTCCTCATCAGCAGAGATGACCAATGGGCTGCTTGGCCTCCAGCACCTGCTTCCTTGGCTGCCCCACCAGCGGATCTGTCCTCCCTGTGATCCTCTCTGCTTCTGGAGTGCCACATTGGGCACCACCTCTCCCCCCAGCCCAGCCTAGGGAATAGTAACTACCATCAGAGTCCCCCACAGGGCAGACCAAAGGGGATGGCCTGGGTGTTTGCCCACCCTGCAACCAGGGGGGGGGGGGGGGGAGAAGAGGACAGTAAGGAGTCAGTTACCTTCCACAACTTCCAGACCCCACAAGCATTACTTACGTGTCACCTGGAAACCCCCACACCAGCAGCCAGCATGGCCACCTGCTTGTCCACGTGCAGTGGTCCAAAGGGCATCCAGGGGGGCCCCACACAGGAACCATCACCAGTGCCCCCCCCCCCCCCACTGTCTGCAGAGTTGCCCCCACCATGCCATCATTGTTAACTCACTGGCAAGAAAGGAAAGAGGAAATCAAAAAGGGGGGGAAAAAAACAACTCAATGTCAGCAAGGACTCCCCCGCTGGTCAGACTAATCCACCCATGGTAACATCCCCTTTGGTAACCCCACAGGGACTGCCTATGCCTGGTGGTGGGACCACTGGGGCTCCACCGGAGGGGGGGGGGGGGGGGGTAGTGTTAGACCCATGACAAGCAGGCCCATGCCCCCTACTTGGACAAGCACCCCAGGCTACCAATGGACTCTCCCCCCGCCAACACATGACCCTCTGCGGGAAGCACCTGCAATCACGGCCAGCATATGGCTCTATATATATACTCACGCTTGGTCACCCCCTGGCAAGGTTCCCCGCTCACAAGCTTGTTGCATGTGTGTTACTTGGTTCACCCATTAGCAGGCCAAGTTGATACTATTTGGACACCCCCCCCCCCCCCGCTTTCTCACAATTACTCTACCATTGACCAGCGTGCCCCATCGCCTCTGCGTTCCCCGCCAACACCACTTGACCCATAGTCACTCGCTTGTTTCCAAGATCCTATGGTCACAACTTGTACTAGGTGTATGCCAGTTGACTGACACATCTACACCTCACATACTCTTTTCTTGTGCAAGTGTGTCAAAAGGGAGGGGGGGGGGGGTAGTATGCACTATCCCCCCCTTGTCCCAAGTTGTACTGGATATATGCCAGTTGACTGACGCATCTACACCTCGTCTCAGTACACATTAACCCCCCTCCTTGCAAGTGTACTGGGATGTATGCCAGTTGACTGACACATCTACACCTCGTCTCAATACACACTATCTGCCCTCCTTGCAAGTGTACTGGGATGTATGCCAGTTGGGGTGTATGCCGGTTGACTGACGCATCTACACCTCGTCTCAGTACACACTATCTGCCCTCCTTGCAAGTGTACTGGGATGTATGCCAGTTGACTGACACATCTACACCTCGTCTCAATACACACTATCTGCCCTCCTTGCAAGTGTACTGGGATGTATGCCAGTTGACTGACACATCTACACCTCGTCTCAATACACACTATCTGCCCTCCTTGCAAGTGTACTGGGATGTATGCCAGTTGACTGACACATCTACACCTCGCATACTCTTTTCTTGTGCAAGTGTGTCAAAAGGGAGAGGGGGGGGGGGGTAGTATGCACTATCCCCCCCTTGTCCCAAGTTGTACTGGATATATGCCAGTTGACTGACACATCTACACCTCGTCTCAGTACACACTATCCGCCCTCCTTGCAAGTGTACTGGGATATATGCCAGTTGACTGACACATCTACACCTCGTCTCAATACACACTATCTGCCCTCCTTGCAAGTGTACTGGGATATATGCCAGTTGACTGACACATCTACACCTCGTCTCAATACACACTATCCGCCCTCCTTGCAAGTGTACTGGATGTATGCCAGTTGACTGACACATCTACACCTCGTCTCAGTACACACTATCCGCCCTCCTTGCAAGTGTACTGGAATGTATGCCAGTTGACTGACACATCTACACCTCGTCTCAGTACACACTATCCGCCCTCCTTGCAAGTGTACTGGAATGTATGCCAGTTGACTGACACATCTACACCTCGCATACTCTTTTCTTGTGCAAGTGTGTCAAAAGGGGGGGGGGGGGGGTAGTATGCACTATCCCCCCCTTGTCCCAAGTTGTACTGGATATATGCCAGTTGACTGAAACATCTACACCTCGTCTCAATACACACTAACCCGCCCCCCCTCCTCCTCTTCACAAGTTGTACTGGGGAATGAATGTATGCCAAGTCGACTAACCGCCATCTTACACCTCCCCTGTCTTTCCTTTTTTTTGGGGGCGCCAACTCATTCGCAAGTAATACTTACCTATTAACCCAAAAAAACCACACATATACACACACACACACACCCCAAATTTTTCCCCCCGCGCAGCGGAAGTTCGCAAATGCTATGCATTATTATTATTATCATTATCATCATCATCTTCATCAGCTTCTTGAAAGAAGCTCTGCTCTGTGTGGTCGACAAAAAAAAACCCAAAACAAACCCTTTTAATTTTAATTTAATTTTAATTTAATTTTTTTATTTTTTTGGGGAAGCGCCAAAATTCAACTTGTTAGATCTATTTTTTTTTTTTTTCCCGGGGTAACACAACAACAAAAAAAAAAAAGTTTGTGTGTGTGTTTGTGTCTCTGTGTGTGTGTGGGTGTGTGTGTTTGGGCGGTTGGTGCAAGCTACGTTTGTGCGCCCCGGGGGGGGAGGGGGGGGCAACAACAACAACGAGGATTGGGTGAGAGAGAGAGAGGTAGAGAGAGGTAGATAGAATGGGGGGGGGGGGAAGAGAGAGAGAGAGAGGAAATTTTTTTTTTTTTTTTTTTCATTTTTTATTTTAATTTATTTAGTGTGTGTGGTGGTGGTGGGAAAAATTCATTGTGATACGCTTAGCAGACGTATTATAGACGAGTGCAGAGACGAGTTTGGGTTTGGAATCAGAGCGCGATGTGTGGTGTAGCTGTGGATGTGGTGCGATCGAGTTGTGCAGATGCACGTTTCTGTTCATCAGCAATGTTTGGTTTTCACTTTTGCTGTTGTTGCTCTTCACTCGGCGGTTTGGGTTTGCGTTTGCGATTCTGGTCTTGTAAAACGCCGATTGTCTACGTGTGTTGATCTGTTGAATTCGTTTCATCGCATACAGCGTAGACTTGATAAGTTGGCGATCGTATCGTGTAGGAATGTTGCGTTTGTTTTCAAAATCAAGGGTGGAGTCTAGCGTCATTTCTTTGCCGGTTGCCTTTCGGAATGCTTTGGTCCAGCGCAGTTTTCGTGGGTTGCGTTTGAGTTTGAAGTTTTTGTGGCATTTGGATCGGCAGAAGTTAAACGTTTTCGAGTCGTTTCGCACAAACGTGATGCCTTTTCCTGGGTAGCATGGGGAGGAGCAGAAGAAGCAGTGGTTGATTCGCATTGTTGGCGTGGTTCGTTCGCGTGGTTGTGGTGGTGGTGGTGGTGGTGGTGGGGGGGAGGCAAGGTGGATTCAAGATGAAAATGGGTTCGATTTGGGTTTTTCAACCCTTTTTTGCTTGTTTGGTTTCGTGTTTCGCATGTCGCAAATGCGCGTCGAATCGGTTAGTTCCAATATCGGGCGTGCAAACCGAGCAAGCCATCGGGCGAACGCCCAATTTTGGCAGATGCGACTAACCAAGTTGTCATTCTCCTCATCACCACCACCACCACCATCACCTATCCCGCTTCAAACCATGAATCCCCCGCCCACCACCACCCCAACCAACCATCCCCCCCTCATCACCCAACAACGTCCATCCACCCTCACCTCCCTACCCCCCTCCTCCCGCATGGATTTCCGCCACAACGAATTCCACTTTGAAGACTACATCAAATCCACGCTCAACGTCAAACTCGACAACCACATCCAACTGTGTCCCGACTTCTGCCATCGTCGCCAATGCGCACGTGGGCCAAACTGTCCACGACGACATGCAAAACCGGGCGCGCTCAACTCGGTGTCTGCAGCAGCAACGTCGATGCGCGATGCAAACAGACGCACGGTGTGCAAGCATTGGTTGCGCGGGCTGTGCAAGAAGGCGGAGCAGTGTGATTATTTGCACGAGTATGATATGAGGAGGATTGCAGAGTGTCGGTTTTATGCCACGTTTGGGTTTTGTAATAGTGGCGATGATTGTTTGTATTTGCATGTGGCGGGTGGGGTGAAGACGAGGGAGTGTGAGTGGTATAGGAGGGGGTTTTGTGCCAAGGGCGCGCGGTGTGAGAAGAAGCATGTGAGGAGGGTGGCGTGTGCATGGTATTTGGCTGGGTTTTGTCCGTTGGGAGCCTCGTGTGCGTGGGGGCATGTGAAGAGTCGCATGCCGTCGGTGGCGTCGACGTCTAGCTCGCCTGTGTTGACGCATAGGCCGTTGAGTGCGGCAGAGGCGTTTGGGTTGGGCGGTGGTCGTGGTGAAGAGTATGCCGACGTGGCGGGGATGCGACAACGTACTGCACCAGGTCGCTATGGTGCAACTGGTGCAACTGGTGGCTCAATTGTCCAACCACCACCACCACTACCACTACCACTACCACTATCCTCATCATCCTCATCATCCCAACCGCAACCAGCAACCCTCGCACCAACACTACGCAGACCCAACGCGACGCAACCCACACCCGACACCACGCGTGGCTGGCGCAAAGACCTGTCCGAAGTGCTGTGCTTCAAATGTGGCGAGTACGGCCACTTTGCCAACATGTGTCCCAACCCGTCGGTTCCTGGCAACCGCGGAGGGCTGGAGCGCGGACCGGGTGGACACGCGAGACAGCGAGAGCGTGCGAGACCGTATTGATGTTGTACATGCGACGCATGCATCGCATGCATCGTAATCGGATGCGCATGTGTTCATTTGGCTGCGGCGTGATCGTGTGTGTGTGTGTGTGTGTGGATTGAGCAGCTCAGCATTCGTCACGCGCGACACTGTTCGCTTCTCTACTCCTCACCACCACCATCGCCTGCTCCTCCTCTTCTAACTCTTCTAAACCAATCAATCAAAATGCCCGCACATCGTTCCCCCCCCCTCCCCCCCAAACAATCCGCGCGCCGTCGTGCCTACGCCAAACGCAGCTGTCTCAAATGTCGTGAAAAAAAGGCGCGCTGCGAACTCCCCGAACACAGCCTCACCACCCCCTCCTCCATGACGCCGCTCACCCAACATTTCGCCTGCCATCGCTGCAAAGTGCTCGCACTCGAATGCATCGTCTGGGACGGCGACCGAAAACGTCGTCCCAAACTCTCGCCCGCGTCTCGCGCCCGCGCTTCCCACCTCCCCTCCCCCCCACCCCGAAGCCCCGGTTCGTTGGAACAACTCGCCGCCGCCGCCGCCCATCTGTCACACCAATCAAATACATACCAAAACACGCCACATCAATCCCCGCATCCTTCCCCGCATCCTTCCACGCATCCTTCCATCGCTTCGAATCATGCATCTACTTCCACAGACGCAGCATCCACGCTTGCGTCGGTGCAGTTTTTCAACCCCGTCGTCGTCGACCATGTATCTACACCCGCACAACCATCGCTGCACATCCCACGTGCTTCGCACACCCACGTGCAAACCATGGCGCATGGTGGTGCACAACCTCCACGCTTGGACGTGCAACACACGTCGAGTTGCTCCACCACCACCACCACCACCACCAAAGTGCAACCGCCGGGACGCACGTGGACTTCACTATGGCGACCGCTGTCGGTGTTGATCGACTATGCAGCGCAACAACCCAGTTTTAGCACGTATCTTACGCATCGCATCTCGCCCACGCTTCCGGAGCTCGACATCCAAACACTCATCCCGCATGCGACGCTTGCGAATCTCAAGCCGTTTGTCAAACCGTATCTGCTCTGGCATCCTCATCTGCCTTCGTTGGACGTCATGTATGCAGAGTATGCTACAAGGCCTACCGTGTCGAGTGCGTTGCTGTTGAGTTCGATGTGTTTGGTGGCGTGTAGACATGCGATGCGTTTGACCGATGCTTTGGCCGTCAAGTTGTCCACGTTGGTGGATAGGTTGGGTACCCAGATTTTGCTCTCTACGCCTAGGGATTTGTTTACCGTGCAGGCGTTGGAGTTGTTGTTGGCACACGAGCCGTGGTTGGTGGGCACCGGCGTGGCGGGCGCAAACCAGAGCGAGAGGGGCAATGGTTTGTTGGGCGAGGCATTGTTGGCTGCCGCGTTGACGATTGCGAGGGGGTTGGATTTGGATAAGGCCATCGATGGCGTCGTCGAGTTGTGCTCCACAGACGGCGCAGGCTCACACAGGAGGCAGTTGTTGGCGCATAGATTGGTGGGCGCTTCGATTTGGTTGAGTCTTCGCATGTGGGAGGGTCACTTTTCGTTTGTGAATTCCACGGTTCGTCCCATCGATCTCGACGGTTTGGTTCAAAAGGCTGACGTCATGGTGGCGATCGATAACGACGGTAGAAAGATCCAACGCATGCATCGCGATCCATTCGTATCCACCCAAAAACGCTTCCCGGGACTCGACGAAGACAGCATCCTCCGTTCCGCGGGTCGCACCGGTCTGGTGTACCGTCTCAAAGCCATGGCGCGCTTCCAAGACACCATCGCAGGAATGTATCGAATCCTCGCCACCGACGCCAAACTCGATGCTCCCCCGCCTGCCTGCGTCACACCCACCACGCAGGAGACTAGACAGCAGATGCTCGAGTTGCTATCCGAATCGTCGCAGAAGCAGCTCGTGTGGCACGCGCAAAAGGCACAGGCGTTTAGCGTGTTTGCAAGCGTACGTCCCGCATTGCTACTCGAGGATTGGGCAACCATGGAATCGTACTCGTTGCAGGAGCTTCTACCATGTCTGGCGATCTGTGCATTCATGACGGGCGAACTCAACCGCGGGTTTTCGGCAAACGAAATGGTAGAAGCGCTGCGCATCGACAACAGCTTCCGCGCCCAATCGTCGTTCATCTCGGAACGAAGAGATGCAGAGACACATGCGATGCTCAGCGCCTTCCATCTGTTCGATCGCGGCTTGGGCTATTCGCAACCCGATGTGTTGAGTCGCGCCGTGGCACACACCGCCGTGGCACACACCAAGCCCAACAGGGGGTGGTTGTGGATCGAGGCGACGGGTGCGCCGTTGTTGTTGACTACCGCGTTTGCGACGGATGGGTGCAAGACGTTTCTGGAGAAGACCGCGTGTTCGTTGCATGGGTTTGACCATTTGCCTGTGACTGTGGATATGCATTTGGTGATGATGGTGAATACCGTGCATCGGTTGGCAGAGTGTGATCGGAATGAGTATGTGGTTCGGGTGCGTGGGCGCGCCAAGCACAAGCACAAGCACAAGCACGAGCACGAGCACGAGCACGAGCACGAGCACGAGCACGAACAGCAGCAAGAGCAGCAGCAAGAGCAGCAGCAGGAGGTGGTGGTGGGTAGGAGCATTTCGCAGATCGGCGTGGTGTTTATCGAGGAGATGGTGCAGGTGATGCAGAAGTGGAAGTTGGGCGCTTCTCTGCACCGAACCATCCCCTACCACTACCGCCACATTCTTGGCAAACCAAACCCCGCCACGCAACCCACCACGCAACCCACTGCGCAACCCACTGCGCAACCCGCTGCACAACCCGCTGCACAACCCGCTGCGCAACCCGCAACCCCCGCATCCACGCACTGCAGCACCCAACACAACGCGCTAAACCTGGCGGCGTCAGTTTCGCAGGGACTACCACAACAACCGAATGTGATGGTAGGCGGCAGCGGCGGCATGTTTGACATTCCGATGTTCGACCTGTTCGGACCTGCATCGACGGTGGATTGGACGAACAACGTGCCGTGGTTTGATCCGGTGGAGAGTGGCGTGGGCGCAACGGTTGGGTGCGCATGGGATGCGTCGTATGAGCAGCACGGACTGTCGGCGTGGTGTTTGGCGCAGAGACAGAGGAGTGCGGATACGTTGGCGCCGTTGCAGTACGTTGCTGCAGCGGCGACAAAGACTCATATGGTTGCGCCGGTTTCGACGGTTTCGTCGTCGGTGGCGCTGCAGCATGGATATGCATATCCGGGTGGGTATGCCAACTATACGGATGCGTATGAACCAGCTCAGTCGCACACATCGCCGTCGTATCCACCGCCGTATGCGCATGCACATCGACCATACTACGCCGGCGCAACGGGTGGAAGCCATGCAAGCCATGCAAGCCACCATGGTGCGCGATAGCCCACGGTCTGGCATGTATTTGTACGCATTCGCATCGACGACGGAAAACTCGCGCGGTTGATTGTGTCACCATGTGCATGTGCACAACTCGACAGTGTGTGTGTGTGTGTGTGTGTGTGAATGTGTGTGAATGGTATGGGATACTGTACAGGAAACAGGAAACAAACAAACAAACAAACAAACACAACTAGCTAAGGAGTTGCCCAGAGTTTAAACGTCCTACCCCACTCGCCACTAACAATCCACTCGCCATTCGCGGCAACATCCACACTCATCACCCTAGCCGCATCGTCTGTGCGCAACTCTTTGACCAACAGCCAATCGTCGGCGGACCAGATCCTCACCACACCGTCGTAGCCGCCAGTGACGAAATACAAGCCATCGACCGCACTCGACGCATGGTGGGAGTGGAAGTGGGAGTGGAAGAAACGAAGGTCGCAGACGGAAGACGAGTGGGCGGGGATGGTGTAGATGGAGGAGAGCGCACGCAGGTCGCAGATTCGGACGGTGTTATCTGCGCCGGCGGTGGCAAGCGTATATCCGTTGGGCGAAAAGTGGATGGCGAGGATATCGCGCGCATGGCCATCAAACACCATGGCACATGTGCCCGATCGCAGATCCCAAACACGTGCGATGGAATCCAAGCCGCCACTGGCGAGCAACGACCCATCGGGATGGAAGTCGACCGCATACACAGCTCGACTGTGTCCGTGCTGCACACTTATACATTGGGTGGTGGTGGTGTCCCACACACGAAAGGTTGCATCGAACGACGCACTCGCAATGTAGTCGCCACACGGGTGGAACGCGCTGCGCACCACGCGTGCAGTGTGTCCGGTTAGCGTCGCCAGCGGGCGGTCGCTGTCGAGACTCCACAGCTGGAGCGTGGTGTCGGCAGACGACGACACGAGGTTGAGCACCGACGCGCGCTGGGTGAGCGTGGCGTGTGGATGCCATGCAAGTCCGCCGATCTTGTCGGTATGCGCGCGAAGCGTGGAGATGTGTGTGGCGGCGGGGAGCGACCAGAGCTTGACGCTGCCGGACCAGCTGCCCGTGGCGACGAGCTGGGAGTTGGGCGAGAAGCGCGTGATGGAGATGGGACGATGGTCGCCGATCTGCGAGCCGAGCGTTGTATACGATGTGAGCGGCTGCAGCACGTGTTTGCGCCGCTCGACGATCTGGGCGAGCGGCAGCAGCGCATGTGTCTGCTGCGTCGCCACGCGGTGTTTGGCACGCTGCAGGGAGAAGCATGCGATCTTGCGACGTGCGGTGACGAGCAAAGGTGGACCTTCCGTGTAGAACTCTTCTTCTTCTTCTTCTTCTTCTTCTTCTTCTTCTTTTTCTTCTTCGTCGTCGTCGTCGTCGTCGTGGGAGTGGGAGTGGGAGTGGGAGGGATGGTGTTGGCTGCGTTGTGCGAGAAGCGTGCGCAGACGCAAGCGACGGTCCATGTCGCGCTCGCCAAAGCACGTCGTGGGTTGTGCCAGCTCTCGCAGCCGCAGCCGCACCTTGGCGTCGGAGGTGGGGATGGCGATGCGCGACGCCATCGTGATGTGGTGGCTGGTGGAGCGACGCAGCGACGCAGCGCCGCAGCGAGCGCGCGAGCCACCAGCACACTCGGCAGCTGCCGAGTCGGAATGCGCCGAGTCGGAATGCGCCGAGTCCCGAGATTCACACGCAGTCGGGTGTCGTCCGTCGCGCGTCGTCGGATGCGCCGCTTGTTTGCTCGCAACCATCACACTGTGCACACTGCTCACACTGCTCACACGCCTCACACGCCTCGCACGCTCACACGCCACACACGCCATGGACGCCACCACGCCTCACACGCTTCGGTCACGCCGACCGCTCGCCAATGCCGATGCCGACGCCAACACAAAGCATCCCACCAGTCTGCACGCAGTGTCTGCCACCGTGTCTGCCACCGTGTCTGCCGACGTGTCTGCCGACGTGCACTCGCACCCCGCCGACTGGACAGTGTGTGTGGCGCTGTTCGTGCTCGCCGCGGCACTTCGTCTGTACCGCCTCGACTTCCCCAGCCAAGTGGTGTTCGACGAGGTGCACTTTGGCAAGTTCGCCGCATACTATCTGCGTCGCGAGTTCCACTTCGACGTCCATCCGCCGCTCGCCAAGCTCATCAACGCACTCGCAGCATATCTCGCTGGCTTCGACGCTCACTTTGAATTCGACCAGATCGGCGACAGCTACCTCGACAACAACGTGCCCTACATCCGCATGCGTGCTCTCCCCGCGCTGCTCGGCAGTCTCCAGGTGTCGCTCGTCTACGCCATCATGCGTCACTCCGCCTACCCGCGTCTCATCGCCGTCTTCAGCGCCTCGCTCCTCCTCTTCGACAATGCACACATCGCCCAGGACAGACTCATCCTGCTCGATGCGCCGCTCATCCTCTTCATGCTGCTCACCATCTACTCGTATGTGCGCTTCTACAAGCTTCGCTACCACGAGTTCTCCGCACGTTGGTGGGCGTGGCTCGTCGCCACCGGCGTCAATCTCGCGTTGACCCTCAGCTGCAAGATGGTCGGTCTGTTTACGTTTGCCACCATCGGCGTGGCTGTGGTTTGCGATCTGTGGAAGCTGTTGGATATCAGGCGTGGCCTCCGCATCCAGCATGTTGCGCGCCACTTTTTCGCCAGGTTTGTTGCGCTTGTTGTCGTGCCGTTGGGCGTGTATCTGTTTTGGTTTTGGGTGCATTTCGCCATCCTCGTCAGGAGTGGGCCCGGCGATGTGTTTATGAGTCCGCAGTTCCAGCAGTCGCTCCAGGGCAATCCCATGCTCACCGGTGCCACCCACGTCGAGTACTACGACTCCCTCACTCTGGTGCACAAAAACACAAACGCGTTTCTGCATTCCCACCCCCACCGCTATCCACTCAAGTACGACGACGGTCGCATCTCCAGCCAGGGGCAGCAGGTGACTGCATATCCTCACAACGATACCAACAATGTTTGGCAGATCATCCCCACCATCCCCATCCCAGACCACGATGCCGCTGCCCGCGTGGTGCACCACAAACACGTGGTTCGACTGCTCCACATCAACACCAACTCGTTCCTACTCACCCACGACGTCGCCTCGCCACTCATGCCCACAAACCAAGAGTTCACCACCCACCCCGCCAACCACACATCGCGCTACGACGATACTCTCTTCGAACTGCTGCTCGACGACTTTGACGCGTCGCATACCACGCTCAAGAGCAAGGCGTCGTGGTTTCGGTTGGTGCATAAGAACACGCGTGTGTGTTTGTGGACGCACGCCCAGCCGTTGCCCGAGTGGGCGTTTGGTCAGCAGGAGGTGAATGGCAACAAGAATGCGATGGACAAGACGTGTTTGTGGTATGTCAACCATCTTATGCCCAGTCCACACAGTCCCGATTACGAGCAGAGGCTCAAGCCCATACCGCCGAGGAAGGTGGTCAAGATGCGCTTTCTGCGCAAGTGGCTCGAGCTCCAGCTGCAGATGCTCCACCAGAATGCCGGTCTCACCCAGAGCCATCCGTACGCCACCGCGCCCATCAACTGGCCATTCCTGCTGCAGGGCATTTCGTTCTGGACCCAGGACGACGGCCAGCACCAGATCTACATGGTGGGCAACCTCGTTTCGTGGTGGGGCGGCATGCTGTCCATCTCCATCTTTGTCGGCATCGTGGGTGCCGATCTGCTCGCCAGGAGGAGGGGCGTGTATCCCATCCCGAGTATGGTGCGCAACCGGTTGCTCCACTCCACCGGCTTCTTTGTGGTCGCATGGGCGTGTCACTATCTGCCGTTCTTCCTCATGTCGCGCCAGCTGTTTATCCACCACTATCTGCCCGCGCACGTCTGTGCGTGTCTCGTCGCCGGTGGCGTGCTCAACTTTGTCGCGTCCGAGACGATTCAGTTTCCCATCTCGCCGCGCGCGCCGTTGTTGCGTCCAAGTCGGTTTCCACCCAGCATGCACAATGTGGTGCCCACGCGCGCGCGCATCGCCATGGGCGTCGCCGTGGCGGCGTTGGTGGTGTGCTTTTGGTGGTTGAGTCCGCTCACGTATGGTACGCCCGGCTTGACTACACAGCAGGTGCATGCTACCAGGTTGCTGCCTTCGTGGACGCTTCATTTCGCCAAGTAAGCCTCAACAACACGTTTGCGCACTCGCATGCTTCTCCAACGGAAATGCACATTCCATTCACACACACACACACCACATGCCCTCAGCGTTGTGAACAAGCCGCCAATGGTTTCACTCGAGTGTTTTGTCGCCATCGCCCTCGACGGTGGTAAAGTTGAGCGTCTCCACCACCGCACCCGCCTTGATCTCGGCGTGAACCAACTGGTTGATCGACTTGAACGCACCCGGATCCACCAGCGCAATCAACTCCCACCCATCCGTCCAATCCTCCTGCTCCACCGTATCCACCAAACCCACCAACCGATGCTTGATGCTCTTACCATGCTTGCTCGCCATCGTCACCCTCACACGCATCTTGGCGCGTTGGATGGGCATGGTATTCTTGTGCTGCAACAACCGCACCACCTCCAACGCCTGCTGTTTGGCACTCCTACCCGTCTTGACCGAATAATGCACCTCCGCCATCGCCTTCTCCACCATACCCACCGTATACGCCCTTTGACTCGTCGGATCCACACACATCCCCGCCACATGCATCGCAATCTCGCGCCACATGTTGGCCAACTCATGCTCGCGCTCCTTCTCCCCCACCTGCAATTCGCCCCTCTTGAGCATCTCCTCCACAATCCGCGACGTATCCGTAGTGCCAAACGCGTCTTGCAGCCACGACGTCGGCGCGACCAATCCCTTGGACACATTCACAAAGATGGTGTCGATCTGCACCACTTCAGACACGTCGGTTTCGACGTGCGTGCGCCATTCGCGCACCTTGTTTTTGTAGCATGCGATCTCGAAGCGGTGGCCGCACTTGCGCAGCCGCACCACCGACACGTTGGTGAGTTTGATCTGGTTCGACGGTTGGAATACCGGCATTGTTGGTGTTGTTGATGGTGGTGGTGGTGATGGTGGTGGTGGTGGTGCGCAAGAGAGATGTGCGATTCGCAGATTGAGGCTGAAAACCATGCAAATGAGCAACATACATGCGCATCACAAATGCTTAGTCAGCATGCACCAACCCGCACCGTCCACATCACACCCACTTTCTCCTCCTCCTCCTCCTCCTCCTCTTGCTTCTCTCCTACCATCGCAACCATGCACTCGATCCAACACAAACACACACACACCGTCTGCTACGACGTTGAATCCGCCACCGCGCGTCCACCGCGCACCACCGTATCCTGCCTCCCACGCCTCGCGCTCGTCCGCCGCAAAAAATGGCTCGCCCTCCTCCCCCTCCTCGCCCTCCTCGCGCTCCTCTACCTCGTCACCACACACACCGTGCGTAGTGGCGACAAGTCGTTGTTCGATCCACTCCACCAAGTCTCTGCGTCGATGAATGCGATTGCGGCCAAATTGCGTCTGCGCCCACATGGCGAACCCAACCTCGACATGCACGCGCATCTGCACACACACGCACCACATCAAGCGCACAAGTTTAGCTCCAAGGACGAAAGCATACTCCTGCTTCTGCTCGCGCTCCAATCCAACGCGTATGTGGTCGAGGATGATTGGAGACAGGTGTATGTGGAGAGGACGCCGTTGGAAGCAGGTGGGTTGTTTGCAACGTTGAATGTCGCACCCACCAACCGGTTTACGCAGTTGCTTTCCCAACTCGCGCTGCCCAAACCGCACACGAAGCGTGGTTCGAATCGCCGCGCTTCCATCCTGGACGATGCATACCAGCTGTACAGTCTCTCGCGCGAGGAGTGGGTTGAGAGAGTGAGGTCGCGGTTGGGCGTGACTGTGTTTAGTAAGAGTTACTGTCCGTATTCAAACAGCGCCAAGAGGTTGTTGGATTCGATGAATGCGACGTATACCGTGTACGAGGTGGATGAGAGAAGCGATGCGCGCAACTTGCACCAGGTGGTGGCCGAGTTGACGGCGCATACCACTTTCCCCACCATATTGGTGAGGGAGAGCTTGTTGGGTGGGTGGGATGATTTGGTCGAGTATGCGCGCATTGGCGCGTTGAGCAGTGTTTTGCAGTCGGTGCGTGCGGTGCGTGTGGATGCGTGAGTGGGGGGGGGGGTGGTGGATGTGGTGAATGTTATAGTATGCATTCCATCGTGTGGTGTGGTGTGATGACGAGTGATGATGATGACGACGATGGCGACGACGACTGACGGATGAGCACCAAAAGCGGACGAAACGCAACAAATTCCGAGTTTGTCGCTTCCCTCACCACCACCACCACCACCATGTCGTCCGAATCCAACCCCCTCTTCAAGAAACGTCGCAAACCCCCCCCGTCTCGAATCTCCCCCCCAACCCCACACCCCGACACAGCCGCCGAAACCATCTCCATCGACGACCTGCTAACCCTGCGATCGCTCAGCCGCAAACCCACGGGCACCGAACTCCACCTCCTCAACCTCGGCGCCCACAACCCAACCCAACCCAAACCCAAGCCTTGCGCCTCCCAAGCGAACCGCGGTGGTGGTGGTGAGCTCCACCCCTCCACCCTCGACGAACAATCCTCCGCCGACGATGGCACCAAACCCAAACGACTGGTGCGCAAAAACAACTTTCAGTCCGAAACCGGCACCGTCGATGTAGACAGACACATGATGCAGTACATCCAAGACGAAATGCGAAAACGCTCCTCCTCCTCCACCACCACCACCACCAACAACAACAATAACAATAACAACAACCACAACCAGGATGTGGGGACCGACTCGGAAGATGCACTGTATGCATTGGCGGAGAAGTACAAGGCTCTCCACCGGTCGATCTGCCCGGAGCGGTCGCAAGAGGAGCGCGAGGGCGATGTAGCGTTTTCATCCGCCATGCTCACCTCGATCCCCGAAGTGGATCTGGGCATCGATTCGAGGATGAAAAACATCCAAGACACCGAACATGCCAAGAGACGCTTGTACCAGAACCGCACGCCACGCGAGCCAGTCGACGACGACGCATATACCAGTGCGAGATGTAAGTTTTGCATATCCACACTACGCCTCCCCAACCGCATTCGGCCGATTGCAAACTGACATGATGAAACCGGTATGAATGTGTGTGTGATTGCGATTGCGATTGCGATTGCGATTGCGATTGCGACCAAGTTCAACGACAAAAACGCACCAACAACATTTCAGACTCTGCACATGTCGCCACGAGCCGCGACAAGAAACCGATGGCGACCGACCATGTGGTGCTGGATCGGTTCAGAAAACGTCAACGCTCGCACCGCTAACAACTACCATGTGGCTCGTGGTGCGTGCGAATGCATGCGCATTTCATCCACATGCTCGTTCCACCGCTTCACACGTAGCTCGGTGGTGTTCGAACCGTTGGTGTAGCGGTATGGTTTCTCATCCGGATCACACTGCGTCTCGGGTGGATTGGGCAGTGTACCGTGCAGCAGATACTCGCGCATGATTTGGTTGGTGCATCGACTCGAACCTCTTGTAGTGTGTCCGTATCCATGCACCACTACCAGTCTTGCGTTGTCGCCCATATCCTGTGCCAACCTCCTTGCGTTTCCGAGTGGCGTTGCGGGATCAAACTGCTGCGAGATGAGCAGCACCGGCGTCGAGAGTCGATTCGCCAACCCGCCGCGGTACACTTGCTTGGGTGGGCCAAACGTCGAGTTCCAATGACGACACGGCAGGATGTCCAAGAAGCGACTGTTTCCGCCGATCTCGGTCTTGTCCACCATCTGCTTCCACAGCTCGAGGTAGAAGCGTTCGCCGTTGGTGGCGCGGTCGTAGTTGGACGGCAACTGCGCATCGTATTGGTCGGAGCATACCACGAGGTACGGCAGTTCGGCAGACGAGTGTCGCACCGCGAGGTGGCGTGGTTGCGCGGGGTTGTAGTCCCATGCGTCGATGTAGAGCGACATGAGTGAGGCGTCGCCTTGCAGCAGCAGGTAGAGTGCTGTGGCGAGCGAGTCCCACGACATGGGGTTGTACAGCGCAAAGTAGATGAGTGGGATGACTTGCGAGTAGGTGATCATCACCGGTCCACTGGCATTGGTGTGGCCGGGTATGGGACGCTCGACGAGTTGGGTGAAGAGCTTGTCGATGGATTGGATGAGTTGCGTCTTGGTGGGTGGCGGGTCTGCATCGGTGAGCGGCTGCGCGAGCGTGCAGTTGTCTGGTCCAGCAGCGATGCATTCGCCAATGAAACCATCATGGAAAGCAACAGTCACATTGTCAAGAGCCGCCCAACCGAATCCACCCAACTTACGAGCATCGCGCACATCCTCCGTGCCATCCCACACCATCCTCCCCACCGAGGACGGAAACATATTCGCATACGTCTGCGCAATCCCCGCGCCATAACTCAGAAAGTAGCCGCTCAACTCGGACTCGCCCAACGCCTTTCGAATCTGCTCCAAGTCCCTTGCCACGAACGCGGTGGTGAGCATGGTGGCAATGTCGCCGTACTTGAGCTTGCACGCGCCGAAGATGGCTTGGTTCATTGCATCTGCGGTCGACATGGTCTTGTTTGGTTGTGCATCGCGGTAGAAGCGCGAGGTTAACAAGCTCCATCGATCGCGATCCGCATCGTATGGGAAACACCAGATGGATGGCTGCGAACCACTCACCCCGCGTGGATCCCAACCCAACACATCAAACGTACCATCCGTATACACTCGCGAATAGTCCTCGCCACTTCGCCAAACCAACGCCATCCCCGACGACCCCGGTCCGCCCGGCTCCACCACCAACGTCCGCTCCGACTTGACGGGTGCCATCTGCAACTTGGTCACCGCCAACCTCGCCACCCTCGCATCCGACGCATTCGTATAATCCAACGCCACATCCAACCATCCACACAGATACAGCGCATTCGGCAACGACGTGCCCCACGACCAGTTCGAACGGTTCGCATCGTACAGCCGCGTCCACGTCTCGAGCGCATGTGCATCGTCCACGCTCGGCGGCACAGTGGCGTTGGTGCAAGGTAGGAAGTGGAACGCATCGTCCTTGCGCGGGAAGCTACCCCAGTCCACAGTGGATGGTTGGCGGCTCGATTGCACCAGACGCGCCATGTCCAAGTGGTACCAGCCGAGCGTGGACACTGCGAGGAGCGTCAGTTTGGTCTTCCACCATCCTCCGCGTGGTGGTTGGCGCACGTCCACTTCCGCTTGGGTTTTGTCGCTCATCGTAGCTCGATTGTGACAGTGCAGTCGAGTGGTGTGCGATTCGCGATGAATTCAGCGCAGCAACGCTTGCATATATATACGCAAGAATGGGCGACGGTGGGACGCCAACATACGAGCCAAACTTAGCGGTTAGCGTTGGCCCACTCGTTGAGCCAAACCTAACCATGACCGTCTCGTGACCCATTCACAGCCCACTCACCGCCCACGGGTGGGACGAGAAAGCGATGACGAGGTGAGGCGCCCAAGCCGCTTCATGTGGGTGGACACGGGCGACAACAGCCGAAAGCCGGTCCGGGCGATGCAAAGTGGCGGCTGTATGAAGCAAGAACCAAACCGAATCGACCACTCATGCAACGCTGCTTATCGCGATTCAGCAGCTGACCATCTACACCCCTCCTACACAGCAACAACCCATTCCTCGTTCAACGCCGTGTTCCAAACCACGCATGGACGTGGTGTGCAAGTGTTGCACGCAAGTGTTGGGCGATCACTCGAGAAACCCAACCCCCCCCATCTCTGCAACTATCAAACTCAACCCAAACTCAACCCAAACTCGACGACAAACACTCCCGCGACACTCACCCAATGCAGCGGGTCCAACAGATCCAACGCCGACGACACAGTTCGCCCATGCTGTGTCCCGACATTCCAACCCATGAGACTAGCCAACCCTCTTGCGCAATTCACCCCCCCACCTCAAACTTCTCGAGCTCCGCATACCTCCCACCTCGTCGAATCTCGCATCGCGCGCGCAACACCAACCTCCAAACCAAGCGAGTCCAACCACGCCCACTCATCGAGGTTTGGGGCGCACACGTCGCACATGTTGTTGGCGGCGGGCAGCGTTCAAGCCGCCACACGCCGAGCGACCGTAGTGATGCGCATATATACCATGCCTGTGTGGCTCGACGCACGCGCTCGCTGAGACCCCCCCTGTAAATTATTTTCACTCGTTGTGTCCCTCTTGAATTCTAACATCAATCATCCGAGCCACATTTGGTAGCTTCTCAACACAAAGCCTAGCATACATTCAACACATACGCTACTTTACAGAATGTATTTCCATACAAACCCCCAACATGAATGCTAACTTTGGACACAATTCAGCAACCATTAGCAGCGGTGGTGGGCTCAATGCATGCACCCCAGCAGTCAATGCAGGGTATGCAGGATGACTCGGTCAATATCGGAGCTTGACCAGTTCCTATGCCCAACTTGTCACAGCCTTTGGGCCCTAGTGCAGATGTGTTGCCACTCTTGGCTATGGTTGCAGACCTTCAGCAACAGATACTTAGGCAAAGTGCACACAGTCGGGTACTCTAGCTGCACCTGCAGAGCCTGCTCGGCACATTGGGGGCACATGGAAGTGTGCCAATCAACAAACCCTCAGCAATTCTTGCGCCTGCAGGCTAATGATGCAGTGAAAACCTGGCTGATGGAGATCCAAGACAACATCAGATACTATTTCACTTAGAGGGCAGTTCCACACAGAGTCTGAGAAGATCCTTTTTGCCACATTTCCTACCTTTCAGGTGATGGCTAAGGACGCTTGGACTGCCAAACACAACTGCTTGGAACAGAATTGGGCAGCCACAGACAATCCAGAGGACTGAACAACTCTGTTTCAGACTCTCAGCTGTGAACAGTTCCTGAACTGGTTGGAAAACCAGTTTGAAGACTACAATGTGGGAGAACGGCATTGTTGGGGAGTATGATAACTGCGCACCCAAGGTGGCCAAAGAGTCAGTCAGTATGCTACTGAGCTGGCAAAGCTGGCTGGGTGTATCCGACCACCTGTTCCTGACTCCAAAGTGCTGGCTAAATTCCAGCACAGACCTTTTTGGCTTCCCTCAAGCAAGCTCTTTCCGAATACAGTCAATAAACCCACAGATTTCAATGGGTATGTCAGACTTGCAGATCAAATTGACACCCAGATGAGGGAAAAAACCAGGCCAAATGGCAACAACAGGCAAACTATGACCTCCCTCAGCAAAGGATAGGTCAAACCCCAAGACCATCAGGCAATATGCAAGGTGCTAACACCACCAAACGGGCAAGTTCAGGTCTGAAAAAGAGCAAAGTGCACGCCAGTGATGGAAACAGGACTGCCAAAACAAGGGTGCCTTGCTTCAAGTGTGGTACTTTTGGGACACTTTGCAAGTGCATGCACCCAAAGTGGCCCCTCAGACCCAAATGCACCCCAACAAATCACCCTTATTGATGAGTCAAGGGGAAATGGGGTCAGGTCAGCAGTGAAGGAGGACCCTTCCGACCATCAACAGGTTCCTCAGACTGAGTTGGATGACTCAATAGAAGCAGATGTTGTTGGATTGACACTTTGGCTTACAACTCTTCATGATGGATGTCATGATGTGCAAACAGAGTTACCTCAGATTGTAGTGACTCTGAACAGAAACAATGTGGATGCATTGGTAGACTTGGCAGCTTCTTGAGCCTATATAGCAAAGGATTTTGCTAATTCAGTGTCTCTTTGGATAGAAGATGACAACCAAACATGGAGAATGGTAGCCCTACCAGATGGTTTGGCAATGACCATTGAAGGTTGGACAACTTTCAGTATCTGTATTGATGGATGGTCATACATGGTACATGCTACAGTCATTGATATGACTACAGCAAAAATAATTCTAGGAGTACAGTGGCTTCAGCAACATAAGGCAATGGTTGATTTTTTTTTTTTTTTTTTTTTTTCGGATGAAATAGTACTCCATTTGGACAATGGGTACCAACAGCATGTCCCATTTGCAGGCCAAACTGTGTCAGTCTTGGACACTCCTACCCTAACTATTCCTGATGGACAGTCAGAACTCATCTTGGCACTGCAGATGCAGAAAGCCCTCAAGGCTTGGCCAGATGAAGCATACATGGTGATTCTTCAGCCCCATTTGGAAGCCAAATGGATCAACCATATCCCCCAAGATGGCATCCTTTTCAGAAGTGGAAGATGTTGGTCTCAAGAAGATTCTTTCAGGGTTCTCTGGTGTCTTTTGGACAGAGATACCAACAGATGAGGCCCTTGAAGATATCCCAAAAGCAAGGCAGAGTCAGTCAGAGATTATTCAGACAGATATGGCACCCCCAAGAAACATTTTGGTCATATCGGCTGACACCCAGTCAGCTGAAGGATCAAGAAACCCAGGTTTGGTCACTCCTTCAACAAGGACTGATCTGAGAGAGCAGCTCACCATGGGGTTTTCCTGTCCTTTTTGTGCCAAAGAAGGATGGAGGGTGGTGAATGTGCATTGACTACTGTGCACTCAATGCTGTAACAGTCCAAAACAGTTATCCCTTGCCAAGGATTCAGGATTGTCTAGATCAGCTTGGTTGGGCAACTGTCTTCAGCAAGATAGATCTCACTTTGGGATACTGGCAGATCCAAATGTACCCTTTGGATATCCCTAAGACTGCCTTCAATACTCAGAATGGCAAATTTGAGTTCTTAGTGATGCCATTTGGCCTCAAGAATGCACCTTTGGTCTTTCAGACAATCATCAACCAGGTGCTTCAGGAATGCATTGGCAAGTTTGTAATTGTGTACTTGGATGACATCCTCATCTATTCCCATTCACTGGCCAAACATAGGGAACATGTCAAGGAAGTCCTTTCAGTACTCAACACACACAAACTGTATGCCAAGCCTTCCAAGTGCACCTTTATGAAGTCCGAGATAGAGTTCTGTGGACATTTGATCAAAGACAGATGCATTCAGCCACTAGACAGCAAACTTCAAGTGATTGAGAGCTGGCCTCGGCCCACTACAGTGCACAAACTTAGATCTTTCTTAGGTCTTTGTTCATATTACTTAGGGTTAGGGTTATATGACTGTCCTATGAGGGTCCCGAAAAACATTGCAACTTTCAACGTCTGACAACCTCAGTTGGTGCATTAAGATGTATATTAGTTACAAACATTGTTAAAGTTTAAGCTTTTTTGTAACTTTCCGAGCCGTCAAAGTTTAGGGTTACAAGGTACTGCCCGGGTAGGGTTAGCGACGTAACCCCCCATTTTCTTTGCATAATATGATAGTCCATGATGCATACAGCAATAGTGATTAAGTGACCCTACTCAAGTTGATTATAAAAGTGGGGAGTACGGTGTGGTCAAAAGTAGGGTCGGACCCTAGGGTTGAAAACCTGTTTTTGGATTTGTGGTGATCTGATGGTGCAGGAAGGTGTGTAATGTGACAAAACAGGTGTATGCAGAGTTGGAGGTGCACACAAGTGATATTGTGGGTGTAGGGTTGGATTTGGTGAGAAATTGGGGAAAACCAAAGGGGGGACCATTGGAGCACTTGGTGGGTGGAAAAAGTAGCTTGTTTTGAGTTGGAGGCTTAATGAACTATGTTGGAAATGGTGTGAAATGGCTGGATGCACAGTGGCAGAAGGTTGGACAATGTGGTTGTGGGAGGGTAGGGAGAAATGTGTTGTGGGCTGACCCTACAGTAGGGTTGGAGAAATTGGGCATAATATTTGGATGTTTTTGAACTGATTCCAGGGTAATAGGAGCTTCTGAAGGTGTTTGGAGTGCTCTTGAAGGAAAGTGTGGTTTAGAAGGGGTCTCCTGAGCTGTGTTTGCCCTGTGCTTAGGGTTAGGGTTATATGACTGTCTGGTCCGAGCCTAAAAAAACATTGCAACTTTCAACGTCTGACAACCTCAGTTGGGGTGTTAAGATGTATATTTGTTAAAAACATTGTAACAGTTTACCCCCTACTGGCTGGCTACGGGCTGTCAAAGTTTGAGACGGTTGATGTGGAGGTACTAATTGATGAGGCTGCAGATGGTGTGAGGGGGTGCATTGGGGTGCTGTGAGGTGGGAATGGACAATCATTTGTGGTTGTAAAAGGAGTTGGAGGTTGGAGGGCATGATCAAGGTTGGGCAACCTCAGAACCTACCCCCCCAACCTCATTTGTCATGCAAGGTGTTGAGGTTGGGAACCTCAGGAACCTCAGGACCCTCTGGACCCTACCCTCAGCAACCTTGACAATGTGCATACAACCTCAACACTGTGCATGAAACCTCAACACCCTCCCATCTCCTCTGAGGTTGGGAGGTTGGCAACCTCAAGAACCTCACTGACCCTAGCTGAAGCTTGGTGAGCCCCATAGCAACCTCAGTGAAGCATGTTCATCCTTGCTCAACCTCACACCAACCTCACTGCACCTAGCCCAACCTCAGTGAACCTAGCTGAACCTCACTGAACCTGAACCTCACCTGAACCTACCAGAACCTCATCACTGCACCTAGCCCAACCTCACTCAACCTAACCCAACCTCACTCAACCTCAACCTCACCTCAACCTCATCACTGCACCTAGCCCAACCTCACCTCAACCTCATCACTGCACCTAGCCCAACCTCAGTGAACCTAGCTGAACCTCACTGAACCTGAACCTCACCTCAACCTACCTGAACCTCATCACTGCACCTAGCCCAACCTCACTTAGGGTTACAAGGTACTGCCCGGGTAGGGTTAGCGATGTAACCCCCCATTTTCTTTGCATAATATGATAGTCCATGATGCATACAGCAATAGTGATTAAGTGACCCTACTCAAGTTGATTATAAAAGTGGGGAGTACGGTGTGGTCAAAAGTAGGGTCGGACCCTAGCCCTAGCACAATGATTGTCACTTGCCCACAACGGCCATGTCCGTCCTGCCAAATCAACGCGTCCAGCCCTGTCCGTCAACCCCAACAGACAAGGCCAAGTAGACTGGTCTAGTGCCGCAACGCATCCAAATTTTTTTTGGCTGGGCAACGGCCAGGTGGGTGACGGACGCGTGAAAATTCTTGGAAATTCCCAACGGACCAATCCAACTTTTTGGCAGGCAACGGCCAGGTGAGTGGCAGATGCCAATAGCAGGCAACGGGCAACGGCCAGGTGCGTGACGGACGCGTGAAAATTCTTGGAAATTCCCAACGGTCCAATCCAACTTTTTGGCAGGCAACAGCCAGGTGAGTGGCAGATGCCAATAGCAGGCAACGGGCAACGGCCAGGTGCGTGACGGACGTGTGAAAATTCTTGGAAATTCCCAACGGTCCAATCCAACTTTTTGGCAGGCAACGGCCAGGTGAGTGGCAGATGCCAATAGCAGGCAACGGGCAATGGCCAGGTGCGTGACGGATGCATGAAAATTCTTGGAAATTCCCAACGGTCCAATCCAACTTTTTGGCAGGCAACAGCCAGGTGTGTGACGGACACGTCAAAATTCTTGGAAATTCCCAATGGTCCAATCCAACTTTTTGGCAGGCAACGGCCAGGTGAGTGGCAGATGCCAATAGCAGGCAACGGGCAACGGCCAGGTGTGTGACGGACACATCAAAATTCTTGGAAATTCCCAACGGTCCAATCCAACTTCTGGTCAGCCACCTACTGGACACATCAGCACTCCACAGAGTTTGGCTGGGCCACAGTCACATCACATCACACTGGTCTACTGTACAACGGCCCAATCCAACTCTTTGGTGGCAGCAATTGGCAGTGCAACAGTTGTGTTGCACTGCATTGGCCTGCCGCACAACAGTCCAATCTCACATTTTTGACAGCCCTTGACAGGTGCATACTTGATTCACATCAGATGTCAGCGCAGCTGTCACATAGCAGTCCATGCAATCTCAAACCACTGAGCACCAACAGACAGCTGCCGTGGCTGCCACATGTTGGCTACCACCATGCACAGCTGCAGTTTGAGAGTGTTGACCAATGTGTGCGTGTCTTTGGTGTGCAATAATTTCATTTGACCAGCAGTCTCCATGCTGGCGGAGCAGTGTGTGCACACTTTGCACAGACGTACACTCATCCCTGGAAATTGCACACTGTACGTCAAACAAATCCATTGGAAATGGAGGATCCAAAAAGGAGTGTGTTGGTGTGTCCAAAATTGTCAGAAATTCCACGTCACCCACCCCAGATGTGTGCTGTCCTAAGTTGGTGCTGGCTCCTGGCTCCTGGCAATGGTCACACGCATGCCCTCCCCTTTGATTGCTGCTTAATGAATTTTGGATTTTGGGTAGCAACGTCACAGCAGCAGGGACCACACACGTCCAATTTCCAAGGGCAACAGACACAAAGCAAAGGACACACATCCCCTTTGACGCGTGTGCACAGCAGACAGATTCCAAATTGGCGCAGCAATGGCCACACACGTCCAATTTCCAAGGGCAACAGACACAAAGCAAAGGACACACATCCCCTTTGATGCGTGTGCACAGCAGACAGATTCCAAATTGGCGCAGCAATGGCCACACACGTCCAATTTCCAAGGGCAACAGACACAAAGCAAAGGACACACATCCCCTTTGACGCGTGTGCACAGCAGACAGATTCCAAATTGGCGCAGCAATGGCCACACACGTCCAATTTCCAAGGGCAACAGACACAAAGCAAAGGACACACATCCCCTTTGATGCGTGTGCACAGCAGACAGATTCCAAATTGGCGCAGCAATGGCCACACACGTCCAATTTCCAAGGGCAACAGACACAAAGCAAAGGACACACATCCCCTTTGATGCGTGTGCACAGCAGACAGATTCCAAATTGGCGCAGCAACAGCCAGACAGCAATGGCCACACACGTCATCCCTCTTTCATTCACACACTTTGATCTGAGTTTGGCACATCAAAAATGTATCACCGTACTGCAACAGCCCGGCATTTTTTTTTTGGCCCTTTGCATTCCCTGCACTTTGATGTCTGGGCAACAGACACTGGTCCTTTGATCTTGAGTGTTGCGTGGTGACAGCCCGGCATTTTCTGCCCATTAACAAGTGGGCAGCAACAGATTATTGAATTTGGCCGAGCAACGGTCACTGGTATCTTGATCATGAATACAGGGTGATGGCAGCCCGGCATTTTCTGCCCATTAACAAGTGGGCAGCAACAGATTATTGAATTTGGCCGAGCAATGGTCACTGGTATCTTGATCATGAATACAGGGTGATGGCAGCCCATCTTTTCCTGACACACAGGCAGCCAACAGACTTTGAAATTTGGCTGGACGATGGACACTGGTTTGTCAGGTATGCATGTACAGCAATCAAAGCCCGTCATTTTCTGCCCTTTGCACTTCTTGACATTTGACGTGTGGCCACCAACAGAATTTGGAATTTGGCTGTGAACATGAGCACTGCATGACAATGGCCGGAATTTTCCACCTCTGACTGGCACAAGGTACGTCATCCACAGTCCACAGCAGGGATCACCACAGATGGTGTCCAGTGCACTGCTCACTGTGGAAGAGCTTTTTTGTCTGTACAGTGTGTGGTTCTTGCCCTTACGGTGCACACAGGTTGTCTGCAGTGCCTCACTTTCAGTCCCAGTTGTTCCATTGTTTTTTGACGTCAGTGTCTGCATCTCTATGCTGGTCCACACCGGCTTTTTGTGTACCGTGTGTGCTGTCTGAGCCATCCCACCACTCAATGCTAGTCAGTTGGGCCATCTGTCAGTATGCTGTGTGCTGTGTGTGCATGCTGAGATCTTGCACATATATACAGGCTGTGTGGCCGTGATGGATGACATTGAAAAGCATCTCACCACTCCAGCCTTTCTACAACACTACTGCTCTTTACGCTGCAACAACCACACTCTAAACCATGTCTCCCATCACTTCCCAAGCCAACATTGCTGCTGCTAGCAACTCTCATGTCCCAGAGGCTGGACCCTCTGTTGACACCAACAGGTACGTACAGAATTTCACTGCATCACCACACAGCCTCACCTTTTCAGTTTTATTTTATTTTATTTTTTATTTTATTTTTTTTGCTGATTTCTGACACGTCACTGTTCTGCTTTTGCATTTACCGTGTTCAAGCTGTGGCCTGCCGGCACCCAACCAGGAGGCAGCTACTACCAACATCCAGCCCAAGCAGGTGCAACAGCTTGCCCGCTTCAATCTGCGCCTGGTCAACCATCCATGCATCCTGGTCTGCACACATGTCAACTGCCCCTATGGTCTTCCCATCTACCCGTTCTTCAAGGAAGTTGTGGCACACCTCAAGCGCTACCACCAACACCCACTGGTGGATTCTTCCAAGAAGGCACTTCAAGATGTGCTTGATGAGTTGGACATGGAGCATCCAGCCACGGTGGCCATCAACAAGGATCTCCTCCCAGTCCCAATCATTCCAGAGCTGGAGGTAAAGTACCAGGGCTTCCACTGCATGCAGTGCCCTTACAGCATTGCAGCCAGGTCCTCCATGTGTCAACATGCACGGGAGCATGTGCATGAGGATGGAAAGCCCAGGTACCTCCACCCGGTGCCAGTCCAGATAATCTTTGAAAATGGCAAGAACAGGCGCTACCTGTATGTCTGTAATCCAGCACTGCAGCCCACCCCTCCGCCAGCAATCCTGACCACAACCATGGATGCAGACAAGCTGGATGCAGCAGTGCGGGCCAAGGTCAATGCTTTCATCAAGAAGGATCAAGAGCGGCTGCAAGAAGCAGGTTTTGGTGCTCCTTGCATCCAGCCTGCCACTGTCCTGACTGGCAACATCAGTCCGTGGGCCAAGCAGCTTGGCTGGAACAAGTACTGGGCCGGGAAGCCTATTATAAAAATTGGCTCACTCGGATCAGACCCTCAAGACTGGCCTGGTGCACACCATGACATTGTGCACTGGATTCTTGCAATGGCCAAGCAAGCAGCCCATGGGTGGATGTCTTGCTTGCTCAGTGCTGGCCGTCAAGTGCAACAGAGCTTCCATGCTTACAGCACTGAAGCAAGCACACCCTACAGTCTCACTGCAGCAACAGTCCGGAAGCGTGCTGACATTTGGGCTTTCCTCCTTGCCCTTCTTGCACACATCTTGTTTGACGGAGACCATCTGGAGTACTTTGGCAGCAAGAGTCTGGAGGAACATCTTTGCATGGAGGAAAGGCTGGAAGAGGTCATGCTGGAACTACGGGACCAGTACAACACAGTGGTTAATGAAGATGTGGACATGTACAAGGATCCCGCAGTGGTGGAGAAGGCAACATCTGTGCTCCTGCAAGCATCTGTGCTCCTGGTCATGCAAGAGCCAGTCAAGTACGGACAGACAGAGCAGCTGACATTGGTCCACCTGTTTTTGCATCTCTGTGTCAGCAAGGACGGCACACCCAAGCCTGTCAGTGCAGCCACCTCTATCATTGCAAGCTTGGAGTTTGGGTTGCGCAGTGTGCTGCACCAGCGGCTGCTCCACCCAGAGAGCGGCACCCTCTGTGACATGCCACCATCAAGGATTCAAGCAGCAATGGACAAGATTCTGAAGCGGTATGTGCACCACAACAGCAACTCTGCAAGTGCACACCTTCAGTCTCTCCTCCGGTATGGAATGGTGCTTGCGCAAGATGATGGCAGCCTTTATGCATTCCAGTGGAGCAAGGACCTGCGGACAGTCACCTTTGGGACAGAGGTGATTGTGGTGGACCGGCTGCAAGAGCTGATGCAGGGTGCACAGCAGCAGGCAGAGAGGCTGCTCACTCAGCTCCAGCTGCTTGCAGAAGAAAAGGACATCAACATGATCAACATTGGGCGCATCAGGGACAACCACCGCAACACATGCCCTGGGTTCAACTTTGCTCCTGCCTTCTTGGAGCCGCCAACCATCCCCAGCATCTTGTGCCGTGCAGTTGCAGGTGGTGCTCCTCCTGCACAGCCACTGATGGATCCATACTCTGATGAGCTGGAGTTTGATCCAGAAGCTGCACAAAGCTACTTTGCGATACACAATGAGTTCACCAAGCTACTTGCGGTGCTCATTGAGCTTGGGAGTGGTCTTCCAGCAAGGGGCACAGAGCTCATGCAGCTCCAACACACCAACACACTCATGGGTCCGCGGAACATCTTTGTCCATGATGGCAGCATCTTCACTGCTCTGCCCAGCAACAAGGGCACTGGGCGCCAGAAGATCATTCCACGCTTCCTGCCATATGGAGTTGGCTGTCTTGTGGTGCTATACGTCTCACAGGTGGTTCCATTTGTCCACCTTCTCTACAATGCAGTGGTGCAGCCACGTGAGGCTAGTACGATGCTCTTGGTGGATCATGCTGGTAGGCCGTGGGACACCAACACAGTCAGCAAGACACTGCAGGCACTTTGCCAGCAGTACATTAGCTCAGTGTCCAATGGTCTGACAATGCGGACATGGCGGCAGCTTGCTGTCAGCATTGACCGCAGGCTGATCCGGCCCAGGGTTCTGACGGCAGAGAATGTGGAGGATAATGCTCATGACCTGCAAGCTGGCCACTCCACCAACACTGCAGACCAGCATTACGGTCTGGATGCTGGTATGCTGCATCAGCTCACACAAGAGAGCATGGATGCAATGCTGGCAGTGTCAGAGCGGTGGCACATTTTCTGGGGCTTGCGCTCACGGTTCCAGGAGGAGATCAAGCCATTTGGGACTCTCACTGGTGCAGCATCAGGCACAGAGCCATCAAGAGTGCTGGAGACAGTCAAGCGCAAGCTGGAATCCATGGAGGAGGATGTACGGAGCATCAAGCGCAAGATGGTTGATTCTTCTCCAGTCACGGCTCCTTCAGCTTCAACCAGCTTGGCAGCTTCCACTGGTCTGCAACGGTCAGCAGCCCTTCCTCCAGCGGTGCACAGTGCATTGTTCAAGATTACTGGCAGCCGCTACACCAAGACTCTGGAGCAGGCATATGCACTGAATGCCATCTATGCCAAGGAGTCTCCACTGGTAGTTGTTATGGCAACAGGGTCTGGTAAGTCTGCCTTGTTCATGGCACCGCTGCTCTGGCTGCCGCCTGCCTCTGTGGTCATTGTGGTGGTGCCATACATTGCACTTACAGAGGATCTACTGCAGCAGTGCCACCGTGTTGGCATCTCAGCCAGTAAATGGGCAGGGTACCAGAGTGCGGACAAGGTGGAAGGGAGCCAGCTGGTCTTTGTTGCAGCAGAGAACTGCTACAACCAGGCTTTTGCAAGCTGGGCACAGGAGCTGGACCAGCAAAGGCGGCTGGCTGGAATCTTTTTTGATGAGTGCCATGTCTGTGTGACGCAGAATACCTTCCGGCCTGCAATGGACAAGCTCAAGGCACTCTTTGCTGCTGTCCGTGTCCAGCAGTACTTCCTAACAGCAACACTGCCACCAGCTCTGCTACCTTCCTTCAAGATGGTGCTGCACCTTCCACAAGATGGGACTGGTCTTATCAGGGCTGCAACCAACCGAAAGAACATCTCATACCAGGTCTGCAGAGTGGCATCTACAGCTGATATGCTGCTTCATCTGCAACGTCTCCTCAAGTCACATTCCTCTGGAGCAGTGATGGTATTCTGTAAGTCTATGGCTGCAGCACAGAACATGGCAGAGGATCTTGACTGCCGGTGCATCTATTCCTGCATGGATGAAAGGGAGAAGCAGGACACACTCTTGGCTTGGTTGGAGTGCTCAGCTGCAGAGACCGACAACAGCAAGCGTGTTCTGGTTGGCACATCTGCAATTGGCACTGGGATCAATCCAGCACATGTCAATTTGGTGGTGCACTGCAATGATGCTTGGGACATGGTCAGCTATGTTCAGGAATCAGGCCGAGCTGGGCGCAGTGGTGGTCAAGCATCTGCAGTTCTATTGGCAGCTCCAGGCCCATCACAAGATGAATATATCAGGAAGTACATGGAAGAGCAGACGTGTCGGCGCTTGGCCATCTCCAGCTACATGGATGGGATGCCAGTGACCTGCCTCAGTCAGCCTGACTTTGCACTTTGTGATCTTTGTTGTCCACATGGTGATGGGCCTGTAACACCTTCCAGACAGGTTGTTGCATTGGAGTCACCGCCAAAGTCAGCCAGGAATCCTCATTGTCCTGGTGAAAGAGCCAATTCCAACACACAGCACAACCAATCTGCCTCTGGTGCTGCCATTCCGAGTGAGTCTCCAACACATACTCAATGCCGCCAGCACCAATCATTCATCACTGCTCTTGACCTGCATCACCAGAAGATGGCCACTATGTCACCGCAGCACCAGCACATCCTCAGTACTCTGTCAGAGTCTCCGACAATTGATCACAGTCCACATTATCAACCATTGCAGCACCAGGATATATACAGCACTCTGTCAGAGGATCCATTGCCGCAACATTGTCACCAGCAGCCACCGCACCAGCAGCCACCGCCTCAGCAGCCACCACACCAGCAGCCACCGCCTCAGCAGCCACCACACCAGCAGCCACCGCACCAGCAGCCACCGCACCAGCAGCCACTGCACCAGCAGCCACCGCACCAGCAGCCACCGCACCAGCAGCCACCGCACCAACAGCCACCACACCAGCAGCCACTGCACCAGCAGCCACCGCACCAGCAGCCACCGCACCAGCAGCCACACATCACCAAGCTGCTGCTGCAGAGCTTAACCAACAGTTGCTCACTGTGCTACCTCTTCCGTGACCAGCATTCATGTGGTCAAGCACACCGCTTCAGCAACTGCAACTGCTGGGCCGAGATTGAAGCCATCCTACCACTGTCTGTGGAGCCACGCATCAATGCCACCTACATTGGTAGGATCAAGCACCGCATGGTCAAGGCCAAGAACATTGCATGTTTCACATGTTTGGTCCCAATCAAAGTGTGCACTGACAACAGCTCAGCCAGTATGATGCAGTGCTCACGGAGGTACTCAGATATTGTGCTTCCAGTTGTGGCTGCAGTGCTCCGTAGCAAGGAACACTGTGCACAGGTTTACCGACAGCTCAAGATGGAGTTCACAAACATCAGTGCAGTGGAGGCAGCATTGGGATCAATGGTTGTGTACAAGGGTGAGAAAGTATTGCTTGCATATGCCATGTTTGCGGTGGCAATTGAGCTCACCATGTAGATAGTTTGTTGGCGAATGTTCATTTTTTTGCATGCCAGTTGGAAGCAGTGTACTCATGTGAGTTAGAATTTCCTTTGCGGACAACAAGGATCCAAATAGCTTAGTGGCTGATCTCTTCCATGGCGGTTGTAGACATTGAGAACCCATTTTTGGGAAAAGGGGCCTGCCGGTGCGCAGGGTGTCGGGAGTTCGACTCCTGGCATTGCCGCATTGTTTTCACAGTGTTAATCCTCCGTCACCAGCTGGACCAATCTTCTTTCAAACCCAGAGTGGGTTCAATTGATGAGGATCAATCCGGCTGGCGATGGTGAATTGTTTTGTTTTGTTTTTTTTTTTTTTTGCCGAATTTGCTAGAGTAGTTGCACCGGCTCTGAGAGACGCATGCTCACCCACTAATTGGACTGGCTCTGAGAGACGCCAACCCCCTAGCCACCAACCCCCAAGCCACCAATGTTCCAACCAGTCCCAAGCCTGCAACCACAGCAGAAGCAAGTCAAGCGGCAACTCTTTCACCTTGCAGTCTCACAGGCAGAAACCCATCAGCTCAAAAAGGTGTTCAACTCCAAGTCCGGTCTACCAACCAGAGACGCCAAAGTTCAGCTTCTAGATCCAACAATCATCACTGGCGAGGCAGTCACTCAGTTTGCCTACAGCAAGAATCAAATCTATGTCTGCAACATCACCTTGGAGGATGCTGACACAGGCAAAGTGTTCCTGCATTGCTTTGGTCCACCAAGTCTCAGTGCTGCCGAAGCTATGCAGGAGTCTGCAGACCGTGGTGTGGAATTCTTCAAGGCAGTGAATGACAAGGCCAACTTCAAGAAGCACTTAGCTGCCACACGGCAGACTGAAGTGGAGCGGAACCTCAACCACTTTCACTTTGGTGCCTGGTATGATCTTCCAATGGTCAGCTTGGTTATCTCGGCAGAGACTCTTCAGTGTGGCAATGAGCAAGGCAAGCAGGCAGTAGCTGACTTCTGTGCATGGTTCAAGCTCTTTGCCGTCAAGAACATTCAGCCAGTGGTAGACGGAGAAGAATCAGGACTCTGTGATTCCTTCCAAGAAGAACTCAAGCAGAGGGCCAAAGTACACTTTCCCTGGGCACTGGAGCGGGTGGCTGGCCTGGATGTCTTGTGCCACAACCTCTACTCAACATTCTCACCGTTCTTTGGTTTCTCTGGGACATCACATGTTGACAGCAAGGATGCAGATGTCTCTATTCTGGTCAACCTTGGACAGCATGCAATCTTGGAGCTGCGGGAGTACAACAGCCAGATTGTGTTGCAGCCGCTGGATATTGTATTTTTCCTGTCCAACTCTGTGTATCACCGGACACTCCAGCACCCAGCACACATTGCTGCAAGAAGCAAGCCAGAAGACCAGATGGCCATTGCATGTTTCTACCGGAAGGCTCTTATGGAGCGGCAGGAGCCCAAGAAGAAGAATGTCATTCACTTGACGCAGCTGGCTACTGAAAAGCAGCAGAGGAAAAAGCGGCAAAGGAGGCGGAGCTCTCGCTGAGCAAAAAAAAGTTCATTGATGTGATGATATGTTTTTACTTGTGCTCAGTCTCAACTGTGTCCCATCATTGTATTTGATGCTGTGTACTGTGTTTCAGAGTCTCAAAGAGATGTCTCTGGGCAGTGTGTGGCAGCATCTCAAAGATATACTTGTGTGCAGCCAACTTTGGTATCTCAAAGAGTCGTCTCTGGGTGGCAATTTTTCTAGTGGGGCTTGCCTGGTACTTGAGTTTGGCAGGGAGATTTGGCAGGCATTTTTGAGTACGAGGCAAGCCCCACCTCTCCAGATCTGACCTCAGTGCAGAATTTCTTTTCGAGACTTGGCCTTTTCTAGTGGGGCTTGCCTGGTACTCGAGTTTGGCAGGGAGATTTGGCAGGCATTTTTGAGTACGAGGCAAGCCCCACCTCTCCAGATCTGACCTCAGTGTAGAATTTCTTTTCGAGACTTGGCCTTTTCTAGTGGGGCTTGCCTGGTACTCGAGTTTGGCAGGGAGATTTGGCAGGCATTTTTGAGTACGAGGCAAGCCCCACCTCTCCAGATCTGACCTCAGTGCAGAATTTCTTTTCGAGACTTGGCCTTTTCTAGTGGGGCTTGCCTGGTACTCGAGTTTGGCAGGGAGATTTGGCAGGCATTTTTGAGTACGAGGCAAGCCCCACCTCTCCAGATCTGACCTCAGTGCAGAATTTCTTTTCGAGACTTGGCCTTTTCTAGTGGGGCTTGCCTGGTACTCGAGTTTGGCAGGGAGATTTGGCAGGCATTTTTGAGTACGAGGCAAGCCCCACCTCTCCAGATCTGACCTCAGTGCAGAATTTCTTTTCGAGACTTGGCCTTTTCTAGTGGGGCTTGCCTGGTACTCGAGTTTGGCAGGGAGATTTGGCAGGCATTTTTGAGTACGAGGCAAGCCCCACCTCTCCAGATCTGACCTCAGTGCAGAATTTCTTTTCGAGACTTGGCCTTTTCTAGTGGGGCTTGCCTGGTACTCGAGTTTGGCAGGGAGATTTGGCAGGCATTTTTGAGTACGAGGCAAGCCCCACCTCTTGAGGACTTCAGACTGTATCCTGGAGTCTCGAGCTCAACAGCATCTGAACCATGTCTTCCCGATCCCAAGAGGCATTAGCAAGGAGGATCTCCTTAAAGAAAGCCAGGGAGGCAGCCAAGAGGAAAGAGTATCGAGACATGCAGGCCAACAAGCAGACCATCAGCCTGGAGAAGAAGCACAACATCAGCAAGAATACAGACTTCAACTTGTTCGAGACACTTGACTTCCAGGAGATCAATCCCAAAGGCAATTTGACCCTACTGCATCACAATATGGTGATTCTCCAAAGGATTGCACCCACTAGTCATCGAAAGGCTTTGAAAGCTCAGTCTAGTTGCAAGGAAGGCAAGATTCTCTTTGAGAAGTACTGCAGGAAAAAGCAAGGTTCGAGCATCAATACCAGTAGACAAGCTATCGAGCATCACTTGGGCATCTGGCATCATCAGGGACACTCGAGCATTGACTTCACAGCAGAGACACTCAATCATCGATACAAGGAGGAAGGTCTTGACCTACTGGCATGGTCAAGGAGGCACACCAACAACATCCTATTGCCCTCGAGACACTTGATTGAGAAGGAATTCCAGGACAACCTTCGAGAAAGGCCTGCAGCAATTGCATGGCTCTCCAGCATCTTTGGATCGAAGGCTGTGGGCCTCCTATTGCATCCTTGGTACAGTACAACAGCCTTCTTTGTCAATTACTCGGGAGGATATCATCGGGATCCTTTGGATTGCAGCCCCTCTTTTCTGTTCAACTTTGATCAGCCAGCATGGGTTGAGCTTCCCGAGTTCCAAGTCAGGGTCAAGCTGCAGCCTCTTGATCTCCTGGTTCTCAATTCACAAGCCTATTATCATCGAACAGTCAAGCCAGCTGATGCTAAGGGGGATGGCAGATGGGCATTCAGTGCTTTTCTTCGAAGAGCTATCCTTGAGAACAAGCCAATCAGTAAGATTGCATCCAGTAGGCTTGAGTCTAGGGCTGGTTAGGTCAATGTGTTCCCTCATTCTCTCTCGAAGCAAATTTTTTTGGCCAGTGAAAATTTTTGATCTCGGTCTACCCCTCTGTCAAATTCCAAATTTCAGATTTTTGATTTTCACTCGTGTTGCCAGATCACTCTCAGCCCTTTGTGACTGCATATACTCAGTGACTGAAGCAACTCACCATATCAGTGACCAAACTCCAAACCCTCTGTATCAAACTTAGACCCTTATAGGCACCTCTGTATAGCTGAGAGGATCACAGAACACTGCTTGCAGTCTGCATCACTTCAGAATTGAGAGACATTACCTTGACATGCCTTTATCTTGCATATATGGCCACTTAAAGGCATGTCAAGGTAAAGTCCATGGGAACACAAGCGTTTGACCCAGGGATTGTTGCACTGCACTCAGTACACCTATGCGCAGTGTTCTATGTGCTCAATTTGGCTGTATCTTGACTTTCACTTGTTGGGCCTGTTCCACTCAAGCAGAGCATACAGTGCGTTTTGAACAAATGTTCTCAGAGTGGAAAACAGCTTCCATAGAACACTGCGCAGGGTTGAGAGGATCTCAGAACACCCATTAGCGTAGAGAATATCTTCCATCTTGGGGTACTTCACTTTGACATGCCTTTATCTTGCATATATGGCCACTTAAAGGCATGTCAAAGTAAAGTCCATGGGAACACAAGCGTTTGACCCAGGGACTGCTTCACTGCACTCAGTACACCTATGTGCAGTGTTCTGTGTGCTCAAATAGACTGTATCTTGACTTTCACTTGTTGGGCCTGTTCCACTCAAGCAGAGCATATGGTGCGTTTTCAGCAAAGGTTCTCCAAATAGAAAATGGCTTCCATAGAACACTGCGCAGAGTTGAGAGGATCTGTGAACACCCATTAGCGTGGAGAATATCTTCCATCTTGGGGTACTTCACTTTGACATGCCTTTATCTTGCATATATGGCCACTTAAAGGCATGTCAAAGTAAAGTCCATGGAAACACAAGTGTTTGACACAGGGTTTCCTGTACTGCACTCAGGACACCTATGCACAGTGTTCTATGTGCTTATTTGGCCTTCACAGTCACCTTTGCAAATTCAGCCTCATATACTCAAGCAGAGCATACAGTGCGTTTTGAGCAAAAGTTCTCAGAGTGGAAAACAGCTTCCATAGAACACTGCGCAAGGCTGAGAGGATCTCAGAACACTCTTTAGCGTGGAGAATATCCCCTGTTTTGGGGTACTTCACTTTGACATGCCTTTATCTTGCATATATGACCACTTAAAGGCATGTCAAGGTAAAGTCCATGGGAACACAAGCGTTTGACCCAGGGATTGTTGCACTGCACTCAGTACACCTATGTGCAGTGTTCTGTGTGCTCAATTTGGCTGTATCTTGACTTTCACTTGTTGGGCCTGTTCCACTCAAGCAGAGTATACAGTGCGTTTTCAGCAAAAGTTCTCAGACTGGAAAACGGCTTCCATAGAACACTGCGCAAGGCTGAGAGGATCTCAGAACACTCTTTAGCGTGGAGAATATCCCCTGTTTTGGGGTACTTCACTTTGACATGCCTTTATCTTGCATATATGGCCACTTAAAGGCATGTCAAGGTAAAGTCCATGGGAACACAAGCGTTTGACCCAGGGATTGTTGCACTGCACTCAGTACACCTATGTGCAGTGTTCTGTGTGCTCAATTTGGCTGTATCTTGACTTTCACTTGTTGGGCCTGTTCCACTCAAGCAGAGCATACAGTGTGTTTTGAGCAAATGTTCTCAGAGTGGAAAATAGCTTCCATACAACACTGCGTAGGGCCCAGACAATCTCAAAACACCCTTTAGCGTAGAGAATATCTTGTGTTTTGGGGTACTTCACCTTGACATGCCTTTATCTTAGGGTTATATGACTGTCCTATGAGGGTCCCAAAAAACATTGCAACTTTCAACGTCTGACAACCTCAGTTGGTGCATTAGCTCTTATATGAGTTACAATCAGGGGTAAAGTTTACCCCCTACCGGCTGGCTACGGCCTGTCAAAGTTTCAGTCGGTCAATGTGGAGGTACTAATTGATGAGGCTGCAGATGGTGTGAGGGGGTGGATTGGGGTGCTGTGAGGTGGGAATGGACATTGATTTGTGGTTGTAAAAGGAGTTGGAGGTTGGAGGGCATGATCAAGGTTGGGCAACCTCAGAACCTACCCCCCCAACCTCATTTGTCATGCAAGGTGTTGAGGTTGGGAACCTCAGGAACCTCAGGAACCTCTGGACCCTCAGGACCCTCTGGACCCTACCCTCAGCAACCTCAACAATGTGCATGCAACCTCAACAACCTTGACAACCTCAACAACCTCAACAACCTCACTAGCCCACCCACCCTGCCCACACTTTTTTCCACTTTTTTGTGCCACCTTTTTGTAATGAATTCTAGCAATTGTTTTTGCATTTGTAGTTGGAAGCTTGGTGGCAAGCTGGTGACCCTCCCAACCTACCCTGCTACCCTGGTACCCTCACCAACCTCACAACATGTGAACCTCCACCTAGGTTGAGGTTGCTAGGCCTATCAACCAACCTTTTGACCCACTGAAGGATGAAGGAGGTTGGTGGAGGTTGAGGGAGGATGAAGGAAGGTTGGGGAGGGAGGTTGAGAGGATCAATGGGGATTGCAATGTTGTTGTTGAGGTTGGTGAGGTTGGTTGGTGAGGTTGAGGTTGGTTCAATGAGGTTGGTGAGGTTGGTTGGTGAGGTAGGTTGGTGAAGTGATATGCTGAGATTGTGGGATGGAACTGGTCTGGTCAAGCTGGCTGGTGGGTGTGTGATTGAGGCTGAGGCACGGCAATCAAAAAATTGACCGGTGTGGACACGTCTGCATAGGGTGAAATTTTTTTCACCTGGCTGGATGCGTTGGGCCCTGGACATGTCAGACACTCACCAATATTTTTGAACTGGGTGCTGGACACGTCAGATGCTCACCAATAATTTGCACTGGGTGCTGGACACGTCAGACACTCACCAACAATTTGCACTGGGTGCTGGACACGTCAGACACTCACCAACAATTTGCACTGGGTGTCAGACACGTCAGACACTCACCAATATTTTTGAACTGGGTGCTGGACACGTCAGATGCTCACCAATAATTTGCACTGGGTGCTGGACACGTCAGACACTCACCAACAATTTGCACTGGGTGCAGGTTGTGGGATGCATCAGACACCAATATTTTTGAACTGGGTGCTGGACACATCAGACACAATTTCAAAGAGACATTGGAACATTGACAGAGACTGGAACACATCACTGGGAATCAGGAAGTGGCTGGAACAGGTTCCATGCTTGGAGACACTCTTGACGGTAGGCCTGTTGCTGCTCCTTGGAGGTGTCGCAGGCCCTGCCACCCAGGCCGTTCCACTTGGCCACATCAGAGGACATGAACATGGTCATGGAGCCACGTGTCTCTCCAGGCAGGATGGGAGAGTTGAAGTGGTGCAGCACATGTGATGGGAAAAAGCAGAGTGCACCAGCAGGAAAGTCAAGGCTGACCTTGGCCTCAGTGAAGCTGATCTGCAGGTTGGTGTAGTCACCGTAGCTAAAGACACCAGCTAGGCCCTGCAAGTAGTCACGCCTGTCTCTGTGTGGGAGACTGTAGGCCTGGCCCTCCTGATTTATTGCAAGGGAGGGAAAGCATGGAGCCCAGAGGAATGCACCATGGGGACGGTAGTGCTTGGAGCCACCGATTGCAGCATAGTGGGCAGCGTGGTGGGGGAAGCACTCATAGAAGCGTGTGTTGCAGTACTCCCTGAGGGCCTTTACATGTTTGTTGCGGAGGAACTTGATCATCTTCCTGTAGTTGTTGACAAACTTCCTGTTGAAGTATGGCTTGGGCATGCAGGCAGTGTCTTGGCCACTGAGCATGAGGTGAAATGTGAAGAAGTTGCCACGGAGTGCTTCGATGGGTGCACCGGCTGACTTGGGCAGTGCTGCCTGCAGGCTCCTGAACTCCTGGTACATGAGTTGAAACTCTGCTGAGTCTGGTTGCTTGATTACACTGGCGTAGTGCAGGCCATTCTTGTCTACCAGGTGCACGGTGTCTTCTCGGCCTTCGAACATGACTTTTTGGAATCCGGTTGTGTCAGGCTGCACGTCTAACTTTGGGAGCTGAAATTCTGCATGCATGAAGGCCTGTAGATTGAGCTCAGTGTGCACAACTCTAGCAGTGTGGTCCTTGAGTTTGTTGGCAAGTGCTGGTGCACACCTCTGCTGTGCATCTTCCCAGCCTATATAGTGATCACTCTGAGGGGTGTACTGGTGGACAGGGAGCTTGGATTGCTTCTTAGGGCGCTTTGGAGCGTCCAACTTGGCTATATCTTTGGCTAGCTTGAGTGTGTCTGCACTAGGAGAGTAACTGACAGGATAGGGATGTGATTCTAACTCCTTTTTGAGCCTGTCAAGACTTTTTTTGACCATTTCTTCTGCATTCTTCCTCTCCTTTTGGCTTTCAAAGCCATTGGAGCGTGTAGCTTGGTGCTTAGAACGCTTCCTATGTCTCCTAGCCATCCTGAAAAGCGCAGCTCCTGAAAACCAATAGTGATGGAAAACTAAGTGACCAAAGTTGATGATTTTTAGAAAATCCAATAAATTGTAGAACGTCGAATCCTTTCGTGTGTCGATAGAACCGATGTTGATGTGTCTTGAGAAAAAGTTTGAAGTGAATCGCAAATTTTTCGAGTCCAATCGTGAAGTCTTGAAGTGGAAAGTATACTCAAAAAGCGACTTTTAGAGCAGATACAACTAAGTATCACCCCTCCAGCTATACTAGAACGAGGCTGGCCAGGCCTATGGTGTTCAGCACGCTTAGCAGGGGCAGGGTTGCAAGGTTGACACAATGTAAGATGCCTAGGACACCTATTCAGAGGCAAGTCAAGCTCCTGATGCTCAGAATGTCGTGATTGAGGTTCTTGAAGGTCGTATATCGATCGAGCTTGATGAGACAAAGAGAATGAGCCTATGTACGCCTCAAACGGTCCACAGGAGGCAAAGATATGGTCAAAAGAAGGTATTCATCACCATATACTATATACTTTATATACTTACTGAGATCTTGATGGTGTGGAGGCTGTGTAAAGTGTGAGGAACTTGCTGCAATGGTCCTACTAGACTAATTCGAGGTCCAGGAGTTCGAATCCGAGGTCATATGAGTGTGGTGACTTGACCCCTGTGGTGGTACTGTCAAAATCGTCGATTTTGCAGACTGAGGCTTGAAAACTCCTATGCAAGGGCCTGTGCCACTCTCGTATATCGATAGAGAACCAATAGACGAACAAAACAAGCCTATACACGCATAAATCGTCCAACAGAGCGCAGAGATATGGTCAAAAAGGTGTGCTCAAGTCTGATCATATATGGTGATGTATACTGACCTTGTATCAAGATGGAGGCTGTGGAGGCTGTGTAAAGCGTGAGGAACTTGCTGCAATGGTCCTACTAGACTAATTCGAGGTCCAGGAGTTCGAATCCGAGGTCAGATGATGGTGGTGACTTGACTCCTGTGGTGGTACTGGACAAAATCGTCGATTTTGCAGACTGAGACTTGAAAACTCCTATGCAAGGGCCTGTGGAGGCTGTGTAAAGCGTGGGAAACTTGTTGCAATGGTCCTACTAGACTAATTCGAGGTCCAGGAGTTCGAATCCGAGGTCAGATGAGTGTGGTGACTTGACCCCTGTGGTGGTACTGTCAAAATCGTCGATTTTGCTGACTGAGACTGATGACTCCAATGCAAGGGCCTGTGCCACTCTCGTATATCGATAGAGGACCAATAGACGAAGAGAAAGAGCCTATACACGCATAAATCGTCCATCAGATGGTAGAGATATGGTCAAAAAGGTGTGCTCAAGTCTGATCATATATGATGATGTATACTGACCTTGTATCAAGATGGAGGCTGTGGAGACTGTGTAAAGCGTGAGGAACTTGTTGCAATGGTCCTACTAGACTAATTCGAGGTCCAGGAGTTCAAATCCGAGGTCAAATATGCATGGTGACATGCAGAATATGGAGGTATGCAAGGAAACATGTCAAAACAGAGCGCTTTCTGACTGTTGTGGCCTATATATGTGACTTAGAGGCCAGGGGCACATTGCTACAGCTGTGTAGCATTGATGCGACGATGCAGGAGCATGTACAGGGCAGGGGAAGCGTCCTACACTGCTCAAGTGCCTGGAATGTGACAATTTGGGCACTTTTTCAGAGTGACTCACCTCCAGCTTCGATTTTCTGGCCTGTGCACCCCCTGGTGAGGTGTACAGTGGGGGTAGGACGCTCTACAGCGCTCCAGGGGGCCTGGGGAGCGAGATGGAGTGGGTGCACAGCCCCAAAAAGCGAAGATGATATGCATATAGTGGGATTTGGTATCATGGACTAAATTTTGGTACCAAAATAGTGCAAACTTGTCCAAATGAGGGCTGTGAGGGCTCGTTCTCTTCGTCTGGACGAGGGGACAATGCTCCCGGTGTCAGAAATGCACTCAGCCCTCGATTTGGTTGGGTGGGAGCTGAATGAACCTCATAGAGGGCCCAACCCTAACCCGAAAGTTAACGAAATGGCACGAAATTAACAGGAGCTGTGCACAGGCGTTTCACAAGGCTGTACAGCTCATTTGCACGCGCCCAGGGCGTCTAATATGGGCCCTAACCCTAATGAAGGGGCCTAACCCTAATGAGGAGGCCCAACCTTAACCCGAAAGTTAACGAAATGGCGTGAAATTAACAGGAGCTGTGCACAGGCGTTTCACAAGGCTGTACAGCTCATTTGCACACACCCAGGGCGCCTAATATAGGCCCCACAGTGATGAAGTGGGTGAAAAATGGGTGTATACATTTTTTTTCGATTTTTGGGTGAGACCCAGGCCCAGGGTCGCTTTTCAGGGTTGCTCCTGGGTAGAGGGACGCTTCAGATGGGCTTGAGTGTGTTCCTGAGGTTCCCCGCATGTGAATGAGCTCATGTGCGCACTATGAGCTCATTTAATGAAGAATAATGACTTCATTTCATCAAGTCAATGAAAATCAGACTGATTAACCCACATTTCATTTCGTTTCATATTTATTTCATTAATGAGGTCATTAATGAGTTCATCAACGCATGTGAATGAGCTCATGTGCGCACTATGAGCTCATTTAACGAAGAATAATGACTTCATTTCATCAAGTCAATGAAAATCAGACTGATTAACCCACATTTCATTTCGTTCCATATTTATTTCATTAAAGAGGTCATTAATGAGTTCATCAACGCATATGAGTTCATCAATGCATATGAGTTCATCAACGCATATGAGTTCATCAACACATATGAGTTCATAATGAATTCATCAACACATATGAGTTCATAATGAATTCATCAACACATATGAGTTCATCAACCCATATGAATTCGTAAATCCATATGAGTTCATCAACCCATATGAGTTCATCAACGCATATGAGTTCATCAACGCATATGAGTTCATCAACCCATATGAATTCGTAAATCCATATGAGTTCATCAACGCATATGAGTTCATCAACCCATATGAATTCGTAAATCCATATGAGTTCATCAATGCATATGAGTTCATAATGAATTCATCAACCGATATGAGTTCATAATGAATTCATAAGCGCATATGAGTTCATCAACTGATATGAGTTCATAATGAATTCATCAACCGATATGAGTTCATCAACCGATATGAGTTCATAATGAATTCATAAGCGCATATGAGTTGATGAACCCGGTGGGTAGCCCAGGGAATTTCAAAGTGAATTTTCTCAGTAAGTAGAGGGCGAAGAAAAGGGTTAGGGTTAGAAGGGGTCCCCCGAGCTGTGTTTGCCCTGTGCTTTTGCACAATGATAGAGGGCATATAGATGCATATGTACACAAGAGGCAAATGGAAACCATTGAGATTTGACGGACCCGACTTATGACCCATTGGTCTCACGCGATGACTTTGGCTGGGGAGGTACCCCATAAACCTGTAACCCCGGAGGAATAAGTTGACTCCATACAGAAAATAGCATGTTTATGGGGGTACACAAAGTTTGAGGGGCAGTTATTATGTGGGGTTAGTGATGGCAGCCATCTGAAGTGAGCCCGAGACCAGTATATGGTCCAGGTGGGTGCCCGGGTGGGATGTTCCACTTGAACCACTGCTGCTAGAGTGCTGTAACTCAGGGTTAGGGTTACAAGGTACTTAGGGTTAGGGTTAGGGTTAGGGTTAGGGTTAGGGTTAGGGTTAGGGTTAGGGTTAGGGTTAGGGTTAGGGTTAGGGTTAGGGTTAGGGTTAGGGTTAGGGTTAGGGTTAGGGTTAGGGTTAGGGTTAGGG